>OY751339.1:15000-1215000 GCA_963564715.1 Catocala sponsa
ACCTAACCTAACCTAACCTAACCTAACCTAACCTAACCTAACCTAACCTAACCTAACCTAACCTAACCTAACCTAACCTAACCTAACCTAACCTAACCTAACCTAACCTAACCTAACCTAACCTAACCTAACCTAACCTAACCTAACCTAACCTAACCTAACCTAACCTAACCTAACCTAACCTAACCTAACCTAACCTAACCTAACCTAACCTAACCTAACCTAACCTAACCTAACCTAACCTAACCTAACCTAACCTAACCTAACCTAACCTAACCTAACCTAACCTAACCTAACCTAACCTAACCTAACCTAACCTAACCTAACCTAACCTAACCTAACCTAACCTAACCTAACCTAACCTAACCTAACCTAACCTAACCTAACCTAACCTAACCTAACCTAACCTAACCTAACCTAACCTAACCTAACCTAACCTAACCTAACCTAACCTAACCTAACCTAACCTAACCTAACCTAACCTAACCTAACCTAACCTAACCTAACCTAACCTAACCTAACCTAACCTAACCTAACCTAACCTAACCTAACCTAACCTAACCTAACCTAACCTAACCTAACCTAACCTAACCTAACCTAACCTAACCTAACCTAACCTAACCTAACCTAACCTAACCTAACCTAACCTAACCTAACCTAACCTAACCTAACCTAACCTAACCTAACCTAACCTAACCTAACCTAACCTAACCTAACCTAACCTAACCTAACCTAACCTAACCTAACCTAACCTAACCTAACCTAACCTAACCTAACCTAACCTAACCTAACCTAACCTAACCTAACCTAACCTAACCTAACCTAACCTAACCTAACCTAACCTAACCTAACCTAACCTAACCTAACCTAACCTAACCTAACCTAACCTAACCTAACCTAACCTAACCTAACCTAACCTAACCTAACCTAACCTAACCTAACCTAACCTAACCTAACCTAACCTAACCTAACCTAACCTAACCTAACCTAACCTAACCTAACCTAACCTAACCTAACCTAACCTAACCTAACCTAACCTAACCTAACCTAACCTAACCTAACCTAACCTAACCTAACCTAACCTAACCTAACCTAACCTAACCTAACCTAACCTAACCTAACCTATCAACTCCAATGCCAGTGACGTCCATCCGCACACTACACTAGGGCACATACCATATAGAAAACATTTAATATCTACAAAAGTAAAACACAAAAAATTTGCCAATGAAATAATAAGAGTAAAGTCTATACAAATAAGAACATTGACATTTAGAAACTATATTGTAAAGTTAATGGATTGGACGTATTTTCTTATGAAAAGAAACCAATCGCATCATGAAGCAGCCAATGCCAATGGTTTACATGATTCGACCAGTAGGTATACACAATTGAATAGGTATAAGAAATTATGCTAACTTATATTTTGATGCAAATATAAAATAAGCATAAAATATTATATGTATTAATCTTAAGCAAAACTAGATAAAATAGCCTAAAATATTGTTAATTAGCACTGTCGATTTAGAAACTGTATTTTAAAATAGCTAATCTACGATAAGTAAATGTATATGAAAATAGTATAAGACATGTATATATAATACATGGACATATACAACAAAAAGATTGTAAATAAATAGACTAATAAGTTATATGTTATATAGAAGTAATAGATTTAAAATTATAAAATAAATCGATGAAATAAAATCTTAGTAAATAAGCTAAAAGTAGGATATGTGTTCCCTAAATATTACAAATAAATAAAACAGAAGGAAAATGTATTAAGATGAATTAAGATTATTATAGAGTAAAATTGTATATTGTTAAATAAACTGGTGTTAAACAAAAGAAGAAGAACACCATTATAGTATAAGCATAATGATAAAAGTAGACATAGTGTGCTTGAATGTTATGTATTAGTGTATGGATTATTTTTTAAATAAAAAACAGCTGCGTTATCCTAATTACCTACCTAAGGTCCCTAAGTAATATTGTTAGGGGAGATTTGCGCAACACCCTGCGATGGCGGGTGCAATTAAAAAAAAAAAAAAAAAAAAACCTAACCTAACCTAACCTAACCTAACCTAACCTAACCTAACCTAACCTAACCTAACCTAACCTAACCTAACCTAACCTAACCTAACCTAACCTAACCTAACCTAACCTAACCTAACCTAACCTAACCTAACCTAACCTAACCTAACCTAACCTAACCTAACCTAACCTAACCTAACCTAACCTAACCTAACCTAACCTAACCTAACCTAACCTAACCTAACCTAACCTAACCTAACCTAACCTAACCTAACCTAACCTAACCTAACCTAACCTAACCTAACCTAACCTAACCTAACCTAACCTAACCTAACCTAACCTAACCTAACCTAACCTAACCTAACCTAACCTAACCTAACCTAACCTAACCTAACCTAACCTAACCTAACCTAACCTAACCTAACCTAACCTAACCTAACCTAACCTAACCTAACCTAACCTAACCTAACCTAACCTAACCTAACCTAACCTAACCTAACCTAACCTAACCTAACCTAACCTAACCTAACCTAACCTAACCTAACCTAACCTAACCTAACCTAACCTAACCTAACCTAACCTAACCTAACCTTTTTTTTTTTTTTTTTTTGACCCAGGGAAATCCTTTATGGATACCCCCTCCCCCGGGGGGGGGGGAGGGTGGTTATGTGAGACTCTCCGCCCCTGAAGGGGGTCGGTATACTCACTAAAAACCTGGGGTGAGCAGTCCTTCCGCCGACGGGGTGGGGCGGGATGGGGTCGCGTTAGCAATCACCATCCCGCCCCGGCGGTGGGCCCGGCTGATGGTAACCGGGCCTCAGCACCTGTGGAGGGGTGGCCTTGCTCACCAAGACCACCCCCCAGACGTGTGGGGCCGTGCAAGCCGGTACAGAGTCCCCCGACTCTGTACCAGTGACCCCACTATACAGGAGCAAGAAGGCGGGCAAATCGCCTCCTCCTCGCTCCCGTCCGTCTGCGCCGGAGAGGGTCAGCGAGGGGATTGTTCTCCCTGACCCTCTCCGCGGCCTCCTTCTGCGCCATGACAGCCTCGCAGAAGGAGACCACCGCCTGCCACGATCTCTCGCCGCCGAGCATGGCGTTGATCACGCCCGGCAGGGAGAGATCCCCGCCTATTATGCCTGAAAGCGCGTGCCGCTGCGGCCCCCACGCGGCACACGCCTCCAGCGTGTGGAGCGCCGTGTCTTCCGGCGCCCCACACTCGTGGCAGGCCGGGGTCACCTCCCGTCTCGCGATCTGGTGCAAATACTTTCCGAAGCATCCATGCCCGGAAAGCACCTGCACCAGTCGGAAGGTCAGCGACCCGAATCGCCGCCCTATCCACCCCCGGAGAACCTAACCTTTTTTTTTTTTTTTTTTTTTTTTTTTAACGTGGGGGAATGCTATGACGCATACCCCTCCGCGGGGGCGGGCGGAGGGGTTATGTCGGACTCGCCGGGGTAAAAGAAAGATGTTAAACAATACAATGGACCTCCCGGAATACCGACTAAACCTACCACGGTGTTCCTCGACAAACCACTATCGGCAGGGCCGCGCGAATCACTTTCACATGCAGTCGCGACCCTGCCGAGGTTACGGCCCGCCGTATGAAACGGCAGGCCACTACACGAAAGATCTACCCGCTGGTACCTCTAAATATTCCCTACTGTCCCCCCTCTAGAGGGGAGACGGACTCGACACAGAGGCGCGCGTGGGAACACGCACGCCGCCTCTCGGACCTGGTGCTGAACGGATGGCGGGCAGGCCCACAAAGCCCGCCATCCCCAGGTCAAACCTCACGGTGGCTGGAGGTCGTCTCGCGCCCTCCGGCGCCCGGCTCTGCGGTTGGGGAGAGGGTTTAAACGCTCCCTCTCCCGCTCCGCCGCCTCCTTGATGGAAATTACTTCCTCACAGAAGGAGGCGACGGCGTTCCACGACCTCTCACTCCGGACCATAGACAGAACTACGGCCGGGAGCGAGAGGGCAACCGATCCGACTGCCGCGATCAACTCACGGCGCTGCGATGCCCAGGCGGGGCAAACCGCCAGTGTGTGCAGCGCCGTGTCCTCCACAACATCGCGGCAGTCACCGCAGTGGTGACAACCGGGCGTCTCTTGCCGGCCTATGCGACACAGGAACCGGCCAAAACAACCATGGCCGGTCAAAACCTGTGTCTGCCGGAAGGTGAGGGCGCCATGCCGCCTCTCCAGCCACTCCTCAAACACGGGACTTACCGCCACGATCGTGGCGTGCCCGGCACTGGGGTGCACAAGTCGCTCCTTCCAATTCGCCACTAGGACCTGGCGGAGCTCGGACCTCACCGCCTCAACAGCGGAAAGAGAAGGTCTTTCGCCCCGAGCTAGCGCCTCCTGGCGCCAACGATAGAGCGACGCCAGGAGCGCCGCTTCCAGGTCCCATGGCATCGATCCGGCGAGGAGGCTCGCAGCCTCGAACGAGATCGTGCGGTATCCTCTTATAAGCCTGACGGCCATGGCGCGCTGTGGCGCACGAAGCGCCGAAATATTTCGGGCCGTCAGGCTGTTTGCCCAAACTGGGGCCCCATATAGGGCCATGGACCGCACGACCCCCTCGTAGAGCCTCCGGCAGGAGGTATTTGGCCCCCCAAGGTTGGGCAGCAGACGCGCGAGCGCGCCTGCAGCGCCCCGAAGAATGGGGGCCAAACGTCGAAAATGGGCTGTAAAGTCCCACCGGCCGTCGAGCAAGAGACCTAAATACTTTAGGGTTGACTCGACGCCGATGCGGACCCCTCCCACCATGATATGGGCCTCTGGAGGTGGCCGGTTCCGAGGGCCGTGAAAACAAACGGCCTCGGATTTGGACAAGGCCACCTCGAGGCCCAACCGCCGGATACGATTGACGACTTGTGCGACCCCAGCGGTCGCCAATATGGCCGCCGCCCGGTGCGACTTACCCCTCGCCGTGACAAGCGTGTCGTCGGCGTAA
The DNA here is from genome assembly GCA_963564715.1 of Catocala sponsa. NCBI lineage: Eukaryota > Metazoa > Arthropoda > Insecta > Lepidoptera > Erebidae > Catocala > Catocala sponsa. Next base: position 19,996 of record OY751339.1, read on the forward strand.
CAAATGACGCCGACGCCACGGAGGAGCGCACCTCGCAGCACCCAGTCGTAACCGATGTTCCACAGGAGCGGACCCAGAACCGATCCCTGTGGAACACCGCACGACATCTCTCGCCGACTCCAACCGTCGTGACCCGGGTAGACTACTACCCTCTCTGATAAGTATGCCCCGACAATGCGGCGGAGGTAGGTCGGCACTCGATGAAAAATGAGTGCCTCCCTAATGCAACTCCAGGGCAAGGTGTTAAAGGCATTCGCGATGTCAAGAGACACCGCGAAAACGACCTCGCCCCGGGACACCGCATCCTCCGCCAGGCTCCTCACACGCTGGACAGCGTCAATAGTGGAGCGCCCGCGGCGGAAACCATACTGGTTCTCCGCCAGATCCGGGCCCACTGAAGAAAGACGCTGGACGAGGCGCTCCGCAATAATAAACTCGAAGAGTTTAGCCACCTCGTCCAGCAACACAATGGGCCGGTAGGCGGACGGAGAGTCCGCCGGGCGCCCCTCCTTCCTGATCAGGACCAGTTTCCCCACCTTCCACTGGCGCGGAAACTGGCCCCGCTGAAGACACTCACTGAGGAGCCCCCTGAGTCGGGGCGCGAGCTCCTCCAGGACCAGGGCCAACGCAAGGCCTGGAATGCCATCGGGCCCTGGGGCGGTGTTTTTCGAGCGAAGTCTCGACACCGCCGCTCGCAACTCTACTTGGGTCACTTCGGGAACCACGTCGTCGTCAAAGTCCGCGCTGGACGCCATGGAAGGCGGAACCATCAACGGAGGAGTGTGCTCCGCCTGTAAAGGAAACAGAGCGGCCACCACCTCCTCCACCAACTGTGGCCGGAGACTCTGGGACAAGGGGGGCGCCCAGGGGCGAAGCTTGCCCCTGACCATAAGGTATGGACGCCCCCAGGGGTTACGGTCCAGAGTCCCCAGCAGCTCTTGGCGGGCCTGATCTTTGGCCCGCTTGATGGAGATCTTCAGGGTCTTCTTGGCCGCTCTGTAGACCTCGTACAGTTCCGCCTCCCTGGCGTCAAAATCGGGAGGGCGGCGACGCCTCCTTCGAAGCCGGATGTACTGGCGCCTGGCCGCCACGCATGCATGGCGCAGGACGGCGATATGGTCCGACCACCAGTACACCCGACGCCTACCTGTAACATTTAAAGGTACTCTAGGCATCGCCGCATCACAAACTTGCCTTACGGCCTCCTGGAACCACTCGGCCTCCATCTCGATGTTGTCAGGCCTGGCCGGTGCTGGCACCCAGGCCTGAACGATGGAGGCTTCCAGGAGGACCTCCCGATTTAGCTTCTTTAAAGCCCAACGCGGACCGCCCCCAATCGGGGTCCTCGGGGCTGGGGGGTCGGAGGTCTGGGCGGAGACGTCGAACCGTATATAACGATGGTCCGACAACGTCTCCACCCCCTCGACGACGCGCCAGCCTTGGACACGGCGTGCTAGTGCGGGGCTAGCAAACGAGACATCAATGACTGACCCGCCCCGCTGACGCACGCACGTGTGCACTGACCCACGATTGAGGACTAGCAGGCCGTTTTCTACGGCCCACTCCTCGAGCAATTCACCCCTCGCGTCCGTGGTCGTGGAACCCCAAGCCGAGGATTTGGCATTGAGGTCCCCGACGAAGAGCACGGGCCGAGGGTGGCTTCGAGCGACGACGACGTTCAGTTCGAGGAGATACTCCTCGAAGTCGGCGAGAGGTCGGTTGGGTGAGAAGTAGCCGCCCACCACAACCGCTTCTCCTACGAGTGCTGCGACGCAGCCCCGTCCTCGGACGATGTTCTCGAAGGACGGGGTGCCGGCGGCGGCCGGCGAAATTAACGCCACCGAGCCATCGAGGTCCCCTACCCAGTCAGCCCTGGGAGGGACAAAATAGGGCTCGGCTATGATGGCAACATCAATTGACCACTGCGCCATGCTCTGGAGGAGAAGATCCTGAGCTCTGGCGCAGTGGTTTAAATTCCCTTGGAGGAGACGGAGGCGCGGAGACATTACGTCTCCATGCTGACCTCCGCCCCTCCAACCGTGGGAGCGGCAACCTTAGCTGCTGCCGAAGACGAGGCAGGCGACCTTGGGGGTAGCTTTTTGTGGGTGGCGGCACACTGCTTGCCACCCGCCCGGTGCTCCGCAGATTTGCCCGCCGCCGCACACAAGATGCAGTGCGGCGTGGCCTCACACATAGCGGCCACGTGACCAGGCTGACCGCAACGAAAGCAGCGACCGGTGCAGTCGGCCTGTGAGGGGCACATGACGCCCACATGGCCGCTGGATAGGCAGCGGTAACACCGGGCAAGCCTGGGCCCGGAGAACCTAACCTAACCTTTTTTTTTTTTTTTTTTTTTTTTTTTTTTTTTTTTTACGTGGGGGAATGCTATGACGCATACCCCTCCGCGGGGGCGGGCGGAGGGGTTATGTCGGACTCGCCGGGGTAAATGAAAGATGTTAAACGATAAAATGAACCTCCCGGAATACCGACTAAACCTACCACGGTGTTCCTCAACAAACCACTGTCGACGGGGCCGCGCGAATCACTTTCACATGCAGTCGCGACCCCGCCGAGGTTACGGCCCGCCGTATGAAACGGCAGGCCACTACACAAAAGATCTACCCGCTGGTACCTCTACATATTCCCTACTGTCTCCCCCCTAGAGGGGAGACGGACTCGACATAGAGGCGCGCGTGGGAACACGCACGCCGCCTCTCGGACCTGGTGCTGAACGGATGGCGGGCAGGCCCACAAAGCCCGCCACCCCCAGGTCAAACCTCACGGTGGCTGGAGGTCGTCTCGCGCCCTCCGGCGCCCGGCTCTGCGGTTGGGGAGAGGGTTTAAACGCTCCCTCTCCCGCTCCGCCGCCTCCTTGATGGAAATGACTTCCTCACAAAAGGAGGCGACGGCGTTCCACGACCTCTCACTCCGGACCATAGACAGAACTACGGCCGGGAGCGAGAGGGCAACCGATCCGACTGCCGCGATCAATTCACGGCGCTGCGATGCCCAGGCGGGGCAATCTGCCAAAGTGTGCAGCGCCGTGTCCTCGACAACGTCGCGGCAGTCGCCGCAGTGGTGACAACCGGGCGTCTCTTGCCGGCCTATCCGACACAGGAACCGGCCAAAACAACCATGGCCGGTCAAAACCTGTGTCAGCCGGAAGGTGAGGGCGCCATGCCGCCTCTCCAGCCACTCCTCAAACACGGGACTTACCGCCACGATCGTGGCGTGCCCGGCACTGGGGTGCACAAGTCGCTCCTTCCAATTCGCCACTAGGACCTGGCGGAGCTCGGACCTCGCCGCCTCGACTGCGGAAAGAGAAGGTCCTTCGCCCCGAGCTAGCGCCTCCTGGCGCCAACGATAGAGCGACGCCAGGAGCGCCGCTTCCAGGTCCCATGGCATCGATCCGGCGAGGAGGCTCGCAGCCTCGAACGAGATCGTGCGGTATCCTCTTATCAGCCTGACGGCCATGGCGCGCTGTGGCGCACGAAGCGCCGAAATGTTTCGGGCCGTCAGGCTGTTTGCCCAAACTGGGGCCCCGTACAGGGCCATGGACCGCACGACCCCCTCGTAGAGCCTCCGGCAGGAGGTATTTGGCCCCCCAAGGTTGGGCAGCAGACGCGCGAGCGCGCCTGCAGTGCCCCGAAGAATGGGGGCCAAACGTCGAAAATGGGCTGTAAAGTCCCATCGGCCGTCGAGCAAGAGACCTAAATACTTTAGGGTTGACTCGACGCCGATGCGGACCCCTCCTACCATAATATGGGCCTCTGGAGGTGGCCGGTTCCGAGGGCCGTGAAAACAAACGGCCTCGGACTTGGACAGGGCCACCTCGAGGCCCAACCGCCGGATACGATTGACGACTTGTGCGACCCCAGCGGTCGCCAGTATGGCCGCCGCCCGGTGCGACTTACCCCTCGCAGTAACAAGCGTGTCGTCGGCGTAACAAATGACGCCGACGCCACGGAGGAGCGCACCTCGCAGCACCCAGTCGTAACCGATGTTCCACAGGAGCGGACCCAGAACCGATCCCTGTGGAACACCGCACGACATCTCTCGCCGACTCCAACCGTCGTGACCCGGGTAGACTACTACCCTCTCCGATAGGTATGCCCCGACTATGCGGCGGAGGTAGGTCGGCACTCGATGGAAAACGAGTGCCTCCCTGATGCAACTCCAGGGCAAGGTGTTGAAGGCATTCGCGATGTCTAGAGACACCGCGAAGACGACCTCGCCCCGGGACACCGCATCCTCCGCCAGGCTCCTCACACGCATGACTGCGTCTATAGTGGAGCGCCCGCGGCGGAAACCATACTGGTTCTCCGCCAAATCCGGGCCCACTAAAGAAAGACGCTGGACGAGGCGCTCCGCGATGATAAACTCAAACAGTTTAGCCACCTCGTCCAGCAACACAATGGGCCGGTAGGCGGACGGAGAGTCCGCCGGGCGCCCCTCCTTCCTGATCAGGACCAGTTTCCCCACCTTCCACTGACGCGGAAACTGGCCCTGGTGCAAACACTCACTGAGGAGCCCCCTGAGTCGGGGCGCGAGCTCCTCCAGGACCAGGGCCAACGCAAGGCCTGGAATGCCGTCGGGCCCTGGGGCGGTGTTTTTCGAGCGAAGTCTCGACACCGCCGCTCGCAACTCTACTTGGGTCACTTCGGGAACCACGTCGTCGTCAAAGTCCGCGCTGGACGCCATGGAAGGCGGAACCATCGACGGAGGAGTGTGCTCCGTCTGTAAAGGAAACAGAGCGGCCACCACCTCCTCCACCAACTGTGGCCGGAGACTCTGGGACAAGGGGGGCGCCCAGGGGCGAAGCTTGCCCCTGACCATAAGGTATGGACGCCCCCAGGGATTACGGTCCAGAGTCCCCAGCAGCTCTTGGCGGGCCTGATCTTTGGCCCGCTTGATGGAGATCTTCAGGGTCTTCTTGGCCGCTCTGTAGACCTCGTACAGTTCCGCCTCCCTGGCGTCAAAATCGGGAGGGCGGCGACGCCTCCTACGAAGCCGGATGTACTGGCGCCTGGCCACCACGCAGGAATGGCGCAGTTCGGCGATATGGTCTGACCACCAGTACACCCGACGCCTAGCTGGTAAATGGTGAGGAACTCTAGGCATCGCCGCATTACAAACTTGAGTTAGGGCCTCCCGGAACCACTCAGCCTCCACATCGACGTTGTCAGGCCTGGCCGGTGCTGGCACCCAGGCCTGAACGATGGAGGCTTCCAGGAGGACCTCCCGATTTAGCTTTCTTAAAGCCCAACGCGGACCGCCCCCAATCGGGGTCCTCGGGGCTGGGGGGTCGGAGGTCTGGGCGGAGACGTCGAACCGTATATAACGATGGTCCGACAACGTCTCCACCCCCTCGACGACGCGCCAGCCTTGGACACGGCGTGCTAGTGCGGGGCTAGCAAAAGAAACATCGATGACAGAGCCGCCCCGCTGACGCACGCACGTGTGCACTGACCCACGATTGAGGACTAGCAGGCCGTTTTCTACGGCCCACTCCTCGAGCAATTCACCCCTCGCGTCCGTGGTCGCGGAACCCCAAGCCGAGGATTTGGCATTGAGGTCCCCGACGAAGAGCACGGGCCGAGGGTGGCTTCGAGCGACGACGACGTTCAGTTCGAAGAGATACTCCTCGAAGTCGGCGAGAGGTCGGTTGGGTGAGAAGTAGCCGCCCACCACAACCGCTTCTCCTACGAGTGCTGCGACGCAGCCCCGTCCTCGGACGATGTTCTCGAAGGACGGGGTGCCGGCGGCGGCCGGCGAAATTAACGCCACCGAGCCATCGAGGTCCCCTACCCAGTCAGCCCTGGGAGGGACAAAATAGGGCTCAGCGACGATGGCGACATGAATTGACCACTGCGCCATGCTCTGGAGGAGAAGGTCCTGAGCTCTGGCGCAGTGGTTTAAATTCCCTTGGAGGAGACGGAGGCGTGGAGACATTATGTTTCCATACTAACCTCCGCCCCTCCGACCGCGGGAGCGGCGGCCCTTGCTGCTGCCAACGAGGAGGCAGGAGAACGTGGGGCTAGCTTTTTCTGGGTGGCGGCGCACTCCTTGCCACCCGCCCGGTGCTTCGAAGATTTGCCTGCCGCCGCACACAAAATGCAGTGCGGCGTGGCCTCGCATGTAGCGGCCATGTGACCAGGCTGACCGCAGCGGAAGCAGCGGCCAGTGCAGTCAGCCTGTGAGGGGCACATGACGCCCACATGGCCGCTGGATAGGCAGCGGTAGCACCGGGCAAGCCTGGGCTCCAGCACTTTTACCTGCGCCGACACCCACCCCACCAAAAGACGACGGCCATCGGCCAGTTTCTTGGCGGCGACGACGGGACAGCTAATAATGGCCGTCCCCATACCGGAGCGGCCCTGCTTTATTTCACCACACTTTATTTGATCCGCAGGGCATGCTCCGGTCCTGGAGACGGCAGCGACGACCTCTTCCTTTGTGATGGAGTCATCCAGGCCCGTGATGCGCATATCCACGCACTTTTGGGGCCTGGAGACGCGGACCTCTTCGGCCTCTAAAACCTGGCGGAGACTTTCCGCCAGGCGGTCCGCCTGGTCGCCGCTTGCGACTCCCGGCACCTCAATAAGGCGGGCACCGGTCTGGGTAGTCCGGCACCGCAAACCTGTTGTTATACCCAGTTTGCCGGGGTCGATCGCTGTCCGCGCCTTCTTGAGGAGCTCCGCATAAGTGGTCCCTCGCTCGATGGCAGCGGGCTGCAGTGTGAGGACCACTGCAGTTGAGCGAGGGGCTTGGAGCTTCCTCGCCGCCTTTTTGGCCGCCTGCCTGGCCTTTTTGGCCGCCTTCTTCTTCTTCTTGGCCTCCTCCTTCTTCTTGCCAACGACCTCCCAGTCGTCGGCTCCATGTGGGGTTGCAGCTGGTTGATTCCTGGCAGCGGCCGGGCGCTCCTTGTTAACCACGGGTGCGCGCTTTGCCTTTGTCCTTTTTCTGCCCTTTTGGCTTGCCGGAGGTGTGGTATCGGCCACTGGAGCAGTTGTAGGAGGCCGCGGGGCTCTTGCTTTAGCTGCGTACGACGTAGGCGGCGCAGGCGTCGGGGGAGTAGGACGGGGAGGCTCTCTGGCTCTGTCCGCTGCCAAAGGAGGGCGCAGCAGCCGGCCCTCCATAACCGAGAGCTTGGCGCGAAATTCGCCAAGCTCCTGCCGGACCAGAGCCACGAGCTCCGACTCCTTCTTGTTGGCGTCCTGGTCCTGCCGCTTCTCAAAGTTCTCCTGACGCATCTTGAGCTCGGCGACCTCCTGCGCCAATCTGGCATTTTCAGCCTGCAACTTCAGGACTTCGTCACTGGCTGTACGGCTGAAGACGGCCTCCGCAATCTCCCGAATGGCCTCCATTGACTCCTTAAGGGTCTTCTGGCACGTGCCTTTCAGACCCTTCGACTTTTTGGAGACCAGACGGATTGCCTCCAAGGCGTCATCTAGCCGGGACTTCAGCCGCGTTACCGGCATGTCTTCAGCATCGGGCTCCACAACCTGCTGCTTCCTTGCTGCAGCAACTCGCCGAGCTGCCGCAGCAATTACGCTGTCCTCTTCGGACGTGCGCTCCTCAGCGTCGGCCTTCTGCAACGCGGCAGCGAGCTCGGCCTTCGCCTGCCCCAGACCCACGTACCTCCCGTGGGTGGGCGGACGACCGCGTCCACGTCGCGCTGTCGCGACTTTCGGCGCCGGAATCGCGTCCTCACTGGAGCCGTCCGACTCCGATTCTTGCGCAGACCGCAAGCGTTTGCGTGGAGCTTTCTCCGGAGTAGCCTCCGAAGTAAGCTCCACAATGTCACTGTCGTGCTCAGATGGCACGTACTCCTCATCCTCTTCGGAACGCGCAGTACTGGGCGTGCGCGACCTACTCTCTCTCAACGATTGTTTTTTTAAAATAGATTTAATTTGTTCCATAATTAGACCCACGAGAATGGGAGAAATAAAAGTCGACCCGGGCAGAGATCCCAATACCCGGGCAAGCCTATTACTACAGGGGGACGGCAGGTACCCTGAGGGGCCGCACTAACGACTGAACTACCCATCAGCCATGCATCTCCTCGCCGTGCGGCAGCAACTTGAGATTCGGGGTGGTTTTTATAGAGGGCCACTCCCTCGCAGTCCGGGCGGTGAAGCCAAGACCCTCGCTCCCGTCAGCAGCCGCGAGACGTGATCCACGACACTGCACAATACGGGGTTACGATTTGCTCTAGACGGTGACAACGGGAACAAAAGACAAAAGAAAGGGGGGGACAACGAAAACAAAAACAAAAGGGGACAAAACAAAATGGACGCAGAACCAAAACAAAACAAAAGGGGGACAAAACCAAAAACAAGAGACAAAAAACCAAAAGGGGGGGACAAAATAAAAAGGGACGAAGAAATGGGGGTAGAGTCGTCAGAGTGACGAGAAGGGAACCCGTTGTCTGTTCAGCGGCAGGGTGAGTGCACGCCGAACCCGTCAAAGAGGCTCTCCCATGTCCACTCTAAAACAGAGCGGTACTGGGAGAGCCGGGCCCAAAGATAGGGCCTCCGGCCTGGGGATGGGACTAACGTCCATCCCCCCGCCACCGGTGCCGAACGCGACGGCACAAGGCACCGGTTGTCAGAATATTAGCCGCCAGCAATAATGAAGAGCATTATTGCCAACGTTGCCCAGGGTGTACCACGAGGAGGTTTTCTGACCCACACCCCAACCTAACCTAACCTAACCTAACCTAACCTAACCTAACCTAACCTAACCTAACCTTTTTTTTTTTTTTTTTTTTTTTTTTTTTTTTTTTTTTTTTTTTTTTTTTGGTACCCAGGAAAAATGCTTGATGCACTACCCGCCGGCTAGGGGACGGCACCGGCGGGGCGTGTGGGACTCCCCAGGAAGAAAAAAGCGCTGGTATACCCACTAAAAAACCTGGGGTGTTCCCTCTCTCATCCAATGGGGGGGGCCTGTTGGGAGCTCTTAAAAGAATTGACTCATCCATAGCAGGCCCCCCCGTGTGGGTGCGGGCCGGGTCATTTTTTTTTTTAGGACCCGACCCCCTCTTGTCCCCAGGGGAGAGCTTCACCGCTCTCCCCTATCGACGTTGGAAGGCGCGCGGGAACACCGCGCGCGCCCTCTCGGGGTTCTTAGTTTACGGGTGGCAGGCCCCCCTGAGGCCTTGCCACCCGGAACCCTTAAGTGGGGGGCAGGAGAGCGACATAAGCGCGTCTCCTGCGCCCCCTCCTCCGGCGGCGGACTTCCGGGGCGTAAGGATCGTCCTCACGCCCCCGCTCCGCCGCCTCCTTCTGCGAGATGACAGACTCGCAGAAGGACCTCATTGCGCCCCAGCACCTGTCGTCGCCGACCATCTTGGATATGACGGTCGGCAAGGAGAGGTCGGGGCCAATCACAGCGACCAGGGCACAGCGCTCCGCGGCCCACGCCGGGCACTCCTCCAGCGTGTGCTGCGCCGTGTCCCGGTCACACTCCTCACAATGGTGACACCTGGTTGTCGGCTCCCTACCGGCTATCTTGCAAAGGTACTCTCCGAAACAGCCGTGTCCGGAGAGCACCTGAGTAAGCCGGTAGGTGAGCGGTCCGCGCCGTCTGTCCGTCCACTCTCTTATCACCGGACGGACAGCCTCGACGGTCCTCACCCCGTAGCGGGGCTGGGCCAGCCTATTCTTCCACTTTGCCTCGAGGACCAGTCGAGCCTGGGACCTTCGCGTCTCCACCGCCCCGTGCGTGGGTTCCTCTCCCTGGAGCCGGAGGTCAGCGCGCCAGTAATACACTGACGCTTGGACCTCCGCCTCCAAATCCCAGGGCGGCGATGCCGCCAAAACGCACGCCGCCTCAAAGGAGACGGTGCGGTACGCCCGTGACACCCTGATCGCCATCGCCCTCTGAGGTCTCCTGAGGAGGGCGATATTTTGGCGACCAAGGGCGCCAGCCCAGATGGGCGCTCCGTAAAGGGCAATCGACCGCACCACCCCCAAATAGAGGCGGCGGCAGACGACACTCGGCCCCCCGATATTCGGCAGCAGAGAGTTAAGTGCTCCCGCTGCCGCCATCAGGCGGGGGGCCAGGCGGCTAAAATGGACGCGAAAGTTCCAGCGGCCGTCGAGGTGGAGCCCCAAGTACTTCATGCTCGGCTCCACCCCGATGCGGACCCCTCCAATGATGATGTGGGCATCGGGAGGCGGCGCTCGCCGAGGCCCGTGAAATAATAGAGCCTCGGACTTTTCCAGCGCCACCTCCAGTCCCAGCATCCTAATCCTGCCGACAACCAGGGCCACTCCAGCCGTGGCAAGACGGGCAGCTGCCCTGTAATCCGCTCCCCGGGCCGTAACCAACGTGTCGTCGGCGTAACAAGTTACGCCGACGCCCGGGGGCAGGGCGCCCCGCAGCACCCAGTCGTAGCCGATGTTCCACAGTATCGGACCCAGAACCGAACCCTGTGGAACACCGCACGACATCTCCCTCCGGAACGTCTCTCCGTTCCGCCCCACACAAAACACACTCCTCTGGTGCAGGTAGTCCCCGACTATTCGGCGTAGATAGGGAGGCACCCCATGAAATCGGAGCGCCTCCCTAATAGTCGCCCACGGCAGGGTGTTAAAAGCGTTGGCGATGTCCAAGGACACCGCCAATACCACCCCGCGCGAGGCGACCGTCTCTTCCGAGAGGGCCTTGACGCTGCTGATCGCGTCAATCGTCGATCGGCCCTCCCGGAATCCGAACTGGCGTTCGGATAAGTCGGGGCCCACCCGCACCAGGTGCTTGGAGAGGCGGGCAACAACTACGCGCTCAAAGAGCTTGCCCACCTCATCCAACAGCACTATGGGGCGGTACGCGGAGGGAGAATCCGCGGGGCGGCCCTCCTTTCTCAGGAGGACCAGCTTGCCCGTCTTCCACATGGAAGGGAACCGTCCCGACTCCAAACAGGCGCTGAACAGCCTGAGGAGCCGGTCCCCTAGGGCGTCGAAGGCCAAAACCCAGGCGCGGCCAGGAATTCCGTCCGGCCCCGGGGCGGTGTTTTTGCCCCGAAGCCGCATCACAACCTAACCTAACCTAACCTAACCTAACCTTTTTTTTTTTTTTTTTTTTTTTACGTGGGGGAATGCTATGACGCATACCCCTCCGCGGGGGCGGGCGGAGGGGTTATGTCGGACTCGCCGGGGTAAAATAAAGATGTTAAACGATAAAATGAACCTCCCGGAATACCGACTAAACCTACCACGGTGTTCCTCGACAAACCACTATCGGCGGGGCCGCGCGAATCACTTTCACATGCAGTCGCGACCCCGCCGAGGTTACGGCCCGCCGTATGAAACGGCAGGCCACTACACAAAAGATCTACCCGCTGGTACCTTCTAAATATTCCCTACTGTCCCCCCCCTAGAGGGGAGACGGACTCGACACAGAGGCGCGCGTGGGAACACGCACGCCGCCTCTCGGACCTGGTGCTGAACGGATGGCGGGCAGGCCCACAAAGCCCGCCACCCCCAGGTCAAACCTCATGGTGGCTGGAGGTCGTCCCGCGCCCTCCGGCGCCCGGCTCTGCGGTTGGGGAGAGGGTTTAAACGCTCCCTCTCCCGCTCCGCCGCCTCCTTGATGGAAATGACTTCCTCACAAAAGGAGGCGACGGCGTTCCACGACCTCTCACTCCGGACCATAGACAGAACTACGGCCGGGAGCGAGAGGGCAACCGATCGGACTGCCGCGATCAATTCACGGCGCTGCGATGCCCAGGCGGGGCAATCCGCCAATGTGTGCAGCGCCGTGTCCTCAACAACGTCGCGGCAGTCGCCGCAGTGGTGACAACCGGGCGTCTCTTGCCGGCCTATCCGACACAGGAACCGGCCAAAACAACCATGGCCGGTCAAAACCTGTGTCAGCCGGAAGGTGAGGGCGCCATGTCGCCTCTCCAGCCACTCCTCAAACACGGGACTTACCGCCACGATCGTGGCGTGCCCGGCACTGGGGTGCACAAGTCGTTCCTTCCAATTGGCCACTAGGACCTGGCGGAGCTCGGACCTCGCCGCCTCGACTGCGGAAATAGAAGGTCCTTCGCCCCGAGCTAGCGCCTCCTGGCGCCAACGATAGAGCGACGCCAGGAGCGCCGCTTCCAGGTCCCATGGCATCGATCCGGCGAGGAGGCTCGCAGCCTCGAACGAGATCGTGCGGTATCCTCTTATCAGCCTGACGGCCATGGCGCGCTGTGGCGCACGAAGCGCCGAAATATTTCGGGCCGTCAGGCTGTTCGCCCAAACTGGGGCCCCATACAGGGCCATGGACCGCACGACCCCTTCGTAGAGCCTCCGGCAGGAGGTATTTGGCCCCCCAAGGTTGGGCAGCAGGCGCGCGAGCGCGCCTGCAGCGCCCCGAAGAATGGGGGCCAAACGTCGAAAGTGGGCTGTAAAGTCCCATCGGCCGTCGAGCAAGAGACCTAAATACTTTAGGGTTGACTCGACGCCGATGCGGATCCCTCCTACCATAATATGGGCCTCTGGAGGTGGCCGGTTCCGAGGGCCGTGAAAACAAACGGCCTCGGACTTGGACAGGGCCACCTCGAGGCCCAACCGCCGGATACGATTGACGACTTGTGCGACCCCAGCGGTCGCCAATATGGCCGCCGCCCGGTGCGACCTACCCCTCGCAGTAACGAGCGTGTCGTCGGCGTAACAAATGACGCCGACGCCACGGAGGAGCGCACCTCGCAGCACCCAGTCGTAACCGATGTTCCACAGGAGCGGACCCAGAACCGATCCCTGTGGAACACCGCACGACATCTCTCGCCGACTCCAACCGTCGTGACCCGGGTAGACTACTACCCTCTCCGATAAATATGCCCCGACTATGCGGCGGAGGTAGGTCGGCACTCGATGGAAAACGAGTGCCTCCCTGATACAACTCCAGGGCAAGGTGTTAAAGGCATTCGCGATGTCAAGAGACACCGCGAAGACGACCTCGCCCCGGGACACCGCATCCTCCGCCAGGCTCCTCACACGCTGGACAGCGTCAATAGTGGAGCGCCCGCGGCGGAAACCATATTGGTTCTCCGCCAGATCCGGACCCACTGAAGAAAGACGCTGGACGAGGCGCTCCGCAATAATAAACTCGAAGAGTTTAGCCACCTCGTCCAGCAAAACAATGGGCCGGTAGGCGGACGGAGAGTCCGCCGGGCGCCCCTCCTTCCTGATCAGGACCAGTTTTCCCACCTTCCACTGGCGCGGAAACTGGCCCTGCTGAAGACACTCACTGAGGAGCCCCCTGAGTCGGGGCGCGAGCTCCTCCAGGACCAGGGCCAACGCAAGGCCTGGAATGCCGTCGGGCCCTGGGGCGGTGTTTTTCGAGCGAAGTCTCGACACCGCCGCTCGCAACTCTACTTGGGTCACTTCGGGAACCACGTCGTCGTCAATGTCCGCGCTGGACGCCATGGAAGGCGGAACCATCGGCGGAGGAGTGTGCTCCGCCCGTGAGGGAAACAGAGCGGCCACCACCTCCTGAACCAACTGTGGCCGGAGACTCTGGGACAAGGGGGGCGCCCAGGGGCGAAGCTTGCCCCTGACCATTAGGTATGGACGCCCCCAGGGATTACGGTCCAGAGTCCCCAGCAGCTCTTGGCGGGCCTGATCCTTGGCCCGCTTTATGGTGATTTTCAATGTCTTCTTGGCCGCTCTGTAGGCCTCGTACAGTTCCGCCTCCCTGACGTCAAAATCGGGAGGGCGGCGACGCCTCCTTCGAAGCCGGATGTACTGGCGTCTGGCCGCCACGCACGCATGGCGAAGGTCGGCTATATGATCCGACCACCAGTACACCCGACGCCTAGCTGGAATATTTAAAGGCACTCTAGGCATCGCCGCATCGCAAACTTGCGTTATAGCCTCCCGGAACCACTCAGCCTCCGTATCGACGTTGTCAGGCCTGGCCGGTGCTGGCACCCAGGCCTGAACGATGGAGGCTTCCAGGAGGACCTCCCGATTCAGCTTTTTCAAAGCCCAGCGCGGACCGCCCCCAATCGGGGCCACCGGGGCCGGCGGGTCGGAGGTCTGGGCGGAGACGTCGAACCGTATATAACGATGGTCCGACAACGTCTCCACCCCCTCGACGACGCGCCAGCCTTGGACACGGCGTGCTAGTGCGGGGCTAGCAAAAGAGATATCAATAACCGACCCGCCCCGCTGGCGCACGCACGTGTGCACTGACCCACGATTGAGGACTAGCAGGCCGTTTTCTACGGCCCACTCCTCGAGCAATTCTCCCCTCGCGTCCGTGGTCGCAGAACCCCAAGCCGAGGATTTGGCATTGAGGTCCCCGACGAAGAGCACGGGCCGAGGGTGGCTTCGAGCGACGACGACGTTCAGTTCGAGGAGATACTCCTCGAAGTCGGCGAGAGGTCGGTTGGGTGAGAAGTAGCCGCCCACCACAACCGCTTCTCCTACGAGTGCTGCGACGCAGCCCCGTCCTCGGACGATGTTCTCGAAGGACGGGGTGCCGGCGGCGGCCGGCGAAATTAGCGCCACCGAGCCATCGAGGTCCCCTACCCAGTCAGCCCTGGGAGGGACAAAATAGGGCTCGGCGACGATGGCGACATGAATTGACCACTGCGCCATGCTCTGGAGGAGAAGGTCCTGAGCCCTGGCGCAGTGGTTTAAATTCCCTTGGAGGAGACGGAGGCGTGGAGACATTATGTCTCCATACTAACCTCCGCCCCTCCGACCGCGGGAGCGGCGGCCCTTGCTGCTGCCAACGAGGAGGCAGGAGAACGTGGGGCTAGTTTTTTCTGGGTGGCGGCGCACTCCTTGCCACCCGCCCGGTGCTTCGATGATTTGCCCGCCGCCGCACACAAAATACAGTGCGGCGTGGCCTCGCATGTAGCGGCCATGTGACCAGGCTGACCGCAGCGGAAGCAGCGACCAGTGCAGTCAGCCTGTGAGGGGCACATGACGCCCACATGGCCGCTGGATAGGCAACGGTAACACCGGGCAAGCCTGGGCTCCAGCACTTTTACTTGCGCCGACACCCACCCCACTAACAGACGACGGCCATCGGCCAGTTTCTTGGCGGCGGCGACGGGACAGCTAATAATGGCCGTCCCCATACCGGCGCGGCCCTGCTTGACTTCTCCACACTTAATTTGATCCGCAGGGCACGCCCCGGTCCTGGCGACGGCAGCGACGACCTCTTCCTTAGTGATGGAGTCATCCAGGCCCGTGATGCGCATATCTATGCACTTTTGGGGCCTGGTGACGCGGACCTCTTCTGCCTCTAAAACCTGGCGGAGACTTTCCGCCAGGCGGTCCGCCTGGTCGCCGCTTGCGACTCCCGGCACCTCAATAAGGCGGGCGCCGGTCTGTGTAGTCCGGCACCGCAAGCCCGCCGTTATCCCCAACTTGCCGGGGTCGATCGCCGTCCGCGCCTTCCTGAGGAGCTCCGCGTAAGTGGTCCCTCGCTCGATGGCAGCCGGCTGCAGTGTTAACACAACTGCAGTGGAGCGAGGGGCCTGGAGCTTCCTCGCCGCCTTTTTGGCCGCCTGTCTGGCCTTCTTGGCCGCCTTCTTCTTCGTTTTTGCTGCCTGTTTCTTCTGGCCGACGACTTCCCAGTCATCGGCTTGGCGTGCGGTCGTAACTGGCTGCTTGCTTGGAGCGGCAGGGCGTTCCTGGGCAGCTGTGGGTGCGCGCTTCGCCTTCGTCTTTTTCCTGCCCTTTTGGCTTGCCAGATTTGTGGTGCCGGCCGTTGGAGCAGCCGCCGGTGGCCGCGAAGCCCTTGCTTTAGCCGCGTATGTTGGCGGCGCAGGCGTCGGAGGAGTAAGCGGGACAGGCTCTCTGAGTCTGTCTGCTGCTAGAGGAGGGCGCAGCAGCCGGCCCTCCATAACGGAGAGCTTGGCGCGAAATTCGCCAAGCTCTTGCCGGACCAGAGCCACTAGCTCCGACTCCTTCCTGTTGGTGTTTTGGTCCTGCCGCTTCTCAAACTGCTCCTGACGTAACTTGAGCTCAGCAACCTCCTGCGCCAATCTAGAATTTTCGGCCTGCAGTTTTTGGACTTCCTCGCTGGCTGTGCGGCTGAAGACGGCCTCCGCAATCTCCCGAATGGCCTCCATCGACTCTTTAAGGGTCTTCTGGCACGTGCCTTTCAGACCCTTCGACTTTTTGGAGACCAAACGTATCGCCTCCAAGGCGTCTTCCAGCCGGGTCTTTAATTGTGTTACCGGCAAGTCCTCCGCATCCGGCTCCACAACCTGCTGCTTCCGAGCCTCCACAACTCGCCGGGCTGCCGCAGCAATTACGCTGTCCTCCTCGGACGTGCGCTCCTCAGCGTCGGCCTTCTGCAACGCGGCAGCAAGTTCGGCCTTCGCCTGGCCCAAACCCACGTACCTGCCGTGGGTGGGCGGACGACCGCGACCACGTCGAGCTGTCGGCACTTTCGCAGCCGATACCGCGTCGTCACTGGAGCCGTCCGACTCCGGCGGCTGCGCAGACCGCAACCGCTTGCGTGGAGCTTTCTCCGGAGTAGCCTCCGAAGTTAGCTCCACAACATCACTGTCGTGCTCAGATGGCACGTACTCCTCATCCTCTTCGGAACGCGCAGTACTGGGCGTGCGCGACCTACTCTCTCTCAACGATTGTTTTTTTAAAATAGATTTGATATGTTCCATAATTAGACCCACGAGAATGGGAGAAATAAAAGTCGACCCGGGCAGAGATCCCGATACCCGGGCAAGCCTATTACTACAGGGGGACGGCAGGTACCCTGAGGGGCCGCACTAACGACTGAACTACCCATCAGCCATGCATCTCCTCGCCGTGCGGCAGCAACTTGAGATTCGGGGTGGTTTTTATAGAGGGCCACTCCCTCACAGTCCGGGCGATGAAGCCAAGACCCTCGCTCCCGTCAGCAGCCGCGAGACGTGATCCACGACACTGCACAATACGGGGTTACGATTTGCTCTAGACGGTGACAACGGGGACAAAAGACAAAAGAAAGGGGGGGAACAACGAAAACAAAAACAAAAGGGGACAAAACAAAATGGACGCAGAACCAAAACAAAATGGACGCAGAACCAGAACAAAAACAAAAAGGGGGACAAAACCAAAAACAAGAGACAAAAACAAAAACAAAAAGGGGGTAAAGAAAGGGGGGAGAGTCGTCAGAGTGACGAGAAGGGACCCCGTTGTCTGTTCAGCGGCAGGGTGAGTGCACGCCGAACCCGTCAAAGAGGCTCTCCCATGTCCACTCTAAAACAGAGCGGTACTGGGAGAGCCGGGCCCAAAGATAGGGCCTCCGGCCTGGGGATGGGACTAGCGTCCATCCCCCCGCCACCGGTGCCGAACGCGACGGCACAAGGCACCGGTTGTCAGAATATTAGCCGCCAGCAATAATGAAGAGCATTATTGCCAACGTTGCCCAGGGTGTACCACGAGGAGGTTTTCTGACCCACACCCCAACCTAACCTAACCTAACCTAACCTAACCTAACCTAACCTAACCTAACCTTTTTTTTTTTTTTTTTTTAACGTGGGGGAATGCTATGACGCATACCCCTCCGCGGGGGCGGGCGGAGGGGTTATGTCGGACTCGCCGGGGTAAAAGAAAGATGTTAACAAAATGGACCTCCCGGAATACCGACTAAACCTACCACGGTGTTCCTCGACAAACCACTGTCGGCGGGGCCGCGCGAATCACTTTCACATGCAGTCGCGACCCCGCCGAGGTTACGGCCCGCCGTATGAAACGGCAGGCCACTACACAAAAGATCTACCCGCTGGTACCTTCTAAATATTCCCTACTGTCCCCCCCCGAGAGGGGAGACGGACTCGACACAGAGGCGCGCGTGGGAACACGCACGCCGCCTCTCGGACCTGGTGCTGAACGGATGGCGGGCAGGCCCACAAAGCCCGCCACCCCCAGGTCAAACCTCAGGGTGGCTGGAGGTCATCTCGCGCCCTCCGGCGCCCGGCTCTGCGGTTGGGGAGAGGGTTTAAACGCTCCCTCTCCCGCTCCGCCGCCTCCTTGTTCGAAATTACTTCCTCACAGAAGGAGGCGACGGCGTTCCACGACCTCTCACTCCGGACCATAGACAGAACTACGGCCGGGAGCGAGAGGGCAACCGATCCGACTGCCGCGATCAACTCACGGCGCTGCGATGCCCAGGCGGGGCAAACCGCCAGTGTGTGCAGCGCCGTGTCCTCAACAACGTCGCGGCAGTCGCCGCAGTGGTGACAACCGGGCGTCTCTTGCCGGCCTATCCGACACAGGAACCGGCCAAAACAACCATGGCCGGTCAAAACCTGTGTCAGCCGGAAGGTGAGGGCGCCATGTCGCCTCTCCAGCCACTCCTCAAACACGGGACTTACCGCCACGATCGTGGCGTGCCCGAACCTAACCTAACCTAACCTTTTTTTTTTTTTTTTTTTTTTTTTTTTTTTAACGTGGGGGAATGCTATGACGCATACCCCTCCGCGGGGGCGGGCGGAGGGGTTATGTCGGACTCGCCGGGGTAAAAGAAAGATGTTAACAAAATGGACCTCCCGGAATACCGACTAAACCTACCACGGTGTTCCTCGACAAACCACTGTCGGCGGGGCCGCGCGAATCACTTTCACATGCAGTCGCGACCCCGCCGAGGTTACGGCCCGCCGTATGAAACGGCAGGCCACTACACAAAAGATCTACCCGCTGGTACCTTCTAAATATTCCCTACTGTCCCCCCCCGAGAGGGGAGACGGACTCGACACAGAGGCGCGCGTGGGAACACGCACGCCGCCTCTCGGACCTGGTGCTGAACGGATGGCGGGCAGGCCCACAAAGCCCGCCACCCCCAGGTCAAACCTCAGGGTGGCTGGAGGTCATCTCGCGCCCTCCGGCGCCCGGCTCTGCGGTTGGGGAGAGGGTTTAAACGCTCCCTCTCCCGCTCCGCCGCCTCCTTGTTCGAAATTACTTCCTCACAGAAGGAGGCGACGGCGTTCCACGACCTCTCACTCCGGACCATAGACAGAACTACGGCCGGGAGCGAGAGGGCAACCGATCCGACTGCCGCGATCAACTCACGGCGCTGCGATGCCCAGGCGGGGCAAACCGCCAGTGTGTGCAGCGCCGTGTCCTCAACAACGTCGCGGCAGTCGCCGCAGTGGTGACAACCGGGCGTCTCTTGCCGGCCTATCCGACACAGGAACCGGCCAAAACAACCATGGCCGGTCAAAACCTGTGTCAGCCGGAAGGTGAGGGCGCCATGTCGCCTCTCCAGCCACTCCTCAAACACGGGACTTACCGCCACGATCGTGGCGTGCCCGAACCTAACCTAACCTAACCTAACCTAACCTAACCTAACCTAACCTAACCTAACCTTTTTTTTTTTTTTTTTTTTTTTTTTTTTTTTTTTTTTTTTTTTTTTTTTTTTTTTGGTACCCAGGAAAAATGCTTCATGCACTACCCGCCGGCTAGGGGATGGCACCGGCGGGGCGTGTGGGACTCCCCAGCAAGAAACGCGCTGGGATACCCACTAAAAAACCTGGGGTGTTCCCTCTCTCATCCAATGGGGGGGCCTGTTGGGAGCTCTTAAAAGAATTGACTCATCCATAGCAGGCCCCCCCGTGTGGGTGCGGGCTGGGTCATTTTTTTTTTTAGGACCCGACCCCCTCTTGTCCCCAGGGGAGAGCTTCACCGCTCTCCCCTATCGACGTTGGAAGGCGCGCGGGAACACCGCGCGCGCCCTCTCGGGGTTCTTAGTTTACGGGTGGCAGGCCCCCCTGAGGCCTTGCCACCCGGAACCCTTAAGTGGGGGGCAGGAGAGCGACATAAGCGCGTCTCCTGCGCCCCCTCCTCCGGCGGCGGACTTCCGGGGCGTAAGGATCGTCCTCACGCCCCCGCTCCGCCGCCTCCTTCTGCGAGATGACAGACTCGCAGAAGGACCTCATTGCGCCCCAGCACCTGTCGTCGCCGACCATCTTGGATATGACGGTCGGCAAGGAGAGGTCGGGGCCAATCACAGCGACCAGGGCACAGCGCTCCGCGGCCCACGCCGGGCACTCCTCCAGCGTGTGCTGCGCCGTATCCCGGTCACACTCCTCACAATGGTGACACCTGGTTGTCGGCTCCCTACCGGCTATCTTGCAAAGGTACTCTCCGAAACAGCCGTGTCCGGAGAGCACCTGAGTAAGCCGGTAGGTGAGCGGTCCGCGCCGTCTGTCCGTCCACTGCCTTATCACCGGACGGACAGCCTCGACGGTCCTCACCCCATAGCGGGGCTGGGCCAGTCTATTCTCCCACTTTTCCACGAGGACCAGTCGAGCCTGGAACCTTCGCGTCTCCACCGCCCTGTGCGTGGGTTCTTCACCCTGGAGCCGGAGGTCAGCGCGCCAGTAATACACTGACGCTTGGACCTCCGCCTCCAAATCCCAGGGCGGCGATGCCGCCAAAACGCACGCCGCCTCAAAGGAGACGGTGCGGTACGCCCGTGACACCCTGATCGCCATCGCCCTCTGAGGTCTCCTGAGGAGGGCGATATTTTGGCGATCAAGGGCGCCAGCCCAGATGGGCGCTCCATATAGGGCCATCGACCGCACCACCCCCAAATAGAGGCGGCGGCAGACGACACTGGGCCCCCCGATATTCGGCAGCAGAGAGCTAAGCGCTCCCGCTGCCGCCATCAGGCGGGGGGCCAGACGGCTAAAATGGACGTGAAAGTTCCAGCGGCCGTCGAGGTAGAGCCCCAAGTATTTCATGCTTGGCTCCACCTCGATGCGGACCCCTCCAACGATGATGTGGGCATCGGGAGGTGGCGCCCGCCGAGGCCCGTGAAATAACAGGGCCTCGGACTTATCTAGCGCCACCTCCAGTCCCAACATCCTAATCCTGCCGACAACCAGGGCCACTCCAGCCGTGGCAAGACGGGCAGCTGCCCCGCAATCCGCTCCCCGGGCCGTAACCAACGTGTCGTCGGCGTAACAAGTTACGCCGACGCCCGGGGGCAGGGCGCCCCGCAGCACCCAGTCGTAGCCGATGTTCCACAGTATCGGACCCAGAACCGAACCCTGTGGAACACCGCACGACATCTCCCTCCGGAACGTCTCTCCGTTCCGCCCCACACAAAACACACTCCTCTGGTGCAGGTAGTCCCCGACTATTCGGCGTAGATAGGGAGGCACCCCATGAAATCGGAGCGCCTCCCTAATAGTCGCCCACGGCAGGGTGTTAAAAGCGTTGGCGATGTCCAAGGACACCGCCAATACCACCCCGCGCGAGGCGACCGTCTCTTCCGAGAGGGCCTTGACGCTACTGATCGCGTCAATCGTCGATCGGCCCTCCCGGAATCCGAACTGGCGTTCGGATAAGTCGGGGCCCACCCGCACCAGGTGCTTGGAGAGGCGGGCAACCACTACGCGCTCAAAGAGCTTGCCCACCTCATCCAACAGCACTATGGGGCGGTACGCGGAGGGAGAATCCGCGGGGCGGCCCTCCTTTCTCAGGAGGACCAGCTTGCCCGTCTTCCACATGGAAGGGAACCGTCCCGACTCCAAACAGGCGCTGAACAGCCTGAGGAGCCGGTCCCCTAGGGCGTCAAAGGCCAAAACCCAGGCGCGGCCAGGAATTCCGTCCGGCCCCGGGGCGGTGTTTTTGCCCCGAAGCCGCACTATTGCCGCGCCGAGCTCCGCCATCGTAACTTCTGGCACCCCAGCATCGGCACCACCCTCCTCAATTTCGGGCGGCGCCATTACGGGAGGCGTGTGCTCCGCCCTCGAAGGAAAGAGAGCGGAAATCACACCCTCCAATTGCCGAGGCTGGAGACTCTCGGTGACCGGCGGGGCCCAGGGGCGCAACTTGCCCCTGACCGTCTTGTACGGCCGGCCCCACGGATCTGCCTCGAGAGTCCCCAGGAACTCTTCCCATCTTTGGGTTTTGGCCTCGCTGATGGCGGACTGCAGGGCGTACTTCCGCTGTTTGTACGCGTCCCGCAGCCGTGCCTCCACGGTCGGGTCACGGTACCGCCTGCGTCGGCGGTACCTAGTGTACTGGCGACGCGCCGCAATGCACGCGGCGCGTTTCTGACTTATGTCGTCAGACCACCAGTACACCTGACGTCTCGGAGGCTGAGCACTGGCCCGGGGCATTGACGCGTCGCAAATCTGCGTCATCGCGCCCCGGAACCACTCCGCTTCTTGCTCAACCTCCACAGGCCCTTCGACCATCGGGGTCCAGGCCTGCACGATGGAGGCTTCCACCAGCACGTCTGCATCGAGACGTTTCAACGCCCATCGTGGGGACGACGGGGTGTGCACTCTCCTCGGGCGATCGTCCGGGATCGCCGGCGAGGCGGAGATGTCGAACCGCACGTAACGGTGGTCCGACAGAGACTCCGCCTCGACCAGCACTTGCCAGTCCCGGACGCGGCGCGCTACGGCAGGGCTAGCGAACGAGATGTCCACAATGGACTCGCCCTGCCAGCGCACGCATGTGGCGACCGACCCCCGATTAAGAACGACGAGGCCGGTCGCAATCGCCCACTCCTCCAGCGCGTCGCCGCGAGCGTCGGTGACAGGGGATCCCCAAGCCGTTGATTTGGCATTGAAGTCCCCCGCCACCACGACCGGACGCGATGGGTACCGATTAATCACGGCCCCCACCGCGCCCAAAAATCGCTCAAACTCAGCGAGGCGCCGGTTCGGAGAGAAATACACCCCGATCAGGACGGTTCCCTCCCAATCAACACATATATACCCCTCGCCCCTGTCTGTCATCACCAGGAGCGAGGGACCAGACGAAACAATGGCCGCCAAGCCCCCGAGGTCCCCAAACCAGTTGTGACGGCTGGGGACGCAGTAAGGCTCGGCGACCACGGCGATGTCTATTGACCACTCCGCCATGTGCTGCAGCAAAATATCCTGCGCCCTGGCGGAGCGGCCAACGTTCGCCTGTAGGAGGCAATGGGCCATAATTAATTATATGTCCATCGCCGTCCCACTGCTCCCTGCTTGGGGAGGGGCCGGGGCGGCCGGAGTCCCGGCGACCGCCCCTCTGGCCCTACGTCTTTTTGGAGGGGAGCAAGATTTGCTCCCCATCCGGTGCTCCGCCGGTTTTCCTGCAGCCGAACATATGCTGCAGGAAGACTTTTCGGCGGAGCAGGCGGCGGCCTTGTGGCCGGGCAGGCCGCAGCGATAGCAGAGATCGCTGCGATCCGTTTCGGCGGTGCATTGCTGCCTCACATGCCCCGGTTCAAGGCAGCGGTAGCACCGCCTGGGCCTCGGCTCCAGGAGGTTTACCTGAGCCGAGACCATCCCGACCAGCAAACGGCCGGCCGCCACCTTCTTCGCCGCGGCGATGGGGCAGCGCACCACTACCGTGCACAAGCCACTCTCGCCGCGGCGCATCTCCCCCACCCTGACGTGGTCCTGAGGGCAGGCTCCGGCATGTGCCACCGCAGCGGCGACATCCTCGGAGGAGGCCGAGTCGTCCAGCCCGGTTACTCGCATTTCTGCGGACTTCACCGGGCGGGACACCCTGACCTCCTCGGGCGTAAACAGGGACCGAATTGTAGCGGCCACCCTGTCCGCCTTGTCGCCGGAGGTGGCACCTGGGACCTCTAAGATCCTGGCCCCAGTGGCGGCAACTTTAAACATAACGCCTCCAGCAAGGCCCATCTCAGCCAGGTTACTCTGCATAGCCTGAGTGGCCTGCCGGAGGACGCCTGCGTAGCTGACGCCCCGCCGGAGCCCCTCCTCCGTCAGCTCTACCACAACGGCGGTAGAGCGCGGGGGCCGCAGGTCGGCCGGGCGGGGGCCCTTTTTTTTATTTGTTACCGGGGTAGCCCGGGAGGCCTTCTTCTTCTTCTTCTTCCTCTTCTTTCTGGTGACCTCCGTCCACGGCTGTTCAGCCGAGGTAGAGGCCACCGGGGCAGGTTGGAGCTGCGGGGCAGGGCGCGGCGGGGCCACAGTGGCGATCGCCTTCCCCTTGCCCTTTCCTTTCCCCTTTGAAGAGGAAGTCGACGGTGTGGGGGCAGAAATTTGTTGTGCCACTGGTTGGCTGGAGGGCGCGGGGCCAGCTGGCGCGCCCCCGACCATTCGGGGGCGACCTCCAAGCGGAGGGCCCGGGGTCGGCACGGGCGCGAGGCCATAGTTGGCCAGGCACGCCTCTACAACATTGCGTGCCTGAGCCACCGTGGCCCGCATCAAGTCTTCCGCCCAGGCGGGACGCCGGTCCTCCGCGGGAGCGACGGGCTTCGCTGTGCGCCGCGGAAGTGGCGGGAACTCCTCCCGCGGCCCCCTGGCAGGCGCCCCGGCGGCGGCCGAGGGCGCCTTTAAGGCGACGGCCCGAGCGGCAGTGGCAGCGGCCGCCTTCATGGCCGTCACCTCCGCCCGGAGCTCCGCCAGCTGCCTATGCAGCCCCTCATTCTCCGACCTCCAGCGCCTCTGGAGGTCGGATGAGGTCTGCCCCCACAGATGAAAGAAGGCCTCCTTCATGTCTGCCGTCGCGGTTTTCAGGTCCCGGACGAAACCTCCCTTTAAATTGCCGGACCGGGCCGCCACCCTCAGGACGGTCTCGGCTCCAGCCTCGAACCGTTGCCTGAGGTCGGCAACCGAGTCCCCTCCAGAGGGGGTTGCATCCGGGACCTCAGCCCTCTTCGGGAAGTCTCGACGGGCAGGCGAAGGCTGCCCGAGGAGCTTCCTCGCGGAGGGAGGCGGCATTGGGGAACCAGCCCTTCCCACACAGGGCGTCCCCTCCACTACCTCCACCTCCGTGTCCGAGCCAGAATCGGACGGCGCGTGATGTGACGTCTTCCGGCGCTTCGCGGAAGCGCCGGGCGTCACTCGGAACTTGAGGGAGAGGGAAGCTGGGCTATCCCTCCCCTCCTCACTCTCCCGTCGAGCTGCCGACGAGCACCGGCTCCGAGACCGACTGGCCTCCGAGCCCGAGCCCGCCTGCGACCCGACGTCCATGTCAGTGCCGGTGCCGGCGCTGAGCACACTCGACATAGAGTCGCTGCGAGCCTGCGCCGCCACCCGACACCTCGACCGTGTCCTTGGCACGGCCGGGACCCTTTCCCCAACTGTCGGCGGGGGCATACCCCCCCCAACCTTCCCCTTTTTCCCCTTCGCAGGGGTTTTGGTGCCTGTAGTTTCGCGAGGCACGGCACTGTGATGTTGGTTGCCCCCCCCAGAATACGAGGGGCAGACGGAGCCAGCAGACTCCGTGAGGGATTCTCCGGGTGCGGCGCACCCGGTACCCTCCTGGGGTAGTTCAAAACCTTTACCAGACATCTTCATATTTTCTTTTGGGTGGCCCTAATGACTGGGTTCCCCCCAGCCATACAGCCCCTCGCCGGGCCACAAAGCTTGAGCTTTGGGTTATTTTTATAGAGGTTTTCTTCCTCGCAGCCCGAAGGCCCCCGGTCCTGTCAGTTCAGGATTACGGGTTGGGCCGGATGGGGGTCCATGCTGGACCGATCCACCCGCCCCAAGAGCGCCCGCCTGGGCAGGAAACCCATGGTTCCCACCTCGGCCTGACGGCCCCACTAGTAATTTTTTAGAGAGGTTTTCTTCCTCTATCCCCCCGTGTTGGGCCGGATGGGGGTCCATGCTGGACCGATCCACCCGCCCCAAAACCGCCCGACTGGTCAGGACGCCAAAGCACCCGCTCCAGCCTTACGGTCCCCACTGGTGATTTTTTAAAGAGGTTTTCTTCCTCTATCCCCTCCCCCCCACGTATTGGGCCGGATGGGGGTCCATGCTGGACCGATCCACCCGCCCCAAAACCGCCCGACTGGGCAGGACGCCTACGCACCCCGCCCCGGCCTTACGGCCCCCACTGGTGATTTTTTAAAGAGGTTTTCTTCCTCTATCCCCCCCGTCTCAAATCCACGTGTCCTCTGCTAATCAGAGGAACACGTGGAGAGACCCCCAAAACGCGGCCCTCGCGGGCCGATAACCCCGAGACAAAATGCCTCGGGTTCCCTACGCGCGTGCCAGAGTATTAGCCACGAGTAATAATGCCCCCGAAAGGACATGATTACCCGTGTTGCCCGGGGTGTACCGGCCCAACGTCTGCCGTTCCCATCCACGAAAAATGTGGAAAGGACTAGCAACCGTCAGGCACACTAGGAGGTTCTCTCTGGCCACACACCCCAACCTAACCTAACCTAACCTTTTTTTTTTTTTTTTTTTTTTTTTTTTTTTTTTTAACGTGGGGGAATGCTATGACGCATACCCCTCCGCGGGGGCGGGCGGAGGGGTTATGTCGGACTCGCCGGGGTAAGAGAAAGATGTTAAACAATACAATGGACCTCCCGGAATACCGACTAAACCTACCACGGTGTTCCTCGACAAACCACTGTCGGCGGGGCCGCGCGAATCACTTTCACATGCAGTCGCGACCCCGCCGAGGTTACGGCCCGCCGTATGAAACGGCAGGCCACTACACAAAAGATCTACCCGCTGGTTCCTTCTACATATTCCCTACTGTCCCCCCTCTAGAGGGGAGACGGACTCGACACAGAGGCGCGCGTGGGAACACGCACGCCGCCTCTCGGACCTGGTGCTGAACGGATGGCGGGCAGGCCCACAAAGCCCGCCACCCCCAGGTCAAACCTCAGGGTGGCTGGAGGTCATCTCGCGCCCTCCGGCGCTCGGCTCTGCGGTTGGGGAGAGGGTTTAAACGCTCCCTCTCCCGCTCCGCCGCCTCCTTGATGGAAATAACTTCCTCACAGAAGGAGGCGACGGCGTTCCACGATCTCTCACTCCGGACCATAGACAGAACTACGGCCGGGAGCGAGAGGGCAACCGTTCCGACTGCCGCGATCAATTCACGGCGCTGCGATGCCCAGGCGGGGCAAACCGCCAATGTGTGCAGCGCCGTGTCCTCAACAACGTCGCGGCAGTCGCCGCAGTGGTGACAACCGGGCGTCTCTTGCCGGCCTATGCGACACAGGAACCGGCCAAAACAACCATGGCCGGTCAAAACCTGTGTCAGCCGGAAGGTGAGGGCGCCATGCCGCCTCTCCAGCCACTCCTCAAACACGGGACTTACCGCCACGATCGTGGCGTGCCCGGCACTGGGGTGCACAAGTCGTTCCTTCCAATTGGCCACTAGGACCTGGCGGAGCTCGGACCTCGCCGCCTCGACAGCGGAAAGAGAAGGTCCTTCGCCCCGAGCTAGCGCCTCCTGGCGCCAACGATAGAGCGACGCCAGGAGCGCCGCTTCCAGGTCCCATGGCATCGATCCGGCGAGGAGGCTCGCAGCCTCGAATGAGATCGTGCGGTATCCTCTTATCAGCCTGACGGCCATGGCGCGCTGTGGCGCACGAAGCGCCGAAATATTTCGGGCCGTCAGGCTGTTCGCCCAAACTGGGGCCCCATACAGGGCCATGGACCGCACGACCCCCTCGTAGAGCCTCCGGCAGGAGGTATTTGGCCCCCCAAGGTTGGGCAGCAGACGCGCGAGCGCGCCTGCAGCGCCCCGAAGAATGGGGGCCAAACGTCGAAAATGGGCTGTAAAGTCCCATCGGCCGTCGAGCAAGAGACCTAAATACTTTAGGGTTGACTCGACGCCGATGCGGACCCCTCCTACCATAATATGGGCCTCTGGAGGTGGCCGGTTCCGAGGGCCGTGAAAACAAACGGCCTCGGACTTGGACAGGGCCACCTCGAGGCCCAACCGCCGGATACGATTGACGACTTGTGCGACCCCAGCTGTCGCCAGTATGGCCGCCGCCCGGTGCGACTTACCCCTCGCAGTAACAAGCGTGTCGTCGGCGTAACAAATGACGCCGACGCCACGGAGGAGCGCACCTCGCAGCACCCAGTCGTAACCGATGTTCCACAGGAGCGGACCCAGAACCGATCCCTGTGGAACACCGCACGACATCTCTCGCCGACTCCAACCGTCGTGACCCGGGTAGACTACTACCCTCTCTGATAAATATGCCCCGACAATGCGGCGAAGGTAGGTCGGCACTCGATGGAAAACGAGTGCCTCCCTAATGCAACTCCAGGGCAAGGTGTTGAAGGCATTCGCGATGTCTAGAGACACCGCGAAGACGACCTCGCCCCGGGACACCGCATCCTCCGCCAGGCTCCTCACACGCATGATTGCGTCTATAGTTGAGCGCCCGCGGCGGAAACCATACTGGTTCTCCGCCAGATCCGGGCCCACTGAAGACAGACGATGGACGAGGCGCTCCGCGATGATAAACTCAAAGAGTTTAGCCACCTCGTCCAGCAACACAATGGGCCGGTAAGCGGACGGAGAGTCCGCCGGGCGCCCTTCCTTCCTGATCAGGACCAGTTTCCCCACCTTCCACTGGCGCGGAAACTGGCCCCGCTGAAGACACTCACTGAGGAGCCCCCTGAGTCGGGGCGCGAGCTCCTCCAGGACCAGGGCCAACGCAAGGCCTGGAATGCCGTCGGGCCCTGGGGCGGTGTTTTTCGAGCGAAGTCTCGACACCGCCGCTCGCAACTCTACTTGGGTCACTTCGGGAACCACGTCGTCGTCAAAGTCCGCGCTGGACGCCATGGAAGGCGGAACCATCGACGGAGGAGTGTGCTCCGCCTGTAATGGAAACAGAGCGGCCACCACCTCCTCCACCAACTGTGGCCGGAGACTCTGGGACAAGGGGGGCGCCCAGGGGCGAAGCTTGCCCCTGACCATAAGGTATGGACGCCCCCAGGGGTTACGGTCCAGAGTCCCCAGCAGCTCTTGGCGGGCCTGATCTTTGGCCCGCTTGATGGAGATCTTCAGGGTCTTCTTGGCCGCTCTGTAGACCTCGTACAGTTCTGCCTCCCTGGCGTCAAAATCGGGAGGGCGGCGACGCCTCCTACGAAGCCGGATGTACTGGCGTCTGGCCGCCACGCAGGAATGGCGCAGGTCGGCTATGTGATCCGACCACCAGTACACCCGACGCCTAGCTGGAATATTTAAAGGCACTCTAGGCATCGCCGCATCGCAAACTTGCGTTATGGCCTCCCGGAACCACTCGGCCTCCACATCAACGTTGTCAGGCCTGGCCGGTGCTGGCACCCAGGCCTGAACTATGGAGGCCTCCAGGAGGACCTCCCGATTTAGCTTCTTTAAAGCCCAACGCGGACCGCCCCCAATCGGGGCCCTCGGGGCCGGGGGGTCGGAGGTCTGGGCGGAGACGTCGAACCGTATATAACGATGGTCCGACAACGTCTCCACCCCCTCGACGACGCGCCAGCCCTGGACACGGCGTGCTAGTGCGGGGCTAGCAAACGAGACATCAATGACTGACCCGCCCCGCTGACGCACGCACGTGTGCACTGACCCACGATTGAGGACTAGCAGGCCGTTTTCTACGGCCCACTCTTCGAGCAATTCACCCCTCGCGTCCGTGGTCGCGGAACCCCAAGCCGAGGATTTGGCATTGAGGTCCCCGACGAAGAGCACGGGCCGAGGGTGGCTTCGAGCGACGACGACGTTCAGTTCGAGGAGATACTCCTCGAAGTCGGCGAGAGGTCGGTTGGGTGAGAAGTAGCCGCCCACCACAACCGCTTCTCCTACGAGTGCTGCGACGCAGCCCCGTCCTTGGACGATGTTCTCGAAGGACGGGGTGCCGGCGGCGGCCGGCGAAATTAATGCCACCGAGCCATCGAGGTCCCCTACCCAGTCAGCCCTGGGGGGGACAAAATAGGGCTCGGCGACGATGGCGACATGAATTGACCACTGCGCCATGCTCTGGAGGAGAAGGTCCTGAGCTCTGGCGCAGTGGTTTAAATTACACTGGAGGAGACGGAGGCGTGGAGACATTATGTCTCCATATTGACCTCCGCCCCTCCGACCGCGGGAGCGGCGACCTTATCCGCTGCCAAAGACGAGGCAGGCGACTTTGGGGGTAACTTTTTGTGGGTGGCGGCGCACTCCTTGCCACCCGCCCGATGCCCAACTGGTTTGCCCGCCGCCGCACACAAGATACAGTGCGGCGGGGCCTCACATGTTGCGGCCATGTGACCAGGCTGACCGCAGCGGAAACAGCGGCCAGTGCAGTCAGCCTGTGAGGGGCACATGACGCCCACATGGCCGCTGGATAGGCAGCGGTAGCACCGGGCAAGCCTGGGCTCCAGCACTTTTACCTGCGCCGACACCCACCCCACCAAAAGACGACGGCCATCGGCCAGTTTCTTGGCGGCGACGACGGGACAGCTAATAATGGCCGTCCCCATACCGGAGCGGCCCTGCTTTATTTCACCACACTTTATTTGATCCGCAGGGCATGCTCCGGTCCTGGAGACGGCAGCGACGACCTCTTCCTTTGTGATGGAGTCATCCAGGCCCGTGATGCGCATATCCACGCACTTTTGGGGCCTGGAGACGCGGACCTCTTCGGCCTCTAAAACCTGGCGGAGACTTTCCGCCAGGCGGTCCGCCTGGTCGCCGCTTGCGACTCCCGGCACCTCAATAAGGCGGGCACCGGTCTGGGTAGTCCGGCACCGCAAACCTGTTGTTATACCCAGTTTGCCGGGGTCGATCGCTGTCCGCGCCTTCTTGAGGAGCTCCGCATAAGTGGTCCCTCGCTCGATGGCAGCGGGCTGCAGTGTGAGGACCACTGCAGTTGAGCGAGGGGCTTGGAGCTTCCTCGCCGCCTTTTTGGCCGCCTGCCTGGCCTTTTTGGCCGCCTTCTTCTTCTTCTTGGCCTCCTCCTTCTTCTTGCCAACGACCTCCCAGTCGTCGGCTCCATGTGGGGTTGCAGCTGGTTGATTCCTGGCAGCAGCGGCCGGGCGCTCCTTGTTAACCACGGGTGCGCGCTTTGCCTTTGTCCTTTTTCTGCCCTTTTGGCTTGCCGGAGGTGTGGTATCGGCCACTGGAGCAGTTGCAGGAGGCCGCGGGGCTCTTGCTTTAGCTGCGTACGACGTAGGCGGCGCAGGCGTCGGGGGAGTAGGACGGGGAGGCTCTCTGGCTCTGTCCGCTGCCAAAGGAGGGCGCAGCAGCCGGCCCTCCATAACCGAGAGCTTGGCGCGAAATTCGCCAAGCTCCTGCCGGACCAGAGCCACGAGCTCCGACTCCTTCTTGTTGGCGTCCTGGTCCTGCCGCTTCTCAAAGTTCTCCTGACGCATCTTGAGCTCGGCGACCTCCTGCGCCAATCTGGCATTTTCAGCCTGCAACTTCAGGACTTCGTCACTGGCTGTACGGCTGAAGACGGCCTCCGCAATCTCCCGAATGGCCTCCATTGACTCCTTAAGGGTCTTCTGGCACGTGCCTTTCAGACCCTTCGACTTTTTGGAGACCAGACGGATTGCCTCCAAGGCGTCATCTAACCGGGACTTCAGCCGCGTTACCGGCATGTCTTCAGCATCGGGCTCCACAACCTGCTGCTTCCTTGCTGCAGCAACTCGCCGAGCTGCCGCAGCAATTACGCTGTCCTCTTCGGACGTGCGCTCCTCAGCGTCGGCCTTCTGCAACGCGGCAGCGAGCTCGGCCTTCGCCTGCCCCAGACCCACGTACCTCCCGTGGGTGGGCGGACGACCGCGTCCACGTCGCGCTGTCGCGACTTTCGGCGCCGGAATCGCGTCCTCACTGGAGCCGTCCGACTCCGATTCTTGCGCAGACCGCAAGCGTTTGCGTGGAGCTTTCTCCGGAGTAGCCTCCGAAGTAAGCTCCACAATGTCACTGTCGTGCTCAGATGGCACGTACTCCTCATCCTCTTCGGAACGCGCAGTACTGGGCGTGCGCGACCTACTCTCTCTCAACGATTGTTTTTTTAAAATAGATTTAATTTGTTCCATAATTAGACCCACGAGAATGGGAGAAATAAAAGTCGACCCAGGCAGAGATCCCAATACCCGGGCAAGCCTATTACTACAGGGGGACGGCAGGTACCCTGAGGGGCCGCACTAACGACTGAACTACCCATCAGCCATGCATCTCCTCGCCGTGCGGCAGCAACTTGAGATTCGGGGTGGTTTTTATAGAGGGCCACTCCCTCGCAGTCCGGGCGGTGAAGCCAAGACCCTCGCTCCCGTCAGCAGCCGCGAGACGTGATCCACGACACTGCACAATACGGGGTTACGATTTGCTCTAGACGGTGACAACGGGGACAAAAGACAAAAGAAAGGGGGAACAACGTATACAAAAACAAAAGGGGACAAAACAAAATGGACGCAGAACCAAAACAAAAACCAAAAACAAAATGAACGCAGAACCAAAAACAAAAAGGGGACAAAACCAAAAACAAGAGACAAAAAACACAAAGGGGGACAGAAAAAAGGGGGGGAGAGTCGTCAGAGCGACGAGAAGGGACCCCGTTGTCTGTTCAGCGGCAGGGTGAGTGCACGCCGAACCCGTCAAAGAGGCTCTCCCATGTCCACTCTAAAACAGAGCGGTACTGGGAGAGCCGGGCCCAAAGAAAGGGCCTCCGGCCTGGGGATGGGACGAACATCCATCCCCCCGCCACCGGTGCCGAACGCGACGGCACAAGGCACCGGTTGTCAGAATATTAGCCGCCAGCAATAATGAAGAGCATTATTGCCAACGTTGCCCAGGGTGTACCACGAGGAGGTTTTCTGACCCACACCCCAACCTAACCTAACCTAACCTAACCTAACCTAACCTAACCTAACCTAACCTTTTTTTTTTTTTTTTTTTTTAACGTGGGGGAATGCTATGACGCATACCCCTCCGCGGGGGCGGGCGGAGGGGTTATGTCGGACTCGCCGGGGTAAAACAAAGATGGAATGAGAATAAAGTACCTCCCGGAATACCGACTAAACCTACCACGGTGTTCCTCGACAAACCACTATCGGCGGGGCCGCGCGAATCACTTTCACATGCAGTCGCGACCCCGCCGAGGTTACGGCCCGCCGTATGAAACGGCAGGCCACTACACGAACGATCTACCCGCTGGTACCTCTACATATTCCCTACTGTCCCCCCCCTAGAGGGGAGACGGACTCGACACAGAGGCGCGCGTGGGAACACGCACGCCGCCTCTCGGACCTGGTGCTGAACGGATGGCGGGCAGGCCCACAAAGCTCGCCACCCCCAGGTTAAACCTCATGGTGGCTGGAGGTCGTCCCGCGCCCTCCGGCGCCCGGCTCTGCGGTTGGGGAGAGGGTTTAAACGTTCCCTCTCCCGCTCCGCCGCCTCCTTGATGGAAATGACTTCCTCACAAAAGGAGGCGACGGCATTCCACGACCTCTCACTCCGGACCATAGACAGAACTACGGCCGGGAGCGAGAGGGCAACCGATCCGACTGCCGCGACCAACTCACGGCGCTGCGATGCCCAGGCGGGGCAATCCGCCAA
Organism: Catocala sponsa; assembly: GCA_963564715.1. Classification (NCBI taxonomy): domain Eukaryota; kingdom Metazoa; phylum Arthropoda; class Insecta; order Lepidoptera; family Erebidae; genus Catocala; species Catocala sponsa. Next base: position 53,223 of record OY751339.1, read on the forward strand.
TGTGTGCAGCGCCGTGTCCTCAACAACGTCGCGGCAGTCGCCGCAGTGGTGACAACCGGGCGTCTCTTGCCGGCCTATCCGACACAGGAACCGGCCAAAACAACCATGGCCGGTCAAAACCTGTGTCTGCCGGAAGGTGAGGGCGCCATGTCGCCTCTCCAGCCACTCCTCAAACACGGGACTTACCGCCACGATCGTGGCGTGCCCGGCACTGGGGTGCACAAGTCGTTCCTTCCAATTGGCCACTAGGACCTGGCGGAGCTCGGACCTCGCCGCCTCGACTGCGGAAATAGAAGGTCCTTCGCCCCGAGCTAGCGCCTCCTGGCGCCAACGATAGAGCGACGCCAGGAGCGCCGCTTCCAGGTCCCATGGCATCGATCCGGCGAGGAGGCTCGCAGCCTCGAACGAGATCGTGCGGTATCCTCTTATCAGCCTGACGGCCATGGCGCGCTGTGGCGCACGAAGCGCCGAAATATTTCGGGCCGTCAGGCTGTTCGCCCAAACTGGGGCCCCATACAGGGCCATGGACCGCACGACCCCCTCGTAGAGCCTCCGGCAGGAGGTATTTGGCCCCCCAAGGTTGGGCAGCAGACGCGCGAGCGCGCCTGCAGCGCCCCGAAGAATGGGGGCCAAACGTCGAAAATGGGCTGTAAAGTCCCATCGGCCGTCGAGCAAGAGACCTAAATACTTTAGGGTTGACTCGACGCCGATGCGGACCCCTCCTACCATGATATGGGCCCCTGGAGGTGGCCGGTTCCGAGGGCCGTGAAAACAAACGGCCTCGGATTTGGACAAGGCCACCTCGAGGCCCAACCGCCGGATACGATTGACGACTTGTGCGACCCCAGCGGTCGCCAGTATGGCCGCCGCCCGGTGCGTCTTACCCCTCGCCGTGACAAGCGTGTCGTCGGCGTAACAAATGACGCCGACGCCACGGAGGAGCGCACCTCGCAGCACCCAGTCGTAACCGATGTTCCACAGGAGCGGACCCAGAACCGATCCCTGTGGAACACCGCACGACATCTCTCGCCGACTCCAACCGTCGTGACCCGGGTAGACTACTACCCTCTCCGATAGATATGCCCCGACTATGCGGCGGAGGTAGGTCGGCACTCGATGGAAAACGAGTGCCTCCCTAATACAACTCCAGGGCAAGGTGTTGAAGGCATTCGCGATGTCTAGAGACACCGCGAAGACGACCTCGCCCCGGGACACCGCATCCTCCGCCAGGCTCCTCACTCGCTGAACAGCGTCAATAGTGGAGCGCCCGCGGCGGAAACCATATTGGTTCTCCGCCAGATCCGGACCCACTGAAGAAAGACGCTGGACGAGGCGCTCCGCAATAATAAACTCGAAGAGTTTAGCCACCTCGTCCAGCAACACAATGGGCCGGTAGGCGGACGGAGAGTCCGCCGGGCGCCCCTCCTTCCTGATCAGGACCAGTTTCCCCACCTTCCACTGGCGCGGAAACTGGCCCTGCTGAAGACACTCACTGAGGAGCCCCCTGAGTCGGGGCGCGAGCTCCTCCAGGACCAGGGCCAATGCAAGACCTGGAATGCCGTCGGGCCCTGGGGCGGTGTTTTTCGAGCGAAGTCTCGACACCGCCGCTCGCAACTCTACTTGGGTCACTTCGGGAACCACGTCGTCGTCAAAGTCCGCGCTGGACGCCATAGAAGGCGGAACCATCGGCGGAGGAGTGTGCTCCGCCCGTGAGGGAAACAGAGCGGCCACCACCTCCTCAACCAACTGTGGCCGGAGACTCTGGGACAAGGGGGGCGCCCAGGGGCGAAGCTTGCCCCTGACCATTAGGTATGGACGCCCCCAGGGATTACGGTCCAGAGTCCCCAGCAGCTCTTGGCGGGCCTGATCCTTGGCCCGCTTTATGGTGATTTTCAATGTCTTCTTGGCCGCTCTGTAGGCCTCGTACAGTTCCGCCTCCCTGACGTCAAAATCGGGAGGGCGGCGACGCCTCCTTCGAAGCCGGATGTACTGGCGTCTGGCCGCCACGCATGCATGGCGCAGGTCGGCTATATGATCCGACCACCAGTACACCCGACGCCTAGCTGGAATATTTAAAGGCACTCTAGGCATCGCCGCATCGCAAACTTGCGTTATAGCCTCCCGGAACCACTCAGCCTCCGTATCGACGTTGTCAGACCTGGCCGGTGCTGGCACCCAGGCCTGAACGATGGAGGCTTCCAGGAGGACCTCCCGATTCAGCTTTTTCAAAGCCCAGCGCGGACCGCCCCCAATCGGGGCCACCGGGGCCGGCGGGTCGGAGGTCTGGGCGGAGACGTCGAACCGTATATAACGATGGTCCGACAACGTCTCCACCCCCTCGACGACGCGCCAGCCTTGGACACGGCGTGCTAGTGCGGGGCTAGCAAAAGAGATATCAATAACCGACCCGCCCCGCTGGCGCACGCACGTGTGCACTGACCCACGATTGAGGACTAGCAGGCCGTTTTCTACGGCCCACTCCTCGAGCAATTCTCCCCTCGCGTCCGTGGTCGCGGAACCCCAAGCCGAGGATTTGGCATTGAGGTCCCCGACGAAGAGCACGGGCCGAGGGTGGCTTCGAGCGACGACGACGTTCAGTTCGAGGAGATACTCCTCGAAGTCGGCGAGAGGTCGGTTGGGTGAGAAGTAGCCGCCCACCACAACCGCTTCTCCTACGAGTGCTGCGACGCAGCCCCGTCCTCGGACGATGTTCTCGAAGGACGGGGTGCCGGCGGCGGCCGGCGAAATTAGCGCCACCGAGCCATCGAGGTCCCCTACCCAGTCAGCCCTGGGAGGGACAAAATAGGGCTCGGCGACGATGGCGACATGAATTGACCACTGCGCTATGCTCTGGAGGAGAAGGTCCTGAGCCCTGGCGCAGTGGTTTATATTCCCTTGGAGGAGACGGAGGCGTGGAGACATTATGTCTCCATACTAACCTCCGCCCCTCCGACCGCGGGAGCGGCGACCTTAGTAATTGCCGATGATGAGGCAGGGGACTTAGGGGGTAATTTCTTATGGGTGGCGGCGCACTCCTTGCCACCCGCCCGGTGCTCCGCTGGTTTGCCCACCGCTGCACACAAAATGCAGTGTGGCGTGGCCTCACACGTAGCGGCCACGTGACCAGGCCGACCGCAACGAAAGCAGCGACCGGTGCAGTCAGCCTGTGAGGGGCACTTGACGCCCACATGGCCGCTGGATAGGCAGCGGTAACACCGGGCAAGCCTGGGCTCCAGCACTTTCACTTGCGCCGACACCCACCCCACCAGAAGACGACGGCCATCGGCCAGCTTTTTGGCGGCGGCCACGGGACAGCTAACAATGGCCGTCCCCATTCCGGCGCGGCCCTGTTGGATTTCGCTACACTTTATTTGGTCCACAGGGCACCCTCCGGTCTTGGAGACGGCAGCGACGACCTCTTCCTTAACAACCGAGTCATCCAGGCCCGTAATACGCAAATCCACACATTTTTGCGGCCTGGAGACGCGGACCTCCTCCGATTCGAAAACCTGGCGGAGACTTTCCGCCAGGCGGTCCGCCTGGTCGCCGCTTGCGACTCCCGGCACTTCGATAAGGCGGGCACCGGTCTGGGTTGTCCGGCACCGCAAGCCTGTTGTTATACCCAATGTGCCGGGGTCGATCGCCGTCCGCGCCTTCTTGAGGAGCTCCGCATAAGTGGTCCCTCGCTCGATGGCAGCCGGCTGCAGTGTTAACACAACTGCAGTGGAGCGAGGGGCCTGGAGCTTCCTCGCCGCCTTTTTGACCGCCTGTCTGGCCTTCTTGGCCGCCTTCTTCCTCTTTTTGGCCTCCTCCTTCTTCTTGCCGACGACCTCCCAGTCGTCGGCTCTACGTGGGGTGGCTGCAGGTTGCTTCCTAGCAGTGGCGGGACGCTCCTTGGGGGCAACGGGTGCGCGCTGCGCCTGCTTCTTTTTTCTGCCCTTTTGGCCTGCTGGAGCTGTAATATCGCCCGCTGGAGCAACAGGAGGAGGCCGCGGGGCTCTCGCTTTAACCGCGTACGACGTAGGCGGCGTAGACGTCGGGGGAGTGGGACGGGGAGGCTCTCTGGCTCTGTCCGCTGCCAACGGAGGGCGCAGCAGCCGGCCCTCCATAACCGAGAGCTTGGAGCGAAATTCGGCAAGCTCCTGCCGGACCAGAGCCACGAGCTCCGACTCCTTCCTGTTAGCGTCCTGGTCCTGCCGCTGCTCAAAGTCCTCCTGACGTCTTTTGAGCTCGGCAACCTCCTGCGCCAGTTTGGCATTTTCAGCCTGCAGCTTCAAGACTTCGTCGTTGGCTGTGCGGCTGAAGACGGCCTCGGCAATCTCCCGAATGGCCTCCATCGACTCTTTAAGGGTCTTCTGGCATGTGCCTTTAAGTCCCTTCGACTTTTTGGAGACCAAACGGATCGCCTCCAAGGCGTCGTCCAGCCGGGTCTTCAATTGTATGACCGGCAAGTCCTCCGCATCCGGCTCCACAACCTGCTGCTTCCTTGCTGCAGCAACTCGTCGGGCTGCCGCAGCAATTACGCTGTCCTCTTCGGACGTGCGCTCCTCGGCGTCGGCCTTCTGCAACGCGGCAGCAAGTTCGGCCTTCGCCTGGCCCAGACCCACGTACCTCCCGTGGGTGGGCGGACGACCGCGTCCACGTCGCGCTGTCGCGACTTTCGGCGCCGGAATCGCGTCCTCACTGGAGCCGTCTGACTCCGATTCTTGCGCAGACCGCAAGCGTTTGCGTGGAGCTTTCTCCGGAGTAGCCTCCGAAGTAAGCTCCACAACGTCACTGTCGTGCTCTGACGGCACGTAATCTTCATCTTCGTCAGATCGCGCAGAACTGGGCGTGCGTGACTGACGTTCTTCTACCTTCGACATCGTTTTTTTTAAAATTGATTTAATTGATGGTTCCATAATGAATCCCACGAGTATGGGAGAAATAAAAGTCGACCCGGGCAGAGATCCCGATACCCGGGCAAGCCTAATACTACAGGGGGACGGCAGGTACCCTGAGGGGCCGCACTAACGACTGAACTACCCATCAGCCATGCATCTCCTCGCCGTGCGGCAGCAACTTGAGATTCGGGGTGGTTTTTATAGAGGGCCACTCCCTCGCAGTCCGGGCGGTGAAGCCAAGACCCTCGCTCCCGTCAGCAGCCGCGAGACGTGATCCACGACACTGCACAATACGGGGTTACGATTTGCTCTAGACGGTGACAACGGGGACAAAAGATAAAAGAAAGGGGGGAACAACGAAAACAAAAAACAAAAGGGGGGACAAAACAAAATGGACGCAGAACCAAAACAAAATGGACGCAAAACCAAAACAAAAACAAAAAGGGGGACAAAACCAAAAACAAGAGACAAAAAACAAAAACAAAAAGGGGGTAAAGAAAGGGGGGAGAGTCGTCAGAGTGACGAGAAGGGACCCCGTTGTCTGTTCAGCGGCAGGGTGAGTGCACGCCGAACCCGTCAAAGAGGCTCTCCCATGTCCACTCTAAAACAGAGCGGTACTGGGAGAGCCGGGCCCAAAGATAGGGCCTCCGGCCTGGGGATGGGACTAGCGTCCATCCCCCCGCCACCGGTGCCGAACGCGACGGCACAAGGCACCGGTTGTCAGAATATTAGCCGCCAGCAATAATGAAGAGCATTATTGCCAACGTTGCCCAGGGTGTACCACGAGGAGGTTTTCTGACCCACACCCCAACCTTTTTTTTTTTTTTTTTTTTTTTTGAACGTGGGGGAATGCTATGACGCATACCCCTCCGCGGGGGCGGGCGGAGGGGTTATGTCGGACTCGCCGGGGTAAGAGAAAGATGTTAAACAATACAATGGACCTCCCGGAATACCGACTAAACCTACCACGGTGTTCCTCGACAAACCACTATCGGCGGGGCCGCGCGAATCACTTTCACATGCAGTCGCGACCCCGCCGAGGTTACGGCCCGCCGTATGAAACGGCAGGCCACTACACGAACGATCTACCCGCTGGTACCTCTACATATTCCCTACTGTCCCCCCCCTAGAGGGGAGACGGACTCGACACAGAGGCGCGCATGGGGAACACGCACGCCGCCTCTCGGACCTGGTGCTGAACGGATGGCGGGCAGGCCCACAAAGCCCGCCACCCCCAGGTCAAACCTCATGGTGGCTGGAGGTCGTCCCGCGCCCTCCGGCGCCCGGCTCTGCGGTTGGGGAGAGGGTTTAAACGCTCCCTCTCCCGCTCCGCCGCCTCCTTGATGGAAATGACTTCCTCACAAAAGGAGGCGACGGCGTTCCACGACCTCTCACTCCGGACCATAGACAGAACTACGGCCGGGAGCGAGAGGGCAACCGATCCGACTGCCGCGATCAATTCACGGCGCTGCGATGCCCAGGCGGGGCAATCTGCCAAAGTGTGCAGCGCCGTGTCCTCGACAACGTCGCGGCAGTCGCCGCAGTGGTGACAACCGGGCGTCTCTTGCCGGCCTATCCGACACAGGAACCGGCCAAAACAACCATGGCCGGTCAAAACCTGTGTCAGCCGGAAGGTGAGGGCGCCATGCCGCCTCTCCAGCCACTCCTCAAACACGGGACTTACCGCCACGATCGTGGCGTGCCCGACCCACACCCCAACCTAACCTAACCTAACCTAACCTTTTTTTTTTTTTTTTTTTTTAACGTGGGGGAATGCTATGACGCATACCCCTCCGCGGGGGCGGGCGGAGGGGTTATGTCGGACTCGCCGGGGTAAAAGAAAGATGTTAACAATAAAATGGACCTCCCGGAATACCGACTAAACCTACCACGGTGTTCCTCGACAAACCACTATCGGCAGGGCCGCGCGAATCACTTTCACATGCAGTCGCGACCCTGCCGAGGTTACGGCCCGCCGTATGAAACGGCAGGCCACTACACAAAAGATCTACCCGCTGGTACCTTCTACATATTCCCTACTGTCCCCCCTCTAGAGGGGAGACGGACTCGACACAGAGGCGCGCGTGGGAACACGCACGCCGCCTCTCGGACCTGGTGCTGAACGGATGGCGGGCAGGCCCACAAAGCCCGCCACCCCCAGGTCAAACCTCAGGGTGGCTGGAGGTCATCTCGCGCCCTCCGGCGCCCGGCTCTGCGGTTGGGGAGAGGGTTTAAACGCTCCCTCTCCCGCTCCGCCGCCTCCTTGATGGAAATGACTTCCTCACAAAAGGAGGCGACGGCGTTCCACGACCTCTCACTCCGGACCATAGACAGAACTACGGCCGGGAGCGAGAGGGCAACCGATCCGACTGCCGCGATCAACTCACGGCGCTGCGATGCCCAGGCGGGGCAATCCGCCAATGTGTGCAGCGCCGTGTCCTCAACAACGTCGCGGCAGTCGCCGCAGTGGTGACAACCGGGCGTCTCTTGCCGGCCTATCCGACACAGGAACCGGCCAAAACAACCATGACCGGTCAAAACCTGTGTCAGCCGGAAGGTGAGGGCGCCATGTCGCCTCTCCAGCCACTCCTCAAACACGGGACTTACCGCCACGATCGTGGCGTGCCCGGCACTGGGGTGCACAAGTCGTTCCTTCCAATTGGCCACTAGGACCTGGCGGAGCTCGGACCTCGCCGCCTCGACTGCGGAAATAGAAGGTCCTTCGCCCCGAGCTAGCGCCTCCTGGCGCCAACGATAGAGCGACGCCAGGAGCGCCGCTTCCAGGTCCCATGGCATCGATCCGGCGAGGAGGCTCGCAGCCTCGAACGAGATCGTGCGGTATCCTCTTATCAACCTGACGGCCATGGCGCGCTGTGGCGCACGAAGCGCCGAGATGTTACGAGCCGTCAGGTTGTCCGCCCAAACTGGGGCCCCATACAGGGCCATGGACCGCACGACCCCCTCGTAGAGCCTCCGGCAGGAGGTATTTGGCCCCCCAAGGTTGGGCAGCAGGCGCGCGAGCGCACCTGCAGCGCCCCGAAGAATGGGGGCCAAACGACTGAAGTGGGCTGTAAAGTCCCATCGGCCGTCGAGCAGGAGACCTAAATACTTTAGGGTTGACTCGACGCCGATGCGGACCCCTCCTACCATGATATGGGCCCCTGGAGGTGGCCGGTTCCGAGGGCCGTGAAAACAAACGGCCTCGGATTTGGACAAGGCCACCTCGAGGCCCAACCGCCGAATACGATTGACGACTTGTGCGACCCCAGCGGTCGCCAGTATGGCCGCCGCCCGGTGCGACTTACCCCTCGCCGTGACAAGTGTGTCGTCGGCGTAACAAATGACGCCGACGCCACGGAGGAGCGCACCTCGCAGCACCCAGTCGTAACCGATGTTCCACAGGAGCGGACCCAGAACCGATCCCTGTGGAACACCGCACGACATCTCTCGCCGACTCCAACCGTCGTGACCCGGGTAGACTACTACCCTCTCTGATAAATATGCCCCGACAATGCGGCGGAGGTAGGTCGGCACTCGATGAAAAATGAGTGCCTCCCTAATGCAACTCCAGGGCAAGGTGTTAAAGGCATTCGCGATGTCTAGAGACACCGCGAAGACGACCTCGCCCCGGGACACCGCATCCTCCGCCAGGCTCCTCACACGCATGATTGCGTCTATAGTTGAGCGCCCGCGGCGGAAACCATACTGGTTCTCCGCCAGATCCGGGCCCACTGAAGACAGACGCTGGACGAGGCGCTCCGCGATGATAAACTCAAAGAGTTTAGCCACCTCGTCCAGCAACACAATGGGCCGGTAGGCGGACGGAGAGTCCGCCGGGCGCCCTTCCTTCCTGATCAGGACCAGTTTCCCCACCTTCCACTGGCGCGGAAACTGGCCCTGCTGAAGACACTCACTGAGGAGCCCCCTGAGTCGGGGCGCGAGCTCCTCCAGGACCAGGGCCAACGCAAGGCCTGGAATGCCGTCGGGCCCTGGGGCGGTGTTTTTCGAGCGAAGTCTCGACACCGCCGCTCGCAACTCTACTTGGGTCACTTCGGGAACCACGTCGTCGTCAAAGTCCGCGCTGGGCGCCATGGAAGGCGGAACCATCGACGGAGGAGTGTGCTCCGCCCGTGAAGGAAACAGAGCGGCCACTACCTCCTCCACCAACTGTGGCCGGAGACTCTGGGACAAGGGGGGCGCCCAGGGGCGAAGTTTGCCCCTGACCATAAGGTATGGACGCCCCCAGGGGTTACGGTCCAGAGTCCCCAGCAGCTCTTGGCGGGCCTGATCTTTGGCCCGCTTGATGGAGATCTTCAGGGTCTTCTTAGCCGCTCTGTAGACCTCATACAGTTCCGCCTCCCTGGCGTCAAAATCGGGAGGGCGGCGACGCCGCCTACGAAGCCGGATGTACTGGCGTCTGGCCGCCACGCAGGAATGGCGCAGGTCGGCTATGTGATCCGACCACCAGTACACCCGACGCCTAGCTGTAACGTTTCGAGGCACTCTAGGCATCGCCGCATCACATACTTGAGTTATTGCCTCCCGGAACCACTCGGCCTCCATCTCGACATTGTCAGGCCTGGCCGGTGCTGGCACCCAGGCCTGAACGACGGAGGCTTCCAGGAGGACCTCCCGATTTAGCTTTTTCAAAGCCCAACGCGGACCGCCCCCAATCGGGGCCCTTGGGGCTGGGGGGTCGGAGGTCTGGGCGGAGACGTCGAACCGTATATAACGATGGTCCGACAACGTCTCCACCCCCTCAACGACGCGCCAGCCTTGGACACGGCGTGCTAGTGCGGGGCTCGCAAACGAGACATCAATAACTGACCCGCCCCGCTGACGCACGCACGTGTGCACTGACCCACGATTGAGGACTAGCAGGCCGTTTTCTACGGCCCACTCCTCGAGCAATTCACCCCTCGCGTCCGTGGTCGCGGAACCCCAAGCCGAGGATTTGGCATTGAGGTCCCCGACGAAGAGCACGGGCCGAGGGTGGCTTCGAGCGACGACGACGTTCAGTTCGAGGAGATACTCCTCGAAGTCGGCGAGAGGTCGGTTGGGTGAGAAGTAGCCGCCCACCACAACCGCTTCTCCTACGAGTGCTGCGACGCAGCCCCGTCCCCGGACGATGTTCTCGAAGGACGGGGTGCCGGCGGCGGCCGGCGAAATTAGCGCCACCGAGCCATCGAGGTCCCCTACCCAGTCAGCCCTGGGAGGGACAAAATAGGGCTCGGCGACGATGGCGACATGAATTGACCACTGCGCCATGCTCTGGAGGAGAAGGTCCTGAGCCCTGGCGCAGTGGTTTAAATTACACTGGAGGAGGCGGAGGCGTGGAGACATTATGTCTCCATACTGACCTCCGCCCCTCCGACCGCGGGAGCAGCGACCTTATCCGCTGCCGAAGAAGAGGCAGGCGACTTTGGGGGTAACTTTTTGTGGGTGGCGGCACACTGCTTGCCACCCGCCCGGTGCTCCGCAGATTTGCCCGCCGCCGCACACAAAATACAGTGCGGCGGGGCCTCACATGTTGCGGCCATGTGACCAGGCCGACCGCAACGGAAACAACGGCCGGTGCAGTCAGCCTGTGAGGGGCACATGACTCCCACATGGCCGCTGGATAGGCAGCGGTAGCACCGGGCAAGCCTGGGCTCCAGCACTTTCACCTGCGCCGACACCCACCCCACCAAAAGACGATGGCCATCGGCCAGTTTCCTGGCGGCGGCGACGGGACAGCTAACAATGGCCGTCCCCATACCGGAACGGCCCTGCCTAATTTCCCCACACTTTACTTGATCCGCAGGGCACGCTCCGGTCCTGGCGACGGCAGCGACGACCTCTTCTTTACAGACAGAGTCATCCAGGCCCGTGATGCGCATATCTACGCACTTTTGGGGCCTGGAGACGCGGACCTCATCAGCCTCTAAAACCTGGCGGAGACTTTCCGCCAGGCGGTCCGCCTGGTCGCCGCTTGCGACTCCCGGCACCTCAATAAGGCGGGCGCCGGTCTGGGTAGTCCGGCACCGCAAACCTGTCGTTATACCCAGTTTGCCGGGGTCGATTGCTGTCCGCGCCTTCCTGAGGAGCTCCGCATAAGTGGTCCCTCGCTCGATGGCAGCGGGCTGCAGTGTTAAAACAACTGCAGTGGAGCGAGGGGCCTGGAGCTTCCTCGCCGCCTTTTTGGCCGCCTGCCTGGCCTTCTTAGCCGCCTTCTTTTTCCTTTTAGCTTCCTCTTTCTTCTGGCCGACAACCTCCCAATTGTCGGCTACTCTTGCGGGCGCAGCGGATTGTGTTCTAAGAGCGGCGGGGCGCTCTTTGGGAGCTACTGGTACGCGCTTTGTCTGCTGTTTCTTCCTGCCCCTTTGGCTGGCAGGAACACCCGCGATGGCCACTGGAGCAGTTGCTGGAGGCCGCGAGGCCCTTACTTTAGCCGCGTATGACGGCGGCGCAAGCGTCGGGGGAGAAGCACGAGGCAGCTCTCTGCCTCTGTCTGCGGCCAGAGGAGGGCGCAGCAGCCGGCCCTCCATGACTGAGAGCTTGGCACGAAATTCGCCAAGCTCCTGTCGGACGAGGGCCACGAGTTCCGACTCCCTCTTGTTAGAGTCCTGGTCCTGCCGCTTCTCATACTCCTCCTGACGTCGCCTGAGCTCGGACAACTCTGCCGCCAAGCGAGTATTTTCTACCTGCAGCTTTTGCACCTCTTCATTGGCTGTGCGGCTGAAGACGGCCTCCGCAATATGTCTAATGGCTTCGATCGAGTCCTTAAGGGTCTTCTGGCACGTGCCTTTTAGACCCTTGGACTTTCTGGAAACTAAGCGAATCGCCTCTAAGGCGTCCTCAAGTTTGGCCTTGAGCTGAGTCGCCGGCAAGTCCTCGGCATCAGACTCTAACACCGGCCGTTTCTGCCCCGCAGCGACTCGTCGGGCTGCCGCAGCAATGAGGCTGTCCTCCTCGGACGTGCGCTCCTCGGCGTCCGCCTTCCGCAATGCGGCAGCAAGATCGGCCTTTGCCTGGCCCAGACCCACGTATCTGCCGTGGGTGGGCGGACGGCCGCGTCCACGTCGCGCTGTCGCGACCTTCGGCGCCGGTATCGAGTCCTCGCTTGAGCCATCTGACTCAAGCTGCTGCGCAGACCGCGACCGTTTACGCGGAGCTCTCTCCGGACTAGGCTCCGAAGATAAAATTTCAACCTCGTGCTCCAACGGCACGTACTCCTCATCGGAACGCGCAATACTGGGCGTGCGCGACCTACTTTTCCTTATCGACTCTTTTTTTTTTAAAATAGATTTTATTGATGGTTCCATAATGAATCCCACGAGTATGGGAGAAATAAAAGTCGACCCGGGCAGAGATCCCGATACCCGGGCAAGCCTAATACAACAGGGGGACGGCAGGTACCCTGAGGGGGCCGCACTAACGACTGAACTACCCATCAGCCATGCATCTCCTCGCCGTGCGGCAGCAACTTGAGATTCGGGGTGGTTTTTATAGAGGGCCACTCCCTCGCAGTCCGGGCGGTGAAGCCAAGACCCTCGCTCCCGTCAGCAGCCGCGAGACGTGATCCACGACACTGCACAATACGGGGTTACGATTTGCTCTAGACGGTGACAACGGGGACAAAAGACAAAAGAAAGGGGGAACAACGAAAACAAAAGGGGACAAAACAAAATGGACGCAGAACCAAAAGGAACAAAAACAAAAACGGGACAAAACCAAAATAAAATACAAAACCAAAAGGGGGAAAAGAAAGGGGGGAGAATCGTCAGAGTGACGAGAAGGGACCCCGTTGTCTGTTCAGCGGCAGGGTGAGTGCACGCCGAACCCGTCAAAGAGGCTCTCCCAAGTCCACTCTAAAACAGAGCGGTACTGGGAGAGCCGGGCCCAAAGAAAGGGCCTCCGGCCTGGGGATGGGACTAGCGTCCATCCCCCCGCCACCGGTGCCGAACGCGACGGCACAAGGCACCGGTTGTCAGAATATTAGCCGCCAGCAATAATGAAGAGCATTATTGCCAACGTTGCCCAGGGTGTACCACGAGGAGGTTTTCTGACCCACACCCCAACCTAACCTAACCTAACCTAACCTAACCTAACCTAACCTAACCTAACCTAACCTAACCTAACCTAACCTAACCTAACCTAACCTAACCTAACCTAACCTAACCTAATCTGACTGTGATAACCTTTGAACCTTTCATCCAGGGGTGAATTTTATCTAAGGCTATTACATTTTCATACTTCTTGTTCCCTTTTCTCGTCAGAGGAGTGTCTACCACAAGAAATCTGTCATTGGGTAATATTTTCAGGATTCTATAAGGACCCTGAAATTTAGGGATAAGTTTCTTTGATTTACCTACGCGATCTTTGTCAATTACTGTTCTCTAAATCCTAACGAGATCGCCTTTATTGTATGTTCTATGGGCCTTTCTTTGTTTATCAAACTTACTTTTAGAATATTCTTGTTTTTTTTCAATCTTTTCCCTAGCCTGTGACCTTAACTGCATTAATTCCTCACCTTGAAGGTGTCCTGAGGTCTCAGTAATCACACCAGTAAGCAAATTCTCAGAAGCATTAACTAACTTACAACCAAATAATAGTTCGGAAGGACTTTTTCTCGTAGTTTTATTAATAGTTGTATTGATCCCTAGTCTCTGCCTACCCCCTTGGGAAACAGGCGCGAATCTATGCATGAATGTATGTATGTATGATCCCTAGTTGTATATCTCCTATGTGATCGTCCCATAGACTATCGTTCCCACCGTGATTCCTAGTACCCAAAGCATCTAATATAGTACGGTTAAATCTTTCGACCTGTCCGTTCGCTCTTGGGGTGGCTACTGCATTCAAAAAGTGTTTGATTTTTTTTTTAGTTTATCTTTGAAGCTCTTGAATTTTATACTCTTGAAACGAAAACCGCGGTCTGTTATAAGGCGTGAGGATACACCAAAATAGCTAAAATGCTTCTTGAATACTTTAATTGCTGTTCACGTTTTCGTATCTCTCACGGCACGTATGTTTAAGAATTTTGTAAATGCGTCTATATTAACTAGTACGTACATATTGCCCCTCTTTGAGCGAATGAACGGGCCCAAATGATCAGCGTAAAGCGTATGAAAAGGTTTATCTAACTTAGGTATCGGGTGTAGCATTCCTTCCTTGGGCCACCAGGTGTTTTATGATGAGCGCATTCTAAACTAGCCTCGACATATTTCTTATTGAATCTACGCATCTTGGGAAACCAAAATGAGCCTCTTAAACGATTTAAAGTTCTTTCGTAACCTAAATGGCCAACGTCATCATGGTTCATACGCAGCACCTACCACCTGCAGGTCCCTCGGATCCACCCATCGCAACCCATCGTCTAATATTTTATACACATGACTGCCTTTCAACTGGTAATTTATTTACGAACTTCAGCAACGGACTTCGTCTAATCGTTCTCTAAGATCTGTCTTATGCGTCTTATCTCACTATCATCACTTTGCACCGTAGTAATCCAGTCACGCATGTCTACCAGTAATACGTCGATAGCCGTGAGTAGTGTCGTCCTCACCGGTAGGTTCAGTTACTGGGCAACGACTAAGAGCGTGTGCAGGGCCATACGCGAACCCGGTCTATACTCGATTTCACAATCGTATTCCTGAACCCGCACCCACCAACGGGATGTTCGAGATATAAGATCCCTTTTGGTTAAGGTAGTACATAGCGCGTTACAATCCGTAACCATCTTAAATTTTAGTCAAGTATACCCGAAAACGATTAAGAGAATATTATTATTATATTATATTATTATGGAGCCAAGATAGGGCGCTCAATTAGCTTTTGTTTTAAAGAATTGAAAGATTCGATCTCATTTTCTGTACATCTCTACTAGAATTTAGATTTTAGTAAATCTGTTAGGAAGCGAGCTGTTACAGCGAAATTGTGTACAAATCTACGCAAAAAGCTGGCTAAGCCGATAAATCTTCTAACATCATGTATATTCTGTGGAGTCGGAAAGTTACTTATAGCATATATTTTACGTGCTCCGGGTCGTATACCATCTCCGCTTACGTGAAACCCCAGAAAGTCAAGTCAACCTGCGTCTTTCAAAAGCCCTAAGACCTTGTTCCAAACGAGTGATTCCTTCATCAAACGATCGTGCCGGTATCAGTGCGTCATTTCGTAGCCTTAACTCTAGCTTGGTCAAATAATCACGGGAGGTCAGAGAGTCGCTAGTTTTTATTATAACAATCCCTGGCTTTTCAGTGAAACTGTATCCTATCAGCACTGCATACTTTATGACGTCATCGTGGACAATATACGCGCACATACCCTCCTAGATATATTGAATTTCAATTGTCACTTTCGAAACACCTAATGGTATCACCACTTTATTACCTATAACCCCTCATTGTTGGCAAGTTACCATCGGTCCAATTGATACCCCTATTAATAGCCTCACTATGTCTAATCAATGTGCACTGACTGCCTAGATCCACATAGCCACGGGTAAGATATAGTAGGAAGCGCTTGGTACCATGTTTTTGCAACACCCGACAATTTAGGTAAAGCGTAATGAATAATCTGGTCATCACCTCACTCATACGGTTTCACACATTCATTAACCTTATTGATCCACATAGGATCGTCTCGCCTTTAAGCATGGTATCAAACTCGGGTATAACAGTACCTAACATGGGAAATTTATTTCCTTGCTGTCGGTTGCCAGTCAAAGCCTCCACTAACGTAAACAAAAGGTCTGTGTGTCACTGCCAAGAACACTGAAATTACTCACGTGACCGGGTGGCGTGTAGCGCTCGCTGCTTACTCTCGCCTCCGCACTGCAACCTCGCCCGTTGCGTCTTCCACCGCTACGCCGCCTCTTCCTGCTGCGACTGGGTCGATGTTCATGATGAGATTCGTGACTGCTGCTCCACTCGCGACGACGCGGCGACGTCTCGCGCGTTTGGCTTCCGCCATCCCGCGAATCCAAAGAGCTATAGTTTGATCGCTGTCTTCATCGTTTCTGCTTCTCCCATCTGTTCTACTTGGTCCTGTTCTGGTCGTGGTAGCGCACGTTCTTCTTGCCCGCTCGACGCGAAGATTGTCGTCCATTACGACTATTCCGTTCACTTTCGTCAATGCTGCTTGCACCCATATTCCAAAGTCTCGTACAAAATGTAAGTGACGGTATTTCAATAGAGAAAACGCGTATAAATATTTTCGCGTCAATCAACGTTTCTCCAAAATAGTGAGCGCATTTGATCAATCCCACTTATGAGATAAAGGATCAGGTCTTAATCTCAGAAAAGAAACAAGGATTGACAAGTTTTAAATGGATTTATTTTAAATTATAACCTCACTGTCACAGAACACTTATACTCAAAGAGAAGAATGACAACTTTATACAAAATTTGTGAGGAAATTTTTCCTTAGCGTCTTGCGCCATCTATTTGCAGCCCGCACAAAACTATCGTAAATTTCATGTTTGTATTAGCGCGGGAAATTCAAAATTGGTGGTGTGTAGGTATATATATATGGCATTATATGGGTATGTATATCTAGTTGCTTGTCATTATTATGGGTTCAAAATTGGAAGCACTGTATTTTTAGAAGAGTTCCTTGAAGTTAATGTGTATGCCGATTTAGATTTGTTATGTTATTGTATAGAAATCTGGTCATTAATAAAATCAGCGTTCACATATTTAAAAAAAACTTAATCGAAAAACACAGTTTAGAGAGTTCAATAAATATGTACATAACTTTATTATAAAAGGTTTATTTGTGAATAGAGCAATACATACAAATCTTACTATGTAAAACTCATATTGTAAAACAAGAAAAACAATGTAAAAGTCACTTTCTCAATTTGAGTCTATATCTCACAAAATAACACTTGATTTCACCAAAACAGTACAAAAGAGGAACAGGGTGCTCGACTCAATGTTTTTAATGCAGAAGAATTTAAAACTAGTTTATTTGTCGAAAATAAATCGAAATTACAAGATAAACGGTGCGCAAGCGGTGGCAGACATTTCTCTTGTCGTGTTGCCAGTAAATGTCACGAAATTAATTGTAAATATTTATATATTGAATTATCTTTTTTATACTGCGATTAAGATACGTTGCTCTATTGTTTAATTATCAAAATATAATTCATAATTATTTCCAAGCTTCTTTACATTGTATTTGTAATAAATTAAAATAAAAACATTTTTAAACTCAAGTGTATTTTTGCAGTGGTATCATTACAGCAGGAATTATATCGCTATTCTTGTTTTCTACTATACTTATCTCTGTCGTGTCTAACAGCCCTCCAATAAAAATTTTGTAGAACAGAGTTGACGAACCCTGCTCACTGTTCAACAGTTTAACGTGGAATGAATGTCATTCTCTATATTATTAACACAAGATGTCGCGACACAGTGTTGCCATTTATATTTTAACAATCGGTAGAAATTACACGTTCAGTATAATCGAATAGTAATCATTATTACTAATACTTACAATATCGATACAATAATATAGGTCAATGATAAATAGAATTAATTAATAAGTAAATGATTATACTGAGAGTAATTAACCTTACAATCCTAGCAATATTTTTGCAATATCTAGACATACAGCCGCATTACTGCTTCTCTATTCGGGCAGGCGCACTCATGATTTAACACTTCTCAACATAGATTCAGAGCATTTGATTAGATCAGACGTTATTTTGTGGCCACTTTTTGGTTCCAAAACTGATTCACCCTCTTACAGACTCCGGATGGAAATTATTAAAAAATACGGGCAACAGGAATCTAGATCTCGTTTATTGGATACATCAAACTATTGATATCCTCAACAATAGACGCCAATTGGCTAATTGCAATAATTTATTTGTAAATATTAGAGGCCAGGCCAGACCTGCTACACGCGCTGTGATAGCAAGTTGGATTAGTTCCCTTCTATTAGAGGCGAAAATTATAGCAACCCCTGGTAGTTTTACGGTCTGCGGTTGCATCTAAAAGCTGGTCGGAAAATCTTCCAATTGATAAGATTTTAGCTAGAGGCAACTAGAGAACTGAAAATACTTTTAAGATATTTTACAAACGTCAGGTTGTCCCAGCCGCCTCATGTTCAAGTAGTATTGTCACTAGTTTGTTTAATCCTTTAAGATGACTTGTTTAGGATTTGATTTGTATAATCACTATGTAACTTTAAGGGTAAATCATCCTAGAGAAATACAACTTACCTTTGTCAATTTAATTGATTTCTTAAAATTAGTTTTTCCTAATTGCCTATATCCTGATTTTGTTAATAATAATAGCATTTATTTGCGAAAATGTGATATAAAAGTTGGTACAATTTTGAATAAATAGAACAGCACATTCCGCCAAGTAATGTTGGCATGCAAATGTTATTACAAGTATAGGTACACAAAAATCAAAAGGAATTAAAAATAAAATGAATAAAAAAGTAAATGTCAAAGAAAATAAAATATAAATGAAATCATAGCAATAAATTACAAAATTAAAATGTCAAAGAGGAATAATTATGCACATTATCATAAAATTAGTTTGTAAAATGTTTATCATTTAAATAGTCATTAAGATTGTAATAGCATTTCTTTAACAGCAATTGTTTTAAATTTTTCTTAAATAGATTGATATTCATTTCTTTTATAGTTTTAGGTATTTTATTATATATTACAGGTGCTAGATGGTACACAGTCTTATGCATAAGAGCAGTATTGCATCGGTTTAAACAGAGGCGGAATTCATCACGCTGCTGTCTTTTTGAGTGTTCTGATGCCAACTGGTTTTGTTTGACAAATATTGCGACCTTATGAATATATAGACAGGGTAGACTCAAAATTTGATATTTCTGAAACAATGGTCTACAGGAATCTGTTACTTGTAACCCAAACATGGTGTGTATACAGCGCTTTTGCGCTTTGAAGGCTAAATCTCTGTTAGTCGAGTTTCCTCAGAAGACCACACCATATCTCAAAATAGAAGCTACGAGTCCATGATAAGCGGTCATAAGAGTATCCTCGCTGGTAATTTGTGCTAGTTCATAAAGGGCATAGGTTGATTTGCAAATTTTTTTGCTAAGTTGTTCAATGTGCAACTTTCATGACAATTGGGAATCTATTGTAAGTCCTAAAAATTTAGTTGACTGCACTACAGTTACTGGCTCCAGTCCGTAGGTAATATTAGGCAAGGAAGCTATTGGTCGTTGACTAAAGTGTATTATTTTTGTTTTTGATATGTTAGCCCTTAAGTTATTAGCATCCAGCCATTGCATAACATTACTTAGAGTGCTATTTATATCATGCTCATATGTTTTCAGGTCATTACATTTAATAACGACCGTGCTATCATCTGCAAAGAGCACTATGGGATGAGTGGTCGCTTTTGGGAGGTCATTTAAATATATAATAAATAGCAATGGCCCCAAAACGGTTCCCTGCGGTACACCAAATACTGTTTTACGGCCGTCAGACAGATATGTGGCCTCAGTTTTTGTTTTAAAATTAATTCTTGACAATTTTGTGTATTGTGTGCGATTTTTGAGATAACTTTCAATCAATTTTTTGATGTTTCGTCTTATACCATCTATCTCAAGCTTATGCATCAATATAATATCATGATCCACATGATCAAACGCCTGAATCATATCCGTGAATATGGCACATGTTGGTATACGTTTGTCAACACCTGATATTATAATTTGCAAAAAATCATATACAGCATGATTTATTGTTGTTGCCCTCGTTTATTCTTGTTCTCGTATCTATCTACCTAAATAAGCAATGATTGTCAACCTTTTATTTTAAAGTAAAATTTACCTGTAAGTATACAACTAATTTGTTTTATTTTTATGAGTAATAGGTACGACGGCGACGGGTTAAGCTACTAGGTATCTCCCCTGATTCTCATTACATGCTTCATTACTTCATTAGCATGCATTTATATGGTCATCCTCACATTGGCGTTTCTCCACCACCAGGCGATAACAAACACGTCTCAATCAATTAAGCTTCGAATTTATGGTCAAGTGATTTAATAGCAGCGTTTTTCCTGAAATAAAACGCTTATTAAATTACTTACCTAAATTCGAAGCTTAAATAATGTCTGCCTGTTGATTTTCTACGCAATGAGCAAGAGGCTCAAGCGCATAACGCGACGAGCCCTTCAGGTGGTGAGAGAAGGGAGATATCAGTGAGAGAGGTGCGAAAGAGATGGGTATACACGGGTAGAAGGGGAAGGGAGAAATGGGCGGAAACGGAAGTGTCTCTCAATCAATAATTAAGCTTCGAATTTAGGTAAGTAATTTAATAAGCTTTTTATTTCAGGAAAAACGCTGCTGTTATTACATAATGTTGAAACTTTAAACTACTCTTGTTAAACACTTTGACTAGTTACCGTTTACTTCCATTTACTAGTTACTGTAACTGTCCCTAATCATTCATTATAATATGAATTTGTTATTTTTGTCTCATGCTACACATTCATATTATGTAATACTCCTTCCAATGGTGTCATCTCATAGGAGCAGAAGAATATTTGCATTTGGCACCATAAATAATCTTCGCTTGCCGTGGTGTGACAGTCCGAAAGGAACAGGATGGTCTGCAGGCTCGTTCTGAAGATATCCCGTGCTACGAGTAGATATACACTAAGTAATCAACTAACAACCGCCAAGTACATATAATGATCGCTGAGCTAAATCACAAATGGTCGCTGAGTGTATAAGTAGGGGGCGTTCATTTGTATGGCTAACAACAATAAAACACGTTCAATTAGTTTAGTATATTTTTATTTTAATGGTTAACCTTCTCTTAGTGAGCTAAGAGCGAGTTTGCGAATCCGTCAGTCCTCAGTTAAGTGGTGTGTGCTGACTGCTGCCATCCATTGAGTTAATCAAATATTGCTATTGTAACAACTATCGCAATATTTTCGTTAGTGTTTAGTTACGTTTCACGTAACTAAAGTCCAATGACTTGATCAAGAATTTTGAAGTCTTGTACTATTGTCTCCATAGTATTGTTGATTAAAGAACCGCTAAATGAAAGTCATCTCATAGTTTATTATCGCGTTTACTTTTAAATACATACTTTGCACTACATACCAGCATGGGTGATGTTTCTGTATCCGGGGATATTATTTATTTGTTATCCCCGGATATAGAATCATACCTCACGCTGGTAGGTACTCGTACATATGTATAAGCAGAACTGTAGGTACTACATTCACGTTTGAAGTACTTAAGTTCCACGCAATGAAAGGCAAGCGTGCTGTCGTCTCTCCTGCACATGTTTGCAGTCTCCGTGCATGGATGAACAATTTCAAGCAGAAAACTTCAGTAACATTTTAGTCTATCCAAGAATCGAACCTGTGGGATCAACGATGTGTTCCGGCAGGCCATTTAACTGTACGGTGTCTTCAGTAAAAACCTTTCGGATTGTGATTCCTATATGAAGAATACTATAATTGTGATTCCTATATGAAGTGTAGCGGAGCAAGCTCTTTGGTGTTTAATAGAGTAGTTTTAAAGAGTAACTGCGTTAAATAGGTACTACGTTTTGGTATGTTAAGAGAATATTTATTCTAAAGTTAATATTGGTAAAAACACTTAACACTTAACAACTGGTTACTAAATGGTAAATTAAATGGTAAACATAATGGTTTAATGGTAGTTGAGCTCGGTCGCTGCTCGATTGCGAACTGACTTAGAAAGTCGAATAAAATGATAAAATTAACGCGTCTCAAATATGCATGCAATGCACAAATGTAAAGCGCTGAGCTGTTCGGATGCGTAGCTCCGAACAGTGGGATCACGTCGGTAGTCCCGTGGTAGGGACTCGCCCCCACGACCTCTCGACCCTGCTATACTTCTCTCCGTGCCTTCGTAGAAACGTGTATCACGTGTGTTCACTTGAGACCAGTAGGCATATCTGTTGTCTGAACAAGTGTCACCGTTTGAGTAGCACGTCTCTGTAACCAGATTGATGAACCGATGGAGCCGCATTGCAGAGCGCCCCGCGCTGTGCTCACCTACCCGTCGACAAAGCGGATGAATCGCAGAATGCTTGAACTATATGTGCTTCATATGTAGGTATAGTTGCGACAATCGATTTCTGCTTTGTACGGATTCTTTGTGTGGTAGATTAATAGAATTGAAAGAGGCTTAGAGATTCAGAACTAATATATTGATATAAAGGAAAAATGATAAAGTTATGATATATGATTGATAATGAGTACACACGCGGCGCGGTTGGTGTCCGGTAATGAACTACATGTGAATTATATTAAATTAACAATATTACAAAAATATGCTGACACGCACGAGCGTACAAAGTAGCGATGTCGGTGAAACCGTCCATGCTCGACGTGAGGAAGCCCAACAGAGAGGTGTGCGACATATCCTTGTACAGTTTGTAGTCTCATAAGAATATCTGTTTGATTGTTTAAAGTAAATATTTGCGTCAGTCAGGCTGGCCGCTGGCATCGCCGCAGGTTTACTTGCGCGCATTGTTACCTACTGCACGCAAGTAGTTGAGCCACAATGTGTGAGCACTTCAACCACACTACTGATGTTAGTGACTTGGATGAGTTCGATCCACAGGAATAAAACATTGCACATAATCTTATAACTATTTATTTTAATGACTGTGAGAGAGTGTAACATTATTAACTAAAGCGCTAGTACAATATGCAAGCTTACAAACATAACGCGGCGGCCAGCGCCGCGAGCAGCGCGGTGGCGGCGGTGTGGGCGTGCGCGTGCGCGGGCGCGGGCGCCGCGTCCTGCACGCTCCGGTGAGCTTTGATCCTGTCGGGCCGCGCCTCGTCCTGAGCCATGTCTTGTTCGAATAATTTGTTATTGTGTTCTAGAGGCTTGGCAGACACTGTGGAGAGTCGTACCGTGGTGTACGATTCTTTATTTTTGGTTTTATTCTCTTTGTTAGGCTTGTTTACGGCGTTTTCTTGGTGGGCATGTTTGTTGTCTTCGGCCGGCGTAATAGTGGAAGTAGTGACGGTGGTCGGTACATGCCGCGCGGTGGTCGCCGGCGGTTTCGTACTGGGACTAGACGTTGTAGCTTTGGCGGTCGGTTCTGAGGTGTTGAGCGGGGCGGCCGGTTCAGCAGGGCGGGACACTACGTGGGTGCTGGCGGCCGGCACGACGTCGCGCGCCCCCTGGGTGCAGTTCGCCATCTCTCGCACGTCGATGTAGAAGAGTTTACCGTTGAGTTGTGCCTCGTCGTAGTACTCGTAGTCTGGGTTCTGCGCCTGTGCGGGCTCGTCCTCGGTCACTGGTCCCGCGCTCTTGTCCGCGTCCGCCGAGCGCGCCCACTGCTCCCGCAGGCTCTCACTCGGGGTACACTTCAAGTTCTCTATGGCGAGCTTCAAGTGACTGTTCTGAGTTTTATTCATGAGTGAGATGAACAAGTCTAGGCGGCAGTCGCAAGGGAAGTTGTTATCTGAAAATTAATAGAGGAAACCATTTTAGTTAACATTGCAAATGAATATTATGTGTGTGTACTAATACAATTACAAAAAAGTTTATTTTATAATTATGTTTAGGTCGTGGCCCGGCCTTAGGATTGATCACTTCGTCATGTGGCTAATCACTACATCACGATGTGAGCAGTGGCTATTCTTCATTCATGAAATGGTGGGCCACATCATGAAGTGATCAATCCTCATGGAACTAGTTACTTGTTTCACACGGAACATAACATTTGTAGGTTTGTGAGGTTTATGTATCTTTATTTTCTTTCAATCTAATATTATAACGAACCTGATTTGCATCATTTCGTTAATATTATTAAGTATTGACTGTCATAGGTACTCAGTGATAAATGGTATAATGGCCGCCACACCCTGTACCACATACCTATGCGTTGTAAAATACTGAAATTATAATTGAAAGCAATTTAAAATTTCTATTACATAGGGTCTAAAAACATAGCTGGCATAATGTGAATGTAATACCTATATTTCTTTCTACCCCTTATGTATGCACCTTGAACCGACGGGCGTGTATGAGGAATGTGATGAAAGTGAATGAAGTCAGAGAAATGTGTCAGGATCGTAGCAAATGGAAATCCGTAGTCTCTGCCTACCCCTCTGGGAAACAGGCGTGAATCTATATACTCGTATGTACATATGAATGTAAATTCAGTAGCTGACTCATGTGTATGGATTTATAATTTATTTAAATAACGCATTTTGATATACTGTTTAATATATAAAATATTTTTTTTATTCAATAAAATAAAGCTTTTTGCCAATATACAAAATGAAATTAAAAACAATTCAAGAGATTTTCTGAATAAATTAATATTTTTTAAGATTACGTAAAAGTTGTTGCTAATCAGTAGCTTTGTAAGTTCATTTTAAGTTAATTAAAGCTAAAGACATTATTAGGCCATTCTTTGTTAAAGTATTCAAAATAAATAAATATCATTTGGCCGACTGTTGCAGAAATAGTATCGGTAACCAGCTGTCGCATTAACAGACAGGACACATATTGTGTTCTCAGCTGCTTAGATTTATTGTGTAGATAAATAATAGGTTTAAAAATTAAACTCCCTATTGTGCAAAAAAGAATGACTGGCTCAGAAAACCCACATGAAATGCAAGAGCCATGGCATTTTTAAATTCAAGCGAGTCGCATGTTCAACACGGCGGCATGCCAGAGTGTTGATATAGACTTGTTTACTTATAGTAATAGCCAAGGCAAAAAAACTTTGTGTAACTCTTTCTTTATGTCTAAAAACCAGATGTAATGGTGTCTATTTCTTGCTATTATCTTGTTGTTTAAATGTCTTCTTCTGTTATTTACACTTTATTCTGCTATCTGTGAAAACTTTTAATTGGCCTTTTTTTTCGTATCAAATCTGTCTATTTTTTTTTTTTTTTTTTTTTTTTATGTTTTATTTCATTATTACACGTTGTACATTATACAGTTGGTGGCGTCTCCTTTTAAGCATATAGATGCCTGTGCCAGGAGGCGCCGCTCTTTTATATCTTACAATTTTAATGTAACATGTTACTTAACAAAAGTGTTTGAATTTATTTAATTTATTTTATCTTTATTTCTATTTATATATATATATATCTATATTTATATATATCTATATTTTTTTTTTAATAGTCTGTTGTGTATGTGTATATGTGTGCGTGCGTGTGTGTGTATGTCTGTATGTATGTATGTATGTATGTGTGTGTGTATGTGTATGTGTGTGCGTGTATGTGTATGAGAGTGTGTGGTTTTTTTTTTATACGGTTGAGGTTTACCTTATATTTAACAGAAGATTCTCTACTTCGTCATAGCATAGCTTGTTTATCCACTTAATCAGCAGCGATTTGCATTCTTTAAACGGTTTAGTATGTATATCTATTTGTTTATTTATTTTATTATATAAGAAAGACGAGCGTTTGTCGTACTGAATATTTGCAAATTCTGTTTTTACAAAAGGGGTGGAAGCAATATTGTGTTTCCTTCTTCTAGTTAATACATTGGGATCTAAGGGTAGGGTCTTATATTTTTTAAGTATTATGTGAAGAATATACAATTTTCGGACTGATAATAAATTACTCGCTTGGTATAGCTCATAGGTGGGAAAGGTCCTTTTTTTGAAGTACATTACTTTTATTAATGTCCGTTGCGCTCTTTCAACATCAAGGAAACGTGTTTTACGCGCGCCCCCCCAAATGGAGATACAATATATTATTATAGATTGAACTAACGAGATATACACTTCATTGAGAAGATTTTTCGCTAAGCCACTCCTTGGGACTATGTGTCGTAACGATTTAAAAATCCAAATAAATTTTCGTATTCTCGCAGTAATTTGTTCAATTTGAGGATACCAGGACAGGCTTTGGTCCAACATTATACCTAAATACTTGACGTGGTTAACTTTACCGATAGTTGGACAATTGCAGTCGTGATCAACCATCCTCCTACACTCATGTATTTTAATGTTGAAATTGGGTTCTGGTTGGACATTTTTATAAATTGAGAAGCAGATATAATTAGTTTTGCTTGTGTTTAACGTAAGGAGATTTGTTTTTAGCCATGTCTATGATACTAATTTAGCTGTAAGTTTTCCTAAAATTGTAAAATAAAATAAAATCCCCTCAAAGTGACTGTTTGATGTGGCATTTGCAGTGAAAAAGTTATTGGTCCTTATTGTTAGAGGACGCCGATGTCTCCCACGTAACCGTAACTGGTGAGCGTTACACGCAGGTGTTGCTGAAGTGATTCTCGAGCATTATTCGTTCCAGCAGGACGGCGCAACAGCTGACACAGCTCGGGCAACGATGGCAATTTTGAGACACCAATTGCCGAGCCGAGTGATCTCCTGTTTTGGAGATTTGAACTGGTCGTCCAGATCACCAGATCTAACAGTGCCAGACTTCTTCTATTGGAGCTTTTTGAAATCTCGGATTTATCATAATAAACCCCAAACCTTACAAATCTCGAAAGCTATAATCGAAGAATAAATTACCTATTTGGAACCTGTTTTTTTGCGAGAAACAATTCAAAATGCCGTAAAACGATCACAATAAAAATGTTCATGAACTCGTAAGACGGTCATTTAAGCGATGTAATTTTTTCATCCCAATGTCATCAATTTTACATCTTCAAATAAACTTTTCATAAAAAGATAATGATCACATAATGATAGCGTAGCATTTTGATCATTATGTCACATAATGATCAAACTGCTACGCGGATGGCATTAACGCTGAACACAATAGACTTTGGGTTTACGCGGTAGTCAAGACAAGAGATTAACCGGAAAAGATGTAGAGAAAATATGTATGTATATAGTTTTCTCACCTTCAACGTCCAAGTTGCTGGCGTTACCGTAGAAATTATTTAATATGGGCGCCATGACTTCAGTCTTCAGTTCTACTAGCTGATTACTTTTCAAACTCAGAAGAGTCAAAGAAGGCAGACCTTCAAAAATGTTGACATTTTGGATGTTTGTCAGATTATTGTGCGCTAACGACAACGTGTACAGTTTAGCCAAACCGTGGAACGCTTTCTCGTCAAGCATTTGAATTTTATTATTTTCCAAATTGAGTGTTTGTAAGTTACTGAGAGGCAAGAACGTATTGTCCCCGATCACCTCCAAGTTATTGCTACTGAGGTCCAACCGCTGTAACTTGCTCAGTCCTGAAAAGGTCTCACTGTTCAAACTGAATATATGGTTTCTGTCTATTTCGAGTTCGCTCAAATTTTCCAAATGCATGAATGCTTTGTCATGTATGGTCGTTATCTCATTATTGGTGAGGTATAGCTTCTCTAGAGAAGGCAGGTTTACGAATACGTCTCTGTTAATCTCGACTATGTTGTTAGTGTCCAGCCCGATGATCGTCAAATCTCTGTGATCGGCGAATGCGTTGACTGCGAGCACTTTAATTTGATTGTCGCTCAATGTGATCTCTTCTATCAGACTTAGATTGGCAAACGCAAAAGCGCCCACCTTCTCGATATTGCCGAACTTGATTTCCAACTTGAGCAACGTGCGCATTAGTTTTATAGCGTTCGTAGGTACGTATGTTAGAGCGATCCCTCGAGTATTGGACAGTGTCAGCCTGGTGACATTTGTAATCTTTTGGAAGCCATGCCAACTGCTGTCATCGGGAAGAACATCTTTCATAGTAAGATGACATTCGGCGCTACGCACGACCGCGCGGTTCCGAGGCTCCAGCGCACAGTAGCATTGCACATGGGTGATGTTGTTGTACGTAGGATCACATATGTTCCAATCCGCTTCTCGTTTCTGGTGCTGGTACCATTTTGCTTCGACAAAGATTGATGCAGCAAACGCGAATAAAATAGCTCTCCAAAATGCCATATTGCTCGATTGATATTCAGCACCTGAAATCGAAAAAGTTGTCTTTTAGTGATGTGTATTATTATATAAGGTGGAAAGAAAAGTGTGTAATCCTTATTTACTTTTTCTTTTAAAGATATTACTAGTACGAAGGGCTAGGAACAAGTCCTATGTCGCGGAGGAGTTCACAAATATTTAAATGAGGGTATTTGAATGTTTGTAAAGCCCACTGCGACTAAAAAAGAACATTTAGACTAAAAACAAATGGTTGTGGATTATACAAATGTGTACCGTCGTAGATCGAAGCCGCAACACTTGGCACAGTGACAGAGAACAAGCGACCATTTAAACCGCTACACTTCATGAATATGTACTTGTGTACCAAAGCTACTGATCAGAAGAACAGGACCACAGATCGCAACCAAATAACCGTTACGTAGTGTTTCCGCGTAGTGCAGCTCCAGGTGGCGGACCTGGTCCAGTCACTCCTCAAGGAGACACTGTTGGAGTGAGTTGTCACGTGATGTCACTTGGATAACCGACATACGTGACAACTCATTCCTTATTTAAGAAATTGAAATGCAAATGATTTCTTCTTTAGAAGTAGAATCTGTTCAGCTATAAACGCCAACAGTGAGTTTTGTAAGTACTCGAATATGCAAAGTAGTATCCATGATGTCAGTATACTTTGGAAGCACTGATGCGACTTTCATACTTTTGTTTGTTCGACATTTATCTCACTAAGTAAGTATTGAATCATTTTTGATGGGATTTCTGGAAACCATTTTCGGTTAAAAGCGCTTCTCCGTGAATATTAAATTTTATTTTATGTACCAGAACAGCACAGGACGTTAAATTTATCTTGTCGCAATGCCGACGCTCATAAATTGGATAAATATGAAATCAATAGTAGTATATCGGGCAAATGATAAATATAAAAATATGGAACAGCGAGAACGTACTGTCGCCGACGACGATATTCGGCCCTCATTTATATTCTTTAATTTATATTTATACGCTATTTTAAATATTGTTTAGGCAAGTATCGTATGACGGTGATGCAATTAATTGTACATCGATAAAACGACGCACTACTTCCGAGCGCACGCAAACGACATGTCCGGTCCATCCAACAGCCCCAGCACGTTTATGGGCTTGTAATATAAAGTAATACGTCGATCGGTGCTAAGAGGGCAGCAATTGTTAATATACGTTGCGAGTTTTAATATCACTGTACTGTGTTTTTAATAGCCAGGATATCAATCTTAAGCTAAGAAATGGATAGTTGAACATTTTTAATATACAAAAGTACAAGCAATGATAGTGAAAACGAATTACATTTGAAAAGATAATAATGTTAATGATGGATCAGCATTAAAGCTACTAGCCAAGCGAATAGCTTGTTGGACACTGCGACGCGACGCGACGCGGCGACGCGGACGGTGCACCTCGCCGACGCCCGGGCTCCTGCTCCTCGTCCCTTGCTACGGTTTAGATGTCACGTCCTCGGCCTCAGTAATAGGACGACAGTACTAGACGCACTAGTACCGCTGAGCGCGTTATATTTCGACGCGGCGACGCGGACGGTGCACCTCGCCGACGCCCGGGCTCCTGCTCCTCGTCCCTTGCTACGGTTTAGATGTCACGTCCTCGGCCTCAGTAATAGGACGACAGTACTAGACGCACTAGTACCGCTGAGCGCGTTATATTTCGACGCGGCGACGCGGACGGTGCACCTCGCCGACGCCCGGGCTCCTGCTCCTCGTCCCTTGCTACGGTTTAGATATCACGTCCTCGGCCTCAGTAATAGGACGACAGTACTAGACGCACTAGTACCGCTGAGCGCGTTATATTTCGACGCGGCGACGCGGACGGTGCACCTCGCCGACGCCCGGGCTCCTGCTCCTCGTCCCTTGCTACGGTTTAGATGTCACGTCCTCGGCCTCAGTAATAGGACGACAGTACTAGACGCACTAGTACCGCTGAGCGCGTTATATTTCGACGCGGCGACGCGGACGGTGCACCTCGCCGACGCCCGGGCTCCTGCTCCTCGTCCCTTGCTACGGTTTAGATGTCACGTCCTCGGCCTCAGTAATAGGACGACAGTACTAGACGCACTAGTACCGCTGAGCGCGTTATATTTCGACGCGGCGACGCGGACGGTGCACCTCGCCGACGCCCGGGCTCCTGCTCCTCGTCCCTTGCTACGGTTTAGATGTCACGTCCTCGGCCTCAGTAATAGGACGACAGTACTAGACGCACTAGTACCGCTGAGCGTGTTATATTTCGGCCACAGCTAGCCACGCATTAAAACGATACCCTACAGTATCACTATTTAAATAACTTGGTACGTAATAATAATTAGATAAGACTGGAGCAACTTTGGAGATAAAAGTGTAGAACATTCATCTAAGTGATTTAGAAAAAGCGATATTGGGAAGCGGCTCAGCTCTCACCGTCGCGTCGCCGCGTCGCCCACGACACTACGTCTCAGATCGCCGGCCATTTCTCAGCCGGGATTTAGTTAACTTGTACCAGGTGCCGCGCCCGCTCGCCTTCACCGACAACGAAAATCTATATTTCAAGTTTTATTTTTGACAAATTGAAATACCGTTCCTCTGGTTTTGAGCTGATTCTTAATGCAGATTATATCTCGAAACTGTCTCATCAAAAACGTATAACACATATTAATTTATTTTTATATAATTAACGCGCTAGTAGAGGTGTCGCCACTGGCCCACTGGTGCTGAAACGATCCACAGCTGACGGTCACTGCTGACCATCGAGCGCCGAGTCTGAAGCGACACTTGGAATAGTTACTGAATAACTAAATATATTATTTACTGTGAGGCGCGGCCTGGCGGCCGGCGGCCGGGTGCTGCGACACTGATATTAGAAGAACGTTAAAGAATGCTTACTGTATTAAAACATAAAGTGTAACTATTCAAATACTATTTTTATAAAATAAATCTGTCGGTTTAGCATTTAATTGGTTGCATTTCTTTAAGCAATTATAATTATTGAAATTAAACTGCTATATACGGATTTTATCGCGTTGTTTATTTGACACTTTATTACAAAATTATTGAAACTATTAAAACTATTTATACTATTACTATACTATTATACTATTTATATTTATGTTTACACTTTCCCCGACGTTTCGGTTGCTTTTCAGCAGCCATGGTCACGGGGAGACTAAGATGGTAGTTGTCTCAATGTTCCAGTGTAGTTATTTCAAAGTACCCGAACATAATTTAATCATGGGTGTTTCTATTTACGCAGAATGAGCTCAAAGTATCATGAAATCTAGCTGTGGTTTGTTTCTTCTTGGGTTTGACTATTTGAATTACTGGATCCCAAGCTATGTTCCAACCATCTTCTCTATTGAAATACACCAACCTGAAAGGTTATATTAGGCAGAGTCGCTGTACCTTCCAGCGCCCGAGAGCACCTTCCAGGACCAGTTATAAACAGGTCTTGTCCCCAAATCTCGACTCTCCACCCTAACCTCAGAGATTCGGTTCTCATAAGCGAGCTACCTCGTGCCCAAGTGACATTACCTATTCTCTAGATAGGTACCGGAGCAATAAAGACGCTCACCACTCGCAACTCTAAGAGATGCTAACGAAAACCTCGCTGAAGCCGGACCTGACGGAGAAGCCGCCTCCTATATTTCCAGTATGGTACCGGAGCTGTATAAGGCACGCTCACTTCCCGACGTACGTCCATACGCCTACCCAAATAGGCCTACAAGGCACAATAAGACAAAGCCTAGCCTGGATTATAAATGAAGCCTCAAGCTACTTAACCGTATCTGACAAACAGACAATTGTTTTGGGTTCAAATAAAATCTCCTCTAAGTACAAACGTCGGCTCGTCACAGTTGTATGTTGTTTGCAGATAGCTCTAAGTACTGCAGACTTCCATCATTTGGAAAGTAGTTTGGAGATTTTGAAAAATGGCGACTTGCTCTATTAGCTTGTCCATATAAGTCGGGTCCAAAGTAAAGTTTTTTAAGAATCTTCGTTATCTGGTAAAATATGCCATAGTATAGTATATATTATATACTATTGTACGAACTCGCGCATAACAATGTACGCCGCGTAGGCTAATGTGGCCCTGCGTGCGTTATACATTGAGTTCAACATGTCATATTGTTTAGTGACCAATAAACACTCGCTACATAAACATAATGTATCTATTTCTACATAACACAACAGTCTTCCATGTTGGGAAGACTACAGCCCCAACACTATAATAGACAGTCATTTGTATAGTTGACTCTAGTGAAGCCCTTACACAGCACCTTGTATTTCACGTGTCATTTAAAACAAGTCTTCACAGAGCTGGTGTGGCAAGTTATCACCACAGTGTCGTGTAATCTTTTGTTTATTGTCCTGAGGGCGACAAATTCGTTCGTTTCATCAATCTCGGTAGGGTTTATTGAGTAAACTTCACTGATGTCGGCTACTCTTTACGAAAAGTTGTTCTAAGAATCGGTAAAGTTACGCAATGGCCGCTTTTACTCTGGTGGAAACGATTTAATTATACAGGTACGGAGGAGCCGCTCGCCCGGAGAAGCACCGCCCGCTTTAGGTTCAAGTTGATATTTGAGTGCAGTGCGCGGCATAGGCAGGGTAGAGTTACATGAAGTTATCGGCGCTCATAAACGATGCACAAGCTAACTAAACAGAAACTGTCCACACATCGGCAAGTGCGCCGCTGCGTGTGAACTCGTATGTCCGCGCGTATGCCAGTATATCCACACAGGCTGGTGCACAGAGAGAGCCTTTAAACGCGGTGGGTATAAATAGCGCGACATCTGTTCCAGAACTAGGGTAATAATATTTTTGAGATTAACACGAAATTAGCTCGTAAACCCCACCTGTGCACTAAATGACGACTAAAACTGCTGCAAAGGTAATTACATTATTTACCCTTTCTTATTTACTTTGCTCTGAAGTTTTGTGAGGCGCGGGCGCGGGCGCGGTACAGAGCATAAGGCTTACGGAGAATAAGGTTTTATTTACGTACACGTGTGTCGTGTGTCGTGTCACGTGTTTCGTGTACCGCATGTGTGCCCGCAGCGCCATCGACACCTATATATGTCTTTATTTATTTTGGCGAGCCATCACGTTGCATATTAGATATATAATATTAGGTTATTGTACTTTCCTGCCGTTATCTTAGTAAAACACGTTTCGCTTTGCGTCTAAGAGCTGACCAGACACGTGCGCGCCGCGGCTAAGAGCTGACCAGACACGTGCGCGCCGCGGCTAAGAGCTGACCAGACACGTGCGCGCCGCGGCTACACCAAATCTATAGCAGGTTGTAAGTGTTTGCATTATAGCAGTGAATTATGAAGTACATACGAATGCGAGTATGAGAGCTATGAGAGCTATGAGAGCTATGAGGGCTATGAGACAGCGCCGCCACACGGCTGCCAGCGCCTGCGTGTAGCTATGAGGGCTATGAGACAGCGCCGCGACACGGCTGCCGGCGTGCCTGCGTGTAGCTATGAGAGCTATGAGGGCTATGAGACAGCGCCGCCACACGGCTGCCGGCATGCCTGCGTGTAGCTATGAGAGCTATGAGGGCTATGAGACAGCGCCGCCACACGGCTGCCGGCATGCCTGCGTGTAGCTATGAGAGCTATGAGGGCTATGAGACAGCGCCGCCACACGGCTGCCGGCGCCTGCGTGTAGCTATGAGGGCTATGAGACAGCGCCGCCACACGGCTGCCGGCATGCCTGCGTGTAGCTATGAGAGCTATGAGGGCTATGAGACAGCGCCGCCACACGGCTGCCGGCATGCCTGCGTGTAGCTATGAGAGCTATGAGGGCTATGAGACAGCGCCGCCACACGGCTGCCGGCATGCCTGCGTGTAGCTATGAGAGCTATGAGGGCTATGAGACAGCGCCGCCACACGGCTGCCGGCATGCCTGCGTGTAGCTATGAGAGCTATGAGGGCTATGAGACAGCGCCGCCACACGGCTGCCGGCATGCCTGCGTGTAGCTATGAGAGCTATGAGGGCTATGAGACAGCGCCGCCACACGGCTGCCGGCATGCCTGCGTGTAGCTATGAGAGCTATGAGGGCTATGAGACAGCGCCGCCACACGGCTGCGGGCATGCCTGCGTGTAGCTATGAGAGCTATGAGGGCTATGAGACAGCGCCGCCACACGGCTGCCGGCGCCTGCGTGTAGCTATGAGAGCTATGAGGGCTATGAGACAGCGCCGCCACACGGCTGCCGGCGCCTGCGTGTAGCTATGAGAGCTATGAGGGCTATGAGACAGCGCCGCCACACGGCTGCCGGCGCCTGCGTGTAGCTATGAGAGCTATGAGGGCTATGAGACAGCGCCGCCACACGGCTGCCGGCGCCTGCGTGTAGCTATGAGAGCTATGAGGGCTATGAGACAGCGCCGCCACACGGCTGCCAGCGCCTGCGTGTAGCTATGAGAGCTATGAGGGCTATGAGACAGCGCCGCCACACGGCTGCCGGCGCCTGCGTGTAGCTATGAGAGCTATGAGGGCTATGAGACAGCGCCGCCACACGGCTGCCGGCGCCTGCGTGTAGCTATGAGAGCTATGAGGGCTATGAGACAGCGCCGCCACACGGCTGCCGGCGCCTGCGTGTAGCTATGAGAGCTATGAGGGCTATGAGACAGCGCCGCCACACGGCTGCCGGCGCCTGCGTGTAGCTATGAGAGCTATGAGGGCTATGAGACAGCGCCGCCACACGGCTGCCGGCGCCTGCGTGTAGCTATGAGAGCTATGAGGGCTATGAGACAGCGCCGCCACACGGCTGCCGGCGCCTGCGTGTAGCTATGAGAGCTATGAGGGCTATGAGACAGCGCCGCCACACGGCTGCCGGCGCCTGCGTGTAGCTATGAGAGCTATGAGGGCTATGAGACAGCGCCGCCACACGGCTGCCGGCGCCTGCGTGTAGCTATGAGAGCTATGAGGGCTATGAGACAGCGCCGCCACACGGCTGCCGGCGCCTGCGTGTAGCTATGAGAGCTATGAGGGCTATGAGACAGCGCCGCCACACGGCTGCCGGCGCCTGCGTGTAGCTATGAGAGCTATGAGGGCTATGAGACAGCGCCGCCACACGGCTGCCGGCGCCTGCGTGTAGCTATGAGAGCTATGAGGGCTATGAGACAGCGCCGCCACACGGCTGCCGGCGCCTGCGTGTAGCTATGAGAGCTATGAGGGCTATGAGACAGCGCCGCCACACGGCTGCCGGCGCCTGCGTGTAGCTATGAGAGCTATGAGGGCTATGAGACAGCGCCGCCACACGGCTGCCGGCGCCTGCGTGTAGCTATGAGAGCTATGAGGGCTATGAGACAGCGCCGCCACACGGCTGCCGGCGCCTGCGTGTAGCTATGAGAGCTATGAGGGCTATGAGACAGCGCCGCCACACGGCTGCCGGCGCCTGCGTGTAGCTATGAGAGCTATGAGGGCTATGAGACAGCGCCGCCACACGGCTGCCGGCGCCTGCGTGTAGCTATGAGAGCTATGAGGGCTATGAGACAGCGCCGCCACACGGCTGCCGGCGCCTGCGTGTAGCTATGAGAGCTATGAGGGCTATGAGACAGCGCCGCCACACGGCTGCCGGCGCCTGCGTGTAGCTATGAGAGCTATGAGGGCTATGAGACAGCGCCGCCACACGGCTGCCGGCGCCTGCGTGTAGCTATGAGAGCTATGAGGGCTATGAGACAGCGCCGCCACACGGCTGCCGGCGCCTGCGTGTAGCTATGAGAGCTATGAGGGCTATGAGACAGCGCCGCCACACGGCTGCCGGCGCCTGCGTGTAGCTATGAGAGCTATGAGGGCTATGAGACAGCGCCGCCACACGGCTGCCGGCGCCTGCGTGTAGCTATGAGAGCTATGAGGGCTATGAGACAGCGCCGCCACACGGCTGCCGGCGCCTGCGTGTAGCTATGAGAGCTATGAGGCTATGAGACAGCGCCGCCACACGGCTGCCGGCGCCTGCGTGTAGCTATGAGAGCTATGAGGCTATGAGACAGCGCCGCCACACGGCTGCCGGCGCCTGCGTGTAGCTATGAGGCTATGAGACAGCGCCGCCACAAGGCTGCCGGCGCCTGCGTGTAGCTATGAGAGCTATGAGGCTATGAGACAGCGCCGCCACACGGCTGCCGGCGCCTGCGTGTAGCTATGAGAGCTATGAGGGCTATGAGACAGCGCCGCCACACGGCTGCCGGCGCCTGCGTGTAGCTATGAGAGCTATGAGGCTATGAGACAGCGCCGCCACACGGCTGCCGGCGCCTGCGTGTAGCTATGAGAGCTATGAGGCTATGAGACAGCGCCGCCACACGGCTGCCGGCGCCTGCGTGTAGCTATGAGAGCTATGAGACAGCGCCGCCACACGGCTGCCGGCGCCTGCGTGTAGCTATGAGAGCTATGAGGCTATGAGACAGCGCCGCCACACGGCTGCCGGCGCCTGCGTGTAGCTATGAGAGCTATGAGACAGCGTCGCCACACGGCTGCCGGCGCCTGCGTGTAGCTATGAGAGCTATGAGGCTATGAGACAGCGCCGCCACACGGCTGCCGGCGCCTGCGTGTAGCTATGAGAGCTATGAGACAGCGCCGCCACACGGCTGCCGGCGCCTGCGTGTAGCTATGAGAGCTATGAGACAGCGCCGCCACACGGCTGCCGGCGCATGCGTGTAGCTATGAGAGCTATGAGACAGCGCCGCCACACGGCTGCCGGCGCCTGCGTGTAGCTATGAGAGCTATGAGACAGCGCCGCCACACGGCTGCCGGCGCCTGCGTGTAGCTATGAGAGCTATGAGACAGCGCCGCCACACGGCTGCCGGCGCCTGCGTGTAGCTATGAGAGCTATGAGACAGCGCCGCCACACGGCTGCCGGCGCCTGCGTGTAGCTATGAGAGCTATGAGACAGCGCCGCCACACGGCTGCCGGCGCCTGCGTGTAGCTATGAGAGCTATGAGACAGCGCCGCCACACGGCTGCCGGCGCATGCGTGTAGCTATGAGAGCTATGAGACAGCGCCGCCACACGGCTGCCGGCGCCTGCGTGTAGCTATGAGAGCTATGAGACAGCGCCGCCACACGGCTGCCGGCGCATGCGTGTAGCTATGAGAGCTATGAGACAGCGCCGCCACACGGCTGCCGGCGCCTGCGTGTAGCTATGAGAGCTATGAGACAGCGCCGCCACACGGCTGCCGGCGCCTGCGTGTAGCTATGAGAGCTATGAGACAGCGCCGCCACACGGCTGCCGGCGCCTGCGTGTAGCTATGAGAGCTATGAGACAGCGCCGCCACACGGCTGCCGGCGCCTGCGTGTAGCTATGAGAGCTATGAGACAGCGCCGCCACACGGCTGCCGGCGCCTGCGTGTAGCTATGAGAGCTATGAGACAGCGCCGCCACACGGCTGCCGGCGCCTGCGTGTAGCTATGAGAGCTATGAGACAGCGCCGCCACACGGCTGCCGGCGCCTGCGTGTAGCTATGAGAGCTATGAGACAGCGCCGCCACACGGCTGCCGGCGCCTGCGTGTAGCTATGAGAGCTATGAGACAGCGCCGCCACACGGCTGCCGGCGCATGCGTGTAGCTATGAGAGCTATGAGACAGCGCCGCCACACGGCTGCCGGCGCCTGCGTGTAGCTATGAGAGCTATGAGACAGCGCCGCCACACGGCTGCCGGCGCCTGCGTGTAGCTATGAGAGCTATGAGACAGCGCCGCCACACGGCTGCCGGCGCCTGCGTGTAGCTATGAGAGCTATGAGACAGCGCCGCCACACGGCTGCCGGCGCCTGCGTGTAGCTATGAGAGCTATGAGACAGCGCCGCCACACGGCTGCCGGCGCCTGCGTGTAGGAATAAAGGACATTGTTAACAACGAGCGCGACACTAACATGTCAACTCGTGTGAAATCAATCAATATTACACATTTTATTTTAGTTTTAACGTATTGAGTCGCAGCGGCACACCGGCGCGGGCGCGATGGCCAGACACAATTGATTTTTAATCATGCCTGGTGTACGGGTCGATGAGAGTATATCGATCCGCAGGTGAGTACATTTTTTTTTTTTTTTTTTTACTACAAGACTTAATTTCAAACCAAACTGAATACCAAACAACAATAAGACCAACAATGAGAACAAACAAACGACCAACAAAAACGACAACCAAAGACAACCAAAGACACAATTAAACCACAAAGGCCGACTGTCCGAAAACAGCGTAGATCCAACGATGCAGCGGGTATATATACCCGAGCGCGTAACCAAACCATAGCGCGATCTAATTTTTCCAGTAGCGTCATCTAGCAATGAATTTTAGAACTAAATGACACCTCTGGGTATATATACCCGAGCGCGTAACCAAACCATAGCGCGATCTATTTTTTCTAGTAACGCCATCTAGTCACCAATTCTAGAACCAAACCAAAAATAAAACATATATTTAACTTATTCCTTAATTAACCTAAACACCTGGTATTTAAAACCTGGCAGGTTAAATATAAATTAGTACAATCTAACAGACTCTTTGAAATCAAGTAGGTAAACATTTTAAAAGAATACTTACCTACTATCATGATTTTACTGTCGATCGTTTTGTCCAGCGCCAAATTAGTACGAAAATAATTAAAAATAACTCAGTATTTCAAGCGTTTGATAATATTTCATAGTTGCCTACAAATGTATATGACGTGTTGGCGTCGGTCAGCCGAGCGCTTCTGAGAGCCTGCGGCGAGCGATAGTGCGGCTAGCCTGACAGTTGCTGGTACCTACCTCATATTCTTATATAAAACTTGAAACAACTAAATAACGTAAATATCTCATATATTAGATAAAGGAATCTCATGTTGACACGATCATTATAATAAAACACATACGCTTCCCAAGAATATAAATATGTTTATATTTAAGCCTTCAGTTACCGTTCCGTACTAAAATTGTAAAAAAGGAACTCCTATATTGCATGTATATCTGTAGGTAAGTCCCTCTGTCTGTCTGTTGTTTCTATAAGTAATGATTACTTCCATTGATTTCGAATTTGGAATAGTTATAAATAATACTTGTGCAACTGTAATGCAAATAAAAAAAACTTCTAAATCAGGTGTTTTCTTTTATAAAAGGCGCGTCAATTAGGTCTCAACAAACTAAAGTAGGATAACTAGATCGAATGGGATATCATATAAACAGTCTTTACTTGCACATCATAAAATATATTGTCACACACTTCCACCTACATTATGTCTTTAGGTGACGAAGCAGAACAGCTTAAATAGATCCAATGACTACATGTCTTACACTACAAGGAAATGATGACAAACAGCAGCTAACTATCAATCACAAACAAACTGGACTTGGCGGTTGTAGTTGTTAAACAAGCAGTATTCATTAATAATAGTAACAAGTATGACGAATCATTTAAATAAATAAATCCTTCCAGTGCTTCATAAGGGTCAAGAGTTCGGTTGCAGTGTTGTCGCAGACCCGCGACGTGTATAGTAGCAGTACCTAGCCAGGTTGGAGTTCTCCGGCAGACGGCAAGGAGCTCGCTCTCCACGACGGCGACGCGCCACTGACAACCACAGCTGGTGACATGAGGGAGTCATACGCCTCTGCCCCTGGTGCCTAGTGCCTACAGGCCTGAGTGTAACAGCTTTCTATATGAGTCCGACTCGCACTTGACCGGATATTTTTAAGGTGACTGTGCGGGTTAATGTTACAAAAAACTAATTTGAATGTAACAAAACTAAAGAATTATGTTAACCTAACAATATTATATAGTAATACTTGAACTTAAGTATAATTTAGTACATACATATATTCACGCCTGTTTCTCAGAGGGGTAGGCAGAGAGTACGGATTTCCATTTGCTACGATCCTAATACACTTCTCTGGATTCATTCACTTTCATAACACTCCTCATACATGCTCGTCGGTTTAAGGTGCTCTTAACCTGGCTGTGCGGGGTAGGGGTGTAATTATAATTTTTATTTTTTTTATTTCCATTGGTGGTAGACGAACAAGTGGCCCACCTGATGGAGAGTGGTACCCACTGCTCATGGACTTCAGCAAAGCCGCTGCCTACCGTGAAAGAAGAACTCTCTTTAAACCTCGTTTGAAGAAGGACATATCATAGCGCTCGGGAAACACCGAAGTTGGCAGTTCATTCCAGAGCTTTTTTTTTTGTTTGCTCGTCAAAATGACCACACTCCACCTGATGGTAAGCAGTCGTGTGGTCTAAGAGCAGTGGCCTCCACATCGCCCCCACAGTAGCCGAGGCGATGTTGAGGTCTCTACTTTGACGGCCTGAGAAGATGCTTTTTCACGCCCCGCTTAAAGAACCCAGGATTGAAGGAAAAAGGAAACACGTGCCTTGGCAGAGAATTCCATGCTTTGGTCGTTCGGCAGAGATATGAGGACCCAAACTTTTTGGTACGCGCTCTAATCGACTCTACCGTGTAAGGATGGCATCTGAGCCCAGCACGCGTTGTTCTGGATAGGAAAGGGGAGGGCGGGATAAGGTGGAATAACTCTTCAGAGCACTCCCCGTGGTATATTCTGTAGAAACAAGCTTGCACGTACGTGGGAGAAATGATCGCTGAAAGCGTACCGTCTTAGAATTGAACGCTTCCAGGTGATATGGATGAACCCTGCTTCGGTGTCGAGTGGTACGGTGATAGAAAGGGGCCGCTGGTACCAAATCAAACAGTTCTTCAGAGCACTCCCCGTGAAAGAGTCGGTAGAACACGCAGAGAGACCCAAAGTCCCTTCGTTGCTCCAACGACTCCAGTCTATCCGTGAGATTGGGATCATCGACGATTCGAACGACGAACGAAGACGGGCAGTCTTTGTAGGAAGTCAAGTGGGTCGAGCTGGTATTTGGGGGCCCCTGCCCAGAGATGTGAGCAGTACTCCACGTGACCGGACCTGTGCTTTGTAAAGCACAAGACGTTGACTTGGTGTGAAGTACCGCCTGACTCTGTTCAGTACACCCACCTTTTTACTCGCTAATTTAGCTTTGTCCTCCAAGTGACTCCCAAACTGGACTTTATTTGAGATTTAGACGCCGAGGACCCCAATACTTTCGGAGTTACGGAGAGTAACTCCTTGGAACTGTGGCGCCATGATAAAAGGGTCCTTCTTGGCAGTAAACGCGCACACTTGTGTCTTCGAGGGGTTGAATCGAACTAAGTTCTGTTCACCCCATTCGGAGGCCCGCCCAAGAGAGTCCTCGACTTCAGACACAAGTTGTGTTCGTCTTTCCTGTATTATGCTCCGAGGGACATTCTGATAGCTGGTATAACGTGCATCACCCGTGCTGTCATCCGCTTAGCAATGTATGTTCTCGATTGACAACAAGTCATTGATATGCAGGATGAACAGCGTTGGGGAGAGCACCGAGCCTTGAGGAACACCAGCGTTAATGGTTTTGGTTTCGGAGCTACAACCGTCAACGACGACTGTAATGCTCTGACCATCCAGAAAGCTGGCTATCCATTTGCAGAGTCCCTCGGGGATTCCATAAGATGGTAGCTTCGATAGAAGGGCTCTATGCCAGACCCTGTCAAATGCCTTAGCGATATCGAGGCTAACGGCCAGAGCCTCTCCCCTTACCTCCAAAGCCTCCGCCCAGCAGTGTGTGAGGTACACTAGAAGATCACCAGCCGAACGACCATGGCGAAAGCCATACTGGCGGTCACTAATCAGCTGATGATCCTCAAAGTACCGCAGCAGGAGAGCAAGGAAGTAATCGCTATCGGCCTATAGTATGAAGGATCCGACCGGTCACCCCTTTTCGGGATCGGGTGAACACGAGCAACTTGCCATGAAGATGGAACCCTGTTGGAATTGTAGGCAAGACGGTATAGGCGCGTTAAAACAGGGGTCAACTCAGGGGCGTACGTCTTAAGTACCACTGCAAGGATGCCGTCAGGCCCACTCGACTTATGGATGTCCAGGACTTCGAGCTCACGCCTAACCGCACGCTGGTGGATGCGGATTTCAGGCAAAGAGCTCTCACACCTTGGGATGGTAGGTGGTATGACTCCCTCATCATCCAAAGTCGAATTTGAGGCAAAGAGTTCTACCAAAAGATTAGCCTTCTCTTTTGCACTATGGGACAGACTGGCATCAGACTTACGCAGTGGTGGGAGACTGATCTGGCAAAAATTTCCTTGCGCAGCCTTGGCGACCGCCCAAAAAGCACGACTCCCTGAAGGATGTCTTCCAAGGCGCTCGCCAATTCTAGCAACGTGTTCCGCCTTAGCCTTGGCAATAGCCTTCTTGCTAGAAAGATAAACTATGATAAAATATTAAAAAGATAACTATATTTCGGTACTAATGAGATATGTAACAACTAATGAGATATGTGGGATGAGTATGAGTCGCGTGCGGACGATGACTTCATGTTATTATTGCACAAACGATCGAACGATGTGCAGCGATGTCGCAATTCTGCTGACTCCAGTTCATACCTATTGTGCGGTTGTTAACCCGTACGCTGGCCTTTGGCCAGAGCGTCTCCAACTGATCAAGAAACGTTCGCCGAGGTTTTCCACTTGCAACTGTTCCATTTACACTGGCCTTAAGGTATGTTAACATACCCTTTTCTATTCTTGTCACTATATCCACTTTCATGCGGCATCTCTCTCTAATCACACTGTTCCCTGTTTAATCGAATGTAATCCTAATCCTACCTAACTAATGTCATAAAAGCAAAATGAGTTTGTTTGTTTGTTACCTTTTCACGCTTAAACGCTTAAACCACTGAACTGATCATCCTGAAATGTTGCATATACGTTGTCAGGTGTACAGAAACGGACATAGGAATTTACATCCCAAAAAAATTACTGTTCCCGAGGAAAACAACAATAACGTTCTTATGATAATAGATGCCGCCACGTGTCTTTCGAACCATGATTGAATTATATAATTACAAGCAAAGTACAACCCGAATTGATTGTCAAATTCTAAATTAACGCGAGCGAAACCGCGGGCAAAATCTAGTCATAACATAAAATACAAAGTAACTTGACTGTTGATTCTTAGACATTTTTATATTGGCCGAGACGATAGGTATGTAACGTCACCGATACGACATCGGCCCTCTGTACTCTGTAGTGTATATTGTGACCTGTGATCACTGTCACGTCGCGTCGTCGCGCCCGCGCCGGCGCCGGCGCCGGGGACGAGCGAGCGACTCCGACATGTCGCTGCTACGGATAGAAACGTCCCGATAAACAATGTATGTGTGTGTACGGCACACAGATGCGTGTCTGTACAACTATCGATCAGACAACTCCTCCAAATAGCATTTTTAAGAATCAGGACTTTATATTAACAATAAAAATAACTTATTACAGCTTTATCGCTGTTCCTCGCTCGCACTGAGCTGCGTGTTAAGTCTAGTCGGTGATTCCTTTAAACTCTACGCATATTAACACAGGACATGTATGTGGGCGGCGTGTGCCTGTCTCAGTAAGTAGTCGAAACACTCGTGGCAGTATTGCTACAATATGTGAAAACCCATAAGTAGTAAAAGGCGGTCGACTTATATATCATTATTGACTTTTCGATGACGTGGTAAGTATTAAGCAGGTCACCTGTCCACCCAGACCCACCCGTCCAACTAAAACATTAACTTACCCGAAATGAACGTGCGAAAACAGTGTTCGTCATTAAAAGCTCTCATTCAGGTTCAGATTTAAGTTATAATTCAGGAATGTTAAACACTCAGATCTTCAATCATTAATTAGCAGACTGTTATAAAAAGCGCTATTCGTGTTGTTCAAACAATCTTTCGACTCGCTCTTCTTTATGTGATAAGAGCGCGGGCGGCGGCGGCGGCGGCGGGCGGTATGATGGATGGTGTGAATTTAATATCTACTCTCGCGTATGCTTAGATATGATAATAAATGGTGTGCACATTTGAAGGGTTAACTGACTGCCTACAAATATACGCAGTATGGTCGGGGTGCGGGCGGGGGTGCGGGCGGGGTCGCGGGGTCGCGGGGCCGATGTGTGTTCAGTTATCATTCAGTTTGTACCGGACCTTTTAGTTTGAAACAAGATAAACCCCTCACCTACAACCGCGATAAAACAGTAGTTTAACCGTATGTGTACCGTTTGCGAAGCCGTAACGTACAATGAAACACTGTCTCCGATCCAGTTATGCAGAATGCTCTCTATCCTGGACACGCGCTGTTACCTAACACACTACACAACACACTACACAATGAGACGCTGGCGTCAGGCGTCGGTGACTAGTGTGGAGCAGTGCGCAGGTGGCAAGTTGTCTGTTGCCCACGCGTCTACAGTCTACACTGGTCCAAGCTCGACCCATTTGTACTGTTTTGCATCGTAAGGATCCGTTCAGACGGTAATAACTTGACCAGATATTTGAGCTGTGTACTCATATAAACAATGTACCTGTTTACAGAATCCAACGAACTCCTAGCACAGTCTGGGTACTAGCCAGGTCCACAGCGAGACTAGACGTTTCAAGTGCACATCACGTTTGTTTCATTTTAACTAG
Source organism: Catocala sponsa (assembly GCA_963564715.1). NCBI lineage: Eukaryota > Metazoa > Arthropoda > Insecta > Lepidoptera > Erebidae > Catocala > Catocala sponsa. The sequence goes on from OY751339.1 coordinate 97,473, forward strand.
GTGCTTATTGGTGTAACAGTTCCGACATCGGTCTGCTGTGATTCAACGCGTGGAAGATGATAAACTTTGTGCTTACATATCGATATCGTAGTATAGTCGCTACGTACATATGTACGAGCCCCGAACATGGTCCCGACAAGAGTTACACTTAAAGGACAGAGGATCAATATATTAGCAATATTCACAAGTTAAATTATTATGGTTATGTGTGATCAACTGATCAATGATCATTGACCATCCTACTAATATATGTGTGATCAACTGATCAATGATCATTGACCATCCTACTAATATATGTGTGATCAACTGATCAATGATCATTGACCATCCTACTAATATATGTGTGATCAACTGATCAATGATCATTGACCATCCTACTAATATATGTGTGATCAACTGATCAATGATCATTGACCATCCTACTAATATATGTGTGATCAACTGATCAATGATCATTGACCATCCTACTAATATATGTGTGATCAACTGATCAATGATCATTGACCATCCTACTAATATATGTGTGATCAACTGATCAATGATCATTGACCATCCTACTAATATATGTGTGATCAACTGATCAATGATCATTGACCATCCTACTAATATATGTGTGATCAACTGATCAATGATCATTGACCATCCTACTAATATATGTGTGATCAACTGATCAATGATCATTGACCATCCTACTAATATATGTGTGATCAACTGATCAATGATCATTGACCATCCTACTAATATATGTGTGATCAACTGATCAATGATCATTGACCATCCTACTAATATATGTGTGATCAACTGATCAATGATCATTGACCATCCTACTAATATAATAATTGTGAAAGATTGTGAGGATGGATGGATGGATGGATGGATGTTTGTTACTCTTTGACACAAAAGCTGGCTGGAAATCTCGATTAAGACATACTTTTTATCTCTATATTCGTATGGCAGCGGGACTTACGCGGGGGAACCCGCAGGGCGCAGCTAGTATCACTTAATCATAAAGCTATGCGTACACTTAAAGCACCGCTCGCGCGCGGCTCAGCTGGTGCTGTCACTCGTAGGTGCTGTCACTCGTAGGTGCTGTCACTCGTAGGTGCTGTCACTCGTAGGCACTGTCACTCGTAAGTACTGTCACTCGTAGGGAACACATTACGCGCCACTACCATTCCTTACCATTATTTAAATAAAATGACTTCCTGTTGTTTGGTGATATTATACATAAATCCTTTCAAATGTAATTACAAAATAGTTTGACTATCTGTATATATAAAACTCTTCCGTTACTGAGTGACTGACAGACAACGCACAGCCGAAACTATTGGGCGCAAGAAGCTGAAATTTGACATGTATGTTCCTTGGGTACTGTAGGGGTGCACTAAGAAGGGATTTCTCGACATTCCCACGGGACTGGGAAGAAATCGATAAATAAAAAACATGTGCGGGCGAAGCCGCGGGCATCCTCTAGTCATATCTTAGTTTGGACGCGACGAACAGAGACTTGGCATTATTATATTTCATATACTTGTACTAGAATTTCATAGATCGTATTCACTTGTCAAAGGTTCCAGACACTTCCCAAGCGTATTCCACAATGTGCACACTAAGCTTATGCGTTGGTAAACAGAGTTTAGCGATTTTAGATCGCTAGAGAGTCGTTTCGACAGAAGAGTATAAGTCCTTTGTAAAAAGTCGAAATTATCGTTGTGGACAGCGAAACAACTAACCGACATAAAGTACCAATGCGAGGAAATCGCAGCAATATTTGATTGTTGCAACAAAAAAATTGTTTGGATGAGATTCCAAAAATGATCTAAGTTGTACATCCGGCAATACCTTTAGGAGCTCTCAAAGGGTTTGCAGATTGTTTTATAGTCACATCGAAGTGTTGCATAAGTTAGCCGTCGCGTTGGTAATAAAAATAATTTCAATATAGTTTTGGTTGTATGTAACATTCAATCGGTTTCGACTATCATCTAAATAGTGTCGCCATCACTAAATCCTTACGAATCAAAGTTAGTAATGTCGATCACATTTGATCGTAGACTGACATTTCGCGACCACATTATTGCAACAGAAAGTTATTTTATTGCCGCCTTTGATTCATACTTTGTCAACTCATGTAAAGGACTTTAGGAAAATGTAGGTAGGATCATATTATTTTTACCACACTCCAATTTGTAACCAGTGCCCACATATGGCATTGCTATGAGGCAACTTATACATTGCGACTATGTAGGAAATGTGCAAATGGTTTTCGTGAGATTGGTCTACTAAAGTCTTCTACTTATTTTTATTTATTTTTTTTTATTTTTTTTTTATTTTGCTCGTCAAAATGACCACACTCCACCTGATGGTAAGCAGTCGTGTGGTCTAAGAGCAGTGGCCTCCACATCGCCCCCACAGTAGCCGAGGCGATGTTGAGGTCTCTACTTTGACGGCCTGAGAAGATGCTTTTTCAGGCCCCGCTTAAAGAACCCAGGATTGAAGGAAGAAGGAAACACGTGCCTTGGCAGAGAATTCCATGCCTTGGTCGTTCGGCAGAGATATGAGGACCCAAACTTTTTGGTACGCGCTCTAATCGACTCTACCGTGTAAGGATGGCATCTGAGCCCAGCACGCGTTGTTCTGGATAGGAAAGGGGAGGGCGGGATAAGGTGGAATAACTCTTCAGAGCACTCCCCGTGGTATATTCTGTAGAAACATGCCAATGAGGCAATGTCTCTACGGAGTTGCAGAGGTTCCAGTGAACTCGTGACCTCTGGATCTCCGATGATACGGACAGCCCGCCGCTGTAACCGGTCGAGAGCGTCCAGCAAGTACTGCGCGGAGCCATCCCAAAGATGAGAACAGTACTCCACGCAAGGGCGCACTTGTGCCTTATACAATAGGCACAGTTGCCCAGGCGTGAAGAACCGCCTCACCCTGTTCAGAACTCCGAGTTTTCGCGAAGCTTGCTTAAAGACGCTCTCGATATAGGTTTTCTGATTAAGGGAGCGGCAAAGATCCATACCTAAGATGGAGAGACTGTCACGTATCACCAGTGGAGTGTTCTTCAGAGAAGGGAGGGGAAGGAACGGAGACTTTTTTGTTGAGAACGCGCATGCCTGGGGCTTCTTGGCGTTGAACTCGACCAAGTTCTTGGCACCCCATTCATAGATGCGGTCCAAGGTCCGGTCAAGTTCAACGACAAGATTCTGCCTTTTCCCCTCAACCTCAGCCTGTTTGGCCCCAGGATGTCCGAGATATCGCCCATGCACGGTACTGTCGTCCGCATAACAATGTATGTTGCCGAGATTCAACATATCATTGATATGCAGAAGAAAGAGCGTAGGGGATAAGACAGAACCCTGAGGCACTCCTGCATTGACCTGCATAAATTTGGAAGCGCGACCGTCGCAAAGGACCCGAATACGACGCTTCTGCAGGAAACTTGCAATCCAGGTGCACAGTTGAGGGGGCAAGCCATAGGCCGGAAGCTTGGAAAGAAGAGACCGGTGCCAGACTCTGGCGAAAGCTTTGGCTATGTCAAGGCTGATAGCCAAAGACTCGCCGTGCTTGTCCATACCTCACCCCAGAGGTGCGTGACGAACGCTACAAGATCACCCGTTGATCGATTAGACCGAAAGCCGTATTGGCGATCATTGATCAACGATTGATCCTCCAGGTAGCGGACAATTTGGGTGTTTATAATCCGCTCGAACACCTTGGAAAGCACCGAGGTGATAGCTATGGGTCGATAGTTGCTTGGCTCGGAACGGTCCCCCTTTTTGGGAATCGATTGAACGTTCGCTTCCTTTCAAGCCTCAGGCACAATGCCTGCGACGTAAGACGTCCGGTATAGGCGCGTAAGTGTGGGAGACAACTCCGCTGCACATTTTTTAAGAACCACAGCTGGGATGCCGTCAGGTCCACTGACTTTCCGAACATCGAGAGACTGCAGTATCGCACGAACGGTTCGTTGCCTGATACATATATCAGGCATGGTGTAGCCGCAGTTGGCAATGTTAGGCGGCTGCGAACCGCAGTCATCGATTCGGGAGTTGGCCGCAAGGAGATTTGCAAGCAGATCTGCTTTCTCCTGCGGCCGATGAGCCAGTGATCCATTCGGATACCTCAGAGGGGGCAGCATGGTCTGGCAGAAGTTGGACTGCACGGCTTTGGCCAGGCGCCAATAGCTACGACTGCCCGTAGGATGCGCCATTAGTTCCTGGCCGAACCGTGCGACGCGCTGGGCATCCGCTCTTAAGTATGCCCTCTTGCAGACCTTTGTGGCTTGGTTGAACGCTGCCTTCAGGTGATCCACGTTAGGGTCGTGGAGAGTGCGAGCCCTGGTCCAAGCGCGATACGCTGTCTGTTTGCGTTCAACAGCATCGGCGCATTCACGCCCGAACCAGGGCCTTTTCCTGCCGCCGCTCGTGACATCACTGTATGGAATATAATATTCCATACCCAGGATGATTTCACCAGCGACAGCAGTAGCGCTCTCTGATGGATCCCTGTTCTCAAAGCAGCGTTGAGCCCAAGGGATGGATGCGAAGTATTCCCGCATTCCATCCCAGTCTGCTGACGAGTAGTGCCACAGTCGTCGTCTTGCCTCCTCGGGACGTGGGGGCGTAACAACAACAGCTGTGGCATAAACCAGACAGTGGTCTGAGGTGCCCAAAGGAGCACGAATCGACACACTGTACCGGTTCGGGTTACTCGTCAGCAGCAGATCGAGCAGAGAGGGCGCCTGACCTGCAATATCTGGTATCCGGGTGGGCTGGAGTACCAGTTGAGACAGGTCATGCGTGAGAGCGAACGCATGGCCAGTTCGTCCCACGTGGTCTGTTTTGGGAGAACCCAACCAGGTCTCATGGTGGGCATTGAAATCTCCCAAGAACACCAACTCAGCGTTCGGAAACCGCTCCTGCGCGTCGTCTGCCGCCTGACTCAAGTAATTGAAGAGTCGAGTTGTCTCAGCGTCTCCTGAATGGGATCGGTAGAGGCACATGTAGCTTTGGCTGAAAGAGCCATGATCTACGTGTACCCAAAGGACAGAGAAGGAAGGGTCCCCTAGGCATTGTAGACGGCGACAGCAAATATCCGCCCTAAGAAACAAGCATACCCCGGCTTTTGCGAGGAAACACTCCTCTAGCACGTAGCCGGGATATTGCAGGTAGTTCGTGTCTGCAGGACGGCGTATTTGTGTCTCCGTTAGAAAAAGCATTGCCGGCCGAGCCGTCTCCAGGTGGTGATGGACGGCATTAAGGTTAGCGTGGAGTCCTCTGATGTTAATAAACTCCACGACACAGGAAGCAGCAGTCGGGTTACGGCGATTGGCTGCTGTTGAACGACAATGCTTTGTTCGTACTGCCATAGAGTGAAAGGAAGGGGAAGCGTGAAAAAAAAAGAGGCGGCTATTCTCGCAGCAAAGTGGGGCAAGGCGCAGAGCAAGTTTTGTCATATAACTGTATGGTATGGCGATAGCCGATCCGACGGACGGAAGGACCCCCGTACCCTCCCGAAAGTGGTCGCCGGGACCGATCCGGCACGACGAGCCACCTCGAGATTATGCGGGGCATGATAAGGCAGCCAACCTAGTTGGTTAGACTCGGTTGGGCCTCTGGACTATACCGCGGGCGGCCAGCAGAGCACCGTTTCTACGGCTCTCCCTGGCCGCCGGGTCGACTCGCGCCACCCACACAATGACTCTACGGATGCTCTGCAGGTCCCTCATAAGCTGCGAGAATCGTCACCTAATGCTTAGGCCTCCGGCGCTCTCATTCACCGAACGAAACACAGCAGTGAAACACTGTTGTTTCACGTTGATTTTCTGTGAGAGGGTAGTACTTCCCCGGTCGAGCCGGCCCATTCCTGCTGTAACCAGCTTGGCTCTACTACCTGGCTCTACTTCAAGTCGGAACTATGTGCTAAAATATTCATGGTATAATAATGGCATCAGACTTGCATGAAAACCTGTTCGGGATATTATTTTGTAACAAATCATGGCAGGCATAGCACACAAACCGTAAAACACAAACATGTTGCAGTGCCCGCTGGTCGCAGCGCGACGCGCGCAAACTCGCCGGACCATCTCTTGGATGTCAGTACACAATGTGATATACATATCTACTGACGAATGGAAGTCAACATTATCAGTATGCGTGGAGTATCGTTAGAAGACGATGTGCTAGTTACGTCCTTAAGTACTCTCAGTGACCTACGATAGTTCTGATTAAATAAATAAATACATAGAGCGGAACAGCTCGTCATTAACAATAACTTGGCGACGCGTGACGCGCGGCGGCACGAGAGAGCCGGCCAGCTCGGACAAGGACCACCCTCCTACTGAACACCGGCGTAAGAGTCGTAACACTGTGCACTAGTACTGCGTTGGGTGGACGGCGCTTCGCCTTCACCGGTGCGGTGGCGCAGTACCTATTGTTTGGTACTGGTGGTGGCGGTGGCGGTGGCGGTGGGTACAAAGCATAGATTTCCATTATTTGAATTAACTTTTAATATTAATAGTGTTATCTATTAATTGCACAACGCGATGACGAGTTTATTGCTGGCTTGACGAACACCTACAAACAACGAAAAGCAAAATACGCAGTTAATGATCATCTTTATTTAAAACTTTGATTAACGACTTGTCTAAAACGTTGATTAGTGTAAACAAAGTTTTATAGATCCGCCAGCGCCAGCGCCCGCGCAACCTACGCGTGTGTGCGTGTGTGCGTGTGTGCGCGTGTACGTGTGTGCGCGTGTACGTGTTGCGTGTGTCGCGTATCTCGAGCGCTCACTCGCGTGGGAGTCGCTTTTGGAACATTAATTTATGACATGCCTTTAAACGATCGGTGAAATAAAAACATTAACTTTGGTATTAATAAAATGTTATGGTGGACTCGCTCGACGGTTGAGCCGGAGAGACCTACGCCTAACGCCGACTACGAAAACTCCACTTGCTGGATTTTACATACGTACATACATAGATTCACGCCTGTTTCCCAGAGGGGTAGGCAGACACTACCGATTTCCATTTGCTACGATCCCGACACACTTCTCTGGCTTCATTCTCTTTCACCACATTCCTCATACACGCTTGCTGGATTTTGGTTTAAGTATATCTTTTGATTTATTTATTAGATGTCTCTCTACATTCATAATAATATAACAATTTTAATTTTTCATGGGCATATCCATAGCATACTATCGGTCTCTATCATTACGTTCGTTTAACAACAAATAATACGAGACACTTATAGTGAACCTACTAACTATATCCTGAAGAAAGTTGTTTAAACATTAAGTGAGAGCGAGCACTCTAGTGCTTATAATAGTTTGGAAATATCAAAGTCAAGTGACGTTATAATAAAAGCAACTCAACTCATACACGGTTTCTCCATTTTCTTAGTACACCGGCGGCGCGGCGGCGTGCGATATGGAGTGTACGCTTGTACCTACTGCTATACCGGCGTGAGTGCCGCGTGCGCTCCGATGTTGCTCGCAGTTAATTACATTCGCTTGTCAATTTAGCGCAGTCAGCCAAACTAACACAACGCAAGACGCATCCAATAGCAGCGTATTAAGACATTACATGTGGCTCACACATACATCGCTCACTATATGTCATTAATTAATGTCCAATACTGCTGGGACGTGCGCCTGAACGTTGATGCGCATCTGATCTGTCGATGCAATTATAGATGTTAATGTTAATTAGTCGTAGCGGTCGAATAGAACATTCTATGTTTGTGCGATGCTACTGAGTGGGCACCTCGGCTCAGCAAGTGGTGTGTGCTCCGAGGTGCGGTGTGCGGACGCGACACTATAGTGCTCAACGCGCAATTAAAGTTAGCCAGTCTATCAAGTCGAGGTAAGCGTCCGCATCCAGACAAAGGAGCATATAGCAAATAAATTGTCAATTTTCTTGGCTGCCACTTTTTCTCCGTGTTCTTTTAAATCATAAAACCAATGTCTCCATCAGTGTTACGTTGCTTACCTAATTAACTTGTAGGCCCATGTTTATGATCTTAAATTAATATTTTATCTCAAATAAATATGTTTATTTATTTAATTAGATACTGTTGTTTACTGTAAAACCCGACCCAGAAGCATTGTATACTCTATATACATTACTCGGAATATAAGAGATTTGCAACATGCCGAGATCAAGCCGCTCGTAGGTGTAGGTGTGTAAAACAGTAAGAGCAACAAGCAACAAGCCATTTCATATAAAATGCAATCGACTTTTTTCTTCTTCAAGTTTCAAGATGAATAGAGAGCGCTATTACAGTAAAGTACACTTTTACTACTGAGATAAGTGGGTATAATAGGTATGTTTTATAATGTTGTGTAATCTACATAGCTACGTGAATGTGTTACGAGATTGGCGTGCAAGCATGCCGAATGTTGTAAGGTGTGTATCGTTGTTCATTAGTAACATAGTAGTAGATGCTATAATAACATGTCATATTTTAGTCCATACCTAAACAATAACGCTATCTACAAATGGCGCTGATCGCCAGCAGGCGTCAGCTGGTGTCTATAAAACATAATTAGTTATTAATAAGTATATCCAACTTGTACTATTGTTTTACTAATGCACAGTTACATGATCCCTATGTAGTAAAGGATATTTGTGAATGACAGGAAGCGAGCGATATCGGGGACGTAAGCTAGTTAATGATAACATTACTTATCGCATATATGAGGAGAATAGTTTCAAAGCCCGCCAAAACGATATCAGCACAAAAATAATGTTCCGATTGAATATGAAGCTCCTTCGTTGCTTCTATCGCATAGCACTGATAGTTTTCAACAAAACCCACTCACATTTTATTAAATCAGCTCACAAAAGTAGCAGTTTGTTGCAAACACCGCTAAAATAGTCCATTTATATTATGTCTTAAATGATTTTTGAGATTTACCATTATTTTGTGAAAAGTATTTTAGAGGATTTTGAAACTAAACTACTCAAATTTGTGGTACACGTAGAGATACATCACCTAGTGTAATGGAAAATCGTGAATGATTTTTGTTTTTTGTGAACCACAACTTGATATACGAAGACATTTAAAGGTTACAATGTGATTGGCTGCATAGTATTAGCAACATTGATGGGTAAGTAGACTTAGTAGTACTAGCCTTAGAGCGCGCCTGAGTCCTACTTGAATACATTTGAAGTTGGGAGAGCGCTATCAGCTGGGTTAGTAGCTGCTGGGTGTGCGACAGAGAGGGCAGCTGGGTAATAGTGGATGTATCGGAGTCTGTTTTCTCTCACGTTAAACATTAGGCACATGATCACGCGCGATACTAAAGCGTTTATAATTGTAATGGTCCAATGTGGCCGGTGCTTATGAGCATTTAGAAACTAAGAAAGAGAGTTCTTCTTTCACGGTAGGCAGCGGCTTTGCTGTGTCCTGACATTGCTGAAGTCCATGAGCAGCGGTTACCATTTTCCATTAGGTGAGCCACTTGCTCATCTGCCACCAAGGGCAATAAAAAAAAATAAAAAAAACATTCAAACATAAATTTTTCAAATTTGTTTTCATTGGCTAAACAAAACATCATTTAATTAGTAATAGTGTCTATTTTAATGTAATGTTAAATTAAAAAGTTGATATTTACTAAATATCTGTTGTACGACTTGTGGTGTCATGTATGGAGCAAACTTTTGATGGTACAACAAATACATTTGAATCACGTTTTAGTGCGATGAGCACGCAAGCACTCGCACTCCTGCATGTTCCACTGATTGTCACATTCACCAAACATTTCTCTATACCGATAAGTTGCGCGTCAAAAGCGCTTACGAACCTGCCTTACATGAAATGCGTTAAGAACAACTCTTATGCATTACTGCTAGCAATCGATAATAATATGGGAAGTATTTACAATAATGAGTAAGTAATCTGATGTCACGACATTGTGTTACCACTTAGAACACCGGATAAGTTTTATGAGTAAAGTATCTAGCGATTATTATATGTTTTTTATAAGTTTATTTTATTTCTAAAGTTCACTCCGCCTTTCTATCACACTCTGTTTAAAAGATAAATGGTGGAACTTACCTTTAGCACGCTAACAAAGATATAATAACTAGCAGCACACACACATGAACGTCGCTAATAAACGTGCGCGCGCGCCGGCCGCTCTCGTCAGCTCGTCACAGATATGTAAAGCTGCTCATACAATAATATATGAGCTACAGTGTACCCGCAGCCTGCGACTGATCGCGACTAACTGATCACAACAAAATGTCGTATAATGTTCTAATTGCAGTAACATCACAACAATCGCTGTTGATATGTTTAAATAAACAAATCGCTCGATAGAGGCATACAACGTCGTAATTAGTTGCTATTGACTTGGTACTAAATAAACACACGCATCATCATGAAACAAGAAACGTTGGCGATTCTCGCATTGTTCCTGTATGTATATTAGAGAGTGCGCCCGCGCCGTGGCGCAGTGGAGCAACCGCCAGCGCCCCTGCCGGGACGGCGGCGAGGCGCCCGGGCGCGGCGCCGGCGCCGGTAAACACGTCTCAAGCTTTGTCTAAACGTTGCTCGTTTGGAGTACTTCAAACACCAGGAGTGTTATATATTTTGTATTACCTACTTTTGTTAGTGGCGGCGCGGGCGCGGCCAGTAACGGCGCATGCTGAATATCATAAATAATCATAATTTATAAGCATTGTTCGAAAATGTATGTCCGATATTTCAGTCACATGCTGTAGAAATATTAAAAAATAAAGGTAGTCGGTAAATAAAGGTTTCTTTCTGTGATGAATGCTGTCTATAGAGAGAGACAGTATTCATCACAGAAATTTATCCCATTTCTCAGCATTAATTTATCCCATTTGTTAATAGTCATGGTAATGGTTAACTCATCATTTGTTTTTCCTTTGCTTTAATTTAGTATTACTGTGGTGTGTGTATGTGTGATAGGTATTAACTATAAGTTCCAGTATTAAATGGGCTTTCACTGTATTCAGTTGTGTCTTTGATTTGATACCCATTAACACAATGTTCAATACTCAATACTCCATTTTTTATTGCGTTCCACAATGTAGGCTTAGATGGTAACTTAAATAATATGACAGTTCATTATGGACCCTGTCGGGCACAGCAACATAGGCGAGAAGAAACACAAACCACCTAGATACAATAATATCGCATTCTATACATACTAAATTATCAATACTCAATATGTTACTGCAATCACAATGATAAAGACGGACTTATGAAACAAATTGTCATTATGAATCCTGTCGGACACAGCAAATTAGGAGAGAAGAAGAGGGCTACATAGCAATTGAAATGATTTGTTTTAAACATATAAAATATAATGTATCTATCCAATATAATATACATTTATTTATGTGTACTTATGTTAATATTTAGATATTGTTATGTGATTAATATTATCGTTAATTACAATTTGTTAATTACATGTTTATTCCTAGTGTTATCTTTAAATAAAACTGGTGTTTAGAAATAAAATGAAATGAAATGTTAAAGAAATAAATTGCACTAAAAATGTATTAATTTTAGTTTTATTTTGAAGTTAATTTTTATCGTCGAAAAATTCTTTTATCGTGTAGTAGCTTTTAGTTAGCAGAAAACGTTTTAATTTATTAATAAATATATTTGTTTTATTTTCCTGTATAATTTCTTTCGGTAATTTATTATAAATTTTTATAGACATAACCAGAGTGCTAGACGAGTGCATCTTAAGTCGGGATGTTGGTAAATTTAATCTATGTTTGTGTCGTAAAGTATAAGTAGTTTGTTTCTCTGCACGTGTACTATAAAATTCTGGGTGTTTCCGTACAAATTTACATATTTCTAAAATATATAGGCTAGTAAATGTAAGTATTTTGTATTCCTGAAAATGTGGTTTACAGCTGTTCGTCGGTTCAATATTAGCTATTATTCGAATTGGTTTCTTTTATAATTTAAATATGGTCGGTGAATCTGTGCTATTGCCCCATAGTATAATACCGTAGCTAAGCCATGCTTGGGCATATGCATAATATGTGACAAGGGCTGTTTGTAGGTTGGTTGTTTTTTTTTAATTTCGCTTAAGGCATATGGGAATTTTGAAAGTTTAATTCGTATTTTTTGTATATGCGACTTCCAATTTATGTGTGTATCTATGGACAACCCAAGGAGAGTAAACTCATCAACTTGTTCAATTATGGTATTTTTATAATTTAAGTTAAGTTTCAGTGCGGATTTTTGATGGGGATGAAATATCATTAATTTAGTTTTAGTATAATTTATTTCCAGGTTATGGCAGTCCATCCAGTCATTTGCTGTTGAAAGAATTGACTTGAGTTTGTCATTTATACACGTTCACACGGACATTCACTTAATACCTATCACACAGACTTACTATTACACACGCCACATGACTATTAGTTTAACATTGTTTGACATTCATTATTTCCCTTATAACTACTAATGACATTGCGTCCATATTTTATGATATTCGTATTATAATCAAAATAATTAATAATAAGTATAGGTAATCATAGTAATTTCTCTAAAATGTATTTAATTTAGTTGTGATACTTATTATGTAAATGTTCGCATGGCTGACAAGTGCAAGATGTGCAAGGAGCCTTAATATTATAATAAATGTTTCATTTTCATTTTCTGTCGACGCGCGACGTATTGCTGTCACCTATTTGACAAAACCGAACTACATGTATCTACAGACATCATACATACGTGTATGTAGATATGGTTCGGTTCTAAGCTTTTATTTAATATTTTATTAAGTACAAGTTTTATTTTATAAGAAAGAAAAAGATTAAAGTTAAGTATTGATGCTTACATTAAAACTAGTCCTCTTTGTAAAGGGACGCGAATGAAAGTCAAGCAACAACAGAACACCAGGCTTTACAAGAACTACAAAGTAGCTGAGCCGTCTATCACGTCTATAAGCAGCTCCATGCAATCTCTATATCGCGAAGAGCCTTCAAACGACGGACACAAGGAGTGTCAGTATTGTTGCAGAGGCTAAACTAACAAAAGCTGCAGTGGAGCGGCTTCGAAGAACCAGCGTCTGCATGAGCAGGGCTGACGGAGGATCCAATTTAATGCATTAACTAAACAAGAGATATGCTTCACAATTTATACATCTCAACACAACACGTCGTCGCCCGCACCGCGCTGCCGTCGTGTCGTAGCACAAAAGACGCATACAGATGAGCCTGCAGCTCGACTAACTAATTGTCAAACAAGTGAACCCGGGGGACCTCCCTACTCTTACCAGTTGACTGTATCAGATGATCGGCATTACTCAGGACAGCGAGTGACACGCGCACACGCGCACATCTGTCGCAGTCTTACACAGAGTGCACGACACGGACAATACTTGTATATGTCAATTAACAAGCGACATCGACACACAACGCTTGTAACAGACACGTCCGCGCCGGCGCCGCCCTGACCTCTGTTTATAAGTTATAAGGGAAGACAGCCTGTACCAGGTACCTATCACTGAATATACTAAGGAATGTAGTACGTCTAATGTCAATATGACTGACTAACGGACATGTATATAGACATACGAGTATATTAGCTCGTTACATATATGTAATACATAGCATCTACTAAGGGTATGTTGTTGAAAAAATTATATTTTAATGTTTCAAAATGTAAAACAAATTCCTTTGCTGGCACCCGTTCTTCAATGACAGGACACGCGAATAAACAGGCGAGCCGCTCGCTTGAGCGTTGACTTTTAAGATGAATTGTCACGAACACATTAAAAGTACATGTAAATCTTGACAACTTTTTTTTATTTTATAGTTAGAATATCTTGTCAGTTTCACAGTGTCCTTGTCATAGATATAATAAAGAACTCTTTTTTATATTTCTATGGTCCTTGTAGTAATACTGCTCTACAACGCGTCAGCAAATTCTAATTAGAGGACATATATGGGTGCTATCCATTTCTCTATCCTTGCATGTTTGCATCCGGATTGGTCGGTGTAGATCTCTCTGGTATTCAGGTGAAACTGTATGTACATACGTAACGCATTACTACTTGTTACTGGTTAACAAAGTGGGTATTCATTCGGTGCAGGCGCTGCGTTTATTCCGGTACAGCGGTGTGCCGGTGTGCTAGAGCAGTGGGCACGTCCGCACATAAGCGGCCACAAGGCGACGCGACGGCGCGGGCGACGGCAACTCCTCTTTTCTACTTGTCCAACGACAGCATTTGCTTAATAAATCCTTATGCAGACACACTCTTAGATCAAGAGTCAGTTAGTCAAAAGGTTAAAAATATATCACCGCACTTGAATATCCTCAATAATCCCTAAGTCAGAATACTTATGTGTTATGTTAAGATTCATCATCTATCGTGTTATGCTTGTTATGCATATAGCATATTATTTCAACATTACACATATAGTGTAGTATATTGTTGTTTGAACATACGAGTACGTATGTGTTATTTATCAAATAAAAGTTTATATCTAGCTTACAGAGCTATGTAGTATTACATAGCTCTGTAAGCTAGATATAAACTTTTATTTGATAAATAAATTGACATTTAACGTTCATGATAAAATCGATTATGTGAGGTATGTCATAATGCACTGGTTGTACTCATGTTGTAGCCCAACATGACCCACTAACCGTATTTGTTTATAGAACAGACAATAATTGGCTTACGTACAAAACATGAAACTACATTTCTTCCTGTTCCCCTTCCTCCCTCCCTGTTTGTTGACGCCATGACTGAAACTATAAGTTCGAATAATAATATTGACTATTGTGTGCTAGTGGGAGATTTTAATGTTAATCTCCTTAATACTAATGACTGTAAAACGAGGAAGGTGATAGAATGTTTAGCATGCCTTGCTCTAACTCAGATGGTATCGACTCCCACTCATTCCACAGAAACGAGTGAGATACTCATCGATGTAGTGTGTTCGAATCTGCGGGTTAAACGCATAATTGTTGAACCGTTTCAAAATATAAACAGTCATTCAGTTATTATATGCGATTTCTTTATTAAACGCGAAAGACTTAAACCGTTCTTGGTAAGATATAGGCCCTTTAAGCATATTTGTGGTGAGAGCTTAGGTAGGGTTTTATCTGGGGTTGACTGGAGTAGTATTTTAACTTTGAACACATTAACAGAGAAGGTTAATGCATTCTACTCTCACATTATCGCGGTGTTCGATGCTTTCGCGCCACTTAAGACCTGTCAGATGAGAGAACCGTCATATCCGTGGTTAACGGATACCGTGAAGGTTATGATGAGATTGCGTGACGGTGCTTTAAAACAATACCGTGAGTGCAGGACGGAGAGTAAAAAGACCTACTATAAACAGTTAAAATCTCTTGTATCATCATCCTTGTATCACGAAAAAGTGGCTTATTTTAAATACATACATACATAGATTCAGGCCTGTTTCCCAGAGGGGTAGGCAGAGACTACGGATTTCCACTTGCTACGATCCTGACACACTTCTCTGGCTTCATTCACTTTCATCACATTCCTCATACACGCCCGTCGGTTCAAGGAGCTCTTAACCTGGCCTTTGTCCAGGACGCCTCCGATCTGGTCGAGAAACGTTCGCCTAGGTTTTCCTCTTGCGACTGTTCCATTCACACTAGCCTTATAAACTTTCTTAGTCAGTCTTTCCTCGTCCATTCTTTCTACATGTCCAAACCAGCTTAACATACCCTTTTCTATTCTTGTAACTATATCCACTTTCATGCCGCATCTCTCTCTAATCACACTATTTCTTATTCTATCTTTCAGAGTCACACCACATATGCTTCTCAACGCTCTCATTTCTACAGCATTTATTCTGCTCTCATGCTTCTTTTGCCATGCCCAACTTTCACTTCCATACATAAGTGTGGGCACTAATAGTCCTCTATGAACAGCCAAACGTGCCTTTTCGGATACATTTCGACTGTTCATAAAAGCGCGTAGGGCTCCATTCACTTTGTTGCCAGCAATCGTTCTCCTTTCAATATCTCCGTCATGTTTACCATCCCTTGTAAACAAAGTACCCAAATATACAAACTCTTTCACTTGCTCCACTTTTTCTCCATCAATCATAATATTACACATCGTCACGCACTCTTCCTTTTCAAATACCATTACTTTCGTCTTGCTTACATTTATTTTCATTCCTTTACTCTCAAAAGCACCATGCATAATAGTTACCATCGCCTGCAACTCTTCCGCCGATGACTCAAGTATTACTTGGTCATCGGCATAAAGAAGACATTTGACAAGTAACTCATTCATTCTTAATCCCCATTCACAATCTTTTAAATCTTTCAAACAATTGTCCATGTATAGGTTAAACAGCCAAGGTGACGCTACACATCCTTGTCTAACACCTTTATCGATGCTAAACCACTGTGTAGGTCCCATTTATCCTAACACAAGCTCTGGAATCATCATAAAGAGATTTCAGAGCTCGCGTGAGGTTGCTATTCACTCCATACATGGACAATGCCGACCAAAGTTCATTCCTCACCACTTTATCATAAGCCTTTTCCAGATCCACGAATGCGCAATAGACCTTTTGACCTTTGGCCAAAACTTTTTCGGCTATGCTCCGTAAAGAAAAGACCTGATCCGTACATCCCATACCCTTTCGAAATCCCGTTTGTGCATCCCATATTTTCTTGTCGGTTACTTTCACAATCCTTTCAATTAACACTTGCATACAATTTACCGACGACGCTGAGCAAGCTAATGCCTCTATAGCTTTTGCACTCTTGCTGTGAGCCTTTTCCCTTGTATATAGGTACTATGACAGCCTTGCACCAATCACTTGGTACACGGCCGGTATTCCAGCACAAGTTAAAAAAGGCGGCACAACTGAGTTGCTATAAGACCCTGTCCAGCTGTCAGCATTTCGACTGTAATCCTATCATACCCACCAGCCTTTCCTGATTTCATGCTTTTCAATGCTTTCATTATTTCATCCATACTAATAGGGCTTTCATCACTACTATCATTATCATTCATTTCGAAACTTTGCCCTTGCCAGTCCTCTCTTTCAAGTAAACTTTCAAAATATTCCTTCCATCTCTTCAGTACGCTCTTTTCTTCATTCAGTAAACTTCCATTCTTATCTCTGATTGATTTCAGCTCTGTGGTTACGGTTTTACCTCGAACCGAGCGAATGGATTTCCAGAAGAACTTCGCGTTGGTCCGGAAATCTTCAGATAATCTTCTATCAAACTCGTCTTTCAATTCCTCTTTTTTCCTTTTAATTACATCTTTCACTACTTTATTCATTCTTATAAACTTATTCCTAGCTTCATTCACATCCTCATTCGTTGCTTCTTGCATTCTTTCATTGGCTCTGACAGATAGCCAGTCCAACCATGCCTGCTTCTTCTCACGTACTACCCCTTGCACATCTTTATCCCACCACGCATTCTTCGATTTTATAACTTTCCTCTTCTGGCTCACACCGCATACTTCTGACTCTACAACAACCACTTCATGCTTAAACGACTGCCATAATTCTTCTATATCATCAGTGTCACAAAATCTTTCAAATCTTTTCCTCAATTGATTTTTATACTCGTCTTTCAATACTTCATCTTGCAAATTTTCTACTTTTATTCGTTCTTGGACACTTATTCGGGTAGGTATACGGTGTCGCCATCCTTTGAAGAGGCCACGTATCCGGCTCATAATCAAAAAATGGTCGGTATGGACACCAATACCTCTATATACCCGAGTGTCTAGGACATTCTTTCTCAATCTTTCATCCACTACAACAAAGTCAATCATACTACTTCTTACATTATTTGCTTCTCTTGTATACTGGTGGATTCTTTTGTGGGCAAACATAGTGTTTGTCACACAGAGATTCCACTCCAAACATAGCTCAAGCAACCTTTTTCCATTCTCATTCACGCTTTCGTCCCCATACTTGCCTAAAACCCTTTCGTATCCTTCACGCTTTACTCCCACCCAACCATTAAAATCCCCTAACATTATCAACCTCTCGTGTTCCTTGCATTTCCTCAAGACATCTCTTAAACACTCCCAAAAATCTTCTCTTTCTTCCCGTGCACTCTGAGACATACCCGTTGCTATGTTTACGGATGCATAGACCCCTACCATAAACACACGAGTAATCCCTACTTTCATTCTCATCCATAGTAACCTAGCATTCACATATTCGAATTCTTTTACACACTCATTCATTCTAGCAGACAGAATAACACCAACTCCCTGACAGGCTCTGGTATTGCTAGGCACGCCGGACCAATACGCCGTGTAGGGTCCATGCCTAGTGGTGTTACAGCCTTTCCTTTTCGTCTCATTCACGCACAGAACATCAATCTTTCTCTCATTCATCATCTGACATACTTCATTCAATTTTCCATCCATCCCTCCTCCAACATTCAATGTACCAAAACGGCTTTCCGTAGGCCACTTTTCGCCCTCGCGAGAAACGAGACGTGACGGGTGGCGGACCGCGTCACCGCCATGCGGATTATTAATAAAATCAAAGTCCATATGCGTTCCCACGATTGTTAGGGAAAATACTGTCCACCTCCGCAGAGCCCTTTACAGAGGTAAGGTGGATCCATCCTGTGCCCTGTGAGCACCAACACAGGCACCCTCCGTTCACGACCAGCTTTCCCTCTGGCCACGAATCCATCAGCACGGGTCGGTTAACACCTTGGATCGGGGTTTATTCTCGGGTCTGCTCCCTGAAAATTGGTTTGACTTCGGAGTTTTCCTTCTCCTAGACAGGTTGCAAACCAATGCTAACGAGGCCCATCTCCCCGGGTGTGATTTCGGAGTTTTCCTTCTCCTAGACAGGTTGCAAACCAATGCTAACGAGGCCCATCTCCCCGAATTTTAAATACAATATTAATAATAACTTGAACAATCCCAAAGCCCTATGGAAAAATCTAAAAGCTACCTTTATCCCGAACAAGAAATCGATACAGATACCGGCTGACTTCTCTGATCGTGATGCGATTAATTGCCACTTTTTGAACGTCCCGGGAAATCCGTTGGTCAGTATATCGTCTATGACTTTTTACGAATTTCACCGTTACAGCGATGTCGTTTTTAGTATTTCACCTGTGAGTCAGGAAATTATTGAGAAATATATATTTGGTCTTAAATCAAAGGCAGAAGGTTGCGATGGCGTGAATTTAGAAATGTTATTATTATCTTTGCCTCACACACTGCCAGCTATTACAAATATAATTAACACTTCTATACAATCGGCCTTATTTCCTGATGTCTGGAAGATGGCTACTGTTAGGCCGCTGCCTAAGAACGCAAACCCGGTGCATGTAAAAGACCTTTGGCCAATAAGTATTCTGCCGTGTCTATCCAAGGTTATAGAAAAAGCAGTGAGCAAGCAGTTAGCAGACTTTCTTGAAAAAAATGACATCTTACCAACACTTCAATCTGGGTTCCGTAAACGACGTGGTACATCTACAGCTTTACTTTATGTAACAGATAATATTTTGTATGCACAGGATCAGGGGATGTGTCCGGTACTGGTTTTGCTGGACTTTTTCCGCGCTTTGATAGTATCAATATTTCGTTGCTATTATCTAAATTAACGTACTATGGCTTTGACTGTAGATCAGTGAAGTAGTTTCACAGCTATCTATCCAACCGTTATCAGCGTGTTGAATTACGGCTCAGTGATGGACAATCTGTTTTTTCAGCATGTACCCCTCTGTCACGGGGAGTTCCGCAGGGATCCATTTTAGGTCCTATTCTTTTTACTCTGTACTGCGCTGATATTACTAACTGTATATTAAAAACGAATTACCACATTTACGCCGACGACATACAAGTTTATATATCGTTTAAAAATACGGACTACGAACGAGCTATCGCAGATCTTAACGGGGACCTTCAGCGCATTGTGGAGTGGGCGGAAGAAAATTCTCTGGTTCTCAATCCGTCCAAAACCAAGTACATGGTTTTTGGCTATAAACACCAACTTAGCTCTCTACAAGGCCTGAATATAACGTTGGTGGGTGAAGTTATTGAAAGAGCTGAACAGGCCGGCAACCTGGGACTGCACATCGATACTGGTCTTAGGTACGAGAAACATGTCGCCGAGATGGTTCGTAACTGCTTTTATAGGTTAAAAATTTTATATAATATGCGTCCATAGTTATCAGAAGAGCTACGGGTGCGACTAGTTGAGACATTGGTTCTATCAAAATTAAATGATGCCGATACAGTGTACGGGCCGCGGCTACTAGCACGAACGGACAAGCTTATTCAAAGAGTCCAGAATGCTTGCGCCCGTTTTTGTTTCAATATTCCATCTAGGAGCCATGTTACACCTTTTCTCAACAAAAATTACATTCTTAAGATGAAATCTAGTCGCAAACTACACTTGGCCTGTCTTATGTTCGGCATTATTAGTACTCACGAGCCATCGTACCTATACCGCAAATTGAGCTGGGTGAATAGCAATCGTGACTGCGCGACAAGACAGTGCTCACTACAGCTCTCTATACTGCCACACAGAACATCTGCATTTAGAGGCAGTTCCGCTACGCTGCATCAAAAATATGGAACAATTTACCACCGCCTATCAGATTACAAACTACTATTGGGTCATTAAAAAGATGTTAGCGTCGTTATTTAATTGATGCTCAGCGGAGCTTAGGACTGACGAACATAAATGCGTCCTTCGTTTGATGCAATGCCTTATATTGGTGACGCATTGTATGAAATGAATGACCTTCTAGCCTCATATATTGGTAGTATCGTTGGTCTATATATATGTATCTGCGTGTGTGTGCCTGTGTCACGCTCGTCGTGTGAGCGCGTGATATTATAATATATTAAAATTAATTTTATTATGGCTTATTACTATTTTTTTATTTTTTATTATATATATAATTTTGTGTTGTGAAATCTTGTATTAGGTACATTATCTGTGTCTGTGTGTAAAGTTGATATTATTCTGTTTATAGGTATATTATATGCATTTTTTATTTTTTCTTTGATTATATTATAGATGGTTTATATCCGTGAGTCACTAAAGGACCCAGTTGAAAACCAGCGTCAGGCTTTCGTCTGACACATGCTAAACTGCGCCCTATTTGACACTACTGTTGACACTTTATATGTATTTTGTTTATTTTTCTGTTTTGGTTTAGTTTCGCTAAGTTTATGTTTGTATCTAAGTATTTCTTTTTATCTTATACTTGTTATTATGTGTTTGTGGTATGTTTCTTTCTTTCATTTCAGTATCCAGTTTTAGAGTCAGATGTTTATTTTATCATAGTCCGAACTAATCCATCTCAAAGTGATTTGGGTTAAAATAAATCAAGTTGCGGCGAACGAATGTTCTAACAGTGGTAACTAGTGTTAATCCCAGGAAGCTCTCTCACACACACACACACACACACACACACACAACACACACACACACGTGTTGTAAGTACGACGTACGTAGGTACCTTTAATAACATAGCTTGTAAGTACTCGTTTATATAAAAGCGTCGACACCAACTAAAGCCAATTCTTAAAACAACCAATATGATAAAAAAGACCTCAGCTAATACATAGCCGGTCTAATGCACACACTCAGTACACACACACACACACACACCCACGCACACACCCTCTCACACACAACACACACACACACACACGTTCACGCACAAGCACACGCACACGTATACAATCAAACACGCACTAACACTTACATCAGTACACATAATCTTTCAGACTTAGACATTCTATACACTCACCTACTCATTGATACATCACTTTAAAATATTTATGTTTATTTATTTATTCATCTCACCTGTTAAGAATTACACAGAATCTATACTACAGATTACACTACACTACCCTAGTATCTACTTATCTAGAGTTAGGAGAGGCTGGTCATCTGTCATACAGGTTTCTACCTAGTACGGAAACCAGTCTCTCACACAGATTATTACATCTTGGATTGTACATCTAGGTTAAAATTGATTTCTGTTAACTATTATCTGTGTGAGAGAAGAAATAAATGATTTATTTTATGATTTATTATTATTATTGCTTTCATTTCAAAGTAGGAAGTTTCATTGTATGTTCTAATACCTAGAAAGCGTGGCGCGGTGGCGCGTGGTCCGGCAATGAGACATCTATCTTCTAATAGAACAAAACACCACCGACCTTCAATTCAAACTGTAGGATGTCACCGCATTATATCCGCCTGTCTTGCAGAATTATAACATACTACATATGTTATTCGACTTTAAATATTGCGTCATATAATACATCCTTACTTCCTTACTATAATATTTAATACTAGCTTCTGCCCGCGACTTCGTCCGCGTGGAATAGTTACTTTGGGCTAACGCTAACTATAACCCGCGACTTCGTTATCATTATTTTGCTGCGATGTTATTTTAAAACTGCGATATCTCCTAAGATATTCATTGAAATCGAATGATGTAAAGGGCAATTTTGTTTTAAATTAAATACCTGTGATGAATAACGTATTTATTTGGATAAGGATTAATATCATGTTTATAAAAACACCTTCGTAAATAATGCATTATTTTAGAACAAATTTGGTTAGCATAAAAAAGACTATAGTGAGCCAACCTTAAAAGATAGACATATGCTGTCGCGGACTTTTTTTTAGAACTTTTAAAGGGAAACAATTCTGTCATACATGATTTTTGCGAAACTTTAACTGTTTACGCAGCGCACGCAGCGAAAGCTTTCAAAAGGGGAAAAACCCTCCGATTTTGAAACATTTTTCATTGGGGCTCCGCTCCTATTGATCTTAGCGTGATGATATAATTATAGCCTATATGTAGCCTTACTCGATAAATGGGCTATCTAACACTGAAAGAATTTTTCAAATCGGACCAGTCGTTCCTGAGATTAGCGCGTTCAAGCAAACAAACAAACTCTTCAGCTTTATAATATTAGTATAGAATACTTAACTTCACAACGTTTAAGTTAACAACTACATACAATATAAAGAAAAGAAGGAGAAACAAACAAAAACACTAAACAAACTAATTATATTATTATCTAATACCTACTTTAAACTTATATCTAAAAACTACGTATCTATGTATTTTTAAAATCTAAAACGCGCTTATTCCGAGAAGAGTCAATAAGAACCACGTCTCTTCGCATTAAGAGTGACAATGTGAGTGAAGTGGGCGCGATTATTTATTTTTTTTTTTTGTGTGTGCTAGTTGTTGGCCTCAGGTGGCCTTTACAACTTTACGCTGACTGTGGGTGAGCGCAGAAGGCTCCCAACCCGTGAAGTCGGCGCGTGAGCGCCCCTGCCTTTTTATAGATGCAGCGGATGGCCGTTTCGCGCCTTAAACAAAAATCAACCGTATAGCCGTACCCATACTGGCGCGGCGAGATTTGGAAGTTTTATTTCATCTATATCTTGTGTATTTATAAACCGATTTCTATAATTTTTTTAAAAATAGATATTAAAGTGTACTTTTTGAATATGGGAGTTTGATAAAGATATATCTATATGAAATACAATATATTTATGTATTTAATACACTTTGAAGAAATGCCTAACGATTAAACACGTTATTGTGGCTAATTTATAAAAGATAGATATATACTATTGAGGACTTTTTTGTAGATCTTTTGAAGACCATCATCTTTGTAATACATACTTTTGGTGTATGATCAACGTATGCGAGGATAAGAGCTCGAAAGCGCATTTTCATCCGACTTGCTTCAAATTTATCGCCACTGCTCAGCTCCTATGTGTCTTAGCGTTATGTTATATAGTCTATAACCTGCCCAGGAGTATGGACTACAATCGTACCAAGTTTCGTTAAAATCCCTTCAGTAGTTTTTGACCCATGCGTGCATATACAGACAGACAGACAGACAAAAAATTTACTGATTGAATTTTTGTCATCAGTATCGATCACCATTCATCCTGCAATATTAATTTTGAATATATATTCAATGTACAGAATTGACCTCTCTACAGTTTTATTATAAGTATAGATATAGAAGATATAAGTATCCTTGCTAATATTATAAATTCGAAAGTAACTCTGTCTGTCTATCTGTTTGTCTGTCTGTTACCTTTTCACGGCTAAACCACTCAACCGATTTAGATGAAATTTGGTACAGATATAGTTTAAAACCTGGGGAAGGACATAGGCTACTTTTTATTCAAGTAGGTACCACGCGGGCGGAGCCGCGCGCAAAAGCTAGTATTCTATAAAATGTTAAACTTTTAGTAGCTAACTAAAGTAAACTTGGAATGAGGGCGGAGGAGAAGGTCGTAAGCTACTTGAAATAATGCTCGATGTATTGCATCAACTATTTGCAGTTCAACAAGCTCGGACACGACGCAAAGACCTACAGAGATCTTGCTTTGAGATTTTTTTAAAACGCTTTGTGTCATTTGTGAGGCATAGACCCAACCTTCTTATAATAATATCAGCGATTATAATACAATCCTGTGCTAGGATAGAGACAGCTCTAGACAACTGAGCACTCCTTGCTTGTATATATAGATGCAAAATTATTAAGTCCACTTACAAACAATTTGTGTATAAGCTCTTTTTACATAATTGTTGTCAAACATGTTGCTTTACTTAAATATACAGAATGAATCGACGCTTCACTCATATCTGTAACATTGTATGTGGGCGGTGAGCGGTGCTCGAGGTGCGCTGTGCAGGCTCGGGTGACGACTGACGGGTCACCCTGCCGCCCGCTGCGGTCGCAGGCGCTACGAGCTTTGAGGATTAGTGTCACGCTTAGAACACATCTCAGTTTCCTTCAATGAGCAACACTTAAACACTCACAACATTACAACAGTGCGCGAATTTAATCGAATGACTCACCGTCTAAAATCTGTTTTTAACCGTCTGGTCACCTTAATCACAAAACAACGATACTATCCCAACTAGCAAAAGCGCTATACGAGTATAACGAATGATGTATAAGGTAATAACTCTTGTACATGTTTTATAACAGCATTCGTTTTACATCTCTCTTTATAAAAGCATGTTTCAAGTGTTTTTGGTATATTGGTGTTATCATCTTATCTTACATACGTTTATATAACCAACGTAAATGTCCATTATAAAGCATTGAACTTATAGAAGCATATAATATGGCTTTTCACAGGTCCGGCCGCACGTGGAGTACTGCTCCCCAAATACTAGCTCGACCCACTTGACTCCCTACAAAGACGGGCAGTTCGAATCGTCGATGATCCCAATCTCACGGATAGACTGGAGTCGTTGGAGCAACGAAGAGACTTTGGGTCTCTCTGCGTGTTCTACCGACTCTTTCACGGGGAGTGCTCTGAAGAACTGTTTGATTTGGTACCAGCGGCCCCTTTCTATCACCGTACCACTCGACACCGAAGCAGGGTTCATCCATATCACCTGGAAGCGTTCAATTCTAAGACGGTACGCTTTCAGCGATCATTTCTCCCACGTACGTGCAAGCTCTGGAATGAACTGCCAGCTTCGGTGTTTCCCGAGCGCTATGATATGTCCTTCCTCAAACGAGGTTTAAAGAGAGTTCTTCTTTCACGGTAGGCAGCGGCTTTGCTGTGTCCTGACATTGCTGAAGTCCATGAGCAGTGGTTACCACTTTCCATCAGGTGGGCCACTTGCTCGTCTGCCACCAATAGCAATAAAAAAAATAAAAAAATAATTATATAGTCTTGTAGTCGCGTTGGCCTCATACTAATTGTAAAATTAATAGGGCTATTATATAACCTATTCCTTTATAATGTTTATTTGAATGCAGCTTAACAGCTAATGCACGAAGGCAAGTTACATGCTCGTAGCTTCTATAAGTAAATGAAGTGTTGTCTGCCCCTCTATGTAACGGACACAACTTTATTCTTATAAGCATGCTTGTTTGCCTTTACATAAGTTTATCGTCAGCCATGACATTTTAGAATCGGTAACTATAATAGTGACTCGGTATTGTGAAAATGGATTTAAATGACTGGAAAAATTATAGCGAAGTGGTTCTTATAGAAGAAAGGTAAAGAAATGGCAGCGACTCCGTCCAGGGCTGAGATGAAAGAAAATGTTATGGGTTCCGTAGAAATATTTTCATAACATTTTGACAATGACACTTTCGATGAAGATTACCTTACACAAAGTGATTATGAATTATCTGATGAGTGTGACCAAGACATAAAGAGAGAAAAATAAAAGGACGGGTTCAGAGATGATATAGCTACATGAGCTATGGAGTATAACATTACGCATATTGCTATAAATAAACTTTTTAAAATGGTGAATAAATGAGTACCCCATTCATTACCAACAGATGCACGCACACTTCTTAAAAGTAACGCAGTTAAAATTAAAATAATTTAAATGGACACTGGACATTATTGGCACAATGGACTAACGGAACAATTAATCGCATTTTTACAACGTCCTTCTGACATACCCTATAAGTTATCGCTTAATATAAATATTGACGGATTACCAGTTTACAAAAGTTCCAACCATCAATTTTGGCCAATTCTATGTAATGTATCAGAAATCAAACAAATATCTCCGCTGGTGATAGCTGATAGGAATATATGAAGGGAAAACGAAATATGGATTAGGTGCAGCAAATTTCGCACTCATCACTTAAATAATGGTCGTAAATTGCAAATCTACAATGCTGACATCAACAAATGTTTACATAGAATAAATATTTTATTTTCTCGTTAGTGACAATGAAATGGGATGGAAGATTCAAATTAGTCTGATTGTGACATCCAAAGTATTTTTCTCTTATTATAAAATGTGTGATTTTCCAAGGCCACATCACTCCAGTAAACAATTCGTGGAAATCGCACTGTGTCTAGAACCGGTCCACATCCATGTTAGGTACTGTCTGGGTTCTGTAGAATAAAACAGAATGTAAAGTAGTAGGTATTCACAAAATGTTATTATAAAGAATTTATTATGAATTAAAAAATATATATTATAGAGATTGAACCCTAAAATCTTTCAATATGGTTTAGTATATTTACACTAGCCTGCTACAATAAGGGTACATGACTTTTAAATGATTTATAAAAACATTTGATTTACTAATCCTTCTTATAATAGCAGTTAACAGGAACTCACAAAAGTAAAACAGTTTAAAATTAAAAAAAGATAGAATTAACGAGGCGCATTAATAATTTGCCATAAAACACCCACAATTCTCACAAATACGCCTATTTATACATAGTTAATCAGCCATACAATATGCCTTTATATGGCGAGTTTAAGGGGATTAGCTTATTATATGGTAATTATAAAATCTCTACAATGTTTTATTCCTTATAATTTGTGCCCAAACACAGTTTTATATGGCCTTCACAAAATATATTTTTTTGGCTTTAATCTATACTAATATGTATTATAAAGCTGAAGAGTTTGTTTGTTTGTTTGTTTGTTTACTTGAACGCGCTAATCTCAGGAACTACTGGTCCGATTTAAAAAATTCTTTCAGTGTTAGATAGGCCATTTATCGAGGAAGGCTATAGGCTATATATCATTACGCTAAGATCAATAGGAGCTGAGCACTAATGAAGAATGTTTCAAAATCGGAGAGTATTTTTTCCTTTTGAGAGCTTCCGCTGCGTGCGCTGCGTAAACAATTAAAGTTTCGCAAAAATCATGTATGACAGAATTGTTGCCCTTTAAAAGTTCTAAAAAAAAGTCCGCGACAGCATATGTCTATCTTTTAAGGTTGGCTCACTATAACCATTTTTATGCTAACCAAATTAGTTCTAAAATAATGCATTATTTGCGAAGGTATTATTATAAACATGATATTAATCCTTATCCAAATAAATACGTTATACGTTTACATCATTCGATTTCAATGAATATCTTAGGAGATATCGCAGTTTTAAAATAACATTGCAGCAAAATAATTACCCATTACAGACATAGTACAAACGATGTTTCTCCTGGTTTATTCTGCGTGATTACTACTGGTTCGATTTGAAAAATTCTTTTAGTGTTGGATAGCCTATTTATCGAGGAAGGCTATAGGCTATATAACATCACGCTACGACCCACCGGGGCGGAGCAGTAACGATAAACACGGGTGAAACCGCGGGAACATCTAGTGACATTTATAAAGCAACTTTTTGCTACTTGGGTATGTGCAGAATGGATATATTTAAAGCGAATTGGTATCGATTATTTACTATTTGATAAAGTCACAACCCAAAACAATTAATGTTGGATTTTTTTATATCTTTTTTATTGCCGTTAGTGGCAGACGAGGAAGTGGCCCACCTAAAGTGGTAATCGCTGCTCATGGACTTCAGCAATGTCAGGACACAGCAAAGCCGCTGCGTACCGTGTAAGAAGAACTGTCTTTAAACCTCGTTTGAAAAAGGACATATCATAGCGCTCGGGAAACACCGAAGCAAGCGGTTCATTCCAAGGCTTGCACGTACGTGGGAGAAATGATCGCTGAAAGCGTACCGTCTTAGAATTGAACGCTTCCAGGTGATATGGATGAACCCTGCTTCGTTGTCGAGTGGTACGGTGATAGAAAGGGGCCGCTGGTACCAAATTAAACAGTTCTTCAGAGGACTCCCCGTGAAAGAGTCGGTAGAACACGCAGAGAGACCCAAAGTCTCTTCGTTGCTCCAACGACTCCAATGACTTTTGTTTATCTGTCTTGTCTGTCTGTTCGACAGATGTTACGTAATAAACTAGACACAGTTTGACAATTTTACAATTTGGTAGCGAGGTGTTCCACTTCAAATCTAACGATGTTTAGTACAACTAGAGATATATAGGGCATAGTGTCATCTACTAAGTGAGCTAAAGTACTGGTCAGCTGTTGACAAAGGCAACTTAATCTATAATTTAAACAACAAATAATAAAAATTTACCAAGAGTGAGTTCAACCTGCATTTGACCGGTTTTAACTTGAACACACTTTTAGATACCGTCTCCATTCTCGTCAAGGGAGCACCGTGTTTGTCTTTTAGTATCTAAAACAGTGTTTCTTGAATTCTGCGAAGGAAACATGAACACGGGTATAATCTTCAGTAAACCCAACGTTGACGAATCATGTCTTTCTTTCCATGGAATGAATGCGGTGAGTTATGGATTATGAGTTATTTTTCTCGTCACAGGTTTATTTTAAATTAACCTTTATAAACAATGTACTATAGGTACTAGTATAGTATTATATTATTTGTGCTATAGGCAATATATTTATGAGAATTACGCTTTTTAAATTATTGTCGAGGGCTCTGATTGTATACTACTATGACCAACACTTGTGTAGATTTAATTAGCGAGAGAACTGCGAATGAATGGAGTAAATAATGTGCAGAACAGCTATTGTATTCTAGTGATATTTTAATTTAGATTAGTCATTAAATACCATTTTCCGTAAGAAGTAACGCAACGCCAAGGAAGACTATCTAATAATAACTTAAAAGGGTACGTAAGGAACTCAATATGAAGCTGATAGTGTGTAGCCAACTTAAGTGCAGGCTGGTATGACTATGGTTTTAGATTTACTAAGATTAACATAGAATGTAAAATACAACTGTTTTAGCTGAGAGAAATACCTCATGCGCTATATCACATCATAACCGATGCACTCCGACAACCGCAGAACACCAAGCTGAGCGTATTTGTGTCACCCTTGGCTCTAGGTGCGCTCTAGTTTCTTAAATAAATCTTATTACAATTTGAATATAAAAACATTTTTACTCTTTAATCACCTTCAAGTATTTATTTTAACTGTTATAAATCTGACGGAGATTTTTTGCAGAGTATTTTCTAAGAAGTTTTGACCTAAATTAACAATCCGACATTTTCTCCATACAACTATTGAACCGCCAATCCGGGGTGGATTATAAAGGGAAAATATAAAAAGTCCTTCCTTAGTGGATCTCTATGGAAACCTATGCATCACAATTTAAGGGCCTTGCGTTTTAAACTGTATGATGTGTCTCGTCGTCAATCAAAGGTCGTCTGGTAGAGAATGGCTTTGGCCTTAAGTCTGGCATTATACGTTGTTTGTTTATATTCAAAAACAGGGTTAATTACGTGTCCAATAAGTGCTTACACATTTTTATTGAAGTAAATGTAGCGATACTGCTGACGCCTTAGTTGTATACTGGTATAGTCAGGCGCAGGTATGCAGTAGCGCCGCGTGGCACTCGTCTCCCCGCAAACAGTCAGGTCGTAGCTCAATATGTATTTATAACTGGTATCAGAGAATATATATCCATTTAGTATATTATCAGGTTATTTTATTTGAACATCCACAAGAACACTTATGATTACCCCTACATCGGTGACCCCCACAGTAAAGATTTGTCTTTGACTTAGAAGTTTAATAAATCATATGTAAACAGCAACTGATCAAGTGATCACGCTCGTTGACATGTTGGCACACCTGCCAAAGAGTGCTTTTAGATCCATTTGAGCGGTTATATACTACGGTAGTAGTACACAACTATTCAATGGCTCAGCTGAGGGAGATCTTATTGATGTTGAATAATAGGTTTTACTATAAATAAATAGTACGTATATAATAGATATATTATAGATACATATATGTACCTACTTAGTAAATGTCATAAAAGCGTAAGCACGTTACGGTTTCAATTTCCCATCCTTTCACAATACATCATAGCTACCCTTCTCTCAGAACGTTTCTATATTGGCGCGCACGATCGAGCTCGTAAACATGGATTCACGACACTCAGTTGATCGATGAAGGCAATTCCGCAGTTGGTGCTACTATCAAGTTATCATGCTCTCCTCCACTACATCTACTTAATTCCGTTCAAACTCTCAACTTTTATTTAAAGTTTAATGGTAAATTGAAGGCATTATTATGATTACGTTTGATTTATGAGAAAAGTTATGTGATATAGTGTCGGTAAATATCACCAGTCTTAATCTTACAATCGGTAGGGTTTAAAAAAAACAATTTAGAATAGCAAATGAAATTTATTTCATTTAAATTATCTTAGATTAAAAATAGAATGAGAGCACTATTGACAATAGATTGACCACGAAAGCATGCGAGCCGAATATGAATGGGACAGTCGGCAGCTATAGATCCTGGCTGAACCTTATTTGATCAGATCAGAGACACACTTTCGCTGCAATAATGTTCAGGTATTAAGACCTGAATATTAAGACCTGAATATTTATGCACTCGTGATTATGAAAAGATCAAGAGGAATGGCAGTTACGTAATATCCTCGTTCATTTAACGATACTTATTGAACGCCCGCGGCTCAGGTTATTTTAGCACAAGCCACCTGACTGACCTAAACTAGTTGGAAATAGAATCGAGTTGGACAGGAATTCCGAAATTCCCATCGATTGCTAATCGATCATAAACTTCAAAGAAATAAAATAACATTTAAACAGTTGTATGGTTGAAAATATTACGAACAATAAAAAGGCGTAACAGAAAACATCTGTTTTGTTAGGAACCAGAAGAGAATGATAAACGAAACGTTAGCTTTTAAGAAAAACATTTGGATGAGACTTCGTGGTTGGAAACTAAAGACGAGCATTGCAGAATATATCCATATCAAACGAATTACTTTATGAAGTGATTGATGAATTTCGAAACTATCGCCACATATTGGTTGAAAGTAATTTTTGGTAGGGATTGTAAGCCGTTTATAATACCTATATATTTTATTGATGTCAAAATGTATTCCACTTAAGCATACTAATCATCAGGTATACACAAGAATCATAATTGAGACATATGATTAAAACTTTGAAATTAGTATTTTTCCTAACTTAAATGGCACTCTCAGTCATAACATGAGCAAACAAAACTTATTACGACCGTTAGTCGTAATTATCAGGTGTCCCGGGTTATGACCTGGAATTTCTAAACGACATGAGCGTCTCGGGACAGTCCAAACATTAGTATGCAGCAGCACCTAAATGCAGCATTGAGCTGCTGCTGCATGCTGTTGCTGCAGAGCAGTGTGCGGTGTGCGGTGCACTGCGGGTCGAACCAAAGTAAGAGAATAAAAACGGAGAGTTCCATGAATGTATCTATAAATCCAAGAGCAATTTATAACCGATAGTTTACGTGCTCAAGCAGCTAGCTAGCGCGTGTGCTGTATGTACGAGTACATATGTAACGTCGCATGTAAGGTTCGTGTGCTTTATGTTCTCGAGGACTTATTCGGTACGTCCACGTTTTCGCTTTGATTCGGGGTAAAGAATGTATACTAATACATCAATTTGACAAAATATCGCTAAATCTGTTACTTGAATAAAAATAATAATATGCAAAATATCCACTGGCGTCGAAAATATTGAGTTATACAAACGAGTATATATATATACAGGTACATGCAAACTGTACGTTAGAACCTGTGTACTTTCTTTTTGAAGTTTTTAATTAGAACATTCCGCGATGTTTCTATGTTTCACATTTAGTTATTTGCCGTGCTGATATCCAGGCAGAAATTTAAATAGGAAGTTCATAAAACACTTTATTTATGTAGCTGATCGCAAAGCTGTATGAAAGATTAAAAATTGTTTTATGATTATGAACAGCTTGTGTAGTACCTACTGCTATGTGCTTTGAGTTTGCACTAATGTTCGGACGAAAATCTAAATGTTATTAATAGCATGGAGTCTTGAACTATGTACATACTTGATGTTAAACATGCGTACCGCCGAGGACTAGAACAACTTGGTTATGTTTGTGTCCTCTGATGATGAAGGGCGGCAGGTGTGTCGCGCGTGCGGCGCGGCGCGTGCTCACCGTGCTCCACCTATCTTTGTATACACTAACTAGTTCACTTATATTAATGTCAGACGCTGTCAATTTTGCGGTACTGAGTAAAATCTATCAGAGTTGGTATGTACAGAAAGGAAGCACCGAGGTACTCTCAGAACGTGATAACTATATGAGTACGTAGTGTAGACGCCACCGCCCGCGCCGGCGCCGCCACGACGACGACGACAACGTTCGGTTTCTTCATCTTCGGCTCTACATTCGTGTCCGCTATCCCGTCATACAACACGAATTATTGGACGAAAGGCTAAGATTTTGTTTTTTATTTGATGTGTGTCGGCGTGAGGCGGTTTCCTTTTCGTTATATTGGATTGTAACGGACTTAAGAAGCTTGATATAGTGACTATATAACTTGTGCGTGTTCGCACGGGCGCCTCTGTGTCGAGTCCGTCTCCCCTTTAGGGGGGCGACAGTTTTTGTTGAGAAGTGACCAAAGGTCTTATCGTATAGTGGCCGGCCGATTCATACGGCGGGCCGAAACCTCGACGGGTCGAAACCTCGGCGGGTCGAAACCTTGGCGGGTCGAAACCTCGGCGGGTCGAAACCACAGCGGGGTCGCGACCGCATGTGCAAGTGATTCGCGCGGCCCCGGCGATTGCGGTTTTGTCGAAGAACACCGTGGTAAGTTTAGTCGGTATTCCGGGAGGTCTAATATCATCATTTCAACATCTTTCTTTACCCCGGTGAGTCCGACATAACCCCTCCGCACGCCCCCGCGGAGGGGTATGCGTCAATGCATTACCCCACGTAAAAAAAGTGACTATATAACTTGTGAAAATATTGTATAATAAATAAAGCTCTCACATTGTATGAAGGTTACGTGTCAAAATTAAATTTCCGTAGAACAAATCTGAGACCGAGGAGCATTATTAACGCTGAGAGGCTGTCTTCGCAGAAGCGAAATACTGCCATGCTGTTAGAATTTCTCCAACCTAACTTGGCTCATCAATTTCAAGTTAACGCGTCAACTGGTTGTGCGATTTTCGACGCACAAATGCTTTAGCTACCGAACTGTAGGCATAGACGAGGAACAGAGGTCGCTCTACTTGACTAGACTACGTACACGTACCATCGCTCTCGTCGCAGATCTTGATTGGTGTCAGTTGAAGGCAGGCTCGCCGGCATATCTCTTCAACTAATATTTTAGCATTGGCTAGTCAGTCACAGCTCCTGTACGTTAGCATCTCATGTTAATTATTTAAGTAATCACCAACAATTATTACGTAATGTTTCACGCTAACCTATTTACCCAAATGGATAGTCCAGTGGATGTTTTTAGAGAAACTATATAGCTTAACGACGGGCATGTGAATATATTTATGCAATTACGTGTTTCCAACATTAGCTTGGCGGCGGCGCCGCACGGCGTGGTTATGTTCCAGTACGAACAGCGTGTTAATTTTTTAAAACACGGCCTCCGTTAAGGCCGGTACACGCTAAAGCCATTAGTGAATATGAGTATTTAATAGGGATGCATACACATATGTACGTGATCACTTTTGTAACTTCGTAATTAAAGCTTTTAGTCAATTCAATACTTAGTACGAGAAATGTTCAGTATTTTCCCAGCCATTAGCGCGCAATTTCACAAAATATGCAGACGTCAACCGTCTATCAAGATTGCAAACAAAATGTTATTGTTTCAAAATACGCGTTTATAGTTACTGCGATGCCCCCGTAGGTCGTAGCGTGATGTTATATAGCCTTCCTCTATAAATAGGCTATTCAACACTAAAATATTTTTTCAATTCGAACCAGTAGTTCCTGAGATTAGCGCGTTCAAACAAACAAACAAATTCTTCAGCTTTATAATATTAATGTAAGTGCTTGTCTCGGTCTTCATTTCTGGCACAGTTTGTTCCAGAAATGATAATTTTTGTACTTAAACCTAGAATTGTCCATACACTAAAACATCTTACAAATGACCGCAACGACTTGATCTTGTGTGTCGTGTGCTTGCACTGAGAAGGGTCTCAAAGCATCTCAGGGTTGCCGCTGATGCTTTGAGCACGGGGCTATTGAGATTTGTGCCTCTTGCCTACTAATTCTCCGCTCCGATCATATCATGTCATGTTTCAAATATAACATGATTTATATGAATACAGAAGTCGGCATAATATTAATGTCAATATAAAACAATTATTTCATCCATTTATTAATCTTTATTTGAAAGTGCTTTATTTATTATGATAAATGGAGTACGCAGCTTTGTTAATTGTTTTAAAAGTAGTTTATCAAGTCCAGTAGACTATTATGAGAGCGTTCACCCTGCTTATGATAATAATAGTGAATGCGTTGCACTCAACTCGTGTTTTATCTCCGGTATGGGGAATGTTTTATATATTTAGACATTATACAACTAATAAAATGTTGAACAGAACACTCCATTGTTTTCAAAAACCAATGTAACATTGTTGTAGGGGCGCCGCCGCCGCCGCCGCCGCGGGGCGCGGGGCGCGAGGGCGGCTCGTTGTACATGTGGACACTCATAATATATTGTGGATATGAAGGCCCAAGTAGTTTCTATTATAAACAAAACAATACTTGTAATACAAATGAACGAGAGTTAGCTAACAGCTGGTTCAGTTTCCAATAACAGTTCGTAAGCATTTTATAAATACGAGTCTATGAGTTTGATACTTATAAGAGTCGGTACATATGTATAAGTGTAGCGTGTATCGCCTCGCTTACAATATTCATAAATATAAACTATAGTTATATTGCAAACGATCGTTTGCTAGCCCTGCATGTGTGAAGTATAGGAACCAAACATAAATCAGACTGATAATAGTCGTCCAACATAGAACACATGTCTTATATACACATTATCTAGGATAAAATCGTTTCTAGTGTGTTACTAAGCCGACCTCCTCACTCGCCCCTATCGGAGCAAACCGCTGCGACGGAAGGCTCGCGCGAGGAGCGCACCAGCGCGCAACGCGGCGACGCTGTCAGAGGCTGTTTGTTTTCTTCTTTGTGCATATTTCCAGTGCAAGTACTAGATCATTTAAAAAAAGAACATACAATAGGTTCTGTTATTTTTCTTTTTTTAAACTTAGCAATGGCTTTGCAAAAGAGTGGCAAAGAGTTTATTGCCTGGTTCTTCACGTGAGAGCCTTACACACGATAGCTCTTTTGATTTGTATAACAGATATGTCGAAGAATGTTGATACATGTTTAGGGCAATAAATACTCAGTCACCACGATGGGAACGACGCCGACGTTCAACTACACAGAAGTCAAACGTTATAGCAACGTGTGCACTGGTCGCGGCCGGTGCTAGGATCGAGCTGTCGATGTCGTACACTCGTACTTAGGAAAGCGGTTACCGATCAAAAGGTTTTATTGAATTAGCTTGTTATTGTACTCGTCTTCGTTCTAGTTTATATGAATTCTATGTTATACACGGAAATGTCTGAAACTTGGATGTATTATATACACGTACTGTTGAACCGGGAAGCAAGTTAAATAGTCAGGATACCAAATATACTATAGTTGAAATTCCATTACGAACTCGTCGGTAAAGTTAATAGAGGATTTGAATTATTGTCCATTTAAGTCAGTGAGTACACTTTTGATGTCACAAGTACAAATTGTACGTCAATTTGTACTTGTGACATCAAAAGTGTACTCAGTGATTGGCATTTTTGCGAATGACACAGGCGTACGTTGGACACAGAGTCAACGCGAACCTTTATTCATGTGTCACAATGATCACAATCCTTACTAATATTATAAATTTGAAAGTAACACTGTCTGTCTATCTGTCTGTCTGTCTGTCTGTTACCTTTTCACGGCTAAACCACTCAACCTATTGAAATGAAATTTGGTACAGATATAGTTTAAAACCTGGGGAAGGACATAGGCTACTTTTTATTCAAGTAGGTACCACGCGGGCGGAGCCGCGCACAAAAGCTAGTATGATATGAAATAGTCACCTGTCTGCACGTCAGTAACAGCTGCACCTGCACCTGCATGGATACGTGTTGTCGTGTTAATATAAGTACGAAGCTTTCTCCAAAACTTAACGAAAACGTCGTATTGTATAGTACAACAAAATAAACGCTAAACAGATTCTGTCGTGCGATCATTGAATAGAATCACAGCGTCGGTAGAGGGTGTCGTTCGCGGGTGATATGTGTTCCCCGTGGCTGTAGTCGCGCCGCGAGAACGTGTGTCGTAAACCGTCCAAACAATGTTCTGTACGTGACAATATGGGCCACTAGCTCACTGCCGTTCTGTTTCTAATTTTGAAAGCCATGATATCATGTACCGATACGGCCGCGACTCGTCGAGCTGCCGGCGGACTGGTGCACGTGTAACGATGGCATAAAATGAATGTCAATTCTATAATGCGAGGCCTAATTTTATAAAATCGGCTTACCGCTCGCTTGCTTCTGGCAACGATCGTTTCCAAAACAAAAATCCGAACTTGGCTTATGGAAACGATCGTTGTCATAATTTCATTTCTGTCTAATGACTTTAAACTCTATTCTATAGTAGGCAAGGTCCTCTCAAAACGTTTTAAAACCGCGCCAGGGACTAATAGCATGTCTACTAACTGAACGCAACTTAACAACATCAGCAGACACATTTTTATTTACATTGTAACTTTCTGTGCTTAACGTCGTTGTGTGCTCCAAGAAAAATGCCGTAAGTATTCTAATTAATTGTTTATCACTAAATTTAAGGTACCAAATTAATCTAGAAAACATGTCCTAGGATATTTTAAACTTTTATTTAATGTTACTTTAGGTAAAATGTGTTAAAATCGAAAGTAAGTGGTAAAATAGTGGTAAATCTTGATTACTTAAAACTACGGAAAACTATTGTACGGGTCGTTTAGTTAGTAACGCCGCACACTATAATAAGATTTTGAAGTATATAGTAGAGAAAATAATTATAACGTAAATAATTTATTTGAGGTATAAGTAGATAAGTTACAGTAAAAATAAGACTAATTCTTTCTCTTAATGCACTCTTAAAGTTTGCTTATGTTTGGTTTACGTTCAACTGAGTCCATGTATTTTGCTGTCTCGCCAATTTATAGTAAGTAGCACACGATACATGCTGAGCGCGCAGCTACACGCGCTGTGCAACTTGTGGTGTGGGCAGCGATGTACGGTAGTGAGACCGTACAGCTATGTATTAAATATTAAGTTTAGACTGTGTTTTAATCATAAACGCTATAATGTCGTATTATTATCTTGTAGATGACTTGGATTACGTAAATATTGGCGACAAGTAAGTACGTTGTAACGAACTATTGCTCTGGCAACAATCGTTTCCAGGAAGCAAAGTAAGGTTTAGTATCAGGGTTGGCACATAACATGCGTTGTCTTTCACGCTTGAATTTTTTTGTTTATGTTTGTAATACATAATATAGCATAGGTGTCGGTTGGTGTGGTTTTGCATGATTTCTATTTTTACAGGTTTTTAATAAAATGAGCATTGGACTTTACAATATTATAAATATTGTAGATGCAACATTTAACTGTTCCTAATTTATTCATTCATTGTATAATAATATTATATCACATATTGTATTATTAATTGTTTTTATTGGTGTGTGTTTGTATTTGTATGTGGTGGTGGCGCTAGTAGAGGGAGAGGGCAAATAAGAACAGAAGGAGGGGATAGTGGAAGAGGGGGAGAGGGAGAGGGAAGTGGACGAGGAAGAAATGGCAAGGAAAGTAAAAGGGGGGTAGAGGTAAAGGAACTGAAAGAGGGGGAAGAAGTTGAGGAAGAGGGCAAGGGATTATTTGTTTTACTTATTTTATCTTCTTTATTCCTATGGATTCCATTATGGAACCCTAAAAACAGTTTCAATGTTAGCTGCTTTGCACAATGTTATAGGAAATAAAGTTGTGAAAGTAGTTAAAATAGTAATAGGTTAGTAATTAAAATAATAATAATAAGTAATAATAACTCAACTTTAAGTTTTTATTTGAGATTTATTATTACCTATTAGTTTACATGGTTATGTATATAAATAGAAAAATAAGTAACATTATATTTACAAAATATATAAATTTGGAGTTCTATTCAAACCTGTTAGGAAAAATAAATGATGTGGTCAGACACAACACTAACTTCTGCAACCGTCATTTTGAGATAACTGGGCTCATACAAGGTTGTTGCGAAATTTTAGACAAAAGTCGTTGTGTCAATTAGTATTTGTGTTTAATTTATTATAAATCTTACAATTTTATGTTATTTTTACCATAATAATTATATACAAATAAAATTATAGAATTAAATCTGTTCGTTACATAATTAAAACTGTTTAAATGAGAACATGGTGTCATCGTAATTTCAGTTTAAAATCGCCATGATTTTGTTTTAACAAAAAACCACTTTTAGGTTTTTCGTCTTTTATACATACCACGAGTTTATAGTTTTATGGGTTACTTTCATATTTTTCATAAACTTGATAAACTGGATTTGCATAATATAGCTATATTTTTATTCTATACTAGATGTTCCCGCGGTTTCACCCGCGTTTATCGTTACTGCGCCGCCCCCGTGGGTCGTAGCATGATGTTATATAGCCTTCCTCGATAAATAGACTATCCAACACTAAAATAATATTTCAAATCCGCGTGGAATATTTACTTTGGGCTAACGATAATTTTAACCCGCGACTTCGTTATCATTATGTTGCTGCGATGTTATTTTAAAACTGCGATATCTCCTAAGATATTCATTGAAATCCAATGATGTACAGGGCAATTTTGTTTTAAATTAAATACTTGTAATGAATAACTTATTTATTTTGATAAGGATTAATATCATGTTTATAAAAACTTCTTCGCAAATAATGCATTATTTTAGAACAAACTTGGTTAGCATAAAAAAGGTTATAGTGAGCCAACCTTAAAAGATAGACATATGCTGCCGTGGACTTTTTTTTAGAACTTTTAAAGGGCAACAATTCTGTCATACATGAGTTTTGCGAAACTTTAACTGTTTACGCAGCGCACGCAGCGGAAGCTCTCAAAAGGAAAAAAAACCCCTCCGATTTTGAAACATTATTCATTAATGCTCCGCTCCTATTGATCTTAGCGTGATGATATATAGCCTATAGCCTTCCTCGATAAATGGGCTATCTAACACTGAAAGAATTTTTCAAATCGGACCTGTAGTTCCTGAGATTAGCGCGTTCAAGCAAACAAACAAACAAACTCTTCAGCTTTATAATATTAGTATCGATTTTATAGTTTTTGTATAGCCTGGCTGTAAATGTCAGCCTTGTTTTAGTCGTGAATTCCACATTTTGCCACTAACGACGCGTTGAATGTTTTATTTTTTTATGAAGATTTTCTATCCTAATTATTATTGTTTGAAAGAAAGAAAGAAAACATACTTTATTTCTAAAAACACGAAAGCCTTCACAATATTATGTAAATATGTAAATTTTTTAAGAGAACACATAGATAAGTACATATTTAATAAACATTAATTGAAAGTGACAGGTCTGCCACCAATACATATTAATAAACTTTGGTTACGCTTGCGCTACGAGATTGCCATGAAGGTATACATAAACATCGTTTATACCTTCAATGGAGACCGCACGTCACGCGCGATCGACTTTTAAGTTTTTAATCTGTGCCTCAGACGTGGCAGGCAACGTGTACATTGCTACGTGGCGTTCACCACGTGTCAACTGTCAAATGCTTGGTTTGGCAGCAGGTTATGTTCAAGACTTATTTATCCCAATATTATAAGAATAGTTAAAATAATACTTAATCAAAGTTATTAGCGAAAGATACTTCGTGTTTAAGAAATCTGGGTGGACGCTCAGCATACACTGAGTTGGGCATAACCCACCCCAGTACTGATTTTCAGTTCCAACCACGTGTGTCGTGTCACTTGACGTTGTCGGCGACGCGAGACCTCCACATATAAAATGTCTTGTTAAGTAGTACAAATAACTATAGGTCCTACTTTTAAGAAATGGTGTAAAACTATGTAAGTACTGCGCATTTTTTTCACAATTTCATGTTGTTTGTCTAAAACCGGGAAAACATGCTGAATTTTATTTAAACTTTAACCTCATATGAAATATTATTACTTGAAATATACTTTTTCTCGAAATAAGGAAACGTAAATTTGTTTCTTATCTTATCGTCTGCATAAAACTATAAATAACAGAGCGATCGTAAATTAAGTTATAATGAGAGCGGCCGCTCCGTATTCATTGTGTTTCAAGAGCAAAGTTCGACGGATTTTTTATAATCGTAAGCAAGCGAGCGGTCATTATTACGGAAGTATTTTCTTACAATCGTAAGCAAGCGAGCGGTCATTATTACGGAAGTATTTTCTTACAATCGTAAGCAAGCGAGCGGTCATTATTACGGAAGTATTTTCTTATAATCGTAAGCAAGCGAGCGGTCATTATTACGGAAGTATTTTCTTATAATCGTAAGCAAGCGAGCGGTCATTATTACGGAAGTATTTTCTTATAATCGTAAGCAAGCGAGCGGTCATTATTACGGAAGTATTTTCTTATAATCGTAAGCAAGCGAGCGGTCATTATTACGGAAGTATTTTCTTACAATCGTAAGCAAGCGAGCGGTCATTATTACGGAAGTATTTTCTTACAGCACACAGTGACTATGACGCACTACGAGTGTCGCGGGTTTGTTCGGGGGGGGGGAGGGGGGAGGGGGGAGAGCTTGGTGTTCTTCGTGGCAGTAGTTCGGGTGTCACACGTGTTTAACAACAACGATAAAGAAGCTTAAGTCTCGTCTCATGATAAACGAACTCTTGTCGCGACCTTCAGATAGCACTCGTGCGTTATCAATCCTTTAATAATTGTCTTTGATGAAAATGCTGTTGCTGTTTACCCAAACGAGCAATGTACAGCGTCCCTATCTTATATCGGACACACGAGACAAGTATGTTTGGCTGCGATATTATGTAGGGTAGAGTCACCCGCCGGTAGAGCTGGTTCAATTATGCTGGGTATCCGTTGTTCCCTATGTATTAAATATATTAGTATCGACGAGCACAAAGCATACTCAGACTTGAATTTGACTTGGCGTCTGTAACTCACTCTATTGTGTGTTACGATCTGACTGCGCTGTGTTTAATACTTGAGTAAGTAGGCTTAACTCTCGAGATATTATATTATTATATTTCGCTGTAAATTAAAACAATGGTAGCGTTCCGTCTTTGATTTTCAGAACCAGTGCGGCTAGCATCGATAATGATGTCTATAAGTTTAGGCAAGTCGTAGTTACCTAGATTATTTTATGGATCGTAGGTCTTACCTTGAATACTAAAACTATTATTTGAAGTCGAGGCTACGTTTTGAATAATGGAGGATTAACAATGATTCATAGACTAAAAACGAATACATATCGCTTATTATTATGGACAAGTTACCAAAGTACTGTCACGTAAATATTAAGCGCGCGGATGCACCGCGCGCTCCGCACCGGTACCAATATAATATATTATCATTAATACAAATAATTATGTATTAATCTTCTGTACACGGTAAGGACAGTTTAACTGTGATGTGTATATGTGGTGGCGCAACCAGGCTGAGAGTCAATGCTGTGGGTTAGTGCTTTAAACTATTTTCAAACGGAGTGCCGCCAAATAGCATCAGTACGCCATCATTACCATGTAAACTAAGCGTTTGTTGATAGTTATTGTTCAAATAGCATCAGTACGCCATCATTACCATGTAAACTAAGCGTTTGTTGATAGTTATTGTTCAAATAGCATCAGTACGCCATCATTACCATGTAAACTAAGCGTTTGTTGATAGTTATTGTTCAAATAGCATCAGTACGCCATAATTACCATGTAAACTAAGCGTTTGTTGATAGTTATTGTTCAAATAGCATCAGTACGCCATAATTACCATGTAAACTAAGCGTTTGTTGATAGTTATTGTTCAAATAGCATCAGTACGCCATCATTACCATGTAAACTAAGCGTTTGTTGATAGTTATTGTTCAAATAGCATCAGTACGCCATCATTACCATGTAAACTAAGCGTTTGTTGATAGTTATTGTTCAAATAGCATCAGTACGCCATCATTACCATGTAAACTAAGCGTTTGTTGATAGTTATTGTTCAAATAGCATCAGTACGCCATAATTACCTTGTAAACTAAGCGTTTGTTGATAGTTATTGTTCAAATAGCATCAGTACGCCATAATTACCTTGTAAACTAAGCGTTTGTTGATAGTTATTGTTCAAATAGCATCAGTACGCCATCATTACCATGTAAACTAAGCGTTTGTTGATAGTTATTGTTCAAATAGCATCAGTACGCCATCATTACCATGTAAACTAAGCGTTTGTTGATAGTTATTGTTCAAATAGCATCAGTACGCCATAATTACCTTGTAAACTAAGCGTTTGTTGATAGTTATTTTTCAAATAGCATCAGTACGCCATCATTACCATGTAAACGAAGCGTTTGTTGATAGTTATTGTTCAAATCACACTTAAATAAAGAAGTTTCTATTGGATTTTATATTTTATTAATTTAGTGTGGTGAAGTAAATTAAAAAAAACTTGAGAGGTGTCAAGGGACACCCGGATGGAACGAAGTTCCTTTCGATTAATTAGTGAAGGAATTGTAAAAAAAACTTATTATTTTTAAGTTATAATATTTTTTTTTAAATTATTAACAAATATAATGTAATATAAACTTAATCAGTAGGCTCAATTTTAGTAATAATTGGCTTGTGGACATTAACAATACATAAATATTAAGAAATAACCTGAAACTTACAACTATAGCAAAAAGTGTCGTTTCAAAAAGTGCTCGAAGGATCGAACCCGCAACACTCGACGGTGCAGTAACGACACGAGATAACATCTTAAAACTACTCGCCATATATACACAGTCAACATATAAACTAACATGGTTTATGTAATTTAATTAGGGGACACAATATTAAAGACGTGCCTACTTACGCGAGCTCACCCGTTAGTTGGCTCCTGTTTAGTGCTGTTTACTTTCAAAGTAACAGGCTTATTTTATACAAGTAGGTGGCAATTTCCAACGAGAAAATATCTTTGACTTTAAACTGTCTACAATATTTTTTGTAAATCCTTACTAATATTATAAATTTAAAAGTAACTCTGTCTGTC
The DNA here is from genome assembly GCA_963564715.1 of Catocala sponsa. Classification (NCBI taxonomy): domain Eukaryota; kingdom Metazoa; phylum Arthropoda; class Insecta; order Lepidoptera; family Erebidae; genus Catocala; species Catocala sponsa. The sequence goes on from OY751339.1 coordinate 141,403, forward strand.
TATCTGTCTGTCTGTCTGTTACCTTTTCACGGCTAATTCACTCAACCGATTTAGATGAAATTTAGTACAGATATAGTTTAAAACCTGGGGAAGGATATAGGCTACTTTTTATTGATGTAGGTACCACGCGGGCGGAGCCGCGCGCAAAAGCTAGTAGTTTATATTTATAAAATTTTAAGTGTGGGTGTGTAAATTAAAAATATATTTTGTTTTGCATATAAAGTGGTGCTTGATCATTTGTCCTGAAAGGATAACATCTTATATAATCATTCGTTGTAGATGTTTATAAATATACAATGCTGTCATCCCTCTTTGTACATGTAGTCAATAATCTTTGGACCAATATCAAAACAATCATTAAATCAGCGACAATTTGGTTTTCAAAATAATGTTGGCACACAAGATGCGATAGAAGCTATGCTAAAGGATGTTGTTGATTGCTTGAATGAAAGGAGGAAGGTAGCAGGTTTATTCATAGACTTAAGCTCTGCATTCGATACCGTTAGTCATGAAGTACTGCTAAAAAAGTTAGATCACTATGGTGTTAGGGGCAGTGTTTCAACTGCTTGAATCATACTTGCAAAATAGAAAAATGTTTGTGGAGGTTAAAACAGTGGACAAACAGTGTCACAGCAAAGACAGAAGCAGATGGGAGAAACCATATACATCTAAAATGACTGAGATGAGACGTGGTGTTCCCCAAGGTTCAGTTTTAGGTCCATTATTTTTTATTATTTTCATCAATGATCTAGTTAATTACGTAACTAAATTATCAATGGGCACCGCAAAATTAATTATGTTTGCTGACGACACTAATGCCATTGTCTCGGCCAATGACACTGATGGTCTTAATGTAAAAATCAATGCTGCTTTACAGATTTTTCATGATTGGTTTACATTTAACGGTCTCAATATAAATCCTAGCAAAACAAATGTCATGCTGTTCCGGTCTACGGCAAAAAAGAAAGACAATATATGTTGTGTTACTAACGGCGAGAGTGTCAGCTCAGTACATTCGGCTAGATTCCTCGGTGTTCACGTTGATGAACATCTTAACTGGAAACAAGAACTTACTATTCTGGAAGGGTCCATTAGCTCGGCTTGTTATGTTTTGAGAAGTCTGCGTAACGTAGTCGGTGTTTCACATCTTCGTCAAGTCTATTTTGCTCTAATAGAGTCCAAACTTAGATATAGTATTATGTTCTGGGGAGGGAGCTATGACTATAATATCCAAAGGGCGTTCATACTACAAAAAAGGGCAATTAGAACTATAGTTTGTATTAGACAAGATGTATCTTGCAGAAAATACTTTCAAGATTTAGAGATACTGACTGTACCGAGTTTGTATATTCTGGTATTGCTCACCAATTTTGCAAAACACATATCTGAATATGAAACGCAAGAAGATAGAGTAACAAGGGAGAATACGAGAAGGAAAGACTTTCAGTCTAAAACTGTTCCTCATCTGAATATTGTTAAGCATAGTACTTCTCATAGATCGATCAAGTTGTTTAATAAATTACCTATCGAACTAAAAACATTATTGTACAAGTCCGAGTTTCAAAAGAAACTAAAAACATTTCTTTTGAAGGGGTGTTACTATTCAGTTGATGATTTATAAATAATGTGTCATTGACATCTTTATTATTATTTTTTTTTTCTCTTTCTGATTTAATAATGTAATATAATATATCCATAATATGAGTAAGTGACTGTTTATCTTAAATAATTTAATGATTTGAATTTATAATGCCATTCTGTAGTTTTTATAATTTTTATGTAATAATTTTCAAACACGATGTAAAAATTGTTATTGAATAAATGAATATGAATATGAATTTAAATTTTTTAACAACTGATTTAACCGTTCAAAATATTTCTATCCTTCCAGCTTACGAAAGTAAGGAAGTGCTAGTTGTCAGACAATAATGATGTTCAGCCGTGTTTGGTAGCCGGTACACAGCTTTCTGATAGTTGTGATGTCTATCGATTCGGCTTAAAATGTACTTATTATATTTTAATTCATATCATAACGCATCGACAATCGACAAACCTTGATAAATAATATGAAGATAATTAAACTGATTCCTAAGATGCATTAAATTAACGTAAATATCACCTCGGATATAATCTATATATTAATACGTGAAGCGAAAACTTTGGATCCCTTTTTACGAAAATTGGGCGGACGGAGGAGTATGAAATTTCGCACACTTATAGTTTATACAGAGAAGAAGTGACGAATGCTAATATTTTTTTAAAATATGCGTTAGAAATACATTAAATTAATGAAAAAATACTACACACACACAACCATGCATTTGACACACGCAGTCGAAGCGCGTAACTATGGTTACATATATCAATATATAATGACATAAAAAGTGTCGTTACAACTTTTGGTCTTAATTTTTTCCGTCTAGCCCCCTTTCGCAACGCGCGATAAGGAACTTCGTTCCAATACCTAATCAATGACATCGGGATGGAGTAGTTGGATGTGATTTTGACGCATAAGACAGATATTTAGTAGTTGTAGGTATGATCACATTTTATTAAGTTTTATATAGATTGTACTAATAGTTATCAGGATTGAATAGAGTGCATGACAGTGCCATCGTAGTGGCGAGGAGCGGCAGCGGCGTCGTTCTAGCGCGTGTACCGCGCCGTGCGCGTCAACGTAGCGATATGTACTTTGTTCGAATGCTGACACTCTCGAATGTCAGTCAACACAAGTTTAAACATTTCTATCTTAAAATCTTTTAAGGACTATACACATGTTAAAAAACATCACATGCAGCTATTTCTAATATGCCATGTTTATCAATATACACTTTTGTCTCTGCCCGTATGATGAGATATTTTTAATCCTATGAATCAGCTACCTCCAAAAATACCCCAACTATTCCACAGTTCTAAAACGTTTGTTTACATAAATTCGGTTGGAAGTCAATGGATTAATCAGCGTAACAGCTGATATCTAAATCTGTCGCGACGGTCGCGGTGAGATCATCGCGTGAGTGTGCCGTCTACTAAACGCTATATGGGAAATAAACCTATTAAGATCAAGTGCGAGGAAGTACCGTGACGCAGGACAAGCTGATCTAATTAAATATTAGAAAATAGTTAAGTTTACCACGTATGAATAGTAGAGACGTTTCACATTACTTTGAAATGCGCATGTAGCTATGACTGAAAGCTACCACCATATTAAGAATGCAATTAGGTTTAATTTGTTTATTAATTAAATAACTTATCAATTCTGTTTATAATTAATTTTTGATAGTTTTAATTTACATACACCAGTGTAAACCCAAGTCAAAAATTCCGAAGGGTAGGCCAAAGTTAATGATTTTTCTGAGCTATTTTTAGGTCCCGGTAGGTAGGTATCATTCTATTTTTATAGGGTGGGCGTAGTCGGTCGGTTCGGAGGCTCCCATTTCTTTCCTTTCATCGCGATGAAAGAAAAGGAATGGACACCGCCGGACCTTAACCGGACGCAACGGAGTAACAGTGTTACATTCTCTACCGCTGAATTTATCTGAAAGTGATAATTGTCCAGGCAAGCCGGCTTATCGTATCACCACTACCCAACCTAATCGACAACGATGAGCTCTAATCAATGCTTTAACCATGTATGTCGACACAACATAAAATGAGCATTTTACATAATGAATATATACATATATTGATAGAATCCTGTCGAGCACCTTAAACATTACATTGAGTGTTGAATTGAAAATGAATAGGTGTCGAGTGCTTCGTCGCACTCGCACCGACTCGCACCGCGACGGGCGGGCGCGCGCGCCCGGGCGGGCGTTACTGCAAGTGTAGCGAGCGTTGATTGATGAATGTTTACTGAAACGGCCCGTCGAGATAGTGAGAGAAAGTGGTACACGATCCAGATATCGCTTGTTTCACTTATATGTATAACATTAATAGACACCACTCCATGGTATTGTCTTCTGTTTACGCGAATGTTATTAATTGAAATTAAACTACTATACGTATACGTATATGTAATAAAGTGTCAAATAAACAACGCGATAAAGACCGTATATACTAGTTTAGCACTCCATGGCTTTGTGATCGAGAGCACAATTTAATTATAATTGATATTATTATGTATCTATATATATATTGTATGCAACATCACTTTGAATTACGCTTTTGTCCACGTCACGCGTTTCCGTGTAATGATCACCCACCTAGTAGCTACTTATTCGGGCGCACTTTGGCGTTTGCCGAGCCCTGTCTCAGTATCCGTGCTGTTATAGAAACTATGATTGGAAGACCCAATAATACTTTATATATACCTACATAGTATATATATGAGTGCGTCAATCACAAAACAACATAGTCCACGATCACTTCACGCCGTTGCATTGACGCACACATCACTGGCTCAACCGAATTAAAATTCTCTAAATAAGCGTCTTGAGTTTATTTTGGCGGAAATGTGACAAAATATTATCTTCACCATTGTTATACATACATACATACGTCGGCGTCGCGTCAACCATAGCAAAAGGTTTATTGGAGTGTCAGTGTCGCAGAGGTGCCAGCAAGCTCCTCGTGTTGTATTGCTGGTGACAATATGGCTTTTAAGAAAAATTTCGTGTTAAATAGCTAATGTGCGAATTATGCTCTTATGACCGAATCCCATAGGTTACGGTAACCGGCATCGGACGGGCCCAATGAATCATAGCAGAATAATTACGGCAATTGCTATGTGCTTCAAAACATTTTGCATTCATCATTGCTTCTGCCAATCATTTGTCATAGCATATCAGCCTTTCCAAGCAGAAACAACTTAATCTCTATTCCTGTTTCAAGTGGTATTTAACAACGACGTGCATATTGATATGCCTCCTGTATGGAGATATCTTTGAGATATAGGTACTGTACGTCGAGATATATATTTTTTAACTGTTTGGTGTAGCCTATCTGGCGTCTAAACCCAAAACAATGGTATCCAAGATTGTTTTGTGTGTTTGTGCCGGCATCACTTTAAATGTCTGGACGGATATTAATGTTCCTTTCACAGCAGGATAGGTAGCTTGAGGGTCAACCTAAATCCTGGTCTTAGTTCGTTTTTTTTTATAGAACCGGTGATGTGTGGTCTGGTCCACGGCTGGGCCGCAGTGTGAGCCATGTAAACGCCGCCGCGGCGGAACTAGTTCACGCGCACAAAATCGCACGCTGAGGCTGGTTATTAGTAAGGGTATTCTTTTTCGTGTGGGTCGTCTAAGTGTCTGGTGTCAATCTTCATGGTAACGGCAATTAATATATTAATAAAATCATCCTGACTAGAGAGAGTATCCTGAAGTAGTCGAACGTTACAAGCGGCCCCACTGGCCCGTAGATACCAACTAGCGCGTGTGAACAAGTACAAGTAGACAGATCAGTTAGATAGTCGATCGTCACATCGCGTAACGCACAGTCGCACGCTTGGGTGAGCTCCTAGAAGATTAAGCCATAATAACTAAACTAAACCTTACCCGAGGCTGATAAGCCAGCATATTTATATCGAAAAACGAAAATAAAAAATGACTTAATGCACATACCTTTAAATATACCATGTCGGGATCAATAGAGAGCAATAATAAATTAATATTTGATATATTTATGCAGATGTTTGTCGCAATATAAGAAAGATAATATCTAAGCATCGGATTACTTCTCCCCCGCAGACGATGAGGCGCCATCGTTGGGCACAGGGCACCCGCAGACTCGACAACAAATATAGTTCACACACAGCCCACAGGTCGTCGCGTTGTCATGTCCATTGGTTGCTCACCCTTGATTTTGTGTTTGGATAAGAGTGCAAAGTCTGATATTATTATACTCATTGTTCATAATTTAGAATTACCCAATACACGCAGTAAGATTATTTTATGACTACGCAGTGGGTTAATATTCGTTCTATTTGAATTGGTTTCTTAGAATGTTTACAAACACAGTGCATTGTCGTCAGCCTCTAGTTGGTGTTCACCAGCTAATAGTCCGATGTGGGTCGCGAGCTGCTCGCCCGCGCACGAGTGCTACGCCACTGACCGCGTGCTCGACCCAACAACTTGTTAACTTGTGACATCACTCGTCCCGCAGACGTCCACCCGTCCTAAGTCCCGATCTTCTGTCCCTCTTGTCCCCCGCGGTCCAGTTGCCCGAAGGGTCATCATACATAACGCGCATCGCTACGTCACAGATAATATAATACTATACTAGTAGCTACGTGTTCAGTCAAGTATTTGTGTATTTACACGTTAACCGGTCTGGTTTAGTAGATACAACCGGCCCATAGTCGCTCTTATGTGCTTTTCTCAAAGAAAATGGAAATTCTCTTATAAATATTTAAGTTTAGACATCTGCCCCATGTGACTTTGTAATATATAGTTATGCTGTAGTAGCTCGTACGTCGCGTCGTCAGCGATAGCTCAGTGGGCAACCGTAGGACTGCCACGCAGAGGTCTCCAGTTCGATCCCAGGCGCATATTTCTGACTTTTCGAAGTTATGTGCGTATTAAATAGTTAATTATCGTCTGCTGTAACGGTGAAGGAAAACATCGTGACGAAACGCGCCTGTCTGAGAGTTCTCCTTAATGTTCTCGATGATATGTGACGTCTGCCGACACGCTCTGCGCCCGCGTGGTGGACTACCCGTCTCACAGTGAGAAGAGGCCCGTGCCCAGCAGTGGGACAGTTTAATACAGAGCAGGGCTGACATTATTATTATATATTTGTACTTCATCACGTTTGCTCACACGGTTCGTTCGCGCTAGCTGCATACGTTTTGTGCCTTGGAGGCACCTATTGAAGAAACCGTACTAAACGAAATAAGTTTGTTCAATGTGGAGTACACATGCTCAAATTCCGTTTTAACATTTTTAGGATACTTTACATCTAAAACCTCTCTTGTCTCCGCTTTTTTGTCTGTCATAAACAAAACTCCTCAAACAGTTTGAGACGGCGATAGCTAGCGCTAGTCTAGATCACATATCCTTCATACTCACACATAAGGACTGCCGCGAGCAATTGAGCAAACATTGTACACAAACACAGAACCGTTTCTCTGTTCCCTACGAACATAACTACCGACTACACATAATATTGCAAGCTGGCATACGCATGCGCATGCGCATGCATGCTCAATTAATTTGTTAAACTATTAAGCGTGTTTAAAATGATTGCGCGATAAACATCTCCATATTGATGCTGATCTATTTGCTCATCGATATAAATGACATACGAGTACGCGAGCACGCTAGCGCAAGCTCGGAGACGTACGTGTGAACGCTCACAGGTACATATGAACAGGACTGGGCACTTCACTAACTACTACCCACACAACAATAACCTTTAAGTAAATACCACGATGACTTCAGTATGTATTAAAGCCAGGCCCATCTGAGAGGAAGTGACGTGTACTTTGAAGCTGCGTGCGCGTCGGCATGAAGTGTCTCTTATCTGATACAAGGTAATGTAAGCACTCCTGAAGCACAGGTATCGTCGGCATGTTCAATAGTTCGTCTACGCACTCTCTACGCACGAGTATCATAAACCGTAAAGAGGTTTTGACACTGTTTGTCTGTGCGTTTGTGCACGCACGCTAGACTCCACGATGGCTGAACCAATTTTAATTATGTTTTCAGAGATGTATTGAGATAAACTTATTTTAGCATTTAGTGTTTGTTTTATTTAAATTGACAAGTAATAAAAGATATCTAAGGTCCTTTAAGGTATGTTAGGATACGTGGCCGTTTCAAGTTCGCGCGTATCAATTCGCGGGCGTAGCTAGTGATTTATATATTTGCGCACATACACACACATATAGACACATACGTGAATATGCGTACATAGAACCATTCGTATAACTGTTTAGTTTACCTCTTTTTAGTTGCGCCATTATTCACGACAGAATAATATTTTTAGATGGTTTACGATCATAATGACGAAACAGTTCATTGAAGCAAGAAGTTTGTGCTTGTTAATCAAATCATGACCCGGAGTTGTGATATCATACAATGGTTTAAACGTATCGAGCCAACTTGCTGCACCAGCGCAGACAGCGCAGACAGCGCCCTGCTCTGCGCACTTAACGTGTACACTGGTGTTATACACACACGTGTACCTGACATGAAATACGATTTGAGACGGAAGATATTCGGTTTTGAGAAGGTTGTGGCATTGACATCGAAAAGAGATAGTTACTTAGTCTTGGAAAAAATTACTAAGAGAGCAAATATTGAGAAAAGTAAAAGACAAATACTGGCAAAATGGCAAAGGCAGACATGGCATAATTGTTCACATACTTACACGTGATAGGTTTATTGCCAATATTGTAAAGGGTAAACAGGGGCAAAGGAGAACAGACGAAGGATAACGAAGAAATATACAGATCAACTAAAACAAAAAGTAAATGTTGACATACTTATAGAATTTCAAGTGTTTGACGATGAATCAAGAAACATCGAAATTGTTACGCGCTCTTATGAGCCTAACAATTGCCTGGCACTTACATTTCGGATGGACATAACGATTTTTCAAACTAATAACATTTATGTTCCACTAAACAAATCTGGGGGCACGGCAGTTTAAGAATTATAACTACACTCGCGTGCAAGTAAATCGACTCAAGGCTCAAGTGCGCATAAAAAGTGATATAACTTAAAAATGCCTTATTTTACCTCTATATAATGTTTTACATAATTATAGCCTAGTAATTAGGCTTTAAAATGGTAGCATAATTTCAGTAATTTAAATAAACACATGTCCTTAGAATGCAACTGAACGCAACCTCCCATAAACTGCTCTGCGCTCTATACACAACTTGCGCGATACAACCCGCTATAAAAACCCCCTGTAATCGTTTTTTCTTATCAGTCGCTCACTAGACGTTGACCTGAACACATCTCTGCAAATTGAAGCCGTCATTTGAAGAAAATTATGGATACAACACCTGAAGAAGCCGCTCAAGTCGTTGCCCTGTTGCAAGAAGGGTTGAACCAGCGAGAAGTCGCTCGTCGGTTGAATATGAGTCAGTCTGCTGTCTCGAGAGTGTACAGGAGGTTTCAAGAGAGTGGTGCCTTCACTCGGCGGCCTAATACTAGCCGACGCCGGTGCACCTCGGAGCGTGACGACCGTTTTTTGGTCTCGACCTCTCTCCGAAATCGACACCTTACCGGCGTGGATGTGCAGCAGGAGCTACGTCAAGTTCGCGGAGTAACTGTCAGTCAGTGGACAGTTAGAAGAAGGTTGAAGGAAGCTAACCTTACTCCGAAAAGACCCGCTACAGGCCCGAAGTTGACCACAGCCCACCGTCAAGCACGCCTTCACTTTGCTCGAGAGCACTTGGATTGGAGCATAGAGCAATGGCAGTCGGTCCTGTTCACAGATGAGACGAGGATGTGTCTCCATGGCAGCGACAGGAGAGGTCGGGTGTACCGGCGTCCTGGTGAACGGTTTTCACAGTGCTGCTTTGTTGAAACCGTTGCATATGGTGGCGGTTCTTGCATGATGTGGGCTGGAATTTCCTTAGAAGCAAAAACGGACCTTGTTTTCGTTCCTGGGGGAGGCCGGAGAGGAGGTCTGACCAGTGATCGTTACATTGAAAATGTTCTACTGGATCAAGTTGTCCCTTATCAAGGCTTTATTGGGGATAATTTCATCTTGATGCATGACAATGCCCGATGTCACACTGCTCGGGCCACACGTGAGTTCCTGAGTGAAGTTGGAATTCACACTATGGATTGGCCAGCGCTCAGCCCCGATTTAAATCCCATTGAGCACATATGGGACGAGCTCAAAAGTAAAGTTAGGGCGAGGAATCCAGCTCCGACAAACATCAATGAGCTCAAGACTGCGTTGGTAGAAGAGTGGGGCCGAATACCACAATCATCAAATAAAAAGTTGATAAGGTCGATGAAGAATCGCTTGAGAGCAGTGATCAGGGCTAGAGGAGGGAACACCAAATATTGACACGAATAAATTTTTTATCTTATGCACATTTTGTTTCATTTATACCCAATAACCCCCATACTGTGAAATTGTATGAATTTTCAAAATTTTTTACAATATCTTTGACATTCACCTTTTTTACTAACCTACTGAATCGATTTTCATGCAACTTACATAATTTTAAAGTTCAATTACTAGGCTTTAATTATGTAAAACATTATATAGAGGTAAAATAAGGCATTTTTAAGTTATATCACTTTTTATGCGCACTTGAGGTTTGAGTCGATTTACTTGCACGCGAGTGTAGTCAAAATTTCTTAATTTTGTCACTCACTCACTGACTGACAGATCATCAAAACTCTAAGGCACTTCTAGCAGACATAGAAGCTTCAAATTTGGAATACAATTAGTTAGTGTATATGTTACCGGTAATCTGTATAATCCGGTATTCTATACAATACCTAGGCAATGTATAGAATACCTAAAACGCGTAGGTAATGTATGAAATATTATTTATTTTAATCATTTTTAAAAAAGTCTGTCTGTCTGTTTGTCTGTTTGTTTGTTCTCGCATCACGCCTGAAGTACAAAGTTAATACGATAGACTCAGTAAGAACACTATAAAGAATATCCTCAAGTAACATTTAACAAAATCCGTCTTCTCTATCAAAAGTTATGAGCATTTGAAGTCAAATTAAAGTTTAATGTAGGCGATGTGATCGTACTGTACTAGATCCACCGTAATGGTTTACAAATAAGGTTGCGTTTTGCTTAAATTTAAGTTCATAGATTGTGATTGCATATAAAGCTACATTATCAGCGAGTATCATAGGCTATAAATTATATCCAACAGAATTAGAGATCCTTAAAAAAATTGCAATAATATAACTCAAAGTACCAACATTTTACCTATAAAGTTCACTATTTGGCGTGCGCTGGGAAAACGATTGATGATACATAAAAATCATGTACTACATGATTAAAGTATTCATTACTACCAGGGACAAATAATATTATTATATTGTTTATTGATCCATGATACTGATACAATGTTTACTGTAACTGACAACGACATCTCTTAGTGCTACGACGAAATGTCGATAGATGGCGTTTGTGCATATGACGTCATTTTCTGAATCGCGGTGTTAAGATTCTCCGGCGCAGTATGACTACAGAACACAATTTTTCAATCAGTGGGTTTGACTTGGAGTTTTTGTAATTGTATATCTTTGAGTGTGAAATGTTTGTTTCGAATAATCGTTTGTTTGTTTGGACTGTCCCGGCATATCATTGTTTATTGAAAATTGCGTGGTTCAGGGTTATCATCAGTACATATAATAAAAATGTAACGGATCGCTGTCTATACATGGAATCATGGAGGATATATGAGAAAAATATTATTGGGACCTTTATCAACGCAAATAGCACCCAAACAATGATTGTTAGAATTTTTGTCTGTTTATCTGTTTGTCTGTGCGTTTATGCGTGCTAATCTCAGAAACGGCTTATTCGATTTTGATGTAGTTTTCATTAATATATTGTGGTATGCTTATCTTAACATTTAGTGTTTGTTTCATAAATAAAAAAGTTATGCCAATTTAAAGAATCACGTCGAACAATTGTTAAACTATCTACATCTATCTATTTTTCTCTGTCCAGTAGCATTGACTGAAACTTTACTAAATAATAAATAGAAGTTTAACATATCCACTGCATCGTTGAAAATCACCTCAACAAGGTCACAGCTAAAATAAGCTTACAGGTCAGGAAATAGATTGAGATAATAGATGGGTGGTACCTTGTTCACCGGTATTATCGAGAACCTTTCAAGCTCACATCAATGTTGAAGTATGTAACAGTATTGAATCCATAAAATTCATAATAATTTATGTAAATATGTGAACAAGGGCAGGGACCAAGCAACAGTAGTTTGCAGTTATGCTGGTGTTCTGTGCACTTTCTGATGCTGCACAGTTATGGCATAAGTATCAGAACAAATTAGCTGAGGACTTTTGCAGGCACGCACAACTAAATAATGACAACTCAATTAGTGAGAGATTACGTGAAAGTCACTTGAATCGTTGTTTGCTGGCTATTCAAGATATATTTACATCTGTTGGGGGTAATCCTATTTCTCAATATGGCATGCCCGAGCCATCATTTGACGGTGAATTTTATTACATAATATTATATAATAGAGAATTTTATTACATAATAGAGATTACGCGATGGAAATCAACTATGATCCAGTAGATCTGGCCGAAATTTTAGAAACGGATGTCTCGAGATTAACTGAAGAACAGCCTTTAATATTTGATCGGGTGTGTCGCAGCGTTGATAATGCTTTTGGGAGAAATGCTATTTGTAGATGCTCCCGGTGGAACGAGTAATACATTTCTTACCAAAGTGATTTTGGCGATGGTACGAAGCCAAGGTAAAATTGCGCTTGCTGTCGCTTCATCGCATAGCAGCCACTTTGTTGCCGAGAGGGAAAACTGCCCATACAATGTTTAAAATTCTGATCGGCTTAGACCGCACAGAAAGCGCTGTTTGTAATATTTCTAGAAACAGCGATGAAGCTAAGGTTCTTCGTGATTGTAGCATTATTATATGGGATGAGTGCACAATGGCAAACCGTAAAGCGGTTGAAGCAGTAGATAGAACGTTGCGTGATGTCAAGCAAAATGGCCAACCTATGGGTGGTGGCATTACTATACTGTTTTGTGGCGATTTTCGTCAGACTCTTCCTGTAATACCACGTGGAACAAACGCTGATGAAGTTAGAGCCTGTCTAAAGAGTTCTCGACTGTGGCATTACATTATCCCTTTGCATTTGACAATAAATATGCGAGCGCAAATCGGAGGCAACGAAAATGCTCAAGAGTTTTCAGATTTGCTACTTGAGATCGGTAACGGTGTGTATCCGCAGGAACAAGGAAAAGTTGTACTAAACGAAAACCTATGCTGCAAAGCTTCATTAATGCGAGACCTCATATCATCCGTGTATGGAAACGCAACGCAAATACCAACTTGCGAAAATTCCTGGCTTTGCGAAAGAGCTATTTTAACTCCACGAAACGACCAAGCAGCAGCAATAAACGCTGAAATTTTGAGCTTTGTTTCGGGGGATAATGTAGAGTATATCTCTATTAACAGAGTTATAGAAGATGAAGAATCTATCAGCTACCCAGTAGAATTTTTAGAATCTCTCAGTGCTCCTGGACTACCAGCTCATAAAATAAATTTAAAAGTCGTCGTACCCATAATGCTCCTTAGAAATTGGAGCCTGCCAAAACTTTGCAACGGTACCAGATTAAAAGTAACCAGTTTACAACGAAACCTGATCGAAGCAGAGATTTTAACAGGGTGCGGAATAGGTGATAGTATTTTTATTCCTCGGATTCCTCTCATTCTAAACAATTTTCCGTTTAGTTTTAAACGAGTCCAGTTTCCAGTGAGCCTATGTTTGGCGACGACAATTAATAAAGCCCAAGGTCAGACGCTAAAAGTTGTGGGTGTGGATCTAAGTATTAGCTGTTTTTCGCACGGTCAGCTTTAGGTGGCTCTGTCACGTGTTAGCAATCCTAGCAGCCTGTATGCTTTAACCACCGATGGCTATACGTCTAATATCGTGTATAGAGAATCATTACTGTAAAGTAGATTTTTTTAAATACCCAAACGACTGTGTTTGTAATCCAAAATAAACCAAAAGATATATCCAAAAAATGCTGCCCAAAGTCACTATTCCACGCGGACGAAGTCGCGGGCACAGCTAGTTCATAATATTTCATACATTGCCTGGACGCCTCAGGTATTCTATACATTGGCTAGGTATTGTATAGAATACCTGAATTATACAGATTGCCGGTAACATATAAATCAAGGGAAAACTAAAATATTTTGCAATTCCGGTCCAGTTTTCTATATACACCAACTGCATAAATAACTTTGTAATCCTATATAAATATATAGGATTACAAAGTTACATTTACGGTGAATGAATCGGTGTACCTGTATATGTATAATATAATATAATGGACTAATAGGTGTAGATAGGTACCTAGGTATATAATTATGTTCAAAGGTAACTTGTAAAATGGTCAATCAACGGAATGAAAAAGCAAGAATGGGACATGTCTTATGAAGTTGTACCAAAATCCCGCTAAGTACCTATTAAGTAGATTAAATTGCCCGAAATTGCCATGAAAGAAAGAACACTAATAATATCATAACCGCGGCCGCCGGCCGGCGGAGGTGGCTTGCCCGCGCCGCGGCTTCCGCGCTTCTCGTCCGTCACAGAATGGCGGCCACTTTCTTCCAGGCAAACTTTGGGTCTTACTGCGATATCGGAGGTATACACACAAGCCACGTTTTACTTAACTTACGCAAATTGTATCAGTCAGTATAGGTATAAAAATTTAAATAATTTTTATATAAATTAAATAATCTATACTAATGTTATAAAGCTGAAGAGTTTGTTTGTTTGTTTGCTTGAACGCGCTAATCTCAGGAACTACTGGTCCGATTTGAAAAAATCTTTCCGTATTAGATAGCCCATTTATCGAGGAAGGCTATAGGCTATATATCATCACGCTAAGATCAATAGGAGCTGAGCACCAATGAAGAATGTTTCAAAGTCGGAGGATATTTTTTCCTTTTGAGAGCTTCCGCTGCGTGCGCTGCGTAAACAGTTAAAGTTTCGCAAAACTCATGTGTGACAGAATTGTTGCCCTTTAAAAGTTCTAAAAAAAAGTCCGCGACAGCATATGTCTATCTTTTAAGGTTGGCTCACTATAACCATTTTTATGCTAACCAAATTAGTTCTAAAATAATGCATTATTTGCGAAGGTATTATTATAAACATGATATTAATCCTTATCCAAATAAATACGTTATTCATCACAAGTATTTAATTTAAAACAAAATTGCCCTTTACATTATTCGATTTCAATGAATATCTTAGGAGATATCGCAGTTTTAAAATAACATTGCAGCAAAATAATTACCCATTACAGATATAGTACAAACGATGTTTCTCCTGGTTTATTCTGCGTGATTATTACTGGTTCGATTTGAAAAATTCTTTTAGTGTTGGATAGCCTATTTATCGAGGAAGGCTATAGGCTATATAACATCACGCTACGACCCACGGGGGCGGCGCAGTAACGATAAACGCGGGTGAAACCGCGGGAACATCTAGTCTTTATATAAATCTAATTCTATAGAAAAATAATGGGTTAAGTAATTTATTAATTTAAAATACTTTGAGTGCGGCAGTGAGTGCCGTACATTAGTTCGAGTTAATCGTCTGTTAAACTTGATGCCATCAAAAACATAAGTTGTAAAAAATACCAAGTCTCGCAACTCTGTTCTTCTACCGTCAAAAGTTGTGAGAAATTTATTCAGTCCCTACTTAAGGCACCTCCTGTCTTAAGTTATTACGTAATTAGCTAACCTAACAACATCTTATAGTGACCATATCAATATTAAAAATGTTTAGTGTTTTAAATGAATAGATTGACTTTGCAATAAATTGCCTACTGTTTAACCAATTGAAAGCGACATGCGGTACAAGTAACTGACCACCCCTCGCAGTGCCCAGCGTCTAGTAATAAGGTTTATTTATTTCTCAAAGTAACTAAATATATTGTAATCATGACTCGTGCTAGTGCCACCTGAACACGGGACGAAGTCTTTACGATGCTGCAGGTCATTGCCGCTGACGCCATAGAGGCGCTCTGTGCTATTGATTGAGATACAAAGTAAAACAAAAATATGTTCTACGAACTAATAAACAGACCCGCGTTAAAGACAGACATCGAGGATGAAATGAAACTTTCGGCGGTGGACAGTCTGGCTTGAGAAGGGAGATACCACTGCTGCTCGACTACAGACTAGACTCTACATGGTGGAGGAACAGTGCAGACGCTGGTGTAGTACCTCCATGAACATTGCAAAGTACTGTCAACTATGTAGAGTGCTGTCTGCAACTTTCATCGCCTAGCCCTACACGTGTACTCGGTTATAGTTATGTAAAACGGTTTACGTCGATGTCTTTCTGCTGTATTGTTGCTACTACGTTATATTACTTTAATCATAAATGAAGGAAGGAGACAGGAGTGAAGTACGAGTGGCTCTGAAGCTGTATTACCGTTAAGTAGGTACTGGCGCGAGACGCCGGCGCCGCTCATACAGCCCGTAGGCAGTTACTTAAGCTTACAAAGCTGAGTATAAATAATAATAAAGTAGTGTAATCTAATCTATGATCTTTTCCTTCCGGTCGTAAAGTGGTTTTCGGTATGATATTTGAATGTCATAAGGATGCACTTATTTAGTGTGATGGATGGCTCCAGTCGTGGGCTGCATAGACAAGCATGTGCCGTGTGCATGTAAGTACCAAGCATCAAATATTAATGTCGCACCTGTTATGTACCTAGTGTTGAAGTTGTCGGCTCATTGTGCGGTCACTGACTAATAACTTGTCTGAAACATTGCGCGCCGTGCTGATGTCGACGTCATCGACAAATTATCTGACATCGTCTGGTATTGTAACTTGCAGTTATACAATTAATACTCTTACATAGAACAAAAAAGCTATTGATTCCTATTAACACTCCATTATCAGTTTGTCCACGAACCCATTAACACTTAGTGTGTTGAGCATGGCTGGAGCAGTATCGGAGGCCGCTCTCGCTGCGGCTCTGTGACAACCAGCATGAGTCACTGCTCCTGCTACTATGACATGTTACATAGCTGTTTTGAGCGCCATACATTATTAATTCATACAATCACCTAGTGACTCATCGATTGACGCACTCAAAGCACTAACTAATCTTAACGAAAACGTTTAGCTTCATTAATAATGGCCACTTATAGTATTAATAAGTTATTGTATTTATATAAAATATTAATTGGTAATAAATAGCTGCGGTGTGTTGTGCTCGACTGTTTATTAGACAAGAAGCCAATCTTATACTCATGTAGTGTGTAATGTGCATGTAGACGCACAGACGCGCTGCTGCGCAGTACTAGCTATGTCTCAATTTAGAGAACGTAAGCAGAAATCCTTTGTTCAATGGAAAGCGGCCAGGTGGTCAGGACTATAAAACACGTATGAAAAGAACGCACAGAAGTATGTTCACCCGTTGTTATGTGTCTATACTTTAAGAATGCGATAGTATTACGCTCTCCAGTGAGGGCCTGAAGAAGGATGCCGGCTAAGGCATGCCGCAGATAGTGAGCGCTCTGTGCGCCGCAGTGGACTGCAACAGAGTGAGTGATTTATTGTTATTATGTCTATATATTTCTGGAGGGTTACTTGAATTAAATAGTAAGCTGCAGGAAAGAAGACTCAAAGAAAACAAGAGTGGCGCCCAAACTTAAGTTAAATGTGGTAGCGTGTAGCAACTGTTACAGTATACTCTACACCACATGTCCGCGACACGCCCGATGTACACAACTTAACATTTGCAATTTTGAAACTAACCGATTTTGAAGCTAACAAAATTAAATGTTATTGTCGTCACACTTGAATGAACACATACAATCTCTCGCAAGTCGCATATATACGATGTGCATCAGAGGGCGCTGATCAGCGCTCGCAGCATACAACTGCGATCGCGTTAACGGTTGCGTGCACGTCATAGAAACAAACCAGTTACTGAACTCGCTATTAATCAAAAACTCACTCACGGTAAACTTTTACAAAATGTTCATTTCAACACATTTTTGAATCACAGACATTTGTTGTATTAACGTGCTTAAGTTATTTTGTCGTACTGCTTGTAAATGTTAGTGTTTTATTAGATACTAGATGTTCCCGCGGTTTCACCGTCGTTTATCGTTACTGCGCCGCCCCCGTGGGTCGTAGCGTGATGTTATATAGCCTTCCTCGATAAATAGGCTATCCAACACTAAAATAATTTTTCAAATCGAACCAGTAGTAATCACGCAGAATAAACCAGGAGAAACATCGTTTGTACTATGTCTGTAATGGATAATTATTTTGCTGCAATGTTATATTAAAACTGCGATATCTCCTAAGATATTCATTGAAATCGAATGATGTATAGGGCAATTTAGTTTTAAATCAAATACTTGTGATGAATAACGTATTTATTTGGATAAGGATTAATATCATGTTTATAAAAATACCTTCGCAAATAAAGCATTATTTTAGAACAAATTTCGTTAGCATAAAAATGGTTATAGTGAGCCAACCTTAAAAGATAGACATATGCTGTCGCGGACTTTTTTTTAGAACTTTAAAAGGGGAATAATTCTGTCATACATGATTTTTGCGAAACTTTAACTGTTTACGCAGCGCACGCAGCGGAAGCTCTCAAATGGAAAAAATATCCTCCGATTTTGAAACATTCTTTATTGGTGCTCCGCTCCTATTGATCTTAGCGTGATGATATATAGCATATAGCCTTCCTCGATAAATGGGCTATCTAACACTGAACGAATTTTTCAAATCGGACCAGTAGTTCCTGAGATTAGCGCGTTCAAGCAAGCAAACAAACAAACAAACTCTTGAGCTTTATAATATTAGTATAGATTAAATGGTTTTCCAGGTCAACACATTTAGGACCCTATCGTTAATCAATGTTTATAGTAAACCTATGAAAAGTATAGAATGATAGTATAATAAGATGTTTAACGATGAAAATGATAAATTGACGTGACAATGATGTCTTACTTTACGTCAAAATATCGTGTTTAACGTCACGACAATGGCAACCTTTCATCTTGTCGTAGTTTCAAGTTTCAAGTTAAAATCTCGTATTTCTACTGACTTATTTATAATACCTATTACGAAAAATCTTCGTATTCGCTGGCACTGGTACGAAAACAATCACTTATAATATGCTTGTATTTGAACATACACCTAGAAGTACCCGTGGATAAATAACTAACTAGAAAGTAAAAAAGAAGTACTAGGAATACTGCGGTTGGGGTATTTAAAGTATATTCTACTTGCGTATTATTTTGTAAGCGAACGAAGACTCAATTAACAAAATACTTCTCGCTTGCTTGAATCGTGTTCTCAGCTAAAACTAGTACCTATTCAATAACAAATTGAAATTATAAGATTTTTGGTACATATACATACCTATATAATATAATGTAATATAATAATAATATCAGTCCTAATATTGTGTTATGTTTACGCGAATGTTATACATTGAAATTAAACACTTTATACGGATTTTGTCGTGTTGTTTATTTTATTTATATATACTCTCCGTGACAACATTATGTAATAAAAGTGTTTTAAAGTAAAATAAACAACGCGACAAAATCCGTATAAAGTGTTTAATTTCAATATATCAGCCCTGTACTCAACTGTCCCACTGCTGTAGCTGATATATCTTCTCCGTGTGAGCGAGGGTCAGAGGGAGGCGCCTATACATATAATCGTAATAAATCCTCAGTTAGTGCTGTACTGTAATAAACGGTATTGAAAAACTTGATTACTGTAATCACTCACTATTAAATGTATGTAGGAATTATTAATAATAATATTCTATTCTATCACATACACACAACACTATCTAGCCCAAACTAAGCAGAGCTTGTACTATGGGTTCTAGACAATGGATAAAGATACATATTACATACTTTTTTTTTTTGTAAATTCATACATATTATACATAGAAACACCCAGACCAAGACAAACATCCATGTTCATGCACACAAATGTTTGACTTGTGCGGGAATCGAACCCGCGACCTCATGCGTGGCAGTCGGTTACACTAACCACTACGCCATCGAGGCCGTAATAAAAATTAATGAATGCTATTGATGTTTATTAAACTATCGGTAACTGTCGGTGATATACCACACATTGTAGAAGAATACCAACCAATCTGACGGTGGCCCAGCGTACCACTGTCAGTCTACCGACACCTTGTGCGGACACCAACGAGTTAACGAATACGTACCGGTACCTCTCTATAAGTTTCTAACTAATTATACTATTATTAAATGGCAACAATAGACATCCGCCAAAATCTTATTGTTACGCAATTTCTAAACATAGCCGAACAAAAAATACAGATGAATGTTGGTACACCACCATATAGTTCGATAAATAATGTCAGCCATTAACTCTACCAAACACGGTCAAATGGATTTCCTTTAAAATCGGACACATATGTGAGTGGAGGCGCACGCTCGCATCAGACGCGACGCGACGCGGACGTACACTTAACAACACAATGGATATTTGTCACTCCTACGCTCGCCAACAAGTTGGTATATTACATGACGATAGTAGTGGAACCTTGACCAATATATTTATTTGAAGTCTAGGTTTAGACGCTATAACGCCTAGGCGTCGCTGAGGAAACACACGGAGCTACTTTACGTCCGCGCCCGTTTATACATTCATCTGTGATGAACTTTAAAGCTTAAAAGGTTAATATGAAAAGTTGCGCTATGATCAATATTGGTTGACAGGGTTGCTCTGTTGGTTCAGCAACCATTCCGGGTCGGCCATTGTTATTGGGATTTTTCTCAGGGTATATTCATTGGCAACACCGTGAGGAAGGTATTCCTCGGGCTTCAAGGCCCGGGGCTTCCAATTTTCAATTTGTTATTGGTAAATAAATTGGAAGCCCCGAGCGAGTTGCCCTATTCCAGTCGCCATGCGGCGCGCGGCGTGGCGATCTGATTAAAAGTAAGCCTTTGTTGTTCGCCATTTGTTTACAGTAGTCAGTATCAGGTGGCACGCTTTTAATTTGTGACAAATTAACCAGCGGCAGTAAAAAGAAATACATGAAGATAATAATATGCATATTCGTAGTCAACAAACGACTGGGCTACAACAATAATAATAAGTCACCAAAATTAGAGCCGCTCATAAAAATAGTTATTATAATTCTCGCCAGAGCTTAGCTTTAGACAATAGAAAAGCTCGGCTCGAAAGGAAGACGTTTATAGGCCAGGTTGCAATATACACGTTGCGTCAATGAATGAGCGCTCGCTTTGGTGATCGGTGCCATACTGTCTGTAAATGTAAATCGCAAACACCGCGCGCCCGCCCCGCGCCCGCCCCGCGCCCGCCCTGCGTACGATCGCACATAATAAACGCTGAGGTCATCCGTTTACAAGTCGCCGACTTATTCTGAGAAATTCAAATAGAAGTTTCTACAATAGTTTGATGAAAACGTTTCGGAATTGTTTGAAGTACTAATAAAAGTGAGCAGTATAATTGATACGTTCAAATTGTTTAGCCTATTTTCATCTCTAGGCCTTGTTTAGAAAAGCTTTGAAACAACAAGCACCGGCTTCGCTCAGATGGTGATTTAAATGAAGAATTATTCTGCAGTTTTATTAATTCATCCATTGGTGTACGGACGCCGCCGCCGGCATCCAGGCATTTATCCAGGCTTTTATCATAGGGTACTGGGCTAATTTTCATTACTATTTTAATAAATTGATACGAACAGTTAATAAATAATTCATATATTTTTTAAATCCAATTGTAAGTAAATAGGATAGAAGTCTTCGAAATGTGATAGAAAGAGTAATTGTCAAATACATTTGAACTAGACAAAAAACCGCACGATATTATTGTGATATAGCCGCCATTGTAACGCAGGCGCGGGACACAAACCCGAACAGCGCCATCGTTCTTCTTATATCTAAATGAATATATTAATTACTGAATCATTTTAACCAATTTCGATGCAGTTTTCGCAAAGAGGTTACTTTTGATTGCTATTTGCTGTTACTTATAAAATAACGTACAAAATCAAACATAGGAAACTACCCTGTTATGTGTTGGTACTGATATGGTTAAGCTGACCATAGTCACCACCAGGTGTCACCGCCTGGTCCTTCAACTAATAACAAAGTGCACATGTTCGGGACCGCCGCAACACCAACTTGCACAAAAGACGCTCCTTGAATAAAGGCGTTCCTTAAATAGGCGCAACAACTTAATGTATTTTATATTAAAGAAATGGACTTGACGTGTTTAAATATCTCCGTCCATTAGCTACATGTTACGTACACTTGAAGAAAGAGATATAATAAAATGAAAGTACGTAGTTTATTAATTTACTTAAAGTAATTAAGGTAATTTAAAAGTGCTTAACTTAATATTATATACTAGTTGTTCAGGAACAGGTTTGGTCAGTTTAACTAGATATGGGTGAAAGATGGCTATTTTCGCAGGGACTGCCATTTGGCCAGAACATATAAAATATCAGTATGACTCTACCACTCACGAACAACGCAGCACGCAATTGTAAGAATGTTGAAGACAGCGCGAGCGCCACGCCAGCCTACATCGTCTGCGGTCTGCGGTAGCCGGTAGGTGTCCAGGAGTACCGGCACTAAAGTGTTTTAGTCCGAAGCATACGGGTAATACTGTCAATTGTTTTAAACTAATTAAGAATATGATCACGAATAAATGGTAACGCCATGTATTGCTGGAGATATATTCCTGCGTACTTTTGACTATTTCACGAGAACTTGTTAATATAGCCACGCTAACTTCAGGTGTAACTAAATTTAATTTCTATGTAATCGTCCACATCAGCGTATAGCGTAGCGTGATTGATGAGTTCAAAGTAATATATTTAACATTGAGTTCAACGTAGACCTAATTTAGTAACTTGTCAAGATTACCCAGAATTACAGCGGAATATTAGAATTGCTATGCATAAACTTTGAACAGAATACGTGCGTTTAGTAGTGAGTACAGGTTTGCCTACATGAATGACTTAATTCTTAAACAGTGTGTCCTCTGTCCTTGGTGACTCAACTGTGTTTTATTTCTGCCTTGTTTATTGTCCCGCGTCCGTCGCGTCGGCATATCAATACTCCCATGTTTAGAAACTATTATGACATATTTCCTAGGTATTGAGATAGTGTAGGTATGTAGCGGTGACATCACTGTGTGTGGCGTTTACTAATTCATATTCATATATACGTGTATGTTGCTATTGTTTGGGCGAATAATGTCCACACACATTACTGACCCAAACTATGCAGCACAACGATAAAACGTTGTCATTTAGTTGCTCAACGAGACACGAACCGCCGGCGCCGGCGCCGCTGCTCGCCGCGCCGCAGCGCTGCAGCAGGGACGCCTCGCTGATATCATACGCTCCGAGATGTTAGTGACGATGACCACTTTAAGACAAAGATCCGAAATCATTAAGGTAAAATGAGATCATCAAACACATACATCATTTGTTGCACTTATTACTCCGCTAGGAGGAGGTAAAAGTTATTTAAGTCCCAGGAACTATCCATCAATGCTCACGGTAAGGGTGTTAATTATATGTTTTCTAGAGTGTCTAAGTATATACAGGTGTTATAAGTAATTACGGTTAATAAAATAGTTTTATTAGGTACACATACCTCAAGTTAGGGAATTACAACCTATTGTAAGAAGATTTATTCAAATCCGTAGCGCCAACTTTTGAAAGTACGAACCCTATTTCAAGTTAGCCAATCTTGTGCAAGTATGTCCCTTTCATCTTGAGAAATATGTTTCACCTTTTAGAATATATTGCACTACAACACTTTATCCCTTACTTTAACTTAAGTGAAGGCGACAGTGAGTTGCGATCTGCGACCAATACATACATGAAACACGATAACTACAAACACCTCGCTGTTAAACAATTACGTTTAGCGAGTTTAAAATCCTAACTAATATTATAAAAGCGAAAATGAGTTTGTTTGTTTGTTACCTTTTCACGCCTAAGCCACTGAACTGATCATCCTGATATTTTGCATATACGTTGTCAGGTATACAGAAACGGATATAGGCTACCTTTCATCCCGAAAAAAATTACTGTTCCCGAGGAAAACAATAATAACGTTCTTATGATAATAGATGGCCCCACGTGTCTCTCGAATCATTGAATTATATTATTATATATTACTAGCTTTTGCGCGCGGCTCCGCCCGCGTGGTACCTACATCAATAAAAAGTAGCCTATGTCCTTCCCCCGGTTTTAAACTATATCTGTACCAAATTTCATCTAAATCGGTTGTGTAGGGTTACCCGTGAAAAGGTAACAGACAGACAGACAGAGTTAGTTACTTTCGAATTTATGATATTAGTAAGGATAAGGATTACAAGCAGAGTACAACCCAAATTGATTGTCAAATTCTAAATTAACGCTAGCGAAGCCGCGGGAAAAAGCTAGTATGTAATAAATCTAAGTTACTATTGTAAATAAATTAAAGGTTAAAAAGAAACATACACGTTATTCAAAACTGTACCTACGTTTGTGTGACAAACAATTAATCATCCTTTAATCACGCAGGCAGAGAGCAATGAAATAGCGAGCTAACGGAGAGACTTGAAAGATCTTTTGTCACATTTTCACGAAGGAGCACGTATATTATGTAACACAAACAACTTTTAAATGATCCGTACCGACCGATTATATCAACACATTCTCCTATATTTGAAAGAGGCTTATGACAACTTGTAACACGGGCAGGCGTGCCGAGAATCGGGTAAATAAAGAAATAATAATGAGACTGTGTTACATCGTACAACATACAGGGTTCCTTTTCAATCTGAGACTCGGTAGAACACCGCGGCACCGCACGGACAAACATTGATACAGCTACCGCTACGCTCTCAGCATTAGTATAACCACATGTTTGGATTAGTATAA
The DNA here is from genome assembly GCA_963564715.1 of Catocala sponsa. Lineage (NCBI taxonomy): Eukaryota > Metazoa > Arthropoda > Insecta > Lepidoptera > Erebidae > Catocala > Catocala sponsa. The sequence continues at coordinate 166,014 of OY751339.1, forward strand.
CAACATGTATTTCTGTGTGAGACAAATACTAAATTGTTACACACATACTCTCTATGCTCACGCGTAGGATATAGGCAGAGCTAGACACAGGCTCACTGCACGTACTCGCCGGCTAGGGCGTTAGAGCGCAGTAGAGCGCGAGCCTATTGTCGCCTGTCGGGTGCGATCCAGACGCCCGCGCCGCGCCGCCCTGCGATTTAGTCAATTGAAAAACTACTTCGCCCGATCCGGAATTCGAACCCGAGACCTCATGCACACCATTCGTATACAATACCGCTGCGCCATCGAGGCAGAATAAATTAGTTTACCGCTTTATAGCATTTTTATATTAACCTAACTTAGCTAGCTGCGTCTTACAACGATTAATAGCAAAAAGTTTAATAAACAGATACATTGCTCAAAGCAATTGTAAATATTAATTGAGTTTAGCTGCTCATAATAATGTCAAGGTCGCTAAGGCTAAGAGCGTAAGGTAAAGAGACGCAGTCAATCAAAAACCTCTTTGCAAACAAATGAATCTCAAACGCAACCCGAAAGAGCTTTGTTCTTTTGATTCTATAGCAATGAATATAAATAAATCAGAGTCCTCTATCTGCCTGCCTCCGCTGAGACTCAAAAAATTGAATATCTGAATAAATAATCCACAGCGTGTTTCTGAACTCGCTACTGTCAAGCCCTCTGTGGCCTAAATAAAGCTAAAGAAAACTCTTTCACATTTCATAAGTAATTCAAAATAAGTTGTCCTAAAAACATAAAAAGTGTTGATGAAATGTCACTGCTATTATTCTTCTGGTTTGTTTAAAAAACAGACCTTTTTTAACCGACTCCAAAAAAGGAGGAGGTTCTATATTCGACTGTATGTATTTTTTTAAGTGCAAACTTCTTTAGCGGCTTTGTGCACTTTTTTGTGATGGGTAAAAAATATTAAACTCGCGTCAGGACACGTGACCTGATCGAAAATTCGTAAGACGGAGGGAGAATTGTCAAACTCGCGTAGGACACGTGACCTGATCGAAAATTCGTAAGACGGAGGGAGAATTGTCAAACTCGCGTAGGACACGTGACCTGATCGAAAATTCGTAAGACGGAGGGAGAATTGTCAAACTCGCGTAGGACACGTGACCTGATCGAAAATTCGTAAGACGGAGGGAGAATTGTCAAACTCGCGTAGGACACGTGACCTGATCGAAAATTCGTAAGACGGAGGGAGAGTTGTCAAACTCGCGTAGGACACGTGACCTGATCGAAAATTCGTAAGACGGAGGGAGAATTGTCAAACTCGCGTAGGACACGTGACCTGATCGAAAATTCGTAAGACGGAGGGAGAATTGTCAAACTCGCGTAGGACACGTGACCTGATCGAAAATTCGTAAGACGGAGGGAGAATTGTCAAACTCGCGTAGGACACGTGACCTGATCGAAAATTCGTAAGACGGAGGGAGAATTGTCAAACTGGCGTCAGGACACGTGACTTTCTAACGCGAAGAACTTGTAAACTGACACTTTGTTACGCTCATTATACATATTAACCGCAGGGTCGCTGTAGGTAATCATTGAAGACAACATTAATCAAATCATGCCAACCAACTTTTAATTATCTGTGTCACAAAACTCTTGTTTCTTATATATTATACATACCGCTAGATGATCGGCAATAAAAAAATACTCATAGATAAATCCACTAATGAAAGCCTGTAATATTTCCAAAAGAATAAACATTGTATTGGCTGCCTTTGAAAGTGTGGCAGGTCGCGTTGACACGCCGCAGGTGGCTCCTCAACACAAAAAGCTGAGTTTCTGCGCTTCCAGGGGAATATGTTCACAAATTTAATTTAAAACTTTCGTATTTTATACAACTTCAAGGTATATTGGATAACTTGGTAAAATATGTCTAGACAGACCTTTTCCGAAAGTCTAGTCTATCGGACAAAAATATAGTTCAGCAGGTGTTCCAAAGGTGCTCAAATTATGATTTCAAAGAAAGAATTTACAGAGACACCGTATTTGTACACAAAGTATTTGAATGTTGGTTACATATACGAGTACATACATCGGGTATATATGGGTATATATAACCAACATTCAAATACTTTGAAATCAAAATAAAGTCCAAAGAGAAATCTCCGTTATTCACATGTTTACATATAAGGATTCTTGACACAGATCACGAATAGAAGAGAGTATGAACTCGTTAGAGAAAATCGAATGTCGGTTCGATATACGTAGAGTACCCACTAAACATTTTATTTCCACGTTTTATTGAAGCGATCGCAACAAATTCGAGATGTAAAAATATTGGAACCATTAAAATAAATTGGGATGTTCGATAAAGTTTTCTCAGGCTTGTGTAAAATAACAATACGCAATGTTTTATTACGGATACAACAGGAGACGATCAATCTGGCGCAAAATAGATCGCGTTACGTATTTTACTAGTCTCTACTATTTCAGTACTAGCCACTTCATAAAACTCACTGATGGACGCAGACCTAAGCCGGTGGTTCTAGAAGCATGAAATTGCACAGTACCTAGCTCCTAGTATAACTTAAGTTAGTTAGAAAGGATTTTTGAATTTCATACCCTGAAGGACAAGGGTGATAACATTCTGTTTGTATGAAAGTTGGTCATTTAAGATCTTGGATACCTAGATACATGGAGTTTGGTACGTAGGCTTCTATTTATAACTTAAAGCTATGTGTATTGTGTACTACCGTTTTCAACCGTTCGTCTTTGACATATAACGTACCGACGCGCGACGTTTGTTTGTTTAGTATTTTTAACAATTACATACTGGCGACTGTGTAGCGCCGCGGCGCCGCCGGAGTGCACAGCTGTAGCCGTGTACCTACTACACATGTCACATACATTCATCAGCTATCATTGTGAACCCCATGTAAGAGGGACAACACATTCAAATATATAGAAACACGTTAAGAAACTTCTCAACATCTTAGTCTCGAAAATCCTACTCAACACGAACTTCGCGTATCTTCTGTAGACTGTCGACACATCCCTCGTCGACATCGAGACTAAACTTGGTAGGTGATGCCGCTTTGTCTTATTACTTTTAACTTGTGTCGTATAGTTGTGCTGTATCATCTGCATTTTAGAACAGACTTACAGACTCACTTTGTGACAATGTTTGTGAATTCAGACCGGTAATAGTCAATTTTCTTCAGTTCGACATAATAATACATAAACCTATCTACAACTGTAAGATGGCACATGTCTTAGGATGACGTAACGGACAACAACAAAGTTTGGTAATGCCACATTTTTCTATAGCAAGCAATGTTGACAAACCAAAAGAGAAGAAAACATTGAGAAATGAGCCAGGGCGCGACGCGCGACGGCAAACGTATTGAAGAGGGTAAATAAAATATTAATGTTGTTATATTTAATAAGTTCGCCGCTGCCTGATGTTATAAATAAAGATGTTTTAACACACGCCTAAGATAAAACAAGGCCCTAACAACCCAGCCAAAGCAAACCTAGTACTGTAAGCTAAACTAATATTGTTATCCTTATTTGAACACTAAATGGCGCGCGGTCTAAGTCCTAGTTCCTAGTTATTCTGTTACACAATGCACATTGTATGTGCAGACATGAGGACAAGCGCGTTTGCTTTTACACAAAGTGATAATAGATGTACATAATAGAACTTATACACATAACTTAGCTGAAATATGAGTAAACCTTTAGCTAAAGAATACAAAAACTTCGGCCTCGGCTACGGATGTTAATCAGCAACCACAGCATAAACGCGTCAGACACCAAATGTTGCTCAAACGTAATATGTAGCTAAGTATTTAATGACAGTATGACTTCACTTGCACCTTATATTTTGTATGATATGGAGGATTCGGCTTATGAAGAAATCCATTGTAATATAATAATTGGGAAGAAAGGAACCCGCCAGCGCCACACACTCTTGATTGCCAATACCAACTATTGCAATAGAAAAAGGGTTGATAATACATAATTCCTGTCGTTAGGGACGGCCGGCGGCCGTGCCATGGGATGGGATTCCGGCGTACTCTTATGTACATTATTATGACTAAAATTTATCTCAACGTAAAATCATATCTGACGCTTAAATCATATTTTCTTCTGCACTCGGTACTAGAGGAAATTATAATTATATAGTGCCTTCAAATCCAATTAAGGAAACGGCGGTGACAGTAAAGTTTTAGTAGTACATTCAAAATAAAAAAGAAGCATTCAGAAGTTTCCTGTAAGAACTATTTATAATATTTATATTCATGGATAGAAAAACAGTTTTGAACTTTCAATACATACAATTACAAGACTTAATTGTATGTTAAACGTCACGTAACACTAACTACGGCATACCTACAATGCTTACAGTTATGTTATGACGTTACGGTTCGCTTATTAAAATAGGCTGCTACTTTCCGCTGTGAGAATGGCAGGACTTTTTTTTTTTTTATTTTCTCGTCAAAATGACCACACTCCACCTGATGGTAAGCAGTCGTGTGGTCTAAGAGCAGTGGCCTCCACATCGCCCCCACAGTAGCCGAGGCGATGTTGAGGTCTCTACTTTGACGGCCTGAGAAGATGCTTTTTCACGCCCCGCTTAAAGAACCCAGGATTGAAGGAAGAAGGAAACACGTGCCTTGGCAGAGAATTCCATGCCTTGGTCGTTCGGCAGAGATATGAGGACCCAAACTTTTTGGTACGCGCTCTAATCGACTCTACCGTGTAAAGATGGCATCTGAGCCCAGCACGCGTTGTTCTGGATAGGAAAGGGGAGGGCGGGATAAGGTGGAATAACTCTTCAGAGCACTCCCCGTGGTATATTCTGTAGAAACATGCCAATGAGGCAATGTCTCTACGGAGTTGCAGAGGTTCCAGTGAACTCGTGACCTCTGGATCTCCGATGATACGGACAGCCCGCCGCTGTAACCGGTCGAGAGCGTCCAGCAAGTACTGCGCGGAGCCATCCCAAAGATGAGAACAGTACTCCACGCAAGGGCGCACTTGTGCCTTATACAATAGGCACAGTTGCCCAGGCGTGAAGAACCGCCTCACCATGTTCAGAACTCCGATTTTTCGCGAAGCTTGCTTAATGACGCTCTCGATATAGGTTTTCTGATTAAGGGAGCGGCAAAGATCCATACCTAAGATGGAGAGACTGTCACGTATCACCAGTGGAGTGTTCTTCAGAGAAGGGAGGGGAAGGAACGGAGACTTTTTTGTTGAGAACGCGCATGCCTGGGTCTTCTTGGCGTTGAACTCGACCAAGTTCTTGGCACCCCATTCATAGATGCGGTCCAAGGTCCGGTCAAGTTCAACGACAAGATTCTGCCTTTTCCCCTCAACCTCAGCCTGTTTGGCCCCAGGATGTCCGAGATATCGCCCATGCACGGTACTGTCGTCCACATAACAATGTATGTTGCCGAGATTCAACATATCATTGATATGCAGAAGAAAGAGCGTAGGGGATAAGACAGAACCCTGAACAGGACTGAGAAAAAGCAATGGAACTGAGACGACACACAGACATATGAGCGAATTCAGTGCTTTTTCTGTTATCACAACATAATTATTTAGTATTCTAGACATGTTCGGCATGAGCATCGAGTCCTACAGTCCTACTAGACTGCCATAATGCGAGCGGCGAGCCTTAGTAATGACACAAATCCTAATCAACATTTTACGTGTGTGTAATCTATATAAAGATACTTTGAATAATTTAGATGATTTCCTATATATTCTTCCAGGGGATAACGTGTCATATAATAATAATAATAAGTTTATTTGGTTAATAAAAAAGATACAAGTACACAAAATTAGATGTGACACATAATTATGTTTGTTTATGTTTAGGGTGTAAAGGTATAGGTCGACACTAGTCGATAGGTATATGAATGCCTTATGTTATGGCATTCATTAACATAGTCAAAGGCCTCATGCGCGTTTCTGGTGAATGCTAAAATTTAAAATATTACGGTTTAATATATCCCTCGGGGTTCGCATTTACGTAATTAAGTTTCAGGTCGTAGTGTCGTACTGAATACTTGACAACCCAGGGCGCTACGTTGTGTTACTAAGCAGCAAATAGGATCAAAAAGGACGAGACTCATATTTTTTATTAAGATTTCCTTTCGTGTAGATGTGGGTCAAGTCCAAAATGACGTATTTTAGAGTTCGTAGATAGAAATAGAACAATTATAATTTTGTCCTATGTATACCTACTTAGCGACTTGAGGCATATTATATAGGTACTCTATGAACTGTGAAACAACGACAAATATAAATATTAGAGCTGGAATGGGTTGAAAAATGGTAAGTATATAAATGTTTTGAAACAATGACATTATAATGCCAACCATATAACAAATGGCCTATACTAATATTATAAAGCTGAAGAGTTTATTTGATTGTTTGTTTGGTTGAACGCGCTAATCTCAGGCACTACTGGTTCGAATTATTTTATTTATTTTTTAGTGTTGGATAACCCATTTATTGAGGAAGCCTATATAACATCACGCTACGATCAATAGGAGCGGCGCATCAACGAAAAATGTTGCAAAAACGGGGAAAATTATCTTATTATGAAACAGACGAAGTTGCGCGGCTCGGCTAGTTATTAATATTAGCTCTTTACCTACTACATTAAGGCATTGCACTGAAAATAAACGTGTTTTTTAAATTAGATGCATAGATATTTCTTAAATTTTAGTAATCCAAAAAAATATTAACAAATCACTACACGAAGATATATAAAAATTAAATAAACAAAACACAGCGAAAATAAATGCATGTATATAATGTAGGTGGATGTAAATGTGTATGAGATAATATATGATAATGAAGGTGACGGTGTTTCTGCAGGTGAGGGTGTGTGAGGGTGTGTGTGGGTGTGTGTACGTGCGTATACCTGTGTTTGTGTGTGCGTGCGGGTTGGTAGAGAGTGAATTGCAGATGTGTGCTTAACTATATTTTACTTTTTCTGCATATTGATCGTATATTGATAAGATTGGTTTAGTAGCCAGGATGTTATGCTTATGAACAATTTTTTTAAAATGGAAATTTTGAGCTGTATGTAATTGTAAATGTGTAGTCGACTTGACTGTAAGCCAAGTGTGCTTGGTCTTGGACGAGCAAAAAGCAACCCTCGTGTAATTACAACAAATTGACGATGCGATACCGTGAGTAGGTACACTAAATGACCTGACTTTACATACATATTACAAATGGGCAGAAATCTTATTGATGTCATAGATTACAAATATGAAGACACTGTACGTACAAGTTACCAATACCAATTGTTTTCGTTTCAAGGAATTGACTCACCGACATTCGATTGTCAGTTGTACATTGAAAGTACAACGACTGACCATTAATATAGTTATTATCATATTATCCACTAAAATACATTATTTGATGATCATTTTAAGTGGCTCATGTGGTTCATTACTTCACTAAAAGGGTGAGTGGAGGTATAGTACACCTGCATGTTGCCTGCTGCCTTATCGATCCAATATCATACGTTATGTCCAGACTACACACGTTTGATAACGATTGCCTGACACAATAATACCGGGATTACTTGGTAACCTAACCTAAAACCCGAAATCTATGACACAATCGAAGTATTTTTTCGATGTCCTTGTCAGTAGGCAGGCAAGGCCAGATACACAGCTGTTCACTAAACATAAACAAGCAAAGTTGAGGTTAACATAATATACGAACCCACATATGGTCAGTACAGTTTTAGACGTATGCTTTTACACAATTTTCAACTCTCGTCAAGTTTTAGTGCTCCATGAAGTAAAGTCGGCAGTGCCAGAATTATGACTTCACTAATAATGTTTGTGAGCGCGACCGTTATAGTCTCCGCTGGCACATATATACTCAAGCGTGTTTGCGTCATAAAGATATATAAGCTTTGGCCTTTCATATATCCTGAAACAATCCGTTTCATCCTCTGGGGAAAGAATAAATTTGTGATTCCCAGAAGTATTCTTGGAAAATGACGGCGCGTCGCATTTGAAATAAACTAGTGTAGTTAACTGCGGCGGCGGCGTCAATATGAACGCTAGGATCTTACGGAGCTATTGTACCGCGTGTTATAGCTGAAGTTTTATAATACATTTTGTAGAAAGACATAACAATGAGCTTTGAACTCTGACTTACACAATATGTTATTAGAACCATAACATGAAACGAATCACATAAAAAGCTCTGCAGGGATGGTATTTATTTCAATCATTTGAGATCTAAAAGCTAAAAGCTCTAAATCCATAGAATCGTAATACTCGGTCTGTCCTTGCACATTATCAAAAGATTCACGAAGCCTCACGTAACCCTTAAGACGGCCTTTTTAGAACAACTTGTCGACAGTGTTTCCGAGCATAGTTGTCCAGAGTCTTCAGGACTCTCTCATTACTCGATAGCTTTACAAAGAAACTCAAAGAGCTCTTATAAATATTTTTAATTAGAAGCTTTATTTTTGTCTAATAATAATCTTACTCGTTTTTTTTTGTATTCCATATCACGCAATGATAGTCACGCACTGCTTTTATTATTTAAGTGTAAAGGTACTACAGGATTAAAAGCGAAACTTCTGTTATTTAGTTTCTTACAAACTTTGAAGTAATTCATCTTCTATGTTCGTTTCGCATTCTCGTAACTAACAGACCGAATTTAATTAAAATTGCCACGTCAGATTCGTACGCCGTACGTCGGCGAAACATCCCAAAAATGAACGTAAGGAAAATTTTAATTATACCACGATCTTCAAGCGCCTGATCATTTGTTGAAATAAGGTTAGCCCTGTCTTGGAGAGCATTCTACTTCTACAAAATATATTTTGTTTAAACGTCATTGTACTTGTAACCGAAACGTATGAGGATACTAAAGAATCGTCGGCGTAGCACATAAACAATTGAATTAGCTTAAAAATATAAAATTTAGTTTTGATTATAAAATAAGTTTATAACTAGATGTGCCCGCGGTTTAACACGCGTTTATCGTTACTGCGCCGCCCCCGTGGCTCCTAGCGTGATGTTATATAACCTATAGCCTTGCTCGATATATAGGCTATCCAACACTAAAAGAATTTTTCAATTCCAACCAGTAGTTCCTGAGATTAGCGCGTTCAACCAAACAAACAAACAAACAAACTCTTCAGCTTTATAATATTAGTAATATTAGTATAGAGAACGCTTATATGTATTTTATGATGAGTACCTCTTCTTCTCTTCTCTCATTCTGTTTCTTCGTGGCTGTTCATGTTTAACAAATGACGCACACATATATACTGACTTACTGAGTGCCTGAGTGCCTAACACGAGGCTGCTGGCGCGCAGCGCTGCTGTACTGACTGCGACTGCTTTGCATGAGACCTCGGGTTTGATTTCTGGGCCGGACGAAGTGTTATTGATGAAATTAAATTGTCAGTAGCAGCACAGAGTCCGGCACAGTGCGTGTAGGCGGCAATTGACTTACTTGCCCACTATTACGTAGGGCCGCATATCATAGGTGGGCAGAGGTGAATTATACCCACATTTCGCGAATGTGGGTATAAATCACCTCTGCGCAACTCTTCAAAGGTGGGTTTCTTCCTCTACATGAGACTATGTGCACAGAATCAATGAGTTTATAAATCAATAATTAACATAAATGATGGAGTGCATAAAGGCTTACTACGACGAAACACAGCACGGCGTTAGCATTTCTTTAAAACGTAGTAGAAACTAATTCCTCTAGTGAGGACACGCAAAAAAATGAAATTCGTATGTTATAGGCATATAGATCTTTAGACATTAAAATAACCGTTGTTAACAAATATTCATAAATGTGGTTAATATTAATTTAGGCATTGTGTTAAGAAATAAAATCTGCCAAGATACTGGCTACTGGTGAAACATTTATGAATAAAAGTTCACAAATAGCTGTTATAAATGTACGAGTATGCATCTCTTCGCGGTACTTTCTAAAATATATAAATCAACTATTGCCATAATTATGTATTTTATTTATATTTGAAGTGATGAGGGCTATGTATTAGATTCCATTAATCGAAAATTCGGTGTAACCACTGTACAGTGCTAAATGCTTTCCTACATCTATTTGATTCAAACAAACGTTCTTGTAAGTCTGAATGAATAATTATTTACTTACTTGAACGTTAGTGACCGAGACGTATCGTAAATTTGGCTCCTTCAGCGATAAATTTGCGCTGGCAGTCGTTCTTTGTCTATATCGATCGGGGGTGCACGAATGTAGAATACACATAAAGCTTTTTTAACTCCTAAACGTTTTGTGACGCCGTTATTTATGATAATAGTGCAGTGTTTAAGACTTTAGGCATTGTTCGCTCCTAACCACCAACTTGGCGAAATTTTGCAGCATTTAGCGACTATGCTAAAAGAGCAAAAAACGAACATCAAGAGCAGCATTACACGAGCTCGCACCGCTAGGGACAGGTACTACTTACGGAGACTCAACGAAAATAAAAAGGATCGCTGTTACAGGATGTAAGTTAAAGTCTAAAAGTAGGGAACTGAATAAAACGTAGCTTCTCTTTGGTTCGTATAAAACATGTGGCATCATAGTGATCAATTCAAATTGATAGCGCAAAACCTCTTAATGCAAAATTCATTCGAATGGGAATAACGTCGAATCAATTCGGAATGGGGAGTGAAAAATAAATCGCAGGTACGGGTGCTCCACATCGACGTAATTCGATATCGGCGCCCCAAGCGCGCGGCGCGGCGCGGCGAGCGACGAGCGACGCCGCGCGCCGGCCGAAATGTTCACATTATCAAGTATTTACGTAGCTGCAAGTTGCATGAGACACCTCTATTACTATACACGTAAACATTTCACGCTACCCAACAAATTGTTCCTCATCGCGAGAAACGATTTTACTATGAATAAACTGGGTCAACGCTAATTCTTAAGTTTTTTCTCGCCATGAAAAACAATACGAAACGATAGAATTATAAATTTGGAACAGAATAGATGAATCATTAAACGTATAAAGCTTGCACAGAGCTACGCCCCGGAGCGGCGCGGCGGGCGGCGCGGCGGCGGCGCGGCGGTGCGGCATACGGAATGAGCAAATTCACACGTTCTCTCATAAATCATTGAACTTTATAGAGGTTGTACAAACATTTTTTAGGATGCAATGAGTCATAAACGTTCTGCATCAGTCGATAATGGCATCACGTTTCTCCGCTGTCCCGAACTCACTTTAATTCCAGGAACTAGTTTCTCAAGATAGATGGGATCCACGTTGTGTGAGATGTGTGCGATAACATCTCGGATTGTTTTTCTCATATAGGTATACCTAGGCTATATTATTAATAAACCTAGCGAGATCTAGTCCTGTTGACTGGACTATGTTGTACGTACTTCTATAAAGCTTTCGTTAAGTTTGAGATATATCTAAGGCTAGTACATCTGCTTGTTTATAGTAACGATTATTGCAAAATATACAATGATACATACATTTAAGAAAGTATTCTTTCTTTAACCGACTTCAAAAAAGGAGGAGGTACTCAATTCGTCTATATTTGTTTTTTTTATGTTTGTTACCTCGCTACTTTCAACTGGGTGAACCGATTTTGATGATTCCTTTTTTATTTGAAAGCTGGTGCTTACCGTGTGGTCCCATTTAATTTTGATCAAGATTTGACCATTCGTTTTCGAGTATCCTTAATAATGCGTATTTGGCTACATTGATGATGTTCTCATATTTGGCAAGGTTCACTAAAAACCGAGAAATAAACAAAATTTTAACAAAAAAGAAAACCGTTCAAGAAAGAATATTCTAAAACTTAAAATGCATTAAAAAGTTAATAAATAATTGCATATTCTTGTGAATAATTAAATTATTGTTATTATTGGAGTCGGTGTCAGCCAAGGTAGGTTTGTAACTAATTAAACATGAGATGTCTTACTTTAATCATAACATGCCAATGTTGGCATGCACAATTACACACATAGACGCGGCGCGGGCGGCTGACACCGACTCAAAAAATAACAATAATTTAATTATTCACAAGGATATGCAATTATTTATTAACTTTTTAGTGCATTTTAAGTTTTAGAATATTATTTTTTGAAGTCGGTTTTCTTTTTTGTTAAAATTTTGTTTATTTACAGTTATATATTTTGTTTATTTACAGTTATGTATATGTTTATACCTGTGTTTAATTCCTATCACGACACCCATTGATAACATTATTTTGCTAAACTGTGATCTACATAGAAAATCCTTACATACCGTTATTTATTACTCTTTTGTCCTTAATTAGATAATAATTTGCGCTTACTTTTACAATTGTTAAATAGGTAAGTATGTAGACATTTATCAGAAAACATGGCATCTCACAAAAAATCCTTATATAAGTAATAATTGAACTCGCCATCAAATATCGCGGGCGGGTTTTGAAGCAGCGCTATATTTCGGACACAGGCACAGGGCTGACGTCTGTGGCTCCCGCGGCGCCCGCGCCGCGCGCCACACGGAAGCTCCGCTCAGAAAGCTGCCAAACTGACCCTAAAGCAATTTGTGTAAATTATACAAACGCAAAGCAACCCGTTTAATCGATATCTGATTGACGTATTTGAATTTACTTCCGGATATAACAATTAGTTTATATTTTGTGAAACTGGCAAGTAGAGTATGTTTTCTATTTCACAAATAATTGAATCGTTTGCCAAATTGTAGTAATTTGGCGTCAGGTGCAACGGGCGCGTCAAACAGTCTCTCGGTACTTAGCTGTACCTCGATAGTACCTAACTAACGACCTAACCACAAATCGTCAGGCTGTGCCGTACGATTTTTAATAACATCGTTGTGGGATATACATTTATGTTTATCATAATATAAAAATAAATATATAAATATAGCAATAATATACATTATATTACACAAAAAACAATAACATTGTTATACATTTTCAAGTATTCGTGACTATAAAGATACAAGCTCCTCGTATTGATAGGTATCTGTTACGAGTTATATAGGTACATACAACCTAATTTGGAAATGTCGTGTTAACAACTTTATATATCAAGATATTTATATGAATACTCTAATATCTGTATGTTTACAACTAAACGCGAAGGGGCACTAACCCAATGATTAGACAGTCTCTAGTTCGATGCCATGTGTCGACTCAAGTGACCCCACTCACAACATAACACAAGCATTTAAACTAGCAGAATGTATCTTAGCTGGGGTATAAAGAATACGAGTAATTATCATCCAAATTGCTAGTAGATGCTATAATTAGAGATTTTAATGTCTATACTACACGCATAATGCATGTTTATAAGACCAGTAGTTGACGTATTTACTATCAAACCCTACAGAAACTCGATAAGAACTTGACCACACAAGTACACGTGCAGTTGGTCAAAATGATAAGTTGTTAAACTCGAATATTGTTAGTTAGTATTGCCATAGCTCGTCGCGCGGCGCGGTGACACACAGAACACCCCTATTGTGTCCGTTGTTAGAAGGTTTGTATATTGTAAAAACACTCTTCCGCAAAATTATAGTTATATAAATCGCGATCTTAGCACAACGCCCATCAAACGCTCAGAACTTGGTTCCATCCACTCATACATATTCTTGTTTTCTGTTCGTGTACAACGTTTTCCTTCGAGTGTGGCGTAAGATACATGTAGGGCTGTAGCCCGACATTTGTCATGACTGTTTATTGCCGTCCAACGTCATGTGGGCTCCCATTACACACACGACAACAGGACTGACGTTGGGCTCAGACAGGACGAAATCACCGAGATTTTCCCTTATGCTACTTTTTCTGTGAGTTGTGGTTACGTTTATTTATACGGATGATGATAGCTTACTATAACATTGCCCTAGATAGCTTACAATTTGCGATCTTATTTAATCGTATTATCTTTTTAATTATTCTAATGTTCTATCTCTGGCGCAGGTTAAACTGACAACTGTAACTTAGTAAATGTAACTTGGACATGTAGGTACCTACAGGTAGTTCTAGCGTTGTGACCCAAGTGAATAAATTGTCTAAGTCTCTCTGTGTGCCATTGAGTCGTATTAAAAGGATTTCAGTCACAGCTTTGGCTGCAATCCAAAACTTAACTCAGTAGAAAGTACGATTAAACAATGTTGTTGAACAAAGTACAATGGCTTATCTTCGTCTAACGCATGTCTTAATTTTATCTATCGAGGTCATACTATGATGTATTGATGTTGGTAAACGGAGAAAGATACGACCTCATCGTAAACACTATTACTATCAAAAACAATCTTACCTACAATATGCTTTAAAATAAATGACTATCTTTAAAACACGTATATATCCATTTAATTTTATTAAATAAGATAAATATGTAAAGTAGTAAATTGACGTGCGTTTTGAAGGTCGCCAGTTCAAGAAGTTTTTAGAAATTTATCCATATATACAGATATACGGCAATAGGCAAATCCTCAACGAATAAATCTAGAACTATTTGGCAAATCATAAATAAACCTAACTGTAATGTTCCAAAGACCTCTATATCTAGTATAAATTTTGACAATAAAACCGTTACACACCCAAAAACCATAGCGAACTTGTTTAATAACTATTTCATTGATAAAATACATCCAACAAACAGATCAGAGACAAGTCCAACATCATATATTCAGAGTACGATGCATTGTATGTCTATGGCTTCTGCTACACCCTATGACATACTGAATATTATAATGAAATTAAAAATACGAACAGTGTTGGTTACGACGGTATCGCCACAAAAATTTTGAAAGCTGTTGGCTCCAAAATATGTGGTCATCTATGTTTTATTATTAATCTTAGCATTACTAAAGGTATATTTCCGGATGCATTAAAAAGAACCATAATAAAACCATAGTATAAGAAAGACAATAATAAACTCATGGTCAATTACAGACCAATTGCACTTATACCAGTAATGTCTAGTGTTTCACGTTCTAGTGTTTACAGTGTGTCGTAAGAGGAAAACCTAGGCGAACGTTTCTCGATCAGATCGGAGGCGTCCTGGACAAAGGCCAGGTTAAGAGCTCCTTGAACCGACGGGCGTGTACGAGGAATGTGATGAAAGTGAATGAAGCCAGAGAAGTGTGTCAGGATCGTAGCAAATGGAAATCCGTAGTCTCTGCCTACCCCTCTGGGAAACAGGCGTGAATCTATGTATGTATGTATGTCTAGTGTTTGAAAAAAATATATATAGAAAATTAATAACTACCTAGAAAAATATAATATATTAGTAGACGAACAAAAGGGATTTCGGAAAAATAAAAGCATAATTGCACATTGTGCAAAAATTCATAGATAACTAGACTAACTATGAATTCTTGCACAATGTTATGATTAATATGGATAAAAGAGAACTAGTTAGCGCCATATGTTGTGATATGACGCAGGCTTTCGACTGCGTCCACCATCAATCCTTGGTAGCTAAACTTGAAGCCTATGGTATTAGAGAAAATCTTTTGTCCAAACATCGCCAAACAATGTTCGGTGTCCCACAAGGAAGTATCCTGGGGCCACTTCTATTCCTCTTGTATATTAATGACCTCCCAAAAGCCACATATAACCCAATAACGCTATTTGCAGATGATAGCACAGTTACAATAAAATGTAGTAACACTGATACTTACGAACAAGAAATAAAAAACACTTTAGATGATGTCATTAAATGGTTAGATGCAAATAATTTACGAATTAATATTGGCAAAACTACCCTAATGACTTTCAGTCAACGTACGGCTCAGACTAATTTAAATATTTGTCATGGTAATCAATCAATACGTGAGACTCAAACTACAAACTTCCTTGGGCTAATAATCGACAATAAACTTACATGGAAACCACATATTGATGCACTTTGCAAAAAAGTCAGTAAGTCTGTTTACGCACTACATGAGCTGGCTCAAATAACAAATGTAAGTTCTGTTGTTACTGCATACCATGGTCTGGTCGTTTCGTTACTAAGGTACGGTATAATTTTCTGGGGAAATTCAACAAATAAAGATATTATCTTTAAAATGCAGAAGAGATGTATTAGAGCTATGTTTGCCTTAAAAACGACGGATAGCTGTCGCCCGTATTTTATAGAACATAAACTTTTAACTCTACCCTGCTTATATATATTCGAAGTAGCTGTATTTGTCAAATGTAATCCAACTCTGTTTATGTTAGCGTCAGATTTTTACAACAGACGTCAAAGAGATGTGTATCGGCTTTGTATACCTAAAACTAAAACTGCTCTGATGCATAAGAGTATATTTCATATGGCATCTCTTATTTACAACAAACTGCCTAAAACAATTAAAGAATCTGAGTCTAATTTGTTCAAGAAAAAATTAAATGAATATTTAATAAATAAATGCTATTATACGGTTACTAATTATATAAATGACAAATTATACAATGACATTTAAACAAATTTATATTATTATTATTATACAATTTTAATTTAATTTACAATTTATTCTTTTGCTTTGGTTATAATAGCCGGACATCTATTAATTATTCATCCATTAATTGCTATTTTTATTCTACAATTGACTATATTTTAATTATATGACATTGTATTTAATTTTTCTGAATTTTGATATAAAATGACTTATTTTTCGACTTTACATAATTAATTTATTATACTTTTATCAATGTTTGCATGCCACTACTATGGTCCAAATACTTGCACCTTTAATGCCATCATTTGTAACACCATTTGTCACAGTATTTCTGCAAATAAATATGATTTTGATTTTGATTTTGATTTTGATAAAATAAATAAATCATATCTCCAATATCGTAAACAAATTACAGAAATTACAAAATTTGTTGTAGTTTTTTATAATATTGTAGATTTTGAATGAAAATAATGTTGGATAAAATATCATTGGCATAACTAGAATAATAATTTTTGTAATCTATACTAATATTATAAAGCTGAAGAGTTTGTTTGTTTGTTTGCTTGAACGCGCTAATCTCAGGAACTACTGGTCCGATTTGAAAAAATCTTTCAGTGTTAGATAGCCCATTTATCGAGGAAGGCTATATGCTATATATCATCACGCTAAGATCAATAGGAGCGGAGCACCAATAAAGAATGTTTCAAAATCGGAGAGTATTTTTTCCTTTTGAGAGCTTCCGCTGCGTGCGCTGCGTAAACAGTTAAAGTTTCGCAAAAATCATGTATGACAGAATTGTTCCCCTTTAAAAGTTCTAAAAAAAAGTCCGCGACAGCATATGTCTATATTTAAGGTTAGCTCACTATAACCTTTTTTATGCTAACCAAATTTGTTCTAAAATAATGCATTATTTGCGAAGGTATTATTATAAACATGATATTAATCCTTATCCAAATAAATACGTTATTCATCACAAGTATTTAATTTAAAACAAAATTGCCCTTTACATCATTCGATTTTAATGAATATCTTAGGAGATATCGCAGTTTTAAAAATAACATTGCAGCAAAATAATTACCCATTACAGACATAGTACAAACGATGTTTCTCCTGGTTTATTCTGCGTGATTACTACTGGTTCCATTTGAAAAATTCTTTTAGTGTTGGATAGCCTATTTATCGAGGAAGGCTATAGGCTATATAACATCACGCTACGACCCACGGGGGCGGCGCAGTAACGATAAACGCGGGTGAAACCGCGGGAACATCTAGTAATATAATAACCTTGACATAATATTATAATTAATGCGTAATAATAATCCGACAATGTAATTAGAAGAATGAATATCAATAATAATAATTTTGATGTAATTTAAATCTAAAGGGATATTATTTTATGTTTATTTTAATTATTTTACTGCATTTTTTAGGTCGGTATTAATTAACATCAGCGGCGGCGGCGGCGCGTAGTGTTATGACATTGTGAATAATGTCACATGGAGGAAAGGAGTGATGTTCTTTGAATGGGAATATCTGTCCTGGCGTGGTATAGCATATAAATAGTAGTCACAATTACCGCCGCGCGCCGCTCATATATTGTTACTTCGAACACGCTTCAGCACGGAATAGTTATACGAGTAGGTCAGTGCTGCGCGCGACTGTACCTATGGCAACATGGTTTGGTAGACGATTGGGTCTATGTAGACGGATCTGAAGGAAATTATTTGAATTGACACCATTGCCTAATAGAAGAAGTGCACCAACTATATCGTCTATTACGCAATCGATCAACATTTTACAATTACAACACAATCCTGGTATCGACTTGTACCGAGCATATAGCGTTTGCCACGCGTTGCTCTTACTGGCGCGGCACACCTGACGATGTAATCATTTGCGTCGGCACGGCGCGGAGGAGTGCACATTTGGGTAAACAGGCGCACGTATGGACGTCATTTTAGAGACGCACTACTAATATTGTAGCTGTGTATTAATGACCTATGAAAAACTTGTTTAGAGGCTTTTTCTTTTTTAAAAGAAATATGTTTTTGATACAAAAGGTAAGGAACCTTTTGTATTACCCTACGACTACACACACGTAGCTGTCGTTCTCAGTACCTACATGCGTCACTTTTCTGTCATAGCGTTCTAATTTCTGGTCGTAATCTTCCGAAGAGAAATATTGAATGTGTCAACAACATAATAAGGCCCGAGCCACACTGTACACGCTTGCATGAACTATATGTACTAGCAAACAAGACGTAAGCGCGGATACCGCGAGTAGTGAATGGATTCGTTGACTCTTGCTAAGGTAACCATTTGTGAGTAGGCTACAATGAGTGCTATAATGTAGATCTGTCCTTATGTTTGTCATCACGAGGCGTGCGAACGCTCAGTATTAGCATTAAATGATGTTATGAAGGCGTCCCAAAGTAAATGAACGAACTATGTATTATGATTATAATGATATTTACTCGCTGCTGTTTGGTTAAGACTGGTAATTAAGATTATGTGCCGAGCACAAATAAGGGTAATTTGTTGTAACACGCCGGCGCGCGGCGCCGACAACATTGAGACGGTCGTCAGCTTGAATATAATGAATATAGTAGCTAGTATATAATTTTGTAAAAATGTTGGAATATTCCAACATTTTTACAAAGTGATGGTTGCTTTCCTCATGTTTGAAATAATTTATTATACCTATTTATATAGGCCTCATTTTTATATTTTATACCCGTGTGCATATAATATATAATAGCAGCGATAGCCTAGTGGGAAACCGTTGGACTGCCACGCAGACGTCTCGGGTTCGATCCCAAGGCGCGCATCTCTGACTATTCGAAGATATATGCGTATTAAATAGTTACATATTGCTTGCTTTAATGGTGAAGGAAAACATCGTGAGGAAACCTGCATGTCTGAGAGTTCTCCATAATGTTCTCGAAGATATGTGAAGTCTGCCAACCCTCACTAGGCCAGCGTGGTGGACTATGGCCTAACCCTTCTCAACCGAATCTGTATCCCTGCGCCAACTATCGGGCACTGGCTCATGAATTTGGTGTTACTGCTGACTTTCCAAGCACAATAATACTCTCCGCGTGGATCAGTAGCGCATACATTCACATTAAAGCCGGCGCCCGCGCCGGCCGTGTCAAGCTGCCGTTTTATCAGTGCTGGACAAGTTAAAAAACTTCCTAACTCTTTTATTAAATGCAAAATTTTCCATATCTTACTTATCGATGAGACACTGCTTTAAAAATATAGCGAGTCTTTGTACGAGCTGGTGGGCGCTGTTGGATGTGCACGACAAATAACAATTAGTACGACTGATCATCAACAGTTGGTGTCACTTTGAGGGAACAACAATATAATGTTGTGCTAATAGAACACGTTACCATAGTTCACAAATATGATTTGCCCAAAGACGCCCACGTTTCTTTATTCCATCAGTGACAGCCTTAATATAATATTGAACAGTATAATAACAATATAAATAATATTATATTAATATGCTTAATGCCAGTGATTGTTGTCTGTAAAACAAGCTCATTTCTCATTGGCGGCTATCAACAGGCAACACTGAAGGACGCGCGACGACGTGTATTCCCATGCTCACAAATCAAGATACCCTCTTGAACTGAGAGATGTAATCGGATGACCCATTTATCATGGGCCATGGCATATGTAACTGTTACTGTTTAATTGTCCAAATTAATATCATATCCTACTGAGCGTTTTCTTAGCGTACCTACGTACGATTACATTGGAGGAACGTCTTAAACATAACTATATGAGCCATCATGTGATTAAGAATTAACGAAACAATAAGATGTTTTTATCGAATGAATGTGTGTATCTGTTGAATGTCTACTATAAAACCGAAATGATATCTTGCCAGTGAATACTAGCAATACATTACATTACATATACTTAATATAAAGAAATATTATATAATAATAGGTATATGTATTCGGATACGTTCGGATACGTGACATAGCCCAGTCATATTAGGTTAAAAAAGGGGTCAACCTCGGAATGAAAGATAATAAGCTGTAAATTGGTATAAACCTTTGTTTTGTCGTTCTAAATGTTGTCTCAAAAGTCACAAGTGCTATCGTGTCCGCGTCTTAAGATATTGAAGGTCAAAGGTCGTAAAAATCGGTTTTTCGTGAATATCTCGCTTTCTATTGCTTAAATGAGATTTGCACTTTTTATAAAAGTTGTAGAGTATAAAATTCTCTAGAAAGAAAGAAAGAAAGAAAAATGTTTTATTTGCATCTCCATATATACATAATTTTAAAAACAATATTAGATAATACAATTAACCCGAAAACGGTACATGGAGATCAAATTAGGCAACTGCGTCAGCTATTGTTGCAGTATAGACTGCAACGCTGGTATTCTCGCAGGCCTACTAACAATAATTTATTAATATAGATCAATGCATAAAAAAGTAAAACATATAAAACATGAGATAAAAATAATAAATATAAACTTAAACAATATATTTATTTATACTATATTTATTCATACATAAAAGTGTATATAAATATATACATGTATATATAGTAGTCTATAAAAAATTAGTGTAATATAACCATATGATATACTACAAAACACTGCATGTGAAAATTACACAACAAAACACAAAACAGAAAAAAAAAAGAAAAAAGCAAAGGAACATTGTCTTACAGATTGTGTTTCCGAACGCCACTTATAGTTGAGTGTAGTTGTTACGTCTGTCATGAATGTCAAAAAAAGCGTCTCACAGAGCTGGAGCTGGATGCGTAAAAAACATTGCCGCTGCGTAAGTGCGTACGCGCAAATTAACAAAGTATGCATTACACAATTATTATTATATAATATATTCGTCATATTGTTGTTCTTAGCTGTTATAAAGGTATGTAAAATTATTATTACAATGATTTTTGTTTGTTTATTAAAAACATCTTAAACTTATTACGGAATGTATGCAATGTTTTCAGATTTCGCATAGGCGGTGGAAGGTCATTCCAGCAATGGGTTGCGGCGTATTTGAAACTACCCCTGAAAGCCGTGGTTCTGTGACTCGCTGTGACCAAGAGATGAGATGCTGCACGCGTATTGTACTGATTAATATTACGAGACCATGTTAATTTTGTATACAGATATTCCGGTTTTTTGTATAGAACAATGCCAAAAAGTAAAGTTGCCAGATGAAGGTGCCTGCGAGCAGTCATCTTCAAAAGGTTCCCACTGTTTAGGAATGGGGTGACATGTGTACGAGGTGGGATGGTATAACAAAATCGAGCACATGCGTTCTGTACACGCTGGATTACTTTCTCCGTTCTTTTCAATATGCATGGACCAAACACAGTATCCGCATAGTTTAATTTTGACAATATGAGAGTCTCACAGAGCAAAATACGCATTTCAGTACTCAGATGTTGGCGAACTCGATATAGCAGCTTAAGACGGTAAAAACAGTTTTTGACTGCTTCGAGTACATGCGTCTCAAAATGCAGTTCCCCATCCATGACCAAGCCTAGATTTCGAGCCTCACGGACTTGCTCAATTGGACAGCTATCAACCATCACTAACGGATTAAGGTCTTGTATCTTTTTTATGCATTCCTTTGTGCCTAATATTAAAAATTTGGATTTGGTAGGGTTAAGAACCAGTGAATTTTTTCTAGCCCAGTCTGATATTTTATTTAAATCTATATTCATTTTATTTACAGATTCATGGCAATCATTAGGGTGAAAGGATATATATAATTGAAGGTCATCGGCATACATATGAAACTGGGTATTATGTATATGTATATCTACAACTTTTGGTTGAACTTTTTTTTCATACGATCAACCGTTTTTGCGGTAGACCGCCAAAAGTGCGCCGCGTACAGTCATATATGGCCTAATGCAATGTCAAGCGTGAGTTCCAGTACCAGCTTCTCCCTCTAGACCGCATTCAACGGAGAGCGACTCGAATCGTCGACTGCCAGGATATTTCAAATCGGCTAGACCCCTTGGCGCTGCGTAGAGATGTGGCCTCGCTATGCATCTTCTATCGCTTATACTATGGGGAGTGTTCCGAGGAATTGTTCGGATTGATCCCTGCCGCCTCTTTTCGCCATCGTCCTACGCGACAGCATTTTCACTCCCATCATTTAGATGGTTGGCAGTCCACAACTGTGAGTTTCTCCAGGAATTTTCTACCTCGCACAACAAAACTGTGGAATGAACTATCGCCTGCGGTATTTCCGGACCAATACGACCTTCAACACTTCAAGAAAAGAGCGTACTCCTTTTTAAAAGGCCGGCAACGCACTTGTAACTCCTCTGGTGTTGCGGGTGTCCATGGATGGCGGTAATCGCTTACCATCAGGCGATCCGTCTATTCGTTTGCCCCCTAATCCATAAAAAAAAAAAAAAAAAATAATAGGTGCAAATCTTATTTAAGCAATAGAAAGCGAGATATTCACGAAAAACCGATTTTTACGACCTTTGACCTTCAATATCTTAAGACGCGGACACGATAGCACTTGTGACTTTTGAGACAACATTTAGAACGACAAAACAAAGGTTTATACCAATTTACAGCTTATTATCTTTCATTCCGAGGTGAAACCCCTAATATGACTGGGCTAACATCGAATTTTAAATAAAGCCAATGTGCGCTTTCACTGTCGACAAGGAATATACAAAGTGTGATAGCGTCTTCGTATTTTTGAAAGAATTGGGCTCCTCTCCTATAATCCCAAATATCGTCAGATTGTACCAAAAATACCTGGTCATGTAGGTACATAACCTGGTATTTTGCAAGGTAATGATACGTGCAAGAGATTGTATATGTTATATACATAGATAAGTAATATTAGTTACAATAGTATCTGGCAAAGCTTTTATGAACATAAGTAGGTATACCAATTCTACGAAAAGATCTCGCCGCATTTTCAAAAGCTGCAGCAATACCATCCATAATATATTTGGAGAATAACTGTTTTACGCGTTCACATCCAAGAACATAAAACAATAATGCTTTTGTCCATTACACATTACACGTAGTTACATTGAGGCGAGTGCGAGTGGCATCGAATAACTCCGCTACTGTTGTCTTGACTTATATAATAAATACAAAAATGCCTTGTTTAATTTGTTACGCCAATGGCTTATAGCTATGTCCTTCTTCCTCTGTTCTGTGTTTATGTTCTGTTCATACTCATACACGTTGGAAAATTCGAACGGGACGCACTTACTCACTGCTTATTGTCTTGATTCAGTAACCGTACAAGGAAACCGCTAAATGTGCAGTCAAGACGATCTCCAGTTAAGTGCATACCTCTGACATTGATATGGATATTGACAGTTTGCTGTTCTCATTTTTGTTACTCGGTAAAATAAATGACTTCGGAGCCATGTAAATAATTACTGCGACATTGCGAGTCATCACATCCGTTCTTATATTTTCGAACGTGTCTAGAGAACTTGTATAGGACCGTTTTATACAGAATCTCTGGCGGAGTCACCCTAATTTATGACTAATGATATTTAACTGTAGGTACCTATATAATGATATCATTTATATACTAAATACATATATAAGTGGTTTATACTATAACTAAATACATAATTGTTTATATTGGCATTATATTTATATATTTTATTTAAGTTTGCGTAATTATACTACATTGTATTTTAAGCAATATTTACGTAATTTGATTTATAGGTATTTAATTCTTTATTTCTCTTTAATGCACTTTTGGGTGCGCCGCAGCTTTCCTTCCGTCTCTGAAGTCCCTCCCCCCGTCCCCTTCACCTAGGCTACAGTCTACGTATGCTTACTTGCTAGTTGTATTAACTAGACTTATTGCGAGATTAATGACTTTAGCATTAATTCCGTCAATGCAACAATAAAAACGTAGAAAATTAAAAATGCATGCAGGTCTTGCAACCGATTCTTTTCTTTTGCTGAAATTAATAAACTAAAATCCGTAAGTACGGCAAATATTAAAACATACCCAAAACTTTGTATAAAGGAGACAGAAAATTGTGGGCCAAATTGTAATAAGATGAGATATGGTCTAAAAAATTAGGCATATTTTTTATTTTAAAATATAAAATATCAGCTTAATTTACAATCTAGGGGCGGAGAAAATGAGATAGATAGTTTTCGTAATATTTTCGATTTAATTAATCAATTGCAGATGCTTCACTCGTATCGTATTTTCCGATACGTTATGAGTGCTTGCCCGATTGTTTTTTATTTTCAACGACCACTGCTTTGTTTATTACGGATTCCGACCTCCCCTATATAAAAGGTACTCTGTGATTCCGACACGGCCTACCTCGTACGACACTTGCTTTCACTCTGGACACCGAAGATCACTCACACGTTTGAGTTGGAATTGTTCTATTGGAATTTTGATACCGGCTTGGATTGTGGAAACTATGGATCGCTGTGTGAATTGTGGGATAGCAACTAATCACTGCAATGCATAGGCCGACGACCCTTGGATGATAAAACAATTCTGTCAGTGATTCGGCTATGGCTTGCACCTAAGTCTGTAAGTAAATATAATCTCATCTAACCAACTCCCTGGCAGGTCTAAAATATAAATATAATAAGAATGTTTGTAAAATGTTTACATTCAAGATAAAATCCTAAGCTAATTACTTAATTAGACATTGTTAAAGTGGTTGAATATTGAAATGCAATAGAAAGATTTAATTAAATAAATGTCCTCTTCCTCTCTCCTAATACACCTACTATTTTGTGCCTGACAGAGTCCATAATTGATATTTTGATTAATATTACCAACTGTATTCTATTATGGAAACAATAAAGTATTGATTAATTATTTAATTATGATGATTTAATTATATTTTACCATTTTTAGGTAAACAGTAGTGACTATGTTTGTCAAGCATGCTGGGACTTGGCTCAAAGTTCACATGTTAATGACCAAAGAAGACTACTTGGCCACTGTAAATATCAGCATCCGCTGTGGGCACTCTCTAGCATCACAAGTCCGTCATTTACTTTATATCAATTCAACCCGTGAATCAATAATTTATAATGTTATACAAGAGTGGATTATACCTCAAACTGTAAGTAACTTATAGTTTGAAATGTTGTTTACTGCAAGTCAAAAAATATTTTAAATACATAGACCAGTCCCATAACATTGAATGTTAATATTTTTTACTGCAACTGAAGTAAATGTAACTCACATCAGGTGAAAACATTTTGTCATAAGTCGCAACATAATTATTATTATCTTGTTATTATATTTGCTAAGTTTATATATATTATATATTATTATTGTGGAATGAAAATGCAGATGATTAAAAACAGTATTTTTGTATTCTTATTTAAAATCTAATCACAAACCATATGTAGTTCATTGGTTATAGGTACTAACCCCAAATTGATCATCTTTATAAATTCCAATTTTGATTGTATGTGTCTGTTACAGATACAAGCAATAAGTTAAAAATGTCATACTTGTTAAGTGGCTGCAGACAGAGCTGCTGTCCATATGCTGATGTCCTTGAAAGAAGTAATAGATACTGGCTTGCTACGTTTTGAAACAATAAATGACATGGAAGATCGTGTTGTACATACATAGATTGGAATAAATAAAGTACAATTTAATCAAATGTTAATTGAAGTTCCTCAGTTGTTGGAAATGCCAAAAGCAACCCTAGCTCTGGCCGCTTATCTATATTATATATAGTATATAATTATGTATGTTTACCCATAGTACAAGCTTTTCTTAGTTTGGGCTAGATTGTGATGTGTGTATGTGATAGAATATTATATTATTATTATCTACCTGCACAATTCTTAGACAATATTTTAATAATAATACAAGATGAATAAAGTATGAACTACATTCGATAAATCCATTCTTGTTATCTATTTATTGTTTCAAGTCATCATTCAGTATAGCATTTTTGAAACTTCTTTCTCTAGGCATTTATCCCGGTAATGTCCATTGCGGACCCAGGATTTGCTTACTGGTCTAATCGGATTTGGGTGAATTTCAGTTATTTTACGGAATGGCTGCCATATGATCTCCGCAACTCAGAGGGAAACATTTGACGCACATAATTTCGAAAAGTCATATAACTTACCGAAAAGTCAGAGATGCGCGACCAGGGTTTGTACCCGAGACCCCATGCATTGCAGTCTATTGGTCTCCCCAATGAGCGATAGCAGCAGCTCTTAATATGATTTTCAAACATTCTCCACTAAATATAATAATAACATTAGAGAGATTGTAAGATAACCTCACTTTTACTAAACCTCTAATAATAACAGAGCTCTCAGATTGTCAAAGTCCTTCAAATTTTCAGTGATGGTATATTTAAATATTAACTACCAAATGACATTAGTTTCATCTTATTACATTTTGGCCCAAAACTGTATGAAACCATTTCAGTCTCCTTTGTTACATTCGGAGATTCCGTGCCGAAAAACAAATGTTGAAAACTATTGCACGTGGGTGAATTATAGATTCTGAGGATATCCCTTCAATGTATAACTCACGGTCCAATAGGCACTTTAAATGTACTAGTACATTGTGAGGTGACAGATTAAAACAGTGTCCAGTGTCACCTATCAATCCGGCGCGGCGGCGCCTGACAGTTCCCATATTTCAGTTATCTACAGAGAATTATTCCATTGTCTGTTGAGACAAACGTTTGGGTCCGACCAATTCAACAGTTCGCAGCTGCTACTGACTTATACTTATATAAAGCTATGCTCTATTACTTTCTCTGTTAAAAATATTAGGATCAGGACGTGATTTATAAGATATTATCAAAATATGAAAGCAACATAGGTATGTGACAATATACCAGCAAATATTTTATAGTAATATTGATATGCAGTAATTAAAATTTAACTTATAATCATAGTTATGAACAGCGACGATTATTATTTGAGAAATATATTCTGTAGCGAAATGGCAATAATGAAAATTATATAATTTCGTTCTCTGTACAATTGTTTCTCTCCCCCTGTTGTTTACTCGGTGACTATTGGCACGATACAAGTACAAATTTGTAATAGAATTTAAAAAAATCGTGTAATTCCTTTTAACCACGCATTCTACTGGTGATATAGAATAACCCTGACCATATTTTCATATTTTTAGGGTTCCGTAGCCAAATGGCAAAAAACGGAACCCTTATGGATTCGTCATGTCTGTCTGTCTGTCTGTCCGTCACAGCCACTTTTTTCCGAAACTATAAGAACTATGCTGTTGAAACTTGGTAAGTAGATGTATTCTTTGAACCGCATTAAGATTTTCACACAAAAATAAAAAAGAACAATAAATTTTGGGGGTTCCCTATACTTAGAACTGAAAAATTATATTGAGGTTTCTAATATCATTTTTTTCTAAACTGAATAGTTTGCGCGAGAGACACTTCCAAAGTGGAAAAATGTGTGTCTCCCCGCTGTAACTTCTAAAATAAGAGAATGATAAAAGTAAAAAAAATAAATGATGTACATTATCATGTAAACTTCCACCGAAAATTGGTTTCAACGAGATCTAGTAAGTAGTTTTTTTTTAATACGTCGTAAATCGTAAACCGCAATTTACCTTTCATTCAATCAACTCAAAAACTGGAATATAATATATTAGCTTGTTTAGCTATCACAAGCCTATATGGGCTTGCATATAGTTAGATCTAAATCCCATCATTTAGGTACCTAATTATAATGTTTACTTATCAATAACTTAATTTAAAAAAAAACATCGATTAAAGTTACAACGAACTACAAGAACTTTTATATTATGTTACTTGCTGCTACGGAACCCTTCATGAGCGAGTTCGACTCGCACTTGGCCGCTTTTTTTTTATTAGATTTATATGTTTTTGGAGAAATTAATGCACCGATATTTTTCGTGAAATGGTTTCATATAGTCATATGTTATAGCTATAACATATTGACATTTACGCAATGCGAATGCGCTAATGCCAAATAAAAACAAACGTTCCCCAATGACTTTAATTCCCTTGTGTATCTTATCAAAAATATCAATAAATATTGAATCTCACACCGCTGCCATTTCTTGTGGAGTTTGCACTAAACTAATTGTTTTATATGTCACTAGTTTATTTTAATTTTAATATAACGTTACACGGCGGCCGATAATCGTCCATGTTAATAAATATTTTGTCTTAAAAGAGAAGTATAAAGAGCATAAAATAAACACATTTTATATTTGGAGCAACAAAATCAGCATCTTTTAGTATCGCAGTTACACTGGATGCCCTTTACAAATTGCCTTTCAGCATATTCCAAGGAGAATGCTAATCAGTAGTAATCAGGCTGCGCAGACCTAATAGTTATAGCCTCTATGAATAGAACGAATATAAACAATTACTAAGGGGTATTCATAACGGTGTCACGACTCAATTAAACACATTTGTACAATTAGCTAGGGACGAATCGAAGGGACGCGACGGCGCGGCGCGCGGCGCGGCGGTAACCTTCACTGAGATATCGCCAGTAATTAGCTATAAGTATGTAACACTCGTTCTTTATTCCTTATTGGTTGCGCATCTTAATATCGTTCACTACTCGGTTTCATCGATCGGGGCTGCGTTTGACCATTGTACGGTTCAGATAAATAATTGAAGCGTCTGAATTTGATACAACATCGCTCGTCGGGAGTCGGCGCGCGGGGCTGTTATCACAACGCCTAGGCGCCTGCCCCATGTATCCAGCAGGCGCAGGCGGTGAGTAACATTTATGGCCACTCCTACAACTAACAAGTAAAAGTTATCCGAAAGATAAATCGCATGCTGTTTTTCTCTCGTTAGGTTAAAGAAGAGAGACGGTGAGACTTTTATCTTCTAGATAAATGCTATTTGGAGGTGGTAGGGCATGCCCTTAGTTTATTAATACGTTTGTAAATATTAAACTCTTTAACTTTATTTCGGTTTATGATAAGGTTTTTAAACAATACTAAATTTTGCCCGCGGCGTTGCGTCAATGTAAGTTAGGTTAGGTTGGTAGCAGTACTTTTTCTGGATGATCTACATCTCCCGCAGTAAGTGTATCGCGGTTTGTTTCACGAACACAAAGTGCAGCCACACTCGGTACAATCATGTAGGATGCGACCGACACGTCGTCGCGTACGGGGTCTGAGAACGATACATACGCGATCTTAACATTTGTAGTCGATCAACAACGTTCTAGAAGCCTGCAGCGTATTTATCACAGAATGTACAACTTTATCATCAACTAATAATTTAACTGTAGGTAGGTACTGGCTTTTTATACATATATACGGTTCTACTTCTCCGTAGATTATTGAGTGTATGATACTTAAAGAAAAGGGCTGTCAGCGTAATCTACGCATAGATATAGCTATACTAAGATTACGCCGGAGTAGATGTAATTGGACGTACTTTCTGAAAAACGTTCCAACCCACACTTGGGTCAAAATCGAGTTATTATTAGCAAATTAGTCACGGGGTTACTATTTACTAGCTGGAAAAATTTGGTAGCTCTACTATCACTCTAAATATGAAATCATGACTTAGTAGCCCAACCCCACATGTATGAAGAAGCACTACGGGATTGAAGTTCAATCACGATTATCTCAAAATGTTAACTTTGTGGGTTGGAACGTTTTTCAGAAAGTACGTCCAAATATAATAAAAACCGATCAAGTCAAGTCAAGTGCGAATTGGACCGGTGCCGTGCACTGAGGGGTGCCTCTCTTCCCTTTTAGTACAAAATAGCTCCAGCCGGTAATTGAGTGCTAGTCAAAAAATATACCATGTCTCAAAAACTACAAGTCATCACAGACTGACGGTTTTGGCAGCGGTGTATTCGCTCTAAGTTTTTAATATATGCGGCGGCAATCTACAGATTTAACAGGTTCCCTGTCCGATAAATGGCATATGATACATAACAATAGATTTTCTATTGTGCCTATCACGGGACAGCGAAAGGGATAAAATACTAGAATCACATACTAACTAATTTATACTAGAAGGACATTTAGAGACTTTTCTGAGAGGTAGGATATAGCGGCATCATAGCTTAATTCTAGGATTACGTTTAAACTGGAGCAGCCCGACTGTAGAAATACCTTTATTACAATCGTGTAGTATGTTCATGCGGCTAGTGGAATTTGATGCTCTTTTTTATACTACTAAAGTGGCAAACAAGCATACGGCCCACCTGATGGTAAGTGGTCACCGTAGCCTATGGACGCCTGCAACACCAGAGGCATCATTTGCGCGTTGCCGACCTTGTAAAAAACTTATAACACCCTTTTTGAAACCCATACTGTAGTCTTGTGTGAAAACAAAGAGGCAGTTGTCAGCAATCAACCTATAATGTTTGTATAGATACATATATGAGGAGACAATACCCGAGGAATGGTGAAAAAGTTAACTGGTGCATTTTTTTAAATAAGGGTGATATCCAAGAATGCAACAATTATCGGGCAATAAAGTTAATGCCTCATCGTATGAAAGTATGGGAGAAAGTAATTGAGCGACTCCTGCGAGACGAGAGTGAGATCTAACGTAACCAATTCGGTTTTATTCACAAATTATATGAGAAATACAGAAAGGCGCATAAAAATTTGCATATGGTATTCGTCGACCTTGAGAAGGCATATGACCGGGTACCGCGTGAAGTCTTGTGGTTGGCCCTTAAGAAGAAAGGAGTGCCTGAAAAGTACCTGAAGTTGATTCGAGCTATGTACGCTGAATGCCGTACGCAAGTCCGGTCCGCAGCTGATATCACAGCCAGATTCGATGTAGCTGCACCAAGGGTCGGCTCTTAGCCCATACCTCTTCCTGTTAATTATGCTATAACATCGAACATATAGGAAGATGCACCCTAATGCATTCTATTTGGCGATGATATCGTTTTGGTAGCAGAGAGTGGACAAGAGGTGCAGAGTAAGCTGGAGGAGTGGCGGCAGGGACTGGGGAATGTAGGCCTTAGAATAAGCAGAACCAAAACGGAATACATTTTCTGTGACTTTGGCGGTCTCTCCAGTCCTATACCGGTTACACTCGGAGGTATACCTCTACGAGTATGCGCCGACTTTCGCTGCCTCGGTTCACTCCTGCAAGATGACGGCAAAATTGATCGGGATATTAGGCAACGAATCAACACAGGATGGACGAAATTACGACAGATCTCGGCCTGTTGTACTGTATGAAGCCGAGTGTTGGGCTACTAAGAAGATGGTTGAGAAACGATTGCATGTAGCAGAGATGAGAGTGTTACGATGGATGTGTGGAGTGACGAGAATGGACAGAATTAGGAATGAATACGTAAGAGGTAGTCTGAAAGTGGTGCCCATAGACGAGAAAGTGAAACGAAATCGTTTGGCTTGATATGGACATGTTATGCGAAGAGATGATACGTATGTAGGTAAGCAAGTGATGAATATGGGGTAGAGGGATGAAAAAGTAGAGGAAGGCCAAGGAAAAGATGGATGGACTATGTGAGGATGGATATGAAAGGGAAAGGGGTAAATGATCAGATGGCGAGTGACAGATAAGTTGGAAGCGAAGGACATCTGCGCCGACCCCAAATTAATTGGGACCAGGGCAAGAGGATGATGATACCTATAGTTATTATAAAAATAGATATAGTTCTAAAAGCCGCCGAATGGGATGGGTTAAGTCGCAATATAAGGACGGACAATTGCTTTTGCAATTGTTCCCACATAGAGCTTTTCCTTTATCGCAGTCTCAGATTCACGTTACATTGAAGAACTATCAGTACAAAGACAGAAGACTGAAGACTGTTTGACATTAATGTTCGAGACTAAAGCTCTATGGCTGGCTCATAGTGCTCCTATACTGATTGCGTTCATTAGAGACACACCCTAAAGACTTGACACAGAGGCCCTGTGATTATACTATGCTTAAATACTTGCTTCACTAAGCAAGTAAACTTAAAGCTTACATAACATAATAATTAATGAAAGCTACTTGCCAAGACTCGGCATTTCCTTATCCTGCTCACCATTTTTCATCGGCCCACTTCCACAATCTATTCTTATAATAGCTCAGCTCAGTGTAAACAGGCGTACGCGTACCCTTTGAGCGAGCATTTATTAGGCGTTATTTTCTAACAACCTTCATTCCCACGCTGACCGAGATAATGTGACTAATGACGCAATTAATGTACAATCGTAAAAATACGCATAAGTCATAAGTGTCGCTTTGTCAGCGAGGCGATGGCGATGACACCACCATGTATGTTACACTAAGTAGGTATATTAAGTAAGGTAAAAGCTTTTAGCTGTACTTACAGCTACAGTTTCAAGAACATTATTCGACGCTGCACGCTGGCAGCTATATATATAAAGGCAAACTTAAGAAATCTGTTAAAATATGTTAAAACATAGACCTCAACCGTGGACCATAAATGTTCGCTGCTACATTTAAACCTACGCCGCGCTGTTACTAGTTTATCTCTAGACTGTCGTTAACGGTACAATCGCCATTTATAATTTTAGGTTGCTCAATGTAATTTTATTTGCTTTTGTTTAATAATAATTTAGAATTTTGACGTTGCTTTTTAGAAGTAAAATGATGCAGGGATAATAGAATTGAAAGTATGTCTAAAACATAACGATATAAGTATCGATATAGTTCTACCGAATATGTAGGACTATATCGACACTTATACATTATGTCGAGTAATAAAATATATATTATTATGTCAAAGCACTAAAACGTTATTGGTGCACACTGAAATTATTTTAGGCAAAGTTACAATTTTAGAATATTATAAATGTTTACCGTGAACATATCATAGAGCCAAGTCTACTCGATAAAAGCTAATTTAATATCAGATTTGATGACACCGAGTACAAAGGAGTAGCTCTTTACAAACTTTATTTTGAATGTGAAAGTATATAAGCCGCTATTTACTTTGCGCGAGTAAGTTACTTTAGTATAAGGTATAAAGAACGAGGGCTCATGCCATAGTAAAATTGTTTTAGTGTCCTATAAAGTCTTTCGCAAAATTAGGTAGCTTATATTCCGTCAAAATATTCTCACTTTTACGCCCTCAAATTTTGGCACACGTTTTATACTGAAGTGCAGACGCCGCGCGCCGCGCGCCGCGACCTACGAGATAGACAGTTTTGTGGCACACCTTAAACAGGTATTCTGTGCTTCGGATACAAAATGGTGCACACCTACTGCTACTGTCATTGCATACTTCAACTATCCAGCTAATAGTCAACCATTGTAAGTGTTTGTAAGTGCGTTCGGTCATTTTAATGAGATGGCAATACAGAAGGATATCATGTGATTTTTATTTAGTTTAAATTCACGTCGTAATTTACCTACTTACAATTACATGATTTTTACTACAATATAAAATAGCTATTACTTTACTAGGTACTTTTCATTGTAAGGAGATAATAATAATAATATATTCTATCACATACACACAACACTATCTAGCCCAAACTAAGCAGAGCTTGTACTATGGGTACTAGACGAGCAGCGATAGCTCAGTGGGGAGACCAACAGACTGCAATGCAGAGGGTCTCGGGTTCGAACCTATGTCGCGCACCTCTTGACTTTCGGAAGTTATATGACTTTTCGAAATTATGTGCGTATTGATTGACAATTATCGCCTGCTCCGTGCCTCGAAGAGCACGTTAAGCCGTTGGTCCCGGCTGCCATGAACATCTACGGCAGTCGTTATTGGGAGTGTCGACACAAAAGATCCCACTGGGTCGAAGTGTCGCCGGTCTGCACTGACTGGCCCCCACATAAGATAAGATGGGTACTAGACAATGGATAAACATACATAATATATGCTTTTTTTTGGTTGTGAATACATACATATTACGCATAATAAAACTTCGTAGAAATGAAAACTGCTATAATAGTAATCGAACGTATATAATCCATTACAATATTTACTCTACAATCCTTACAAAGAGTATTTTCGTATCAAACTAATTAACTGACATAAAAGATTTTATTTCAGTGGAAACCTAAATAGTTTAAAATGAATTAGCTCCGAATAGGCACGCGCGAAGTTTGATGGGCCAGACGTCGATTTTACGACGGATTTCATTCTATCTAGTGAGTGATTATGTCCGCAGAGTGGCCAAAAAAGCCAAACGCTGTAACTCAAACAAAACAGTCATAAAACGACAATGGCGTAATCCAGGCCAGTATACCCTGCAGGGCTTTATTGATGTTTAGTGAAACAGGTCACCGAGATGGAGGTCGTAAAAAGAAGTTTCCTAGATTGGTCTAAGTAGAAGGATTTGGCGGAGATTTAGGGATGCATGAAGGAGTAAGTGTTAGCCATCTGGTTCAGTGCTCGCACGGCAGCTGTAGCAATGCCTCACGCGCCTCACTGAAACATGTATGACCACATACAAGAAACACCTACGATAACACGGCTACTATTGTCAAGTATTTAACCGAGGGCGCTCTCTGTAGTGAATTAAGTGGTCACTGGGCACCACGCTGTATCTCAGTGGGACAAAAATGGCGAGTTCAAACCAAAACACAACTAAGTTTAATTCCATTACAGAATATTCCCAATGTAATATTGTGCTCCTTATAAGGACGCGTATAAATGATTTATAGAGTTTTATCCTGTAAGCTGTAACCTTCAAGCTTTAAATATATATTTTTAATAATACGAAGCATGTAACATTCATTATACTCTTAGCGAACTGATTATATATGTATTTAATAGGTTATGCATGATTGTATAATATATTTTATTTGACGGCACTCGCAAGCTGTGATGGAATATACAATTCGTAAGCGAGACCGCACGTTGCAGCGTGCGCCATCTGTGTGCAATATAGCACTCTTCCGTCTAGTAATTGAAACGTTCAATCCCGTGACGGAAATATCTCTATGTAGAAATTTGTAACGTCGCATCGTTTGGCACAAATGTAAGTACTTATTATGTCAAATTTATGACTAGCTTTGTCATATATATTTCTATCAAACCATTTTTATTGGTTGTTTAGTATCTTCCCTTCTAATATACATATTACTTTGCGCAATATATTGCTTGTATATTGTTGTATTCTAAGGAGATTCTAAGAGGATTCTACTTAACATGATGTCTGAAGCCACTTTTTAGCATAACATCCTCACGGCTTAAAAAGCAGATAAAACGTTTATGATCGGTGTATTAAATAAGACCAGGTTATTATTCGATGGACCGCACTGCTTTTCAGTATCTATAAGGTAAAATGCCAAAAAATAAGGTGGCGAGTATTAAGAAGGGATCTCGTATATCAGGATCACGGCCCGGCATGTGCCAATCTGTCGTCTCTGGCTACCCTTTCGAGAAACCTTTACCTTTTTCTACATTTGTGAGTTTGTTGTTGTAAAAGCGGATCAAACTAAAGTAGATTCGTACTATTAGTAAGCTGGCGATATTATAATATACCTATTAATAAGTTTGTTTTTTTAATATAGGTATATACATATATTTTTGTGTTTTGTAATGTTACACCTTGTTGAAGCTAGAATTTACATTTTTGTTACACTCTGTCGTATTTTAATCAAGAAGAATGTGCAATGAAGACAACTCGTGATCATGGACAGTTCCGTAAAGTTTTCTTTTGAGTCTTATTCTGAGTTCGCATGCCAAGGACCGTCATGCTCACTCAAATGTCATTGCTTGTGGTGGCGTCATGGACCGGGTCGTTCCCTTCCCTTCAATATGGCGAGGAGGGCGATGGCTGGCCCATGTGTCGTACTCGTGAACGGGTGCTACTTGTGGTGACTGGTCGACCTTGGTTTCGTGGAATTCGATAATTTACTTACTACATTTTATTTAAACAGTTAGATTAAACTACGGAGTACAATCATGCCTTGTCTTAATTATTTATGTACCTACATGTAAATGGATGCTCCTGTTTACCATACTGCTGCTTCAGAGGCTACCATCAAATGTTATTAAATGCTTGAGTGTGTTCAGTAGTGATTCATGGAGAAATGGTTGCAGCACCTTACAGTTATGATTTGTAAACAAAATTTTATTGTAAACTTGGCGATTAAAAAGAGTGGCCATGAGTTTCTTGCCCGTTCTTCTCATGAGCCCTACACCCTTGCTTTGCTGAACGTGGCAGTAAATGTAAATTCACAGAAAAAAAATTGTGTAACTTTGACATTCATAAGTGTTACCTTGTAACCTAACTTGAATACATTTATTTTTGATTTGATTGATTTGATTTTGATTTTGATTTATAATCCACATTTCCTTCATATTTGATGAGAATTTTGTATTCAAAATTCTCATCCCGTCTTTAACTTTTATCTACATTTTTATTACATTGTAAAATCTCTTTCGAAATTATTTGTCCGCTAGCAGAAGGCAACAAAAATCTTAAGTACAAGTACGCTTCGTCATTTCATAAAAAAGATTCATTCAACTTTTGCATTACTTTGCACCAAACATAAAGTTGGACGGCGGATAGTTTTTGTTAGTTTTTGCCACCATGTTTTTAATCTCTTGGTTTATTTTGTGTTGTCGGGTTCGCAAGCGGTGGTGGAGTAATTAATTTCGCGTGCCCTACAATTGTATAAAGCTTTTTGCTGAAGCGCTTGTATACCGCGATACAAGCCTCGAGCTTAGTGCGGAAGCCGCTGCCAATTATAAAAATGTGTAATGTATTTAATAGATAAATAAATAAATAAATTACTTTACCATCTTATTTTGCATGAATGTTTTGCGTTGATATTTTTCATACCCATGGCGATACCATAGGACCATGGGTGAGTAGTTAGTACTGACTGCATCTGCACAGATATCCAGCTAAAATGGTATCATAATGTCGACTAGAGCTGTTTGCCGCACCCTACCTAGTTTCTCCCGGTTCAGTAGCAATCGTAGCGCTACCCTCCCTGCCGTTGACCCGTGTAACACTCGACCTAGTCTTCATTTTGTTTCCACGCTAAGTGTCTGTGCAGCCATAACTAGCTTCTCACGATACTAATTACTTGTTAGTTATATTGACTAGGCTGTGAATCGTAGTGTTAATTACATTTGCAGTGTAGTTCGTACCTTTCCGCACCTCACCACTCGGATGAATCATCAAACGACGTGCTTTAGCACTATCAAACAAGTGAGATTTTAGTTAGATAGCACAGTTCTGAGTGAAGCATCACTATCGGGATTACATTTTACATATTAGGATAAGACCAGGCTCATAAGCTCATAATTCAGATAACAGTTGTCAAAATTGCTTAAAGTAGCTTAACATCGTGATGTCTTTTAAATCCATTATTGACTACAACAGCTAGCTTTAACATTGTAGTTACATATACGAAGTAAATAAGAAATGTACAACATGGATCATAAGAGAATCTTGTTTCGTGTAAACATATTCGGTGGTTACGATCTTGCGAGTTCAACGGAACGCTTGTTGCCTGTTGCCGCTGCTATTATTTCACGAACGAGAAGGTCTCTCCAGTTTTTCAACCCTCTCACGCAAGCTGGCGATCCCGGCACGAAGGCTGCCAGCGCCCGATGTACCCAGCTTCTCGTCTTCTGTCGATATCCTGACTTCCGCTACTTGTGGCGATGACGCGTAGCTCTCCATCACCTTATCCGCAACAGTGGCCAACACATCCAAATCCTTAGCGTCCGTCACTGCTAGGATCCCCCGAACAGACGCTAGTAGATGACCTTGCCAGAAGATCTTGAGCGTGTCGTTAGGCACTTTCTCGCGCGCCAGATCACGTATCTTGCGTGGCAGCTGTGACGGGCGTCCCCCAACTCCATCTCACTGATAAGCTTTTGTATCTGCCGTTCTTCTGCCTCCTCATAGATTCAAAGCAGTCTATCTTTAGAGCAGTGAATTTTCCAGTCTCCGGCGGCTTCATAAGCAGAACGGTCATCTGCGTGATGACATCTTTATCTAGCTTCACCACCACCAAATCGTATTTCGCTGCATCATCTAACTTCTGAGGGGCGAGAATGGCCTCGAGCCGAATGAACCACACTCGTCGCTGGTCCTTCCAAAACTCCGGTATCCTTGCAGCAACCGTCACCTGCGCTAATTCGGAGGCGCTCGATGCTGGTAGTGGTGCTGGTAGTTGGTACTGACTTCATTCTGACCTTGAACTTCCGAAAAATTACCATACATGCACCAAATATGAGTCTAATTGCACACACGAAAAATTCAGTACGCTTTTTTGTCGGGGTCACCAGTTTGGTGGTCACGGTCTTGGGAGTTAAAATAAAATAAAGTTATTTTTAGAACCAATCTAATTTTTGTATTTTGAACATAAGTCGTCCTAACACATTCGTGGTTCGAATTAGACTAAACTTACATGCTAAACCACACACATACTTAATAGGATAATTCCCTATACACACATAATATGCATCGTGAGGGGTATCACATGTCGATACACATACTTAAAAAAAAAACAGTTTTTGTTTTATTTTATATTTTGATCAAAATCTGGATATCTGGAATTAAAACAGATATGGAAGTTCTTTTTAATTTCATTTTTCTTAGTTATAATACTGGACTGGCTGGACTTTGTTAGTCCGTTAACACTAACTCCCTTGTCGCGCGAACACGTTGTGTTGTGCAATGTTTAATTATAAGCCAATCATCGCGCAGTTTCTCAGAAAACGGTTCTAATATTTATTAACCGATAGTTAACCCGCGCGCCGGCGCCGGCGCCGGCTACGGTACCGCCGCTGACTCCACGTGTTTTAACTGTTCGGTGCGCTCATATTTATTTACACTGCGTAATATTGTTTAATATTTATACATATTCTACGCTGTTTGTGAACAGAGTGTATTTTGTAACAATTATTAATTAGGCCACGCTATTATCTTTTTATTATATTGAAATTTTACATGAATGTTCGGTTGGTAAACATTTTCAATAAAAGTTTCATTTTACCTAATACCTATGTTTTTTTCTTGGCGTCTTAGAAACCAATTTCATCAGAATTCATTTAACTTCTAGTCGCATTAGAGACGAGGCTCGCTTTCGCGTGTTCACGAAGAAGTAGTCGGTGCGAGCTAGCGCGTGCCAGGTAAAGTCGCGCCACCCCTGTCGCGCCCGAACGCTCTGTTGTATTTGATGCAGCAGACTGTACCTACCGCTGCCGTCCGCTAACTAAAAAGACATAAAACTACATATGTACGTACCATATCACTTAACGTCCTTTTAGTGGACGGCAGACTCGAGGCACTGTGTAAGTAGCTAAACATTGAAAGTTAACGGTCACTATAATAATATCAGTATGGGTGATTACCGCTTGCGATAATAGTAGAGAAATATGATTAAATAACTGAACAAGCAGGATAATATTCGTTATAATGATAAAATATTTCGTGTTTTGGTTTCAAAGATAAAATAATATTAATGCACTTATGCTTGTGTTCTGTTAATCCTAACTAATATTATAAAACCGAAAATGAGTTTGTTTGTTTGTTTGTTAACTTTTCACGCCTAAATGACAGAACCGATCATCCTGATATTTTGCATATACGTTGACAGGTGTACAGAAACGGACATAGGCTACCTTTCATGCCGATAAAAATTACTGTTCCCGAGGAAAACAATAATAACGTTCTTATGATAATAGATGGCGCCACGTGACTTTCGAATCATGATTGAATTATATTACTACAAGTAGAGTACAACCCGAATTGATTGTCAAATTCTAAATAAACGCGAGCGAAGCCGCGTGCAAAAGCTAGTTCACTATAATTTTAACATAAATAAACAATTTTATTTTGGTAGCACGGGCCACATACACGTGTATCGAGTGGCGTCGCTCTGTGGGTAGCGTAGCAGTGCTGACTCATATTGAACATCCTAGTGACCACAACATTATTATCAGCTGTGGTTGACATTGCAAATTATTTTCGGATGCAATTCTTATGAAGAACATAGGAGACATAGACCACGTCACGTAAACTACTTTACTGGACAAAGACTGCCACCGCAAAACAGAATTGCCGGAATAACATTACCTAATCAAGTTTTAAATGCGTTCAGTTTACCGAAATAAATGTTACTAATACACTCTGTAATTAGTCAGCTATATATATATATATATATTACCATTTTCAATCATCTCAGAATGGATTTAATGGCAGAATAATGGTAATACAATTGGAATACCAAGTTGATAAGTATACTGAAATTGAATTGAACAGTCATTTTTTGGCATGGTAAGTTGAAGTTAATTTTGTGTAAGTTCAGTATGCTGAGTACGAGAAATTATTATTATTATTATTAATTATATGCCTGTAAGAAGGTCGAAATAACAATACAATTACATATTAAATAATATATATATATTAGAAGCGGCTATATAATAACGACAAGAAAACTTAATACAGATGCTATTAACAAAAAATCATAAAAAATATTAAAAAACCTTATCTATAAGCTTTTCCATTGTGTTTATGTTCAAGACAATCCCTTATTAAACTCAAGCAATAGTCTGCCATCATAATATGGCTGTCCCATCGGCCTTGGCATCTTTATTTCGTAGATCTATAGTCTTGATGGAACCGTTCTTTATGTTGAATATCTCAAGAACCAGAGTCAATCCATACAAAGTAAATACATTTCGTGTATGACTGATGAAGGTGTTTATTAAAACCAGTTACAAAATTAATACCGTAGGAAATATATATTTTTTGTTGCCCAGTGTTATGTAATGTGACTTGAAACTACACGAAATTTCTTTGAAATTAACTACAGACCAGCGTAATTCATTTACATTCCATTAAACTACAGGTGAAGATATTTTTTTTAATGCTGCTTATTTTCAAATTCTATAAGAATTTATAATTAAAAGTATCTTTTCACGAAACCCGAAGTCAATTAAAAAGGAGTGAGAGCCACTAACGAGTAACGCGCCCAAGCACCTAACAGCGCCGACTCTCTACTCTCGACAAGTTACTGCGAACACACGCGAGGCTGCTGGGCTGTGCCACCAAGTGTGACCCATCACCAACTCCTCCAACTAGCTAAGTACTAGTAAGTGCCGGTCGCAGCTCCTTCCGTTAAAACGTGTTAGTAGTGTATGAGTACGAGAAGATTAAGCAGTCAGCCATACTTCAACAAACTTTTGTACAGTTTCGCACTTCTATACACTATACATATAGATACGCTTTATATAATCCTGCCATACGTATAGTTACAATTAATATTATTTTACCACAATAATATAGTTTAGGGCTAGGTTATTGCATTATTCAACTATCAGTATTCAAATATGCAATTATTTGTCTGAAAGTCTGCTTTGTTAGTTCAACTATCACATTGTCGTACTGGGAATCGTGAGTGATCGCCTTCGGGGTACGCAGAGACTACGGATTCCAACTTGCTACGCTGAGGTACATCGAAATGCGATACCTTATTAATATTATTAGTCCACGAAATCAAGTCACATCTTTTCAGCACACTTGGTGCTGAATAGTCTACAATACAATGGCAACACTGTAAATATAAAAGATGTAAACACATTGTATAGATGAATATTAAGAGAGTGCAGCCAACTATTTACTTAGGCAAGAGAGTAACATACTTGCTCTGGTCCTATAAATTAAACGCGGAATACTCATAAACTGACAATACGAGTAAGTCTAATTTCTCTTCTATTCCATTATATGCCAATGATACTTGCTGTCATTGCATACCTTGTAATAGAGAAGCTCCTAATAGATAAATCTATGAAAATAATTAAAAGCACAATTAATTAATAGTTGCAATCAGCGGCATGTGTGACATGAGATTGCAACTGTTGCGAGCGCGCGCGCGAGGTCAGCGCTGTCGAGCTTCGTTGGGCTGATAAGGAAACATCGCTGACTGCACCACGACTAGAATTAGGGAAACTTTGCGGGAATGACAGCAAAGTAATGCTGACATTAGAGGATAGCTCGAAAAGAATCTGTCTCTATATTCTTAATATTATTAACCTTTTTTCTCCGTTGAGAGTTCTTAAAGTAGGACCCCAATGTAGGTGAACAGTGTAACAGTGGATTAATGGTATGGTATTTGTGTTCGAAGAATTTATAAGAAGGTACATCGATGTTATGTAGGACGCGCGACGACGCCAATCATTATAATCTGACGAGCATGTCGTTGTTGTAGCTATTGTAAGGATAGCTTTACTATCATTACATTACAATCAACGGCCGAAGTGTAGCAAGTGCAGCTCCGTAGCAGACTAGCTCGGTGGGCAACGCACTTCAAACTATGTACCTACCTACAATATTTATGTGGTTAAGAACCATATATAAAAAACACTACAAAACTACGCTACGCAACTACGACATTCCTAAGTTATGGAGAAAATCCATTCCAAATTTTTGTGTTTGCAAAATTGTTTTTCAATAACATTTTTCCAAACCTCTGTAAATTAGAAATATCGAAAAATAAAAAATAATGTTTATTATATAAGGTCGTGATTTACAAAAATATCGGCAACTACACAGTGACGTAATGACGCTTCCATCGAGTGCCGCCCACGCGCACGGTGGAAGGGCACATAATAATACAATATATTATATAGTAGGTACTACTCGTTGCCCTGCGCGCACGCTGACTCACAGCGCACATCGCGCGCTACAACAAATATTTGTGTGATCCACATATAAATGTGTCACATCACAACGTATACGTTGTGATGAACTCACCACCGCGGAAGGGAATATAGCGCACTTCGTGAGATGTCTGTTTGAGTTAAATCACTGCTACTACGCTGTGTATAGTGGGTTCGATCCCCACATGGAACTGTAATTTGTGTGACCCATTAATAGTTGTGTCCGTTGTTTGAATGTTTGTGACGTTTTCCGTAACAGAAGATGAATTCCTAGTGCAAAAGTATTTTTTTTTAATAATACTTAACTAAACAGAAAGA
The DNA here is from genome assembly GCA_963564715.1 of Catocala sponsa. Lineage (NCBI taxonomy): Eukaryota > Metazoa > Arthropoda > Insecta > Lepidoptera > Erebidae > Catocala > Catocala sponsa. The sequence continues at coordinate 209,323 of OY751339.1, forward strand.
ATACCTTCTTACAAAAGCTTTTTATTTTTATCCTGAAAACCCTTGTAATGACTTTATTGTATGATAAGCTAATGATTCCTATAAGTAGGTTACTTGCTTTCAACTCGTTAATTTCTTTGAAGTGTAAGTAAGCGAAACAAAAAACCGTTTGTTTGCAACTGTTTTATTTTAAACTGTTCCTGTATTTAGTGAAGCGTTAACTTTCAGTATAAATATACAAATGCAAGGAAGGGTCGGCACGGTGTACTGTAAGACAAACTGGGGCAATGCATGTAGGTCAGCGTCCATGTGGTGGCAGGTTAAATTATGCAATAACTGCAAGCCCGCGATAACTTAGTACTGGTACTGGCCGAGGACGGCAAATTGAATCAAGTCTAGCGTTCAGGCAAAAGTCGCCGGAATATCGACTTAAATGTCCGGCAAATATCAAAGTGATTTTTAGTTTATCTTTTCTATTGCTTTAGCAATAAAGTTTTCAGGAAACATTGTATTATCATTTATCACTGTAACTGTCAAAACGTACGTACTCGTAGTATATACATAAATTATGTGTAAGTTAAATTAAATGAATAAAGAGTGTGTGCTCCTTTGATTGCCCTAGTCTGAAAGAAGTAACGAGAATGACAGTTATTGAGTTATTTTAATGTAATTAATTATTAATAATTTTCTAACGATAAGTTTACATACATATCACGAAAAACGATGTATATTATCAGCTGTGTTATTTGCTCATATTGTAAATTATTTTCTTCCATAGAAATAAAGTAATAGGTACAGCTATTTCCAAATCGATTTCATGACTGAATTATACTTTTTATAATCATTATTATGCAATATAAAACACGGCTATGTAGACAACTTATTTTATACTTATTCAATTGAAAACTACTAAGCAACAATAGTTTTCAATTGAATAAGTATAAAATAAATAGTATATATAAAAATAAATAAAACTCTACATTGATTTTAACAAAAATGCGGTCACAATATTATTCTAATAAACATGTAAAGACCATTTGTGATTATATTTGAGTATTTACAACGACTACGTTTACATTGTTTTAAAAATAGAGGGTTTGAATGCAGCTAATATTTTTATTATAGAAATTTATTAACGCGTCATAATTTTAATCCATAATGTTTTCGTATAGGTAAACAGACAAGCTCTATGTAGAATTGATATTAAAAAATATAATAACATTATTACAATTTGATGTTGGTTTAATGGAGAAATATATATGTATGTTATCAATTATCATCCCTAACTTCAATCACTGCAATTTTATATCCAATCATCAATACATTCGCCTGTGTCTTTTTTCTGTCAATTATATCATTTACATTCACCTTATATATGTATAAATCTAGTCAAGTAAAAGAAATACATGCGGGAATAGTAACATACAGGCACATCAGAGGCAAAATCAACATATCAAACTATCATTTAGCTTTGCATCTTGTTCTATTAAGTTACGATGCGATAACACCAACTATTGATTAGATTAAATCTGTCTCCCTAACGCCGAACTGTGCTCCGTCCAATAGATAGATAGTTCTACAATGCAGAATGCCTTTTCACCGGAAATTTACGACCTACAGATATTCCAGAACTATTCGACAATTCGACAAGCGCCATTTTAACAGAATAACTATGGCAATGAAATAGTAGCTAGTAGCACAACTATAACATGCCGTTATACGTCATGAACACTATTGTAACAAACTCTTTGTGAAATGTTTCGCAGTAGTGCGGGTTCAGTGTACACTGAAGTGCAACACTTTTTAGAGCTCTCGGCTCTGTTCAATTCAATGAATTGTATTGTGTGTTGTTTAATAGGACTGTAGTCACACACAGTTACAATATTTAAATTTTATTTATAGTTATAATGCTTATAATGTATGATATACCTACACGGCAAAATTATTCTGGAGTGGCGGCCACGCAGAGAAAGGACCTTCCATAATGTGAACCAACGATCTGGTAAGGGTCGCGGGATGCAGTGGATGCGGGCGGGTTCAAATCGGTCTGCGTGGAAAACTTTGGGGAGACATATGTCTTGTAGTGGACGTCTTTCGGCTGATACAATGATATCAGTTTCGGCCGAAACCGAAACTTATTTAGATATGTTAAAATTGCTATTATATTCTGAAATCTAGTATAAAAATGACATTATTCCTGGCATTGCAATATCCACTTTATCAAAGTTGAGATATGTATATTTAAATCTTGCGTCCAGTATAATTGTAGTTAGCAATGAAGAACTAAGATGGCAACCACGAGGCGCAGACTGATCCAAACGAAGATATTTCACAAACACTGAGTTCGGGTGCAGACGATGTTTCGGCTGATTTTTGGCCAAAATCAAAATTGAATTTTCGGTCGATCACTATCAGCCAGTCATTGAATAATGACAAGAAACACCAATTCAATAATACAAATAGTAGGATTGTTTTCTGTTTGTCTGTCCTAGCACCAACCCGGCGAAAATCGTCGGCATTACCATTGCTATCCTGTATTGACTAATACTATGTATTTACCTAAGTTCGATTTGAGAAAAGCAAATTAAATTTTAATCATACATACAAGGGTAAGATTTATAAAAGACAGCGCTATCAAATATCATAATATATTATACAGCCCTTATGTATTGTTTTATGAATGTTTCATAATATATCTCTGACTAACGTCAGCTGATAGTTATCATCACGTCTACTCTCTAGTACACTAAACGTTAAGTTCACGAAGTCACACAAAAAGATTACGTGCAGGTTATTTAATGATCTACCTCTAGAACAAATTTCTTCAATTATTTAAATTAAAGCTAAGTTAAATTTTGCCAGTATGTTCAAGTTCGGTCTCGTAATATTACCCGCGACTTCGAGTACATACATGTGTGTAAGTATGTGCTGAAGGTATTCGGCACAGATGCCGTGGCAGCCACTACGCATCGTTGACCTATCTATCTAATTTAAGTTGGGAAGTTAAACTACTCCGCGCCGCGGCGGTGCCGGTGCTCCGAGACAAGTAACGTCTCTCCGAGAAAATACTTGACATACTTATATTTGTGTGTGGGTTATGTAAATACTATTTGTGATGAATACTTTCAGTAAGTCAAGCATGTACTTTTGTATAATGTTGTATTGAAAATTGTTGTTTTTTTAATATTTGCAATACTATTAAGCCATCATAGTAAAAATAGCTCGGTCCCAAAAGCCGTCACCAAGTAAATGAGGATTATTACTTACGAACCTAAGGCTTTGGGTACTTGTGATTTCGTGAAGTTAGACAAAAATCAATTTAAACATATTTTTAAATAAAACAACCAACAGGTAAAACAGTTCCGATATAACACTTGATTTATTACATCATAATAATTATTTTAAATACAATTTGTGATAATAATCGAGTCAACCGTACAGCTTTGAGCTCTTTCCTTCGCAACAGCCAAGACAAAAGTGACTCAATCGCCCACGAGTACAAACTGTCATAAACAGTTTGACAGAATATGCTTACCATAAACAATAAAATTATCTTTAGATCTAATCGATTATAATTAATTAGGATTTTAAGTATTATAATTTTAAAATGTTAACAGTCGGCCATCCTGGAGCAGCGTCTGTCCCAGACGCAGGACATGATACCAATATTATGTATAATTATAATAATTAACAAATAAATTAATAAGAAATAACTTTGTTGATATTATCCTTTTTAGTCTCTGCCCTTTATAATTATATTATTATTTCCGTTTTGAGGTAAGGCAAGGTGAGAACCAAAATATTTCGTTTTGGTGTTGAGCAAAATACTACTTCAAAATGGCCTACGGCAATCAATGAGCTATTGTATTTTAGTTAAAGTCACTAAAAAATTTTAATTGAAATTTGTTAACAATCAGTGATAATAAAACGTATGTACTTCGTTGCTTTCGGCCTTCCTACAGTGAAAGAATGACCTCATTCGTCTTAATATTGATGTTAATTAATTTAGTTTCTATACCATAACAAAAGAGTACATCAATTTGATGACTAACTATCCAATATAACTTATGCTATTACAAGAAATATAATTACATCAAATCATTTATTGCCATATCTGATTATTTATTATTAATAACAAGTTTTAATAGTTACAAAACGAAGCGTATTTTTGATTACAACCATCTGCATGTTGAGTTAAATGGGTTGGCGTCTGATGGTAATGTAAACAGTGCTTCTGAAGTTCCTGCTGCCGCGTTGCCTGCGAAGAGAGGCCCGACTCGGTGACCTCTACTGCATATTTAGTCGAACTGCCTCTATTGCCCACACAAGGAGCTACATGCCCACACAAGGAGCTGTTTGCCCACACAAGGAGCTGTTTGCCCACACAAGGAGCTGCTTGCTCACACAAGGAGCTGTTAGCCCACACAAGGAGCTGTTTGCCCACACAAGGAGCTGTTTGCCCACACAAGGAGTTGTTTGCTCACGCAAGGAGCTGTTTGCCCACACAAGGAGCTACATGCCCACACAAGGAGCTACATGCCCACACAAGGAGCTACATGCCCACACAAGGAGCTACATGCCCACACAAGGAGCTACATGCCCACACAAGGAGCTGTTTGCCCACACAAGGAGCTGTTTGCCCACACAAGGAGCTGTTTGCCCACACAAGGAGCTATTTGCTCACGCAAGGAGCTGTTTGCCCACACAAGGAGCTACATGCCCACACAAGGAGCTACAGCCTCAAAGCATTCCGCCACTTGCCCTCATTAGGCACGCGGTTGCAACGTTCGCGACGCCACCAGCATGTGCCCGGCGTGATTGTCGTCTCCAGCTCAATCATTGTCTCGCAGGTTCCAAAGGCAATAAGGTACAAGTAAGGTAAAGGATAGGTACAATAGGTCAAAGAATTTGTAGGTCTACCTCATATGGGTCTAGTTATCACTATCACCATAATCCGTCTCGGACTCTGACTCTGAGAACCGGACCCATGGCTTAATTTTATCAACCGGGAAAACGCCCTTATATTTCTTTTTTGAATAACCCTCGACACTGTTTACTTCGTAACGATCATGATCAAAGATTGCAGAAATCCTATAAGGACCAGAGAACGCGGGTACGAGTTTGCTGCTTTCACCGGGGGTCTTAGTACTTTTCTGAACCATCACCAGATCCCCAACCTTATATGATCTAGCTTTACATCTTTTCCTATCATATCTGTCCTTCATTTCGTTTTGTTGTTTCCTAATTTTAGCTGTAGCCTCATCGCGAATTTTTTGTAGATCGTCATGTGTTATACGTTCCTTAGGGCTTATTTCGTGTAAATGACCTTCCGTTACATTAACGCTCGGTTTTCCGAAAATAATTTCCGTAGGGGATTTACCTGTGCTTTGATTAACGGTATTATTTAGGCTCCATTGAACCTTCGGCACATGACTGTCCCAATTTCTATCATCATTATCATGACACAGCGCAACTAATGATGATAGAATCGACCGATTGTATCTTTCGATTTGCCCATTAGCCCTAGGTGTGACAACAGCATTCAATATATGTTTCATGCCATTTGCCAAAACGAACGTTTGAAAATCTTTAGAGGTAAAGCTTGTGCCTCGGTCGGAAATAAGTATTTTAGGTGTGCCAAAGAGAGAGAACACATCATTAAGAACATTTATCGATGTTTTACTTTTTGTATTCTTAACAGTACGAAGAATTATGAATTTAGTGAAGCTATCTATTATCCCTAATATATATGTGTTGCCTCGCTTGCTCTTCACAAAAGGTCCTAAGTGGTCTATGTGAAGACTATGGAATGGAACGTCCGGTTTTGGAATAGGGTGCAGGAACCCTTCTCTCTTCCCACCCGATTGTTTAGAGTAAGCACATGGGATACAAGCCCTAACATATTTCTTTATAAATTGTGTCATTCGGGGAAACCAGTAATCCCGTTTGACCTTCTCCATAGTCTTTTCATACGAGAAGTGACCAGCATTGTCATGACATAACTGACAGACCTTCCATCGAGCATCTCTAGGTACAGCCCAGCGTAATTCACTACCTATTTTTCTAAATATTTTACCGTCTTTTAGCTCGTACTTGTTGCGAACATCTCTAGCTTCGATTGAACTATTATTTAAAATAGCCTTTACATGGTATAGTCGCGGATCGCTCATCTGTACAGATTGCAGCCAATTTACATCACTGATTTGCATCACCGACATAACCGATTCGCAATCAGGTTCCTTCACCGAGTTGCGACTCAGAGCGTCAGCATGTGCCAATTGAGCTCCTGCCCTATACTCAATTGTGAATGAAAATTCTTGTACAGAGAGCCACCACCGAGCTATTCTTGGAATTAAGTCCCTTTTTGTCAACGTAGTTCGAAGCGCGTTACAATCAGTGACGACTTTAAACTCGATCCCAAGAAGATAAACCCTAAAACGATTAAGTGATGCGACGACAGCGAGGGTCTCCAGTTCATAAGAGTGGAAATGTTGTTCCTCAGCTGTCGTCTGGCGACTAAAATAAGCTACGGCTTGTAAAGCTCTACCCTCTTCGGGTCGTTGAAGTAATATACCCCCTAAACCAGACGAACTCGCATCAGTATGAAGCTCTGTCTGGTATTTCGGGTTGTATATTGCGAGTATAGGTCGCTGAACTAGCATTGACTTTAATGTTCTAAAGGCATTTTCTTGCTCAGCTCCCCACGTCCAAGCGGTGTTGGTTTTTGTGAGAGAAGTTAACGGCCTTGCAATAGTAGCAAACCCGGCTACAAATCGGCGAAAGAAACTCGCTAGACCTATAAATTGTCGGACTTCGTGGACATTTTGAGGAGTCTTAAATCCATTGACTGCAATAATCTTTTTACTCCCGGGACGAACGCCATCCGAGGATATCTCGAAACCTAAATACTCTATAGTTCTCTTAAAGAAATGACATTTACTCAAGTTTAAAGTAAGATTAGCTTCCTTGATAAGGTCAAGAACTGCTGTTAGCTTTTCCAGCCCCTCATCGATCGTTTTGGACGCAATAATGACGTCATCCATATAAGCTAGTATACCGGGCATATTACGTCGCTTCAGAAGATTCAAAACTAGGCGCTGAAAAACAGCCGGCGCGTTAGTCAAACCAAAGGGCATACGGTTGTATTCGTAGTGCCCGTCTGGCGTCACAAAGGCTGTTAGATGTTTTGAGTCCTCTGAAACTGGCACTTGGTGATAGCCAGACGTGAGGTCTAGAGTACTAAAGAAAACTTGACCTGAGAGACTATCGATTTGGTCGTCTATTAGTGGCATTAGAAATTTTTCTCTTAGCGTTTTCCTATTGAGAGCTCTATAGTCGACACATAATCTCGTATCCCCATTTTTCTTAGCTACAAGTATTATTGGGCTAGCGTATTCTGACGTTGATTCGCGAATAATCCCGGTTTCAAGTAACTGACTTACGATAGTCTTTACTTTTTCACGTTCGGATAACGAGAGACGGTAGGGTCTATACGTAACTGGATTATGGTCCTTCAATTTGATACGCATTTCAGCTAACGACGTTTGGCCTAATTCTTCTAACGAAAACGCAAAGCAGTCACGTCGAGAATTTATTAACCTATGTAGTTTCTTACGAGTTTGTTCATCTAAATGAGCGTCAACATTAATCTGTTCAGACGTGATTAAATTTTCCACAAAATCAATTTTCAATATATTGACAGTATTGTTGTCTGTATTGTTAATTTTCTCCCTTATTGAAAGCAAATTAGTGGTTAAAAATAGTGCCCTAGCAATTAAAGTACCAGAGATTAATGTAAACGACTCCAAACTAAGACCAATAGCTATAATAGAGCCTATACCTTTATCAATAGTGTACACACCAGGGAGAATCAAATATTCCATACCACTTTTCATACAACATTCTGTATTTATGTAGATTGTACCGGTTATATTAGAGCCTGTGTGAACCTTAACGGTACTAAACCCATAAATTAAACTATTCTCAAGACAAGATAAAGCAATTTTCTTATCGTTATCTAATGGTTCCTTATAAAGGAATAGAGATGTGTCAGACTTGTATACTCTAACACCAGGTAACTCGGTCAAGGAATGTCCTATTAGAGCGTCCGCTATAAGTAAGTTGGGCTCAACCAGGTACACTACAACATGTTCATCGAGACCATCGAGTTTGATTTGAACCGTAATGCGGCCGCTTGGTAAAACGCTTCCTTGACCGAAACCATTTAGTGTCGGTAAATTACTATTATCTATAGGTATTCCGAGATTTTCTCCAATATCCCTTCTCAGTAACGTGCAATGACTGCCAAAATCGACAAATGCCCTAATTGGTCTATCGTTTAAGACTATCTGTTTAAAATATTTATCACTCACGCTATTACTCTGCGATATATTGAGAACGTTTTTTGTCTGATCGTTAGAAGTATTCGTAGCTTGCCGTGTATCAGCAATGGTGCCGGCAACCTTGTCCGAACAATTTTTCTCTACATGACCATATTGGCGGCATTTCCTACATTTAATGACTGGTCTCGGACATCTAGATACTACGTGCCCTTGTTCCTTACAATTATAACAAGTAACTTCTGATCTTATCGGTCGCCTTAAATTCTTACTAGTACTAGAGTTGGATTCGTCATTGACGCGTATGCTAGGCGCAAATCTCTTAGATACCTCGTTTAATTTAGAAGATATGTTCCGAAAATATTTTAAAACGTCTTCGGGTTTATCGAAGTTAGCGCCCTGAACGTTCATTCGAATATTATTATCATAAATGCCATGAGTGAGGCAGTCTACAGCCTGTTTACCCTTTAGTTCGCATCTATTTATAAACATGATTTTATCATAATAATATTCTTCGAGGGATTCGTTACGTCTCGAACGTCTAGCTAGCATATCAGACAGTAGTTCGCCGTAATTTTGTTCACAAGGAAAAGCGGCTATAAGTTTGGCCTGCCACTCCGCCCATGAGTACTTTACACTAGTCAAACCATTATACCACCGTTTAGCGAGCCCTGATAGCTTGGGCAAAGCGTAGAAAATAGTTTGCCTTTCCGACCAGCCGTACACATGCGCTGATTCATTGACCCTAGCTAACCAATGTTTCATAGTCTGCGATTTAGCCTGCGGGTCGAACTCCGATATGATGTTTTGTGAGGCATGAAGACCAGTACCAAAAGACCCGGTATTATTGCGATCGTTAATAGCAATTACTATTTCTCTAACACAGAGGTTTTTGAACGACTAGCTGAGCGTTCGCGGCGTGTGCGTTCACATCGTTGACGCTTAAATCTAGTCGAAGATGAATCATTAGAACTGGATGACGTAAATGAAGACTTACTCGAGGTATATCTTCGGCCTTTATGACGTTTCCTCGATTTGCGACATTGTTTACGAGACCTATGTCTATTTTCACTTGTCCGAGAGTAAGATCTTCGCTGAGTTTTTGTATTTCTACGTCTACTATGGCTCCGTGACCTTATTCGAACGGGGGACGGTGTACCCATTTAGGACTGCTAAGATAGGAGGTAAGTAATAGGAAAGGAACGACAACGTTTATTCACTGAAAATGGTATTAAGCATTAATGCAATATCTCTCATTGCTTCAAACAAACAGCTTCACGTACTATGCATACTAATTAAAAGACATGCAGGTATATAGTGCCTAGTATACGATAGTTTTAAATAAATACCAAGCATAGAACAATTATAATATTTTGGATAAAACTAAACTTTACCCACAATAAACTTTGCAATAATATCCCTTATAACCTTGTTATCAAATCACATAACCTTATCCTTGCTATAGATACCCATATATATATCTAATAATATGATATATCTATATTAGCAGCCATTATTTATTGTTCAATCAGGAAAATGTATTAATATATTATCTATATCGAAACTAATCTGCACTATCGGAAAAGAAAACGCTTGTTGAATATCACTACTTGCACTAAAACACTTGTATTCACTTATATTACCTAATGCCTTATTTAGGAGAACAAAAAAAACGATAAATATCTGTAGAACGATCCAACTATGAAACAATCACTTATATGTACCGATGTTACAAAACAATATTACAACATAATAACGACGAGAAAGAAAGAAAAAAAAAAAAAAAAAAAAAAAAAAAAAAAAACAGTCAACACGTTGTACTCGTACAAACAAGACGTATTAATATTGTTTATGCTAACGAGTTATCGGTGTAGTCTAATTCCGAGAAATTTACCTGCCCGGCTGCCGGGCGGGTTGACACGGCGAGCGCAGGTACGCGACAAGCGAATTAAACGATTATGAACTTTGTTCGTTATGAATGTGAGTGAAATTTTCCGCGATATTGGATCAGATGTCGAGTGTGAAATAAACAGTAGTGATAATATGGAAGGCGCACCTATGCAACGCGAGGTTATTGATAAATTGGCAAGTAATTTAGAGATGGAAGTTGGGGAATGTATTGCTAGAGATAGGGGTGTTGAACCATCTAAAAGGACAAGGGAAGACAGTGAAGAAGATTGGACATTAGTTACAGGGAAGAGGAAAAAATCGAAAGACGCTGATAAAATAGAATTATATATAAGCAGCACTGAGAAAGTACCTAAACAGTTTGCACTGGCACGGTTGTTTAAGGAATGGGAAATAAACGGTATAATTAGAGTAAAATTCATTTCTCCTTATAAAATACGGGTGGATTTTGTAAACGAAATTAGTGCAGGGAAGCTCGAAAATTGTCAGAAACTTAAAGATTTAGATTGGCATACACAAAGAGCTATGGAGATCAATTTTTCATATGGCGTGATAAGGGATGTTGATATGGATATGTCTGATGAAGCTATAGTAAACAATATACAATGTTTAGAACCAGCGGAACTTATATCAGTTAAACGTTTACAGCGAAAGGAGTATTACGCGGATAACTGGACGCCCAGCGAAGCTGTACGGCTCCGCTTTAAGGGTTCCTTTCTACCGTCTCATGTCTACGTTCACGGTTTGCGTATTAAAGTAAACCCTTACATATTTCCTGTCACGCAGTGCTCGCGCTGTTGGAAATTCGGCCATATGGTTAAAAAATGCCCGCACACTAAAATAATATGTCCTAAGTGTGGTCAACACCATGCTAATTGTGATACTAAAATGTTGGCTTGTGTAAATTGTAGCGGGAATCACATATCGTTATCTAAATCTTGCCCGGCCTATTTAAAAGAAAAAAGATTACGTGAGATCATGGCAGAATACAACTGCACATATCGCAAAGCTATGATGATTTATGTGCCCGTTGATGAGGATGATTGCGAGACATATCATAGCGATCACGTGCCATCCCACGAAAATACCCACCATAATATTTTCAACCCTTCTCCCCAAAATGAGAGTACCACGCCAGACCGGTCCAATTCCAACGTTACATATGCCGAGGTCACTTCAAGAAAACCCGATTTTGTCTCCCGCAAAAAGATTCCGAAGACTCGCAAACGGCACCCCCCGAATAGTAAACAAACGAAAGATGAGCTGTGGACGAAGGAGGCTGAGAATGAACATACAAATATCAATACCGACCAGACGTCACAACCTCACCACGGAAAGAAAAATATCATGTTCAGCGAACTTTTAATACGTCTACATGAAGTTATATTTTTAAAAGAAAATACGATACAAAATAAAATTATGGAAGCAGTTAAATTAATCGTTGAGTGGATAATTTCTATTACTATTAATGATATGTCTGAGTGGCCTATATTAAATTGTATTCTTGGTTATATTTCTAACAATGGCTAATACACAAAACATTGTTAAATTAAATATTATTCAATGGAACTCACAAAGCATTAGACCTAAACTAATCGAGTTTGAAAATTTCTTAATACAAGAAAAGGTACACATTGCGGTTTTGAGTGAGACGTGGCTGGAACCTGATAGCCAACTAAAGGTAAATAATTACAATATTTTTCGCAAAGACAGAGACGACTCATACGGTGGGGTTGCAATCCTCACACATAAATCGATTAAAGCATCTGTATGTAATCTCCTTCGAATCAATAACACGGGTATTGAGTTAATATATGTCAAATTATTCAGTTGTGATCAGATAGAAAACATCGTTTCATTGTATTGTGCACCCTCTATTAGGACGAATCAGTTTGATTGGGATCAAATATTTTCATATTTCGACAGAAAGACATTAATTCTAGGTGACTTCAATGGACATCATTCCAATTGGTCAAATAAGCTCGACAGAAGGGGTAATCAAATATTTGATGCACTCATAGGAAATAACTTTGTTACATTGAATAATGGCGATCCCACCCGCATTAGATTAGTCAACGGTATACTACAGCAATCTTCTCCCGATATCACTTTGGCCTCCTCGGATATTAGCTTAGGGTTTAATTGGCAAGTGTCAACGGAAACACTGGGTAGTGACCACTGTATTATTAAAATTAACACTAGCTACAGGTCTAATGCTCCTATTATATTACGAAGAAACTTCAAAAAAGCTAATTGGAAGTCGTATACACAAACATTACAAAGCTCCTTCAATAACTTTAGCCTATCAGAGGATCTTCAACAAGGTTACGACAAATTTGTTGACCATATTAATACCGCAGCAAATCAACACATCCCATACATAAAAATCTGTCAGGATCCAAATACGCGTTTTCTACCCAAACCGTATTGGAATGCATCACTCTCTAAGGTGGTAGCAGAACGTCGTTTAGCGCTCACGAGATTCCGTCGCAACCCATCACCTCAAAATTTAAGTGTCCTACAGAATAAAGTTCGAGAGGCTCAAAGAATGATACGGGCAGCTAGACAAAACTCTTGGCATGAATTTTGCTCCTCTCTTGATCAATCAACGACCCACTGTGGTCTTTGGCAAAAGATGAAATGGATCAAAGGAGTTAGACCTCAATTACCACATATTGAACAAGCGAATGTGACAAAATTACTACGTAGTTTATCGCCCGACTTTGTATTGAACGAACCTCTTTTATTTTCATCGACTAACTTAAAGTTAGAAGAACAAATTACAATGCACGAGTTCGAAAAATGTATTAAAGATAAAGATACATCACCTGGTTGCGACAACATTTCATACTCGATGATTAAACATCTACCAAAAAATGGAAAAATTATATTTCTAAAACTTTTAAACAACCTCTATCTCCTTTCTTTCGTACCTTGGCAATGGCGAGACATATCAATTATACCTATCCCAAAGCCGGGCCGTGACCCTCACTTAACCTCTTCACTTCGTCCCATATCTATGATTTCATGTTTCGCCAAAGTTTTTCATAACATTCTACTCAATAGATTAGAGTGGTATATAGAAAAAAATAGTATGCTTTCTCAACATACGACAGGGTTTAGAAAATGCCGATCTACTTTAAACAATCTCACAAATCTGGTATCAAAAATTCAAGCTGGTTTTGCAAGTAAACAATTAACAGTTTGTTGCTTTATAGATTTGGACAACGCATACAATAACGTAGATTTACATCACTTATTACTCACATTAGACCGTTTAGGTGTTGGCGCTAAAATGTGCTCTTATATATGGCGTTTTCTAAAAGAAAGAAACCTCAAATTACATAATGATAACTCATGGATATGCAGAACAACCTATCGCGGACTAGCGCAGGGAGATCCGCTCTCGCCGCTGTTATTTAATATAGCTACTATAGACATATGTAAATCAATAAAAAATGTCTGCATTGAACAATTCGCAGATGATTTCGTCTTATACATCACGTCTAATAGTATAACAGAAGCTAAACGTGAATTGCAAATTGCTTTGGATCTATTCAATAGTCTTATCAATAAAGTTGGACTCAGTGTTTCAGCAGATAAAAGTAAAGTTTGTATTTTTAGGGCAGGATTTAATAGAAATTCCATTATTAATCTTAACATTAACAAAACCTCATTAAAAATTGTTGACAATATTAAATATTTAGGCATATGGTTAGACCAGTCCCTCAGATGGTCTAAACATATTAACGAGATAGAGAAGAAATGTTCAAAGTTTTTAAATGTCTTTAAGATCTTAGCCGGTCCAGGATGGGGTATTCACCCTACACTTCTACGTCAGCTATACATGTCCATAATACGCAGCAGGATAGATTACGGTAGCTTTTTATACGACAGCAGCTGTCAAACAAATCTTGATAAAGTAATCAAGTTACAAAACCAAAGCATGAGAGTAATTGGCGGTTTTATAAAAAGCACACCCATACATGTCATGGAATGTGATTTGCATCTTCCACCATTACATGTGCGTAGATACTACTTGGCTGCCAAATTCTGGTTGAAAGTACATTCCTTCACTAATGATGAAATAAGCAACAGTATTGCCAACCTTAGTCGTCTCTGTCTGAGCCCATATTGGAGAAGAAAGAAGAAGCCTCTCCTTGCCCAAATATTTGAGCAATTTAATAATGTTCCTATGCACTACAGTTACCAGTTAGAACGATTCAAAATGGATACCTGGATGTCCAATGTGAACCTTTCCTGTATAATTGAAATACATATCGAAGGGATGGTAGAATCAAAAAGCTCCTATAATAGATCTGACCTGTGTAACAAGTGTAAAAACTTTTTCAAGGAGAATTATTCTGGTTTCTATAGACTATACACTGATGGGTCAAAAGATATAAATCATGCTGGAGCTGCATTTTTTGATCCACAAGTAAATAGCGTAATGAAATTTAGGGTAAATTCGAAATTATCTATTATGTACATAGAACTTATTGCTATTGCGGAAGCTATTTCATACTTGCATTCTATAAACTTTAACAATTTTGTAATTTATACAGATTCAAAAAGTGCACTTCAGCATATAAATCGATGCACAGCTAATTTTCGAGGTTACCCAATTGCTTATAGTATAATTCATTCAATAATCAAGCTAAGTAATTGTAATAAAAAAGTTGTTTTCCAATGGCTGCCCGCCCATATCGGTCTAGAAGAAAATGAAAAGGTAGATAGGCTAGCAAAAGAAGCGGGCGTGGATGGCGTCCCTGTCTCATACTTACCCTATTTGGCTGATATTTTGAGCGAAGTCAAGTTGAAAAGTCGGAATATATGGCAGGAATACTTCGATGAAAGGTCTTTAACAAAAGGCATATGGTTTAAGACAATTCAACCAACTATTTCTCGCGGTCCCTGGTTTGATGGGGCTGATATGAGCAGGCAGGACATTATGACTAGTCTAAGGCTACGATCAGGGCACATGCCTCTGAATAAATTTGCGGCATTAATGGGTAAAGTCACGGCGCCTAATTGTGAGGAATGCCATGTTTTAGAAGACGTGTATCATATTCTGATAGAATGTGTCCGGAACGAAGCAGAGAGAGTCATGATAAAAAATCAACATGGTATTGATGTACGCGAGTTGGGCTTGTGTAACTCTATCCTAGCCGCACCTTTGAGTGACGCAGCTAAAATATTATATAATCTAGTAAATATAGGTATTAAGCGTAGATTGTTAAGATTATAAACTGGTTAAGTTCCTATGAGGGTGACATGTTCAGTGAATGAACAAACCCTCGCTTAAATAAATGAAAGAAAAAAAAAAAAAAAAAAAGAAAAAAAAAAACAACAGGTGTACCTAAATATATTTATAATATCAAGCGAACAGTGCATTTCGTCTACTTAATTATAGGGTAGTCGAATAAAATGTACAAAGTATAACGGATTCAAGAATAAAAACTAATTTTGCATGATCACGACTGCCAAAACGAGAAACGGCAGCGCAGGGCATTAGCTACCCTTTCTCGACGCGTCTCGTTGTATTTTTGTACCCTTATGTTTTTACAATAATCGCCGCTCGGTTGATATTCAAAGTATCAAAAACACAAAATAAACGTTGATCAGAAAGATAATATGCTTAAGACTCACCCGTTTTCTGCGATTAGAATTTACCTTAGACCGCGTAGTTGACACGATTATCCCACTTCTGAACTTTTAAATAAAACAACCAACAGGTAAAACAGTTCCGATATAACACTTGATTTATTACATCATAATAATTATTTTAAATACAATTTGTGATAATAATCGAGTCAACCGTACAGCTTTGAGCTCTTTCCTTCGCAACAGCCAAGACAAAAGTGACTCAATCGCCCACGAGTACAAACTGTCATAAACAGTTTGACAGAATATGCTTACCATAAACAATAAAATTATCTTTAGATCTAATCGATTATAATTAATTAGGATTTTAAGTATTATAATTTTAAAATGTTAACAATATGTTATAGATAAACGAATGTCTGACGAGGCTTTTGAAATATTAGTAAATAAATCTAAATACAGGTAATTAATGTTCATGGTGAAAGTGTTCGCCGCGTCGCCATTACTGCGCCGAGTTTTGTGACTTCGGTACCACACGAGGCAAAAATTTGTGCTATCCCCAAATAGTTCCACCCCGCGCTACAGGGATTATTCCTAAGATGAGTGTTGTCTCTTTTAAATGTATATTAAAATTTAGATATCAAACAATATTTATAGGTTTGAATTGTTGTATGTAATTATTAAACTCAAAACAACTTAAAGTAGCTACCGTGTGCATATCCTAAAATCTGTTGTTGGTTGTTAACTTACAGCATAAGTCCACGCAGCATGTCACATCATGTCATGTCATATCATTGTGGCATTGCTTGGCTCTAGTAATGACTGCTGATTGATTGTTTGTCTCTGTGTTTCACTTCTTACCGCTAAACATGCCAGGAAACTCAGTAATTGGCTTAAGTATAACCTTTTGTTATAGGTAGTACTAGCAATGAATTCTACGACAATCCTAGTGTTTAAGGCGTAGCTTAATATTGCTAGTGCTATCTACTCTCTTATTCATATGTATAGAAAACAAGCTGTTGAGTTTCTAATAAATAAAAAATGAAAAAGTATTTGAACGACTGTAAAAATAATTTTACCATTAGAAAGTAAAGTACGACTTTATCTGTCCGTAACATAAGCTATATAACATCATGCTACGAACCTAGGGAGTGGAGCAGTAATTCAACATTCAAAGTGTTTTCGTGCTGTCAAAGAGGACTATTCAAGCATTGTACATTGAACAAAGAACGGATACACGTGTAGTTCCTTTCCGCGCCCTATCTACTGACATGCCAGTCTTTAGTATATGTGTAGATAGAGCCCCATAAGTCATAAGTCAGCCAGTACTACTGGGCATTTCTGTAAGTAGCACCACAGAGCTTAGAGCTGCCTCATAGACCACAATTTAAGACTAAAATATTGCTGACTGTAATTGATTTGGTATCTACTGGTCATATTGTGTAACCTAATAAACATAGTCGTAACCATTCCGATACTCTCTATCAGTGATACACACGGTCTTAAATGCACAGTCAATATTTTGAACTAAGTGTAGTTCAAAATACTAACTGTGCATTTAAGACCCTAAATTGTGCTACCTGTTCCAACTTAAATTAATAATGATGTTACTTTCGTTTATCAAACGTTCTATGTCCTCCAGGAATGCCCCAAAGTGTTAGAAGTCCAAACAGTATTGTGAAGTCCTTGAGTTCTCACTAGACGAGAAATAAAAGTTTGTTTGTTTTAAACACCAATCACACAATTGGAAATGCCTTCTTTGTATTGGAAAACCAGGTTTGTTTTGATTCGAGTGCATGTTTCGCGCGATAGTATTCAATTTTGTTCAATTTATTAGGTACTAGTTTTCACTCGCGGCTTCGCTCGCGTAAATGTAGGTTAGGTTAGGTTTGCAACAGTTCTTTTTTCTGGATAAAAGGTACCCTATGTCCTATTCTGTACCCCTGACAACGTGTATGCAAAATTTCATGTTGATCGGTTGAGTAGTTAAGGCGTGAAAGCGTAACAAACAAACTCACTTTCGCATTTATAATATTAGTTAGGATTGTGTGCCGGCATCGGCACTCTGCAGGTTTGTTAGCCTTTTGTACGCAAAACTGCGAATTAGGACACTGACATTGTACCAGTATGTACACAGGACTCTATCGCCTGCCTAGCATATTGCTTGGTTTAAGCAAAAATATTTACAAAACATGCATCATTTTAAAAAGATGTTTGAATAACGTCCCGTACAGTAAGATATAGTTAGCTTAGCCCACACTAGTGAGCATTATTTAGTAAATAATCAATAACATATAGTTAAAGCCGTGAATCACGAAGGGCGAGCTAACACCGTAACCTATTAATTATTCGTGTAGAGACCGAATCAACAACATTCGACGCAAGGTGACCTCTTATATCCACTGCCGACTGTGAACTCATAATATGTAAAAATAAACATAATCTCAAGCCTGTATCTGCAAAGTGGTAGGCGAAGGGGTAATACATCCACATCTCGCCAGCTTAGGTTTTGGTTCAACGTAATAGGCCTAATAGCCTACTGCCGTTTACCGAATAAAGTATAACACTCCGTGCTGCTTTTGCATTTGACATAAAAACTACTGCTTGACGCGGGACAACTCGTGCACACTGCGCAGAAATCGCATGTACTGCTGCTCCTTCACGAAGCCATGGAGGATGCAGTATAAGACTATAATATAACAAAGAAAGTATAGCTAATCTGTAAGTTGAACAGTTGTAACAATAGAACGCTTTAGTCGAGCGATAAGTCCGTGTTAAACGAATGTCCGATGCGACGCGGCGGCGTCATGATTGCTCGTCCATTAGGGGATGCTCAGGCCATCAACTAGCGCAGTGAGATTAACCTAATTACTGGCTTGCCTGACAAGTGGCCATTGATGTTAAAAAGCAGGTAATAAACCTATTTTGCTTATTTCTTCTTCCAATCCATTAAGAGAAACAAACGAGCATATGAATGGAGCTTGCGAAATAACTTTTCCAATTAGTTTATTTCGGAGGAGAATTTCATTTGTTATAAGTTTTATGGTTTGTTTTGGGTGTCCGACTGCCCAGTTCGTCCAGTGACATAAGTATGCGCTTATACTTGTGGCCATTCGTGCGGTTCCGAGTTTAATTCCTTGGTCTAGCAAAGAGTTACCTACTCAACTCTGGAAACGGACCTTCATCAATGTTCGTGTAATACATATTTTTTCCCTTCAATGATAACAATGACGATATAGTGTCGTTTTTACAATTGATAGCTAAACGTGTCGCCAAGTTACACTGGCCCTGCTGACTGTTATGTATGCCATATACTTATATGAGCCACACAACACGAAATGTTAAACGATTTAACTAAGTGTAGTAAATTATTGGCAGTCTATAATAATATATGTTGAAAGCTACAACGTTTTACACTCCTATGAAATAACAATTTTAAGAGCATTATTAAATACTACGAGATATTTTCCTCAGAGTAAAGCTTTTTAGAATCCATACAGAGAGGACTTTAGTAACTTCAGTCAACTCACTAACCACTGAACTTTGACATTCATAAGTGTGACTTTATGATGAATAAATCATTTTTGATTTGATTTTAACGTGAAATGTGATAGTTTATTTTAGCAATAGTCATTTTACGTGTCAATTCTGTTTGAAACTCATTAGTAAGTTAACTCTGAATCTATTGAGGACAAAAAAATTACATTATTAAATAGCAAATGAAGAGCTAACCGAGTACTCAGTGTCGGTCTTTGCTATCGTCGGCTATAAATTCACCGCGAGACTCAATATCTGTTCGCTCCCATATAGCCGAGTCTGACATACTAATCGATGTGTTTGATTCGATATTAGCACCAAACAGCACGGTGTACGACCGTGTCGACGCCGCGCTGTCAATGGTCGCTTAAATTGAAGTAAAATGAGTCGATTGCCGCATGATCAGTTTACTGTACTACCTATTAAATACCAGATGTTCCCGCGGTTTGACCCGCGTTTATCGTTACTGCGCCGCCCCCGTGGGTCGTAGCGTGATGTTATATAGCCTATAGCCTTCCTCGATAAATAGGCTATCCAGCACTAAAATAATTTGTGTATTGCGGGACAAGTTACAAACATTTAAACAACATAGGCACACAAAGAACGCCTAGATTCGGAGCAACTACCTGTGGAGCGCACTCATGTGTCCGTGTGCGGCGTGCGGTGTGCGGGGTGGCGAGCCATAGTGCCTCCTAGCAGTAAATATTAGTATGAGCCGAAACATTTATTTTCAAAAATATAAGGTAGGATTGAACCTTATCTCTAATTAATCGCCTATGATTATGATAAACGAGTACTTGGCGGCGCACGCAGCCGGCTTTTGAAAAGTGAACGCGTAGCCGACCGGCACCCCATATGTATAACTGCCTAAGAAATATGATTTCATTTCCTTTAAAGTAAAGGTATGCTACTTCCGCGAAAACCCTGAAAGCGGATTTACTTCACACTCCCACACTATTTAATAGATTAAATGTATTTTTTTGAAATTATCTTAATTATAACAACAATATATTTTAATATATGATAGAGAACTAATTTAATGATACAACTTTTATCTAAGAAGGACAATCTAAAGCAATGTTATTATGGTGACGCCTACAGGCGCCCGATCACCGCGCCCGCGCCGCGGCGACACACGAACACTGTTGACACCCATTTCAAACCACCAACGCGATGTCAAAAATAAATTGATAAGTATTCAAATAAATTGATCTGAGATGTAAATATGTTCGATCTCAACTTTATCTATCCCTCAATGTTCTGAATGAAATTAAAAGTGCCAAGCATTCTCGTCGGTTGTCACAGGTCCTTAGGAATTATAATTATGTTTAAAGCGACGAAAGTGCAGCAAAAGCAGATAGATAATAATGAATTCAAAATTAGATTAAGTTCTGTGGCAAAAATAATATAAAATGAATTTTCTTTCGTACCGCGGCGGACGTTTTTAATTAAAAATTGTGCCACAGCGATGCACTGAATGGATTCATTTTAAAATTAATTTCTCTCATCATCTTACTATTGTACAGGCGCCCGTTCTTTACAAAAATTGAATGTACTGTTTACTTAATCAGACTCGTTTTCGTCGCCCACACTGATGTCGAGTAAGCCGACTGCTGACTAAATGAATGGAGGCTTAGTTTTGTAAAGGCTGCTTGGTTTGTGACGAGTTTAGTGAATAAAGAAGCTGGTTCACTAATTACGGTAATTTAACTGTATTGTGTCATACATTGTTACTTTTTGTATTAAAGTATATCTATTAGTTGTTTCTTGACATTAAAAAAGGAGCAAACAAAGATTATTTTTAATTATCTCTTTAATTAAAAATAATAGAATAGGATAAGTAAAATAGTAATAAATGTATTAGATTAGTATTGACTGAGAATTAATATGACGGTGATGAGACCGCGCGTCGCTTAGCTTGTTGAAAGCGGAGCGGCGCGGGCGCGCGACACACTGGACCTCAGTTGGAATAGGTATAATGCGAAGATGCTCAAGTGTTATAATTATACATGTGTTACAACATGGTGCCAGATATAAGCACATGCGCCGTCATCGTATGACAAGGTCGTTATCGAAGGAACAGATGTGGCGCTCGTAAATTCTTGAAGCTCCAGCGGAGAGTGCATCAGCGTAAGATACGGCGAGATGGAGTAAATTTACATTTAAATTCAAAAACTGCTTATTTAAGTGTTGTTTGAACCCGTGTTCCACTTCTGCAGTCCTCTACGTACCTAAGTATGATGTTGGGAAAGTTTTTATAACGTTAGCCATATGTAAGCACACTTCAGTTTAATCTGATATCTTACAAGACTACATCTGCGAAGAGATTTTACCGTAAAAATACCTGTAGTCACCATAAGCATCCCACTAATACGAACACAATTCACCTACCTACACACGTAACAATACAGCACTCAAGTACCTATACGTCTTTAAATATATTATACATATATAGTATTATCATTACTTCACTCGTAAGGAATATACCTATCTAATCGATCTTCACGTGTAAAATCATACAATGAGTTTGCTTCAACTTCATGTATCTATAGTTTGTATCTTTATAGATTTCTATGTGAAAGCAAAGTATAATTATAATGAAATCATGCAAGACTATTACTATAATAGTTCAGCATGATATATAAATTATTATACTTACGATCAAGGTGATTGCTCTTGGGATATGAAAACTTAACAGTTGAACGTATATTCGCAGACCGACAAGATGTGTCACATCTAATAAGTTCGAATTGTGCCAAAACAGCAATTAATTCCCTATTTATTATACATTGCTATTTATTATAATTTTCTTTTCTTTATACTTTGGTTCAAGACAGGGACGGAGGGAGTGGATTTCTAGTATGTACCCGGAGAAAGGGTGTGATTTTGATAACGTGACGGAGCTAGACAAGCTGAAGAAACATGTATTGAGGATCATATATTATGATGATATGTGCTTATAGAAAGAATAGATAAAGGAAGTAAGTGAGACAAGCAAGAATCTTTTCAGGCGTTTTTTTAAATAAAATGAGGACACGTCAAAAATCTTGAGAGTGAAAATATTTGACACCGGAATACTTTAATGGCCTTTGAGCGAACGGTGCATGGTGCGGCCGCGGCACGGCGACGGCGACTTAGGGTGTGCTTCCACTGACGCGGAGCTGGAGGGAGGGGAGCCGAGAAGAGCAGTGAAAAGTAGTAAGTGTTTCCATTGAAGCGGAGCGGAGCCGAGAAGAGCAGTGAAAATAGTAAGTGTTTCCATTGAAGCGGAGCGGGGCGAAGTGAAGCTGAGCAGACCAGAGCTGCAATGATCTTGTAATCCGGTGATTTTCACTATGATATATGTTTGCTTATTGCTTTGATTTCATTGCATTTGTATGTTGTCAGTCGTGTATCCCATAAACATGGATTGTTTTTGACACTTTCAATTAGTTTCTCATCCATTTTGATTTACATACAATGTCGATGACGTGTGAAGTGTACGACATAATATCGCTAGCTAAACTAAAACACGAGTCCTTTCCTGAAGTCTACACTACCCGCCGCGCCGGCGCCGCCCGCGTCGCCGCACCGTCCCGCTACCCTCCGCTTCGTGCGCTCCATCGACACCACAGCCTGCTCGACTCCGTTCTGTCCGGCTTGGGGTCGCATGTTCATATATTTTATTTGAAAGTCCGCTCAGCTCCGCTCCACTTGCACTGTTTCCACTGATGCGGAGTGGAGATATCGAACATTGTGATTGGCCGGTTCACGGACCGCTACTCTCCACTCCGCCCAGCTCCGCGTCAGTGGAAAAGCACCCTTACTCTTAGAGAAGGAAGGGTGACAAAGGGGCATGCCAGTATTAGGCCCAAAGGTGCACAACAATATAAATTGTATTAATGAGATATATGAACATTTGATAACTTTAAAAGGTTTTTTGTAAATCACTTCTTATGCTAATTAAATATTGGCATTGCTTACTATTATTATTATTAGCCTTTATAGGTGTGCACTGTGGGCCTGAATTACTATGGCGTCTTGGCATGCCCCTTTGTAAAATTAAATCTGTTGTTCATGACTTTTAGGGTTATATGTAGTACATATATAATATATCTTATACTGTTATTTTATAAGGTAATGTAGAAATAGTCGACGGAAACCCAATCTCTTGAAAATGATTTGGGTTTATGAAACTTTGTATAAAAAAACGGCGCTGCACATTGAAAGAGTTGTTTGATAAGATATTGTACAAAATATCCTATAATCAGTATATTTTTAAGCGCGCGTAATATGTGTAATAAACGAAATAGGTAGATACATAATATTTTAATTTGTAAAGCAGATTTTATATTTATTTATAAATATACAATTTTGTTTAAGTTTTTCGGTTTTCATAGTTTTTAAAGCTTGGACCTTGTAAATGTGTTTAGTAGATGTCAATAAGTAGCTATTTATTACTTAGTATATACATATCGGCACTGTGGGCACTTGCATATACTGATCGGCGCTGTGGGAGTAATACGCGTTTGTCTAAACTATTAAGACTACAGATGTTGTTAAACTTGTTCAAAGTATACAAAATGTCAGACATATCCTTAATTTTGTTATTTTGTCTCACTCACGCTGAACGGGACGCGACGCTCTATACTTACCATTATATCGACACCACTATGCACTGTGGCTGTCCGACAATTCTCTATTGTGTATGTAGCGTGGTTATGCGTGTATAGGGTGTCTAACGTGACGTGTAGCCGCGTGTACATGACCGTAGACGCCTCGCTGTTCACTAATTCTACAGCTGTTACTTATCTACTATTAAACTGAAAACTTAATAAAATACACAATATCTACAGTACAGTTGCGTCAGTATTGTTGATACGTTGTCGTGTTCTTGATAAATACTTTGTTTGATTGTCGGGCTTTTGACGCCTACTTGCGTAACGTGTCCAAAGCTGTTCATTAACACACTAAAGGTATGTTAACAAGAAACATCAACAAACTCACTGTGTTATTGATGCCATGTACGTAACGATGTATTCATATTTATTTAGAAGCCCTTATCAGTAGAGTCAGAGCGACCATTTTAAAGTTAAGGCGAGGCCATTTAAGTTGTAGTATAATCAGACATTTGTTACTTTTATTTTTTTTTGTATATTCATACTACATACAACGTTTGCACGAAACATTGAATGCAGCAGACCATTACTTACGAAAACTAGATTATTTATATTATATTGGTTGGTGCGTGTTAGATATCTGAATTGGAGGTATGGTCGGAAAATATAATTCCTTCAGTTTATTTTGTGGGTCGCAGTATTCATGCGTCACTTCCGAGTAAGCCATCATTCGAGATCCGAGTGGCGAGTGTACGCTACAACATACCACACGCTACTGCAATACTTTCCCACCAACAATACAAATAGCTAAATCGTGGCGCTTACGATAACTAGCATTTACTGCATAGGACCGTAGTTAAAATCAATCGGAGACGAGACATCGAATAATCTGAACATTTGTCTATTCATATTCACGACCGTATCGTGAAAATTACGTGCCTCGTTAACATATCAATCCCATAAATCGATCCTCGTGATATGTACGAAAACCTCCTACAATAAATCGATGTCTGTATGAGCTAGGCCAAATCCCATTAGGCAGTGCGCTTGTCTGCATTTGTTGGAACCGGAACCTGATCCAACATTCAGAGACCGATAGATAGATAGAGAATAAATCTCGCTAAGGATTCGAGCTGTGAAACCTAGAGCTGCACGGGGTAGAAATACCGAGTCGAACAAAGCTGGACAGAAATATAGGATTCTAAAGTTCATCGATTAGAAATCCCGCAGCCTGCAATGTTTAAATCTTATCTACTTTGAGTAGTATAAGTACCTATATAATACTCAAAACTAATTTTAAAAAATGTCTTTTTTACCTACGCGAATGTTATACATTGAAATTAAACAAACTTTATACGGATTTTATCCGGTTGTTTATCTTCTTTATATATATAATTCTACTGTACGTGTGGATGTCACTGAACTCCTCCTAAACGGCTGGACCGATTTTGATGAAACTGTTTGTGTGTATTCAAGTGGATTCGAGAATGGTTTAGATATGTTTTTTTTTTCTTTTTTTTCTCTCTTGTGTATAGGACAACGTCTGTTTTTTATAAAACACTATTATTAGTATTACATAATTTTGAAACTAAACTACTATTGTTAAACACTATTACTAGTTACTGTTTACTTCAATTTAAGCTATTCGACGTAGCCATGGTCACGACCTGCTGAAAAGCAATCGAAACGTCGGGGAAAATGTAAACATAAATATAAATAGTATAATAGTATAGTAATAGTATAAATAGTTAATAGTTTCAATAATTTAATTAGCTTAAAAATTTGTAAAGTTTAATAGTATGTAGTATGACAGTTTTCAAAATTTTGTAATAAAGTGTCAAACAAACAACGCGACAAAATCCGTATATAGTAGTTTAATTTCAATTAACCACTGGTGTTTCTATTTACGCAGAATGAGCTCAAAGTATCATGAAGTCTAGCTGTGGTTTGCTTCTTCTTGGGTTTGACTATTTGAATTACTGGATCCCAAGCTGGTGGTACATTCCAACCATCTTCTCTATTGAAATTAAAATGTTTTTTGATTTCAATAGCCTCTCGAAGCATCCTTGGTAAGAATCGGTGTTCTTTAGCGAGCATCTATGGTTTGTCAAATCTCAGGTAGTGGTTGGTCCCCTGTTGCACATGTTCACACACAGTAGTGGTGTTTTATAAAAAAAATAAACAACGCGATAAAATCCGTATAGTTTGTTTAATTTCAAAAATGTATAGGTACTCATTAATAAAATGACATCATGATCGCAATAATTTGTCGAGAGGGATCGATATATACCTACTTACGTTGAGGAAATGTTCTAATTTACATATTCACTTAAATTTCTTACTTACACATCAAGAAATGACGACAATCTTATTATTTACCTTTTGCAAACGTTTAGTTAGGTACTCGGCTTTTCTAATTTGTAGGAACCAATTTGGCAAAAATGAATTTTATACACCTATTCTGACCTGAAATTTTACACACTTCTAATGCCATCGCACCGACCGGTGACGCATGACGGTGCTAGATGAAACATTTTCTGTTTCGGAAAGTGCAAAGGATAACTTCTATGCGGTCTCCAGTATTACAACAGACTAACGCGAACGGCTACTCTGTAATAAATGATATTACCTACCTAGTACCTAGTTGTTATATTCAGTTCAACATACATAGCATACCTACATTAAATCGAGTTCCATTCAAAAGAAAACTTCTGAGTAGCAGACGCACTAGATCAGTGGCTCCCAGACTTTTTGTCTCATAGACCACTTTCAAAATTTTGCTGGTTCCAGTAGACCCCTGCAGCTACATTTCTACCATATTCCTTAGAATTCGTTTTTTAGTAATTCTCAACCGAAACATCGGTAGGTTCGAGACCACTGGTACTGAATATAGAAATGCAAGTTAAGTTTTTACAAGTAACAGTCGCTGAGCTTCTTATAATACTTACTATCTGCCTACATTGATACGTGAAGTCAAGCCAACATTTTAGTTCTTCATTATCGAAAGCATATAAATTTTCATGGACCCCCGCTTACGAATTGTGAACCCCCATTTTTTGTCACGCCAACGTAGACCCCCGTCGAGTCTCATGTGGTCCCCTGGAGGTCCACCTGGACCCCTAGGGGTCTACCTGGACCAATTTGGAAATTAATGCACTAGATGGATTATTTAAGGTCAGGATAAGATTTTATATGATTAAATTAGAAAATAATGTTTTTATCATTATTATATAATAAATAAGTAAGTACCTTTCTGGAATAAACTGACATCGTTTTTAGTGCTAACCATAAATCGTCACGATTATACCTACATTTCGAG
This sequence comes from Catocala sponsa, assembly GCA_963564715.1. Classification (NCBI taxonomy): domain Eukaryota; kingdom Metazoa; phylum Arthropoda; class Insecta; order Lepidoptera; family Erebidae; genus Catocala; species Catocala sponsa. The sequence goes on from OY751339.1 coordinate 236,607, forward strand.
TGTCCCAGACAATGCCAGACATGCCTGAAGGAGCACATAATAAATTGTTTGGCACACCAATACCTGCACTACTTGCTATAAAAAATCGCAACAAATGTCTGAGATACATAGCAAATATTCGATTAATTATTTAAATATTATACTAAAATGATTTCATAAAATTATTACCTAACACGATATAAATTGCGCGCATAAAATCTTAATGCATTTCAATTGAAAGAGAGAAAATAAAGTTTATATCTTATTTATAATCGCTACATAAGACAATACTATAAAATATAAATAAATTTAATAAATCTTTACATACTTACAATATTGAAAAATATCCTTGAAAACACTTCGTTCAGATTATCACTTCAAACACTATTTATGCAATTTATTTTTCAAGCGTCATAATTTTACTACTAGGTATATTCTCACTGTAGGTAATCCCTTATTGTTTTGTATTTAGTAACAATGTTTGATTGTCTAGACCACCTGTTCAATTATTTAACTTTCGATCATGTTTCAGGAGACCCAACCACACGTAAGCTTCGGACAGCCGGCGTTTTTCAAATGCCGGTTCAAACAATCCCGCGATCTTTATTTTCCCGCCAAATTATATCAACATTAAACACCCAAATTAAAGAGTATCATGATTCAAACAAAACCTCAGCATTATCTACCGTCTTTAGTTAATCGCATTGTAATAATTTCGTTCAAGGTTTACTATAAAGCTAACAAATTAAAGAGGAGAATCCTATACCAGCCCGGGTGTCGAGATGTCATAAATTTAATTTTGGCTACATAATAATACTTTTCAAGCGACATCTAGTACAAAATACCGTAAATAAATGAAAAGAACCGCTGCAGTAGTGACATCTATTATGAAGATATAGAAATTCAAATATGGATATAGCAATTACTAAAAAAATAATCAAATGACAAATTATTTTAGATATCAGTAATGACATTATTTTCATTATTTATAACAGATTTTTAGAAAATAATGTGGATGATATTTATTTTCCACAATAGCAACACTCCTAGTTTCTAATTTTAAATAGGGATTTGTCATTGGTTGCGCTATTTTTTGACAACTTTGTAGAAATAAAAAGGTAGGTACCTAGTACCTACATACTTACATTGAACAAGAAGCTAAAGGTTCACCGTTCAGACTTCAGTACATCCAGTCAGTCATAAATTCCATTAGAAAACGACGTTGCTTCACACCGAAAATTTACTATAAATTATCATAGCAGAATTGTAACCTTTGCAATGTTTCGACCGGTTTGCACAATCGGTCAAAGGGTTTCATTCGAGAGGAAATCAAAGGAATTTATTAGGAACAAAATAGTTCGACCTGCTTCTTTCCTCAAACCAGCAGAAAAAATAAAATTGTACAACAAGGAGAATAAAGAACTGTTTGGCCCATTAATAGAAACTAATAAACAGAAGAAACAGCGATTACAGAAGGAAGGTAAGTGATTTGGTTATAAGGTTTCCGCAACCTTGCTAGTGAGCGGATTACTACTACTTTCTAACTAGACAGACTAGTCCATTGCAAAATGCAGACGTCTAGATTGTCCACAATCAGGTTTCCTTATGACGATATTTATAACGTTGTTTACATTGTTATGTTGACTTTCTGATCTCAGTTTATGCGTGCTTGCTACGTACCACAACTGTTAGCGTCGCATATCTTTCCAATTAACATCATATGACATTACAGTTTTGGCGCCGTGAGATACACACGCGTACGCATACCTAACACTTTTATCTGTGTGTTCCAGCTAAAAATAGTACGTCACATCAAAACAACGGCACGACTGCACATGAAAATACAATAAAATATAATGAAATTACTGAAAGAAATGCTAGACAGACTGATCCACTGACTGGATATATGACGTACAGTCCCATATTAGCAGTAGAAGTGTTAAAAAACAAAATGTGGCATAATACAAGGCAATGTGTTAGTTTTGTGGGAGTTTTGTTGAATAATGTCGCTGTAAGGAGTATCTCTACCTCTTCAGTTTGTAGAGCAGCAAAGAGCTCTCCGGCGCAGACGGGATTTGCAAGTGAGGACAAAATTCTACAAATAAAACATCACCAGAATGATTATGCTCAGCAGCACCCATCTGTGACACTGATATTGAATAAGACAATGACAGAAGAGTCCAGATCTGCTCTAGAGAAATGGAAACAGGAGAGGATCGCTGAAATGGGATTGGAGGAGTTTAATAAATACTATGAAGGTACCTATTATTTATTCTATTTTATTGATATTGAAAGTTGAGAAGAGTCTCCAATTCATAGCAAAATTTGACATAACCTTCAAATTCTTCAACATTCAGCTATTTCACAACATTTCCAACAATTTAAAAACTGATGGAAAATTCATTATATAACATGTGCAAAAGCTCATACTTCAAGATATTTTTTAATGCGAAATGTTTGTGAGATGTTGTCATAACAGATATAAGCAACATATAAAGATATCATAATGTGTCCTTGTGGTGAATAATACTTCCAAGCTCCTATAGTAAATAACACACTAATAGCAAAAGAAGCAGTGTGACCTTTCTCCTGTACCTTGGCAGCATAGCAATTGCATTTTAAGGGTTAGCCATATGGAAGTTGAAACTTGTGTGTGCTACACAGTTATATGTAAATGCAAAACCACTTTAGACCATAGATTTGTTTGTGACATATTGGTAATACAAAAACAGTTACTTTATTACTTGCATCTCTCTCCTGTAGTGTAATATCATAAATTATTGTAAATTTAGTTTGCTCTGGTTACTAATTTATCTATTCTTAAAGTTTATAATATTATTTATATATGCATGTATTTTAAGTATAACACATACTTTTTGTTTTGCTGGAATATCAGACATATTTATAAAGCCAAATACAAAAGTCATTTCAACTATTGAAAACAATTGTGTGTAACTGACAGCAGACCGCTGGCGCTGCCGAGCAAAAGGTTAAGTGTGAAGTACAGAGCAACAGTCACTACTATAGCACATAAGTTAGTTATTGGGAGAGTTCATTTCTGTTATTAAACTTATTCTTAGGGTAATCTGAGCAATTATAACAAAGATTTTCTGTAAAATTTTGGGTAATTTTGGTTTAAATTAACTCCTCTGTTAATATTTAACTGGCGATTGAAAGTTATCCCCTACAATAATGTGAATACTATACATCAGTGGATACCAGACTTTTTTCTCATAGACCACTTTCAAAATGTAGCTGGTTCCAGTGGGTCCCCTGCAGCTACATTTCTACCATATTCCTTGGCATTCATATTTATATCTTCCCTATCGAAAGCAAATTTGCGTAGATCCCTGCTTACGAATTATGAACCCCCGTTGAGTTTCCCGTGGACCCCTAGGGGTCCACCTGGACCTCTTTGGGAACTAAGGCTCTACATACAATAGAACAAGAATGGACTAAACAATATCTTGTTACTAGTATTGTTTTACACCAAACCTCACTGTACATGTCATACATTTGGCACAATTCAAAATAAGGTGACTACTTTATTGAATTACTGCTCCATGCTGAATAGTAGTATTATTAAGCTGTAAATTAAATCTACAATATAAACATAATTTTATATCAAATATTTAGGTATTTGATATAAAATTAGGTTTCAATTGTAGATTTAATTTTGGGTTGCACCCATCTGTCAGACAGAGTAATCAATTTTTTTACATATTAACATTACGGGTAGATAGTAAAAGTGCTAGGCAAGCTTTTATATCTAAGACAAATTTAAATATTGAACATATCAAGGTACTTTAGGTCCTAGGTCCATAATAAGTTAACCTAAAAGTAATAAGTGGCCTTTGTAACACTTATGAACATTAGTTAGCAGTTATACTAAGTTATTTAACCAACATTTAGGTATTCAGACCTTTGCCTGACTTTGTCCAACAAAGGGTTGAGCCTATGAGAAGTTACCAGCTTATAGCCTCTCTCTAAAAATGCCAATTAAATATAATTTCAGTATTTTACTACTTACAATTTTGTAGACATTGAATTGACATGAATGATAAAAATATATTTTTTTTTTATATTCTTGATATAGTATTGATTTTTATACTAAGTTAAACCAACTATAAACTCTTCACATAGGTTAGTAGTTCTATCAATTAAAAATAAAAATAAATAATGTTTGAAAAAAAGAACAAGAATATTGAGATAGGATCTCTATATTCTTTTTAACTAGTTAATTAAAAATTTCTATATAACTTTAAAATGTGTTACATGTTTATAATAATAATAATAGCCTTTATTTCAGACAGTATTTAATTTACAGTACGTACCTATCTTAACTATTCTATATCTAACACTTTTATTTGTATACTATATATCTTACACTACGTTTTACTATTGTGCATCGGCGACCCTGTCTGTATGCCACTTATTGGCAAACGCCTCCTCCAACCTTTTCCATTCCTCTCTATCAGTAGCAGTTCTTGTCCATGTGCCTCCTGCTACGGCTTTAATATCGTCCACCCATCTTCTAGGTGGTCTACCTTTTTTCCTTTTCTTGTAGCTTGTGAACCAGTTTATTATCGATTTAGACCATTTCTCCTTTCCTTTAATTGTATGGCCTGACCATTTCCATTTTAACTTTTTTATTGTTATTGTGACATCTTTCTTTACATGTTTATAGTTAACAATATTTATATGGTCTCTTTTGATATCTGTTGATCTGACAGTGAAGCTGCGTATCATGAGGTGAGCTGAGAGCCTTTACTACGAGTAGTCCGGTGGTTAGTCTGACAGGTGTTTAAACAGGACCACTCTTTAAACACCTGTCATTGCTTTTGTAATTTTAATAAGCTCTGAAAAAACCGGTTTGCCGGTGTCTGGATCTAACCGATAGTAGGAGCAGACAAGCTTTTGATTTATTCCTATTAGTGTGTTTACTCACAATAATATAATTAAACATAATATATAAAAATGTTGGATCTTCTTCAAGTAGAATAGTATGCTTATTTTAAATTCAGTTATTTATCATTTCATTGGTTTTCCCAAGATTCCATATTGGTATCCAAAAACAGCAACACATAGGTGAACATCCAGATACTGTGTGCTAAGTACATGTCAAGCTGTTTGTCTAACTGTGCCTGACCAACACTGATGTTTTAAGTTTAGATGATGTTCTGCATAATTATTTGGCCTCAGTATCTATTGTTAATACCACGTAAAGTACACTTGACTAACAGAATCAACACCAAAAAAGAGTATGTAAACCTGTATTATAAGATATAATTCGTTACCAAGATAGTACGTAGTTTCCAAGAACAGAATGCTCTGCACTCTATTCAGTGCCTATGAAAAATGTATGTGACGCTAAAAATATTGTACCAAATGTATATCAGACATGCACACAGGTTTCACCTAAATAACATTAGCTGTTTGTGATGCCCAGCTCAAATGGCAGCCGGCACTAAGTTCCACACCACATTGAAGAACTACTTCACGCAGCCCCGAACACAGCTGCGCATCGAGAAGGAGGTGGAAGGAGTTTGGGTGTCTGTCAGTGAAGTCCTCAAGAGAATATCCTCACCGAAAGCTATAGAGTCCAATGTTATACACCCCGTGCTCAAATATAGAGGAATCTTTGACGCTATTGCTGATTATGAGTAAGTATTTTGTGCTGTTATATCCTAATCCTAGCTAAAATTATAAATGCGAATGTGAGTTTGTGTGTTACGCTTTCACGCCTTAACTACTCGACCGATCATCATGCTTATAAACGTTGTCAGCTGAGTAGCAAAGGACACAGTATCTGTCATCCAGAAAAATGTACTGTTACTTCTTCTTCAATTTAAGAACCAAGCTCTTGTCGGTGGAGTCTCTTCCATAATCCTATCTTCAGCCAGCGCTTTGACTTACTGTACTAACCTATATTAAGGCGAGTAAAGCCGCGCGCAAAATGTAGTATACCTATATGTATCTATGTTATTAACTTTGTTCTGTACATGAAATCTTTTGGGTAGACATTCTTTTTCACGATTTTCACATATTATATAATATCAAATTCCGAAGAATTTCTAAAAAAAGTTTTATTGCCATCGAAATAAATATTAAATGATTTATCGAAAACCGCCGACTACCCATGTAAAATACCTTTAAATTTACGTCGAAATTGTCACCTAGGCCATGGACATGCATAATTATATTTTTATAAAACGTATTTGTAAATATTTTAAAATGACTAAAAAACCCAGAAATGTGTATAAAACACCCTGATTGTTGTATTAAACTCACACACACTACTTTGTGCCGTAGTATCGCGAAGTTAGGGCGCGGGCCTCGCCCCCTCCACCCAGACAATACATGATAATGTTTTAGGCGTTACCCTTTTTTTTTGACAAAGCTAGTGTGGTGGCAAGGAAGGTGCTAACCTAGGTTTACCATATCGGGAAAATAAAACATGCTTTTTGATTTTTGTGTGATTTTATAAGTATTATATTTTTATTTTTTAAATAAGCAAGACCTCTTATTCATTTTGCAAGCCATCCATAACTTATCCATTCGTAGACTCGCTTTTGAATATCTTTAAAGAGGTAAGCATAAGTGTAGTATATATTCAAAGTTCGACAGCTATGTCTCGCACAACAAGGGGCGAAGCCTTCGCCGCGTGGGCTCACTGCCGGGCTGCCGGGCTGCGACTGACTATTTCCTAATAGAAAATCTTTATAACATTTGTGTCTGCCCGGCAGGCGTCGCGTCAGGCGGCACCATATTATATATCGTGATAATTGTACACATGTATTCCGATTAATAACTAAGTTCCGTCATATTGTAAATTAAATGTATTGACACGTGTAGAGGACACGAGCCATCCCTCACACAGTTTTGGCAATAACCGAGTTTGTATTTAGACGCTAAAGCTTTGAACACTGAGAGCATATATTTGAAACTATAGAATCAACATTGTACATACTATTACTTATACTTTCACTTCAGACCTTGAGTACTCTTAAAATAATATTATATTCCAAATAGCCTCTACACTCGACCTTACAAGCCTGAACACGACATTGAAAAGCAAACTTAGCGTTCCCTCCCCACAAGCACTATGTGCAATGACTCACAGAAACGTCAAGCGATTTGTGCGCTCGAGCGCCCGCTAGCGCACATTTGTTGCTCTCTGACATCACTTCGGCAGGTGATCAATTGAGTGATGACGAGCATGATGAATGCCAAAATATGTTTGTGTGTTGCTCATGTTTAATAAGTGAAGGAAATAAAAGGAATGTGACACATTTTCATTTTGATCAAAAAATGGAACTTAAGAGCGCTCTCAAATTAAATAAAGATGCAGCAAATACGCATTTTAATAGATTGCCTTTGGCCTGTCACGAGTAGTCACGAGTGAACCTACGAGCTACCTCCGACAGCTGTTGATAATATCGCTGATATTTTAGTTTTAAGAAAATACGTTTGTTTTTAATTAAAACATTTCTGATAGTATAACGAAGCAGTCGCAGGTACAAGTGAATAAAATATACCACTGAGAATTTATTTGTTAGGTCGTTTATGATGTAGCTACGTCATTTGTTATCGTATTTTATCACAATAGCCCAAGAAATACCTCACCGATTAAAGTGTCAGTGACTTTGGCCAGCGTCATATCGGAATTGTAATGTCAAGGGAATCTGAAGGTTAACATATTGTTACATAATCTCACATTCTATCTTAGGAGTATTGCTCAAAAATCTTGAAATGTCAATTGCATTGTAATTGATTTGTTCTTTCTTGGCTTTTCTCCGAGTACGTCATTTAAAAGACAACGTATTTACTGAAGACTCGAATTTATAATCGATAATCGCACATCGCTATCGCTCAGTGGTGCTACGACCTATGGAAACAATTTACTGAATTTGTTTAAGTACCCACTACTTACTCCATTAGCTCATAGATACAAAAGCATATTGTGATTTAAGACACGCGAGAACACCCCTTTGGTCTTTAATAGTTTCTCGCCAGTCGTTAGCTCGATACTCGCACTACTGCAGATCTGCTTCTACAGTACCAGTTCTTACATGCATGCGCTCTCCCAGCTGCGCGATCTTTCAACGAAAGCGAGCTAACAGACACCTTGCATTCACTTTCCCCAATATGTTTGGGTCCGGTACAAGTTCTTGAATCCTCCGGCTTCGTTTGGGTCTCAAAAATTCAAGATTTTCTGTAAAACCTTTAACAGTAACAATTACTTAGTCACTGTAATAGGCTGATCGACACCTTAGTCATTATTTTAATCAAAATGTTACGTTATACAAAGTCTGAATAAACTCAAAAACAAATAAAAGGCTTTTAAATTCGCTACAAAGGTTAAGTGTCAATTGATGGCGTAAAATACCAGACACGACATCATCATGTGACTTATCTACCCACTATCTACAAGCAGTCGTGCGAGGGAAGTAGGGTATACCCTCACTATGACCCTACTTTTTCTCATACCGAAATGTTTAATATTAGTTACTCAAAAGTTGTTGCGTATAACATTTTCAGACCTTAAACACACCTCACAAAAATGAACATCGCATTCAAAATAAAAATAAAATACATTCGCAAATTATGTACACTGAGAGGACAACCTCTCTTTTATCGAATTCTTCTTCTCCCTAGCCTTTATTATTTCCTAGTCACTTGGGGTCGGCTTTCAAGTCTAACCGGATTTGACTGGATATCAGTTTTTACACGGAGCGACTGCCATCTGATCTCCGCAACCCGAGGCAAACGATAGCCTAAGGCTAGAACGGTGTTAGGATATTAGAGGGCACTGACTTCCCAATAACGACTGCCATAGAATGTTCATGGCAGCCGATATCGACAGCTTAACGTGCTCTCCGAGGCACGGAGCAGGCGATAATTGTCAATCATACATACATACATAGCTTCACGCCTGTTTCCCAGAGGGGTAGGCGGAGACTACGGATTTCCATTTGCTACGATCCTGACACACTTCTCTGGCTTGTCAATCGATACGCACATAATTTCGAAAAGTCATTTAATGTTGGTCTCCCCACTGAGCTATCTCTTTTATCGAGTTATGGGTTAAAATATACCTACAATGTTATTCTTAGTAAAGTGAAAACCTCTCAGGGGTGATTATACTTGTTATTATGAACAACTTTTGTTCAGAGACATTGACGAAATCGCGAAAAAAAAATCAGCTGTTCCATACGTTTTGCCGAGGTCAAAGTTCAATTTTGTATGGAACAGCTGTTTTTTGTTTACCCTTGTATAATATAATTATTAATTACCTTTTTTACTTTGTCAGTCATATTTAGTGAAACACATTGTTGTTTGTAATTTGTTAATATTTAATTCAATATAGTGTAGGTTATTTCAAATTTGCTGTAGGACCCTTTGGCTGGCAGTACCTTTCCATTAATGCACAATTAGTATTGTTCATATGTAACAACAATTAATTGGCAGGGGTAGTGCCTCTAAGTATATTATACAATACGGCTTCATCTGGTGGTGGCACTGCAAGTGTATAGCGTGTGGCGCGTGTATTAAATCTGATTAGTTGAACTGCAGAGCTAGTCCTTGAACGATGGCGTCCATAGTGCTAACTGCTGTGTGGACTGCGCCCCGTCGTCCTGTGCTCGCGATGATTTAATAATCATTAACAGAAAGCAACAAGTTCTTCATTTTCAGATTGTTAATTACGTACGTAGATTTCTTATTCGTAACCTATTCTTGATTTCTCTAATACTTACATACTTATCATATATGAATGTATACATATAAATATACATCTAAATATTTTTATACGTTTTTAACTACATATATTATATTATCTATAAATAATTAATCGTGATAGACTTTAGGCTTGTCTATCAAGGATATCTGTGAATCTCCCAGCGCGCAGCGTCAGTTTTTATGTACACTCTTATATACCTAATGAATCTGTTAAGTCTTGGAATACCAAACATATCTAAACATGTATTTACCTACTGTCTGAGCGTCGCGCGTCGCGCGTCGCCGTCGGCGTGCGGTGTGTCGCTTCGGTTCAATCAGCTTTTTACTAAATTCTTATGAAAATATATACGGTACGTGTATAAAAAAAATCTTGTTCGACTGTGTGTCTCTTTGTTCCGGCTGACCTCTGAAACGGTTGGACCGATTTTGACGGGTTTTTCACTGGCAGATAGCTAAGGAATAGCTTAGGATACATTATTAGCAAAAGAGGAGTAGCTCGCGAAAAAAATGACAATGCGCACGAAGTTGCTGGTAACAGCTAGTGGGTAGGTTTAAGTTTAAGCCAGTTTATATAAATAAATGTAACATTGGCTTCCAGAGACAAGCCCACATTAATCGAATGGAAGAAGTCTGACAAGCCGCGCAAGTCGATCGCGCTGACGTACGACAACCCGGTGCAGCTGGCGGCGTACTTCGGCGCCGTGTGCCACGACCTCAACTACAAGCACCTGAAGGTGCGCGACGCGCTGCTGGTCATCGCCTACACGGACGGCTCGCCCGCCGACGCCTTCCCGCTGGCCGCCGAGCGCCTGCGCGAGCACTGGGCGCACTGGCTCATCCGGCTCGAGGAGTACATGAAGAACTACGGCACCGACTCCGAGAAGATACTGAAAGGCGGCAAACGATTATTCGAACAAGATATCGGTAATCTCCAGTAATTCACGGTATGTACCTACCGTTTATATGGGTGTTTATGTAGTATGGCCGCCTGTCTCCCATTCGATGTGTTGTATCGATGTATACTGTGGAAGAGAATTAAATAATGTATAATAATACATTATATCACACGTACTCAGAAAATGTACTCGATGCGACTACCTCCTTACTAATATTATAAATTCGAAAGTAACTGTCTGTCTGTATGTTACCTATTCATGGTTAAACTACTCTACCGATTTGAATAAAATTTGAGACAGAGGTAGCTAAAATCCTGGGAAAGGACATAGCTACTTTTTATTGATGTAGATACCACGCGGGCGGAGCTGCACGCAAAAGCTAGTTTTGTATATAACGCGATCGCGTCACACGTGTAGGATCGGTGCCGGCGCACTGATAATGACTATTTAGAAACACTACTTTTAACTATCATAATCTATTTGAAATGTGAATTTAATGGTTATTGGGAGACTACGGTGGTGGTCGTCTCAATGTTTTGTGTAATAAAGTTATTTCAAAGTACCCAAATATTATTCACCTGCCAACTTTTGGAATACCAGACATAATTAAAATCTTTCTGTGTAGGGTTAATTGATGCTCCTATTAAGCAGAGTAATAGAGTGCAGTGCTTTGCTTTCTCTTGAGTTTATGCAACGGAATAACTGGATCACAAACTACTGAAACAATCTATTGAAAATAGTGTTTTAGGGTTCCTTATAAATAACAAAAGCTTGCCCAACTGTTAGTTATAAGTACAGTATTGTTATAAGAGCTCGGTGCGGTTGTACTTAGGTTAAACTAATAATACTACAAATCAAATGGGGTATCATATAAAAGAGCTTGCACATTATCATTTTGTTACGTTTGTGCCATCGCTTTGGACTTATGATGAACTGCTCGTGTGGAGCGGTGGTGTAAGTGGTGACGTCACCGGTGCTGTTGTGCACAGTTTTGTTAGTTCGTCACGACACAATGTTGTGTGGAGATATACCTAAGGGTTCTGAGTGCGGGGTGTACTTTGTGTCCGTTTCAAACATAGCTTATGAACGATCCATGTATTATGAATAATTCCTGTTCACAAACAATGTTTAGCAGTAGCCTTTATAAACGCAAGAAAACGATAAGAAAAAAAACACTAGTAGTTCCATAATTATTATACCTGTAAGTCTGAATGTCCCATAAAAGAGAATTAAAATACAACAAAAACAAAATAAATGGGTTGCACACAAGCGATCTTATAAAGCCAATTGAATACAATATTGAACCATAAATTGTAATTTAACTGATGAGTGATGAGTTGATGACACATACTATTTGTTTTAATTTCAGTGGAGACTGCAACTGAATAACAAATGGAACTGAGGATCAAGAAATATATTTACCTTGTCGTGTAAAGCTTCGGTAAAGCTACTTGTAATGTGTTCACGCGCCGCGCCTTCACACTGCGTCGCACTAGTACACAATCTCTTAGAGCCGCGGCTCGCAGGGAACAGAACAGCTTTAGCAGTATTGCTAGAAGTATACCTAACATGATTCAACAACTTGACTATTTATTAGTAATGCAGATTGTTTAATCTAGGCTCTCATACTATGACTACTGACGTTCCCAGTCATCACTCCACGTAGGATACACTCGGTGGATCGAATTGTACGCTATGTCTGATAATACCTTCTTGTTCAGCACGACGTGCGAGTGTACCGATCGGGTGTCGGCCATACTTGTCTCGATATTCAATTTTATTTTTCTTAATTCTCTCTTCCAATAGATTAGGGTGGCACCAGGAGTCATTTGCAGCTAGAAAGGAAGATGAGGCAAGAAGCAGTTGTAGTTTGTGGTGCCCTGGGTAGCCAACAGTGTTTCCCTTTTAGGGTCATGAATATAGTCCCAGCTTGGATAAAGAACCCGAAGAAACAGCCAACGAATCGCGGGGAAAATCCCCAACACTCGGGACGTCCTATGGGATCGGTGAATATAAAACAGCTTCCTAATGCAGAGGTATCCGTTAAACCAAACACCCTTCTCAGCTACAGCCTGTTCCGACAGCTCTTTGCCAGGTATTGCTACCTGGTTCTTTATCCAAGCTGGGACTATATTAGTGACGCTAGTTAACACGGTGGGACCATTCCTGGATTTACTGGCAGATGGTTGGGAATCATGGCTTTGTGTTTTTTGAGTGTCTGCGTCATGGAATGATGAATCATTGATGCAAACAACTCCGGCTTGATTATACTAGAGCAAGAACGGTCGCATTGGTTCGTCAAACCTCCTGACGCTACTTGTGATTGTGTGCTATATATAACACATACAGTATACACATTTCAAAGAACACGCATCTAGTATAACTGGCACAGTGACTTAGATAGGTTGTGCCGCGCGGCGGCGGCGCTGCGTATTTAGTGGAGATGTGAAACTAGAGCAATGAACTGCTATAAGTATTGTAGGTACATTCAGTTCCGTCTTCTGTCGTCTACAAGGGAAACACTATTGGCTTATAGCCAATTTTTAAATACGTGCACTCAAACAAGTTCAAGGTTAACGTTGAAGAATATATAAAAACGTGACAGGTTATGTCACACAATAGACATCCGTGACGGCGCTTGTGAGCACTGTAATAGTTACACCGAGTGTCGTCCCCCGACCGCAGTCCGCGTCCGCGACACACCGCGTAGGACTTACAGCTGCGCTGCGTGGTAATCGAGAGCGCAGTAAGTCAAAACGGGCATTTTTTTAAATTACTTATCGGGAATGACATATAGAACATAAAAATGGAGTATATAGTTTTATCAGAAACGCTAAAATTGTAACAAAATCTGTGCGCGCTGCCTTTTCTGACTTACTGCCCTCTCGATTACCACGGCAGCGGCAGTACGCAGATGACATTGACCGTGTCTCGCACACGTGGATATGATAATATGTAAAGGCGTGCATATGTAGGAACTAGGAGACGAAGTACTGGGCGCGTCACTAGCATAATCATGTTGTGATTCGGCGCGTAGGTAACGTTAACAATGTGAGAGGAAGGTAAGACTGGGTAACATGTTAATTGTTTGTCATTTTCATTATCATTACTGTTATGGACTGTGAAGCCTTTTTGCCTAAATATACTTGGAATTCTCGCATGAGACTTGGTTAAGTCTCAGTAGTCCTAGAATTAGGTAAAAATATTGAAAAGCATAGACGAAGATATGCAACATTAACATTCTCGTACCGTACCTGAGTAATAATGAACCCTACCGAGTATTAGTTGGTCGCAAAAAGGTTTCATATTAGTCCATGGTAATTCGCCTTACGTCGGTCGGTCCGTAGATAGGTACCGTTGCATTATTTATTATCACAAATAATATGGTTCATAAGTTTCGCATAAGATGTTATTATCTATGTTTTGCTCGAACAACTGTTCTAACGATAGAATAGAATATGCCATGACACACTGACTCATTGTTAAACCATTCATTCATATCATGCCAGTATGTTTTTATGTATGTTAATATAGATGATCCACAAAAACAGTCAAATATGGCCGGCCTGTACCCACGCAGTATCATAGTGGCGCTCTCTCACTGCAGACAACATGGAGAGGAAGCGATTCATTGAATATATGAAGGGACTGCTGTCTGTGGTTGTTTTATATCTGATATGTTTCCTAATGTTAAAATAAATATTATTACTGATATTAAAATGCGATGAGACTCGATAGATAATTCAGTCACAGTAAATAAAAAAATATATAATTTGGCGAAACTATGTATGATATAAGAATTATCAAACCGTACACAGTTGGCAGTACTGTAGCCTGCATTTGATTGCGACAGTTAGTTAGAGCGGGCGTGTCACGTGTCACGTGTCACGCTTGTAGCTTTGTTACGTTCGATGTCGTCACATATCACTCGACTCGTTGATGCGTCGCCGCGTCGTGTACGCCTCTTATTTCGTCTTGGCCACGGTACTATCACATTTGTTTCTCGAAAACATACATTTCAACTGAACTATCTCAATTGTGGTCTTGGTTATTTAATTATATAGAATCTTAAATAAATGTATAATATGTTAGTGTACTAAAGTAGGTTTTCCCTTGATTGCCAAATATTTGTTAGCTTAGTACTACTACTAGGTACTAGTCCAATATTGGCACAAACTTATTGTGTTCAATGCGCTAAAGGAAAATTATAAAATATTGTTTTCATACTTATAAGCTCTAGTGTCAGTATATTTGCTGTTTGCGTCACTGTTACAAACGAGACTAGATTAGATTAAATCTTTGTCGATTACGTACTTGTTACAGTTCGCGAGCATCTGTATTCTGTATGGACACTTAATTAGCCGTATACGTTGTGCTATGATGTTTAGCAACTATTCCCCGTATCAGTGTGACTATTAGCGCCATTACTATTTATCTAAATAAAAATAAAAACAATAATACTCATCAATGACTTCACATACTTTTACTTTATACTTGAATGTTGTCACAAAATACAGTAAGTGTCTGTAACCTCGCTAAACAAACTCGTAGTGTGAGTGTGAGATCTGTGGAAGAGCATCCACTAAAACTAGAATGTGCGCAGACTGTTCAGGTGGTGGTGGTTCCGTATGGTTAGGTACCTTATTGGCTATATCCCATAAACTAGCCCAATTTAGGTGGACAGTCTTACAGTCTTTTATACTACGAGTGGCCGTTGACCTTTATAAATAGAGCTTTTAGGTATGAAAATCCTTACAGAAGATTCAACAGAACTTAATTACAATATCATTAATCATAATTATGATTATAGCTATTTGTAACGACTACCATATTTTTACATTGACTATTATTTGATAGGTTCTTTTATTTTGTGATTTTGAATAATTTTACCTTAAATTCTGTTCTTTATTTTTCCCTTTATCAGGTTTATTCAATATAGAAACATTTAGGACTACTATATAAGTATGTTATCTTGTACTGTGGTTTTCTGCTAGTAACTTGACTGCTGAAGATGTAGCCGTCTATATTAAGGTCTGAGTTAAGTTTGTTCTATTGTAATTCTTTCGAAATTAAATAATTTAGCCTTTTTCTTTGTTTGTTTACCCCTTTCAAGTAAATACATACACAGCGGTGCAGTCTTACAATACTCTTTGCGTCTGGCGGAGCGGCGCCGTCGCGTCGGAGCGCAGTGTAAGTGTCCCCACATTCATGTGTCCACAAATAATTGTTCCGTACTTAGGTGTTCTTTGTGTCCGTTTGAATGTTTGTAATGTCCCCCGCGACACAGGAATCTTAGTCAAAAATATGTCTTTAATAAACAAAATTTTAACAAAAAAGAACACCGACTTCAAAAATGAATATTCTAAAACAAAAAATGCACTAAAAAGTTAAATTGCGTATTCTTGTGAATAATTAAATTATTGTTATTATTGGAGTCGGTGTCAGCCAATGTAGGTTTGTAACTACTTAAACATGAGATGTCTTACTATAATCATAACATAACAATGGCATGCACAATTACACACCAGACGCACGAGTAGACTCGGCACACGGCGCAGGCGGCTGACACCGACTTCAAAAATAACAATATTTTAATTATTCACAAGAATATGTACGCAATTTAACTTTTTAGTGCATTTTTTGTTTTAGAATATTCATTTATAAAGTCGGTTTTCTTGTTTTGTTAAATTTTAGTTTATTTCTCGGTTTTTAGTGAATCTGCAGTTCGATAACTGATTTTGTCTGAATATGGGTAGGTACACCTGCTAAACGCGCTGCTCATAATAATATGAGACAAACGCCGTTTAAATGAGACAAACGGAGAAAGGGTGAAACGCCTCTCAAAATAGGAAATCTACCTCCAGAACCATTTCAAAAGAGATGTAAACTAGCCCGCATTTTGGCAAGCCTATTTTTGCGCTCTTCACACGCGCAAAAATAGGCTTGCCAAAATGCGGGCTAGTTTACATGAAAAATGTTTTAAATATATACAGTTTATATCATTTTGGCCATAGTGCATCTCATGATAATTCCAAATACGGTTGGGATGATATGTTTTATTCCGGGGTTCCGGTGCCTAATGGCTTCAGGGTCATATTAAAAGTTGTATTAAAGAAATAATTTTGTTATTAGCTTTTTTGTGTATACCTTGTTGAGTTTAACAGTTGCACGTAACTTCATACTATTAAATGCTATCAATAACCAATTTGGAATTGTGTAATCAATACATATACATAATTATGTATGTGATTGTAGTAATCACGGCAGAAATGTAATTTATCAAAGAATTCTGTTGTATAAAACCGAAGATCTTCATCAGAACATCATCAAATTAGAATAGGGCTACCTCGAAATACTACGAAGGGCTTCAAAACCATCCTACACAGTTGTTTATGTTGTTCTTGCCAAATATCATCAATGTAGCCAAACACGCATTATTAAGGATAACTCGAAAACAAATGGTCAGATCTTGATCAAAATTAATTGGAACCAAACGGAAAGCACCAACTTTAAAATAAAAAAGAATCATCAAAATTGGTTCACCCAGTCGAAAGTTCTGAGGTTACAAACATTAAAAAAAAATACAGTCGTATTGAGAACCTTCTTATTTGAAGTCGGTTAAAAAGAAAGAACGTGGAGAGACCTAACGCGCTTCGGAAGAAGTGAATCACAAATATGTCTATGACAATAATAAAGTGACAAAGCGTAAGTAGTAATAGGTCTACCCTATTGAATGTGGTTTGCAATTTACCATTAGCCATACTGGACAGAATTGAACATGAATATTACCTATTTATCACGTTTATTGAACAGCAATGCTAGGGACAATTCAACTGTTAAAATCGAACAAATTGTTGGACTTTTGCATTTATTAATGACTAGCTTTTGCTCGCGGCTTCGTTCGCGTAAAAGTAGGTTAGGTTAGGTGTAAGTTGTAAAAATATTGTGAGCCGTCACGGATCGCCTGGCAGATGTGCAACATCGAAATTATTTTGTACAATTAATATGCATAGAAGAACATTACGACAGGCACTAATATGGAATAATGTAAAATACTATAAATTATCATATAGCGTGGCGACGCGTCGCCACGGCATGCGTCGCCACGCCAGCACTCGGTTTTACGTGCGGCTATAGATGTTTCACATCAACAGTGAGTGAGGAAGTGCGAGAGGAGACGAGTTGTCGTCCGCTCCTGGTAAACAGCCCACGCAAGAAATCGAGCCCACCAGGGCATGATTTTAAAATGGAAGACGCGGCTGGAGGCACCTATGGCCGGTTTCAGAACCGTTAGGGCCGGAGGGCACCTGCTGGAGAGCAGGTGTTAGAGCGGTAGGCAGTGCGGCAGCATGGCACCCTTTCCTTCCGGCTAGTGCGGGTGTTGACAGGGCACGGTAAATACCTGCACACGGTCGCTAGGAGGGAACCGAGTCCCGTCTGCCACCACTGCGAGTTTGAAGTGGACACGGCGCAGCACACGCTCGAACAATGTACTGCTTGGGCGGTGCAGCGCCGTGAACTCGTCTATGTTGTGGGTGAAGACCTCTCGCTGCCGGCCGTGTTCAAAGTCATAGTCGACAGCCAGAGGAATTGGGCAGCGGTCGCATACTTCTGCGAGGACGTTATCTCGCGGAAGGAGGCGGTGGAGCGTATCCATGAGGAAAGTATCGTTGCGGATCCTAGTCGCCGCCGCGCCGGCGCGCCTTATGCCACTTAATGCTACTATAGTGAAGGGGTGGGAGAACGGCGATCTCCCGCCCGCCACCCATTAAGTCGGAGCGACGTCCTCTATTGTGCCGGAACCTAGAGGGGACTACTAGGAACAATCCAGGACGTCGCCCAGGAGTTGTAGTCCTCATTTATTCTTGGACACTGCTGGGTGGGTCGCTGATACAGTCTCGATTCTAGTGACCCATCCACTAAGCAGCGAGTTGGCACAACGTGGGGTTTTGGTCTGTAGGCCCGAAGTGTATGGGAGAGCCGGACATAATCCTATCGCCCCCCTTGTGGCGAGGGGGTATGCATCAGGTGCGTAACCCACCAAAAAGAAAAAAGCTGTGAGTACCTACTTAAGTTGTAACAGTACATCTTTTTTTATAAAATGTAGCCTATGTCACTCAGTGATAATATAGTTTTCTAACGAGAAAATAATTTTTTAAATTAGTTGAGTAGTTTTGGAGTTAAAAACAAAGAAACAAATCAAATCTATATATTGTAAATTTGCCTACATATAACTAAAAATAACAAATTTTATATTCGTTTATAGAAATAGTAATTGTTTTTCTCTAAACGACAATAAAATTTGTTAAGTAGGTACCTACTCAATTTATTATTAATTATTGAGTACAGGAGTGACACTGACAGGACAACTACTAACGTAAAACGAAACGGCTTTAAGCTCATATTTCATAAGCTGTTTACTTACGAATTACGATATAATCCAATTATACAAAATATTAAGATGGATGTTAAACTGATATGATCTCTCTTTTTTACCAAACTTACTTACGTATCAACTAGCGATCTTTTTGTGTTTATCCTTTTTTGTTTTATCCGGCTTATAATAAATAAAACAAAGAGAAAGCTATAGGTACCATGGTTGGAGTCTTGTGGTATATTAATTAAGTATAAGTATTACATACTCTGGGTGGTTAGCCGGTTTGTTGAGTAATTCTCGCTTCAAAGTCCAAGGACGAGAAGATATGAAGTAAACAAGCAGCAATGATGAAATAAAAGAAAATACGCACGGTTGTGTTATGTTATGTACGAAGTCCAGTTGACAATAATCTAATCTATTATCATTATCAGTTTAGTTGTGAGGTGTGGCTTGAGAAGTAAAGTTGTGTTATTCCGGACCAAGGTATGTGCCAATAAAATTTATACGTAAAACATTTAATTGACAATTATTTAGTTTACTCAAACGTGAAATAATTAAGTCTTGATTATTGATGAATTAACCTGATTATTCTTCATTTAAAGTTTCTTAAATGGGTGTTTTGTTATGCTCAAAACTTAAAATACAAGTTATTCAAGTTCATCATGGAATACGAGAGGTTTGGAATGTTGTGCACATAAATAAGATGGTTATGTCAAAATAGTCTTGTTGAAGTATTGCAAACAAACTGCCTCCTATTCTAAGTATGTAGGTACCTATTTATATTATTATATCCTCTTTGGAAGTTGATATTAATTAGAGTGCAATAAGTCATATGTATGGTAAGTATTTGTATTTTGAACTAGTACCTACTTACTCCAAAAGTAGATCAGAAGAAAATTATTTTATTTTATTACATACTAGTAAATTATATTATTAAATCATATAGATAAATGGTATGCTTAGAAGATGAATACATAGGTATACCTGGTCCAGACTTACATAATACATATTAATTGTACTCACCTATTTTGTTGTACTTAATTGTACTTAACTACTTTAGTAAGTATAGAGTTCAAATGAGAATATTTTGTGTTACTTAATTCTTTTTTCCAGTTAAACAGACAAAATTGCATACCATGGCCAATGCCATCAGGAATATGTTAAATCTCTTCCACAAACAGCAAAGAGTCCTTATTGCATCTGTATTGAGGCATAGGAGTTCCACCAGTGCTGAAAATAATATCCTCAAATCTGTATATGATGAACTGCCAGTGACAAACTATACAGTAAATGATTTTGTATGGCAGAATTTGGACAGATGGCCTGACAAGACTGCTACGGTAAGATAATTTAACTCCTAGCGTGACATTTATAGTTATAACTTATTTTAAGTGTAAATCTTCTTTCAAATGTGGACTTCACATTCAAAAGCTTTTAATGTCATGGTTGTTTCTTTAACTCGGCTTTTGTTAAAGTGAAATTAAAACAAAGTTGTGATGTTATTTAATTATTTTCCACACATATAATAAATTACTCCCTATTTACTACTATAACAGCTAATAAATCAATATTTTACTATTTAAAAAAAGTACAAGTTATTATAAGCATATATATTAACACTGGAAAGAACTATAATAGCAACCACATTTTATCTAACTTGTATTAGTACAATGGTAACTTGTAACACATTTATCTAGTTGTGTAAACACACTTTTGTGTTTGTTTATTTGTCATAACACTGTCTTACCTGGACTGCAATGGCAAGCGTGTCTAGGGACTTAAGCAGAAGAACCTATGGATAGTGTTGCTGTTGTAGAAGCTGTCAGTAGCATCTACATTAGTACTTGACTGAACCTGGTATATCATGTGAACTTGACAATAACAACAGTGAATATATTATCATAAACGCACTAACTGTAAGGGTAAATACGAAAACTACATTCCCTTAAATTAAATAATAAAATTATTCTTCCTCATTTAACATTTACACTGATGCAAAAATGTCTAGGTTGAATGAGGTGGTAAATTTGGTTTCATAGAGCAGAGGGAACTTGCCAGTAATAAATAGTGTATACACAATGCTCAGAGATACTTTTGTTTTTTCTTTTTACTGTTCTTTTTTTTTATTCTGTTTTTTTTCGTAACTTTGAGTCGTTTGACGACCATATCAGTCCCATCGTATACATATAACCATAAAATTTAAATGTTCTTATAAACAAATGAGTATAGTACAGAAACATTAATGGGTGGCTCTAAGCACCTTGTATACTACTGCTATGTAAAGTAACTTAGCCATTTCAGATATTTGGTTTGCTAATATACTCTGAAGCACACCCACATCCAGCCAGTTAATTCTTAATGTATCAGCAAGATTTTCTCTTAAAGTAGCACTCCGGACACATTCTATTAAAAGATGGTATAAATCATCTGTGACTCCACACAATTGCTGATTTCTTCATAAGATATTTAAATTTATTTAATGTTACATGTCATTCTCACATCTGCACACCACCGCACATGAGGAGGTTCACTTTGGAAAGTACTATACCAAATTCCCTTCTCTCGAGAGGTAACATTAAAATATTTCTTCCATTCATTTCTTATAATGTTTCTGTATTTTATAACTACTTCCTGGTATTCGGATAAGAGATATGTTTCAGTACCATTTACTATAGCCTCACTAGCTAGTTTGTCAACCTCCTCATTGCTGCATATGTCGATATGGGAAGGATTCCATTGTATACCCAATGTCACTCACGCTAACACCAGGGCATGGACCTTCCTTAATATTGTGTAGGCTATTGATGCACCTCTGTGAGCACAGGAGCATCGAGTCACATGGTGTAAGGCACTTTTGCTGTCAGACAAAATAACTGCCTTCTTAAGTCCTGCACTGATTACATATGAGAGTGCTTCTGAGATGGCAAGAAGTTAGATTCATTTATACATCTGATACCCTCACATTGCGACTGCGTTCATAACGACCATTACACGTCTGAGATCCATCAGTATCAATTTTAGACCTACCATCATATTTTTTATCTAACATGTACAATATATTGTATTTTAAAGTACTGTTTTCATATTTATTTTTTGGTTGAATTATGTAATCCACCTCTGTTTGTATAAAGTCCATATTTATATTTGATACCCAAGTGTTTAATGTAAAGCTGTATAACTGTACATTTTAGTTTGATTATACACGGATAGTAATAAAGGTTTCTTGTTTCTATTAAAATATGATGATTGTTCTAAATTGCAAAGGTTTTTTAAGGTGTTTATTGCAACATTACCTGCCCAAGATCGCGACTTAAAATAATATCGCGTAGCCAACTGCTTTCGTCTTAATGAAGCGGCGGTATATACAATTCATATTCCATTACGTGGATGGTAGTAGTTTTAATAAACCCCCTATAGAGCGCAATGCTACGTTTTGCAATCTATCTAATTTAATTACCTACTTAATTTAGTTTTTGATGCACTGTCTTATATAAAACTTGCATAGTCTACCCTACTCCTGATTAAAGAAATATAAATTTTCTAAGATGTTTTGGATGTACCAATTGGAACCTTCTAAAATGTTTAAAATATTTACTAAATTCATTGCTTTCTCATGTGTTTCGTTGATAAGTTTATTCCATTTTAATGACCTGTCCATCCAGATACCTAAGTATTTAACACATTCCACTGCTGGAATCACAATATAGGCGGCTGTACACATTGGGCCAACGTAGTGGGCCAGCATGTTGGGCCAAAATAATGAATTGCAAATGTCGCTGTTTATACATTGGTGTACCGATCATTCTGCATTGGCTCTTTAATAAAGATGGATGTAGAATCTCTTGCAGCCGCGGCAATTTGTTTGTACAGTTGTTTAATTATTTTCTTAAAGTGCACCAAAGTAGAGACCCGTTTATCTTAGTATATAATATAAACGAATTGCGAAAGCCTAAAAACATATACGGACTTAATGCTCGGAGCGATATCGCGCAAGATCGCGTTAGTCATCGCGAGTTTTTAGTGCACTAAGATAAAAAGAATAGAATATTAGGAAAACACTACGACGTAACACTAAATAAATCAAATAAATATTAATTATCTATGTTTTATTTATCTAGCTAGCTTAGTAACTTACTTTGTTTTTGTTTTTATATTGTATAATAATATATACCTACTTTGGATTCCATATTATTGTCGGCCTCGATGGCGTAGTGCCTAGTATAATCGACTGCCAC
Organism: Catocala sponsa; assembly: GCA_963564715.1. Classification (NCBI taxonomy): domain Eukaryota; kingdom Metazoa; phylum Arthropoda; class Insecta; order Lepidoptera; family Erebidae; genus Catocala; species Catocala sponsa. The sequence continues at coordinate 259,835 of OY751339.1, forward strand.
GCCTGAGGTCGCGGGTTCGATTCCCGTACAAGTCAAACATTTGTGTGCATGAACATGGATGTTTGTCTTGGTCTGGGTGTTTCTAAGTATAATATGTACATATGTATTTACAACAAAAAAAATATATAAGTATGTTTATCCATTGTCTAGTACCCATAGTATAAGCTCTGCTTAGTTTGGACTAGATGGTGTTGTGTGTATGTGGTAGAATATTATTATTGGTTCATTTCGATACAATTCTATAAATTGTAAAATCTCATTACTTGTCCACGCCATCGTAACTCGGGAACGTAAATTTCACTCACGTCACGCGCAACAGTACCTACTGTCTTTACTGACGAATGACAACGAACTGAATAAGACGCCAACGGCAACGTGTAAACACTGTTTGCGGAGCGCGCCAAGATCCTTTGATGTGCGCACGAAAAACCGACAACATTCGGTTGGCGGGCCAATTTAGGCGCCAACTACCAACATATCGCCAAGTAGATCTCTACACGTACGCCCAACATGCTGGCCCACTACCTTGACCCAATGTGTTCAGCCGCCTTATCATTAATTTTTACAACTATAGGATTTTTACGTCTTCCTCTACTAAACAGACAAAGCTGTGTTTTTGACAACGACACATCTAGTCCAATTTGCGTTAATAATGATTTTACAGTTAAAGTAATACAGCTTTGAATATCTGTGACACATGTTTGAATGTTTTCATTCTGTACATGGAAAACAAAGGGTTGGATTGTACGAAACGAGGCACTGACGAAAAGATTATGCAAAAATTAAAATTTTCTTAAATTGTTTGTTTTATTCTATCCTAATAAACGACTAAAAATAAACCAAAAGTCATCTTGGATTTTTTTGTCTATGGTGAGTGGTTTGTGAGAAAATCGGCATTTTTAGTACGACGATAAAACTTTGAATCGTCTTTGCCGTGGAACTATTAGAAATAGCGAGAAATTTACTAGAGAGAAAGGTGGTTATTTCCCCCTCAATACAATAGAATACTCAAAAAACTTAATTTACCAAATTTTCGAAACACTGAAGAAAATATTTTGTCTTTTTGCAATACGTGGGTGGTGCTACAGGACAATTCCCAAAAAGTTGCACACTCTTTGCTACACTCTAACCCTGAACTTGTAGTCAAGGTAACAGAACTTGAGGTCAAGATTACTGAACTTGAGGTCAAGGTCACTGAACCGGAGGTCAAGTTCAGATTTTCTTTCGGAAGGTAAATGCCCTGAGTCCTGACTCTTAGGACTTCGACTTGGATAGGTTAGGTTAGAAGGCGGCGGCGGCGTAGCCTTCGTGGTTACCTATTTATTTTTGTGACCACCATTCATATATAAAAACCCGTTTTTAGACATCAATGGTCACCACCCAGAAATAGGAGCCCCGCGTACCGGGGCTCCGTCGACACATTACAAGAGACGATACTAAACTTGAGGTCAAGGTCACTGACCTTAAGATCAAGATCATCAAGTAATACTACTGGGCCGAGGTCTGAAGACCTCGTCCATTTTTTTAAAGTTATGTAGGGTATTACGTAAAAATATATTTCGCGTTGGTAAAGCCTGTCACAATACGTGCGCTCGCTGTGACACGCCGCCCGCGCCGTGCGGAACTGTCTGAAATCCTTAGTTACTGTTTATTTCTTTCGGGCGAAGCTGCTGTCATAACATTGATACAGCTAGGGAGAGGCAGCGATCTGGCTTCAAAGCTGCTTTCGTTTAGAAAACCATTGTGAAACTTCTGAGTACAAGTGTACACCATGAGCAAGCACTAATAAACATTTGACAATGTACTAATTGAAACCATCCATTGATATATTTATTATACATCAATGAAACCATCTTAAAAGCAACATTTAGTTATCCCTAAAGATAAAGTTAATAACTTGTTTGTGTAACACATGCTAAATGTTTTTGACATATAAAGCAATACACAATTTCCCCTAAGAACATTATTTAAAAACAATATAAGGGACTGGGCGGGGCGGCGGGGACCATCTATCAACAGAGCGATTTGGAAGTCCAGGGAATAGGCTAGCCCAGCAGTGGGACATACCAAAAAGCTGATGAGAAAAAATATACATAAATGCATTCATATAAAATATTTTGGTATGCTTACACTGGAACATGGGCTCAGGGAAAGAAACATTATAGGTGGCTTTATATTCTTCGTTTCATAAATCTTATTATTCTTTGACATACCTACTTACTTAAAGTAGGACAAAGTAGCAAATACTTTGTGACCTAAATAAATAAATTCAGTTTGAGTTACAGAGCTCGAGCTTCGTTGAGACGCAGAAGGCATGATGTTATATTAATATGTTGTTGCAGGTTTGTGCAGTTACAGGCCATGGATACACTTACGCACAAACACACAGGATGTCCGTTACCTTTGCGGCATCATTGCGGACAAAACTAAAGTTGCAAACTGATGACAAAGTGGCAGTAATCTTGCCGAATGTTCCAGAGTACCCGTGCACGGTGTTAGGCGTCCTACAGGCTGGCTGCATCGCTAGTATGATGAACCCTGCGTACACCGCAGGTGAGTGTTTACTTCAAGCCGTGCTTAACTTATTAAACTTAGACTTTATAATTGTAGGTATGTATAGATAATAGTATAATGTTTCTATTTCATTTACAACATTTTGATCAAATATTGAAGTATTGTCGCATTTCGATTTGTTTGGGTAACAACAAAAACAAGCGACTGTTTGATAGATTAAGTCATCGCGAGTTCGCGACTATTCGATTGCTTAAATTATTTGAATGTATTGGAATAATATTAATTAAGTAAGTTCGAATTAAATTGATTGATTTGAAATGAAATGAACATTCAAGTGTTAATATAGCAGCTATGAAGACCATAAATTCTCGACGTGAGATCATGCATTTATCAAAGCGTGAATCGTATGTATTGTTATTCGAATAACATAGTCACGTAGGCATCGAATAAATATACAAACATCGAAACATTTGGGTTTTCTCCGGTCCAAATAGGGAATTGCTGGTTTTTACTCCTACTTTAAAATATAAGAATTATAAATTATATAAATATATTAATTGTAAATTTTAAAAATGTCAGTTACATACTGGTCAATGTAAAGTCGACAACTAGTAATCAGGCTGAGTGACATTTGACCTGTACATGAACGCTGCGAACAGCGCAGTGTCGCCTTGAGCCCTGGAACTGCTCATTGCAGAAACACAATATAAAGTTATTCGATTATACGTAGAGTAGAATGATGGTGGTGAACTTCCCTAGACGGGTCTCACTTCGTGTTTGAAATAGCTTCACACCATGGGGTGCGGTAAATAGGCTTCGCTTTATATTGTAAGGATTATGATGTTGCCATAGTAACAATGTCCTTCAGATTGCGTATCCTATTTGACCGGTGACTAGCCGCTACGCTGACGTTAGTGTATACGCAAACATACATGCACTCCCTATGGGCTATGTCATTACTCTCGTAGTCAGACGGGACAGTAACTCGAGCAGCCGCGATCAGGCGCAGGATTAATGCTTCGTCTTGCTTGTCACGTTACAGACTGCCGTGTACAATTTCTTTAGAAAAATAACCAATATCTTTTTAAAGTGCCGACGAAGGGATCAAACGCGAGACCTCATGCACAGCAGTGGCATTCACTGCCGCTGTGCCGCCGATCGATTTAAGATGTCGCCATACAAGTAAAATTAAACACATTGAATAGCTACTGAATATGGTGTCTATTTCAGATGAACTCCAACGTCAAATACAACTCATCGGCTGCAAAGCAATAGTGTCCTCTAAGCTATCGTATGCGAGCATAAGACAAGCTCTAACGGATCTTAAGTTAGACATTCCTGTCATACTGATAGACAATGAGAATTTGCCCGAGGGCGCGATCAAGTTTGCCGAGTTCGCTGAAGACTTCAGCGTGAACACGGACTGTCTCAAATCTGTTCATAGAAGTCCAAAAGACTTGGCGATATTGCCGTTTTCCAGCGGGACCACGGGCTTTCCAAAAGCCGTGGAACTGACCCACGAGAGCGTCGTGGCTATGAACCAACAGATTGCTTATCCAGATATCATTGTAATTAAGGAAACTACAGGTGAGGGTCCTTAGTAATATTTCATTGAGTTTGCGGTAAAATTCCTAACAATTTTTTTATGGTTCAGTATACATCGTACAAATACAAGAATAATTAATAATAGTAATATTGTATTACATACACACAACAACATCTAGCCCAAACTAAGCAACAAGTTTAATTTCATGTTTAGGTACATGTTATGTAAGGATACATGGTTATGTTATGCATTATTGTTTGTTCTAGCGAACTACCAATCGGTGTTGCCAGCTATATTACCTTTCTTCCACATTTTCGGTTTCAACGCATTGATGTTAAACCAAATGTCGTTGGGATGTAAGCTGGTCACCCTGCCGTACTTCACGCCTGAGTTGTTCCTTAAGTCGTTGGTCCAATATAAAGCCGAGTGTCTATTCATTGTTCCACCAATGGGTAAGTTTTTATTATATTATTTTGTGTTTCTCTTTCACGGGTATTTTCCTAAAGCGTTAGGGACAACCCGGTCCTTTGGGGGGCTTACACGGGGACATGGGTCCAACATTCAGGGGTAGTCTTGTTTAGAGTGAAATGGGGCACTTATCGAGACACATATTATTTTTGATATTATAGTTTATGTTTATGTTTTTATTATATCAGTAATATTATAGTAGTTGTATTCGTCGTTGGCCCAGTGGCGATCGTATACTAATGGCCAGTGACGGAGTAAGGCGTGTGCCTCGGGGCGCGAGGTCACGCGCCGGCGCGCGGAGCTATAAAACTAAACAAAGGATCCGTTATTGAGGACTACCGACAGAAGGAAATACTTAAAACTGGGTATATAATAACAGTTATCTAAATGGTTTTTGGATATTCCAATTAATTAAATTAATTTGTAAATAAAATCATTAACATAAATATATTTTATATTTCCTCGATTTTCGGCGTCTATTCGGCTCATTTCGCTTTTTATTATTATAAATTTGTAAGCGATCGCCAAAAATATTAAATGCTTGCTTTTGCTCGCGGCTTTGCTCGCTTAAAAGTAGGTTAGGTTGTGTTAGTAATAGTATCTTCTTTTTTAAATAAAATGTATCCTATGTTACTCGGTGATAATATAGCTTTCTAATAATGTAATGTTTTTATTAAAAGTACTAGGAAATTGAGAAAATACTTTAAGTTAAATAAATTAATTAAAAAGTTAAATATTAATCTTAATAAGTTAAACAAGGTTAGGAAGGTGACACAGCATAACAGTGAATTGGTGAAGGAGCATGATGCTTTATTAATAAATTTAGAAAAAAGCAATGATCAAGTAGTTGCCAGTAGGTTACAGTATGAAGCACATACAGCCGAATTAAATCATCAAATTAACAACTTAGAAGAACAACTTACAAGAATGAGCCTTAATCACCATAAAGAAACATCCGAATATATTTTGAAGTATGAGGAAATTGCCAGAGTTGGTAGGGAGAACATGGAACATGTTCTCTCACTAACTAATAACAATCTTTGCGGTAAGTGCTTACAGGCTACACCTTATAATAACCTGTCAGCTGTTTGTGATTTGGATTCAGTAAACAGTGGTACCACCTCCTTTTCTGATCATGAAAATATGGCTGTGTCTTCTTCTTCTTTGATGAATAACATTAACAAAAATATATTCATGTTTTCTGACCAAATAGGAGTAGGTTTTAGTGGACTAATTAATTCTCATACAGAGACGCCTTGCATAAATATTTGTTCCCCTGGGGCTAGGTTAGGTTCTATAATTGATAAGTTAAAAACTACAAAATTAAATGCAGAATCAACAGTAATATTTCTTTATGGTGACAGCTTATCTGTCACTAAAAAAGAGGCAATCCATTTGACAGAGGTAATAGAATCATTACATTATAAAGTAGGGTGTAACTTTATTCTTTGTGCATTACCATATTCCTATGTACTAACACATGAACAAAATAGGAATATTGAAAAACTTAATTTACTTTTTTATAACAGTACATGTTACAACAATTATAGTTTATTTTTTGACACTAATAAGTTTATTAGTAAATTTTTATTGACTAAAGATACAATGTATCTATCTTCTTTTTATAAAAAGCAACTTGCTAAATTATTAGCATTTAATATAATATGTAGCGACTCAGGTACCAGTAGGGTAATTAAGGTTTTAGGACATAGTGGTATTTCTACTACAAATTCAAATATTGACACTTCTAGTAGTTTAAACTGTTAGATGAGACAAAGGATAGGCACAGTATTAGACTAATTCATCAGAATATTCAGGGTCTATCCGGCAAGGAGTTAGAATTAGATTTATTTTTTAAACAACATAATATTCAAATATGTTGCTTAACAGAACATTGGTTAAGAACTAATCAATTAATATTTAATAACGAATATTATTCAATTGTAAGTGCGTTTGTAAGAAAGAATTCTATACATGGTGGCTCTCTAATATATGTATGTAACAATCTAAAATGTAAAGAACGTAAAGATATAGTAAGAACTAACTGTGTGGAATTAGAGCAACATGTCATAGTTTGTTTATACCGACCACCGCAAAGTGATTTTAGTGTATTTGAAACTGTAATAGAGGATATTTTAAAACGCTTGAGTTCTAGTAATAGGCATATAGTAGTGTGTGGTGATTTTAATGTTAATTTACTTGAGCAGTCAGCTGTCTTTTTAAGACTTATTAGTTTATTTAGATCATTTAATTTACAGCATTTATTTTCTGAACCCACTAGGATCACTTCACATTCTGCTACCTGCTTAGATAATGTATTTTGCGACTGCCAATTTCTAAATAGGGCCATATTGAGTGAACTTACATCTGACCACTGTGGGCAAAAGGTAGTATTTCCTGTGAGTACAATTCATAAAGAGAATAAGGTCACATGTAGACCGATGACATCTAATCGCTTAAAGGAATTTAATGATAACATAAGTCTCAAAGTTGTCAATATGGACCTTTCTCTGGATAATCCAGACGAACTATATGAGTCTTTACTTAACATAATTACTTTAGAATATAATAATATTTTGAATGTAAGACCTTTAGTCAGAATAATAGGATTAAGTTTTGTGACTGGGCAACATCTGGGATATATAAAAGTAGAGCAAAGCTATATGAATTATATGGTATGAAACAATACAATTTCGATCCAAATTTTATTCAATATGTTAAAAATTATTCAAAATATTTAAAAAGACTTGTGCCACTGCCAAGTCCCTTTACCTAAAAACTAAAATTCAAAAATCTAATAATAAAATTAAAACTACATGGAACATTATTAACAATGAAACAGGTCGCAGCAAGGTGCGTGATAATAAATTTGAACTGAATATAAATAATAGCGTAATTTCAAATAATTTGGAAGTAGCCGATACATTCAATAACTACTTCGCAAAAATACCTTTAAACATAACTAGTACCCTTAGGTCTTGCCCAGCTCGAGCAGAATACTTAGTTAGGTGCAACGTGGAAGAGTGCAAGATACTATTTAGTTTTGAGCGTGTACATCCGTATGATATAATTAAAGTATTTAAGTCGCTTAATTCAAAAAAATCAGCTGACTTCTGGGGTATTTCGGTAAAATTAGTTGAAAGTATTATTGTTAATATAGCGCCACACCTAGCCGCAATATTCAACGGATGCATTGATGTGGGCATTTTTCCAAACTTAATGAAATGTAGTAAAATAATACCTTTATTTAAAAATGGTTGCAAAAGTGACCCCAGTAATTTTAGGCCGATTTCAATATTACCTGCTATTAGTAAAATATTTGAGAAGATTATATTACAGCAATTAGAGAGCCACTTCAGTGTAAACAATTTATTTCATGCAGATCAATATGGTTTTAGGAAGGGCCGTTCTACGATAGATGCGGGTGTTACGCTTTTAAAACATATATTCAGTGCCTGGGAGAATTCGCATGATGTCATTGGCGTATTCTGTGATCTCTCTAAAGCCTTTGACTGCGTTGACCATCAAACGCTGTTGCGAAAACTCAGGCATTATGGCATCCGAGATACTGCACTTGACCTAGTTGATTCCTACCTAAGCGATAGACTACAACACGTTGATATCAACGGAAGTAGATCTTCTGGATTACCAGTCACAATGGGCGTGCCACAGGGCTCGATTTTGGGACCCTTTCTGTTTTTAGTGTACGTAAATGATTTGCCGTTCTTTGTTCAGCATTTGTGTGACATTGTTTTATTCGCGGATGACACATCCCTTATTTTTAAGGTAGACCGAAAAGCACCAAATTTACGTGCTGTTAATGATTCACTCGCGGAAGTCCTGGACTGGTTTACGGCGAATAATTTACTACTTAACTCTACAAAAACTAAATGTATCAAGTTTACATTGCCAAACGTAAAGAGTCCTAACGTGAATATAATTTTAAATGATGAAATTATTACTTTAGTTCAATCAACAGTCTTTTTAGGATTAACTTTAGATCATAAAGTTCAGTGGGGCGCTCAAATATCGTGTCTTGTAGGGAAACTTAGCTCAGCCGTATACGCAATTCGGAAAGTAAGACAGCTTACTGATATAGATACTGCAAGACTAGTATATTTCAGTTACTTTCATAGTGTCATGTCCTACGGTATATTATTGTGGGGCAAGGCAGCTGATATTGAGACAATTTTTATTCTTCAAAAGCGTGCAGTACGTAGCATTTATAATTTAGGACCACGAGTTTCCCTGAAAGATCGATTTAAAGAAATTGGCATACTTACTGTTGCGTCGCAATATATATTTGCTAACATTATGTTTATTAAACATAACATTTACTTATATAATAAGAATAGTGATATCCATAACGTAAACACTAGAAATAAGCATAAGTTAGTAGGCCCATATCATCGTTTACATAAAGTTCACAATACATTTGCGGGACTCGGTATACGTTTTTTTAATAAATTACCTATTACTATAATTAATTTACCATTGTTTAAATTTAAAAACGCCGTTAAAAAACAACTTATTCGGAAGGGTTATTATTCAGTCAACGACTACTTAAATGACAAAAACTCATCGAGCTAGTTGCTTGTTGCATACAGGATTCAAAGATCTGTATTACTTATAAGTCAATTTAAGCCTTTGCATAGTCACAAAGTGTAAGTGTATGCTCCATCATGCCATCTTACTGTCTATTTTAGATTTATATTAAATAATATATCTTAGCTCAAATTATTTCCTCTCTATAATATTATTAAGTTATTATTGTTATTATCTTTAGTTTTTTATAGTCAGTAGTATATGGCATAATGGCTGTAACACCTTGTTAATCTGAGTTGTAAAATACTGAAATTATATTTAACTGTCGATTTAAAAGAGTGGCCGTGAGTTTCTTGCAGGTTTCTTCTCATAGGCTCTACCCTTTGCCTGAACCTAGCAACTAACCTAAATGTAGCTTCAGTAACTTAGTAAACTCACTAACCTATATACTTTGACGTTCATAAGTGTTACTTTGTGACCTAAATGAATAAATGATTTTTGACTTTGACTTTGACTTTAATAGTGAAAGAATTAATCGGCTGAGTAGTTTTTGGTATGAAACCTTAAAAACAAACAAAAAAATATCAAATCGCTCCTCTTTGTAATATTAGTATAGATAGATATAGATTGTTAAATAACGCTAGAAAAATGTAGGGAAGACCTATGCCTAACAATGGAACAGGTCAGGACAGGAACCAGGGCAACAGGTAAAGAAAAGAAATTGCAAATAATCACTGATAAAACGTTTATGGGATTATTTCGTTAGTTATTGGTAGTAATAGAGTAAACGATTCCTTAGAGCGGAAACATAGATAATAATATAGTTGATTAGGCTTAGTCCATTTTAGATTAATTAAATATGAATACATGTAACCACATCATATCGCACTGGGAGCGCAATAAAGGCGTTAGTAGGTACAATTACGTCGGTTTTTTAACCGACTTCAAAAAAAGGAGGAGGTACTCAATTCGTCTGTATTTTTTATTTTTGTTATCTCGTTTCTTTCGACTGAGTGAACCGATTTTGATGATTCTTTTTTTATTTGAAAGCTGGTGCTTCCCGTGTGGTCCCATTTAATTTTGATCAAGATTTGACCATTCGTTTTCGAGTTATCCTCAATAATGCGTATTTGGCTACATTGATGATGTTCTCATATTTGGCAAGGTTCACTAAAAACCGAGAAATAAACAAAATTTTAACAAAAAAGAAAACTGCATTCATAAAAGAATATTCTAAAACTTAAAATGCACTAAAAAGTTAATAAATAATTGCATATTCTTGTGAATAATTAAATTATTGTTATTATTGGAGTCGGTGTCAGCTAAGGTAGGTTTGTAACTAATTAAACATGAGATGTCTTATTATAATCATAACATAACATTGGCATGCACAATTACACACATAGACGCAGCACGCGGCGCAGGCGGCTGACACCGACTCCAATAAACAAAATTTTAACAAAAAAAAAAACGACTTCAAATAAGAATATTCTAAAACGTAAAATGCACTAAAAAGTTAATAAATAATTGCATATTCTTGTGAATAATTAAATTATTATTATTTTTGGAGTCGGTGTCAGCCGACCGCGCCGCGTGCTGCGTCTATGTGTGTAATTGTGCATGCCAATGTTATGTTATGATTATAGTAAGACATCTCATGTTTAATTAGTTACAAACCTACCTTGGCTGACACCGACTCCAATAATAACAATAAATTATTCACAAGAATATGCAATTATTTATTAACTTTTTAGTGCATTTTAAATTTTAGAATATTCTTATTTGAAGTCGGTTTTCTTTTTTGTAAAAATTTTGTTTATTACTCGGTTTTTAGTGAACCTTGCCAAATATGAGAACATCATCAATGTAGCCAAATACGCATTATTAAGTATAACTCGAAAACGAATGATCAAATCTTGATCAAAATTAAATGGGACCGCACGGGAAGCACCAGCTTTCAAATAAAAAAAGAATCATCAAAATCGCTTCACCCAGTCGAAAGAAACGAGGTAACAAACATAAAAAAAAAATACGGATGAATTGAATACCTCCTCCTTTTTTTGAAGTCGGTAAAAAATAACAATAATTTAATTATTCACAAGAATATGCAATTATTTATTAACTTTTTAGTGCATTTTAAGTTTTAGAATATTCTTTTATGAAGTCGGTTTTCTTTTTTGTTAAAATTTTGTTTATTAAATTGAAGATTCGAATAGTGCATGTAGAGATACACAAGTTATTTCCGTTGTGATTTAACAAAATTGAAGGATTTATACAAAAAAAAATGATCGCGTCATAATGAGTTTGATCTTGTTCAATCATAAACTTCTATAGATCTACTTAAATACTTAAAATTTGATAAACATACACTTAACCTTATTTACTGTCTTTGTTTCACTAAATTAAACAAAAGATTATAAAAGTACTTCCTATAATAAAAATATCAGATCAAACAGTTCTTTGCTCTCCTCTAAAGTTAGCATGTTCTTGTTTCGCCTTTACTTTCCCACGGCCGCCCGGGGGGTGCGATATACAAGTGCACAATATCTAACAATCGTTAACATTATTTTTCTCTTGTCTAGAAGTTAATAGCAGATAAGAAATAGCTTCTATTATTTACAATTTACTAATTATTATACGTTGTTGTTGCTTCACAGTTCACAACTATTGTTAATACTTTTAGATCCATACGCAGGTTCGCGTACTTTCATTGGTTTATTAGATAAAACAAATGGTTCGTTCTACCGTCATGAAAATAATGTGATGTTTTATTTTTAAAAAGACAGTTCCCGTACTAGAAGTAATTTCTGTGTCGCGGGGACTTTGCAAACATTCAAACAACGGACACTAAGAACTCCCGGACTCGGAACAACCATTTGTGGAGCACACAAAGTTTTGTCCCGCGTGGGACTCGAACCCACAACAGCCGGCGCAGTGGCAGCGGCGCGGCGACACTTGCACGTAGTGGTTCAACGCCGTCCGAGCAGTCGCTCATTATGTACCTGTGCTTTAAAAGCTATACACGATAGGAATAGTTAATATAACCAGAATCGGTTGTAAAAACTAAATAGAGCTGATGAGTACTGTTAGTCTGCGAAATGAGATCAACGTCGGCGGCGAGCTCATTGAACGAGTCCGCCACACTCGGCGCTTGGGCACACCCGCGCCGCCGCGCCGCTCGCTAGTCGCTAATGAAGTATCACTGTACAAACAGTATCACCCCAGTGTACGTAGGGTATGGCAGGACCACGCACTGCGACGCACTTGTGCAGCACCTGAGGCGGCAGTAGTCTGCACTACGTTTCGCTTTAGTATTATTCTGAGAGAGTCATGTAGGTCATTCCTCTTACAAATAAAGACAATCCACTTAATATACCTAACTTACAGAATATACTTACAATTGGCCGCAATAATGTTTACGGTCACTATCAAGTAAAAGTTATCCGAATCATAAATCGGATGCTGTCTCACTCATGTTAGGTTAAAGAAGAGAGATAGTGAGTTTTTATCTTATAGATAAATGGTATTTGGAGGTGGTGGAACACGCTCTTAGTGTTATAATAACTGTTAAGTGTAGTTATTTTTACTCTTAAGTTGAAGACAGCATCCATAAATATAGCGAGCGTCCCGCGCGACCTGTGTCCTGTGCTTAGCGTATGTGGTCTCAGAGGACGAGCGACGCCGACGCCGACGCGGCGCCGCCTCGACGTAGCTTCAGACACGACGCGACTGACGGACTGACGGACTGACGGACTGACGGACTGAATGCTGCGTGACTCACCACCACAGATTATCATTATGTGTAGATAAATAAAAAGGTGTAGTCGCTGGTCCAGTGGTAGTGTATACGACTGCGGATCGTGACGTCTCGAAAATTGTCAGTAGCAGCACGGAGTGTGGAAATGTGGCCGGCAGAGGGCGATAGCGAGCCCCTACTACGTGAGACCAACAACATAGTGGGCGAAATGTGGGCGTGTCATACAGCTCTGCCTACAGGCGGAGACTATGTATGTAAAACGAGTATTACTTAAAGTACTTATCACAATTATTTATAAAATATGCCTGGCATTCTAGCCATTGATTTTTTTTATGCTACTATAGTGGCATCCGATGTTAAGTGGTCATCGTAGCCTACGGACGCCTTTTTTATGTTTTTTTTACGTGGGAGGATGCTTTTACGCGTACCTCTCCGCGGGAGCGGGCGGAGAGGTTATGTTGGGCTCACCCGGGAAAAGGGAAAGATAGAAAGTCCCGAGTCCTACCGACTAAACCTACCACGGTGTTCTTTCACACGGTCTATGGCCGGGGCGCAGGGATCGCTCGCGCATTCATTCTGTAGCCCCGGCAGAAGCCTATGGACGCCTGCAACAACAGAGGCATCACTTGCACCTTGCCGACCCTGTAAAAACCTTTTAACACCTTTTTTGAACAACCCTGTACTGTATTCTTCTGGGAAAACCTCGGCAGGGAGTTCATTCCACAACCTGAGCGTCAGCGAGAGAAAATTCTTTTGGAACCGCTTGGTGCGGCACCTATTAGGTTGTAAGGTGTGAGAATAAAGTCCCTGCCGATGGCAAGCGGTGCGATAATAAAAAGTAACTGAGGGCATCATCTCAAACAACTCCTCAGAACACAATCCATTATATAAGCGGTAGAACACATTTTGATAGATTACTTTATAAATATCCAGTACATAATATCCAGTACAAATACGCAAAATTTCTAAATAAACCAAATATATCCATATCGCTGACTTTTTGTTTTTTTTTTTTAATCTTTATTTTACATAAGGGGTTTTTATCCACAAGGATACGCCAACCCCATCGTACCTTATCGTACACAACACAACATTATCTTAATTTTAACCAGATAAGGGAATTATTGATGATTAATGCGGCAGACTTCAACCAAAGCACAAAACCGCATTGCAATTTCTGACTTTGGATTCGCCAAAATACTTTGGCTAAGCCCAACATCCAAAATATTCAATTTGAATTTTTTAATCAATAATTCCCTTTCATTCCTGTTCCTGACACAATCCATCAGCAAATGCTGGACGTCTTCAATTTTGCCACATATGTCACAGTTAGGTGATGGTACTTTACGCATCAGAAAAGCAAACTGCTGATGGATAGTGCCCAGCACGAAGTCTTAACGCTAACTTAACATAATGTCTGCCAATATTATCATCATCGAACCACGGCGTACGAGAAGGCTCATCCTGAATTACTTTATACCTTTCTCTTTAGAAATATAATTAAAATGAGCTTTCCATTTCTTGAAACAAACTAATTTAAATTGCCTTATGTATTCCCAATAATCTGGTATAAATGTCATTTCATCACCCCTCTCAGCTGCAAATTTTGAAAAATGATCAGCCTCCTCGTTGCCCTTTAGACCTATATGCGCAGGAACCCACTGCAATACCACCTTAATCTCCTCCTTATTGAGGATATTAAGGAGTTTAAGAATATCGTAGGCTATCGATGCACCTCTGCAACCAGAGGCGCACCGAGCCACATGCTGTAAAGCACTTTTGCTGTCAGTGAGTACAACAACTTTATCCCAGTTTTGTTTAAATGCATAGAGTACAGCTTGATATATTGCAATGAGTTCGAGAGACATGATACAAATATTTGAACTAATTCTAAAGTAGCCTCGGCTACCTACATTCTGGACATAGAAAGCAGCTCCACCATCATCACTATTCTTTGATCCATCTGTGAAAATACTATAAAAATCGCTATACTTCGAACCTAGTTCTGACACCACTTCATGTACTAAAATACTAGGATTATAACATTGTTTTGAATATTTAATGCATTCTAAATCAATTTGAATACATTTATTAATTTGTATACCTGATACCCATATATCTAAAGTGTACATTTTAAGAATTTCATGAGATGATACTTCGAGCTGTCATAGTTCATTAAAAGTAATAGCTAGCAGGGGTTTCTTTTTGTTTGTCCAGTAACTATTATTAATAAGCGCACCCAATTCGGAAAATATATCTAAATTAATGTTATTAGACCAAGATAGTGATTTGAGAATGAACTTGTAAGCAAGATATTGTCGCCTAACGAACAACGGTGGTATGTGCAACTCACTCTCCATCACATGAATGGGTGAGCTTTTTATAAAACCACCTACGACTCTAAGTGCTCGGTTTTGTAATTTGTCCAATTTGTATGTATGTATTTTGGCACTGGAGTCGTATAAATAACAACCATAATCAAGTCGGCTTCTTATCAATGCTATATAAATTCTCCGCATATGTTTAGTATGCATACCCCATGAACTTTCTGCTAATAACCTTAATAAATTTAAATATCTAGTACATTTGTCAACTGTTTCATTAATATATGTTTTCCCCAAGTTAAGCTTCTATCTAACCATATTCCTAAGTACCTGACATGATCCATAATATTTAAACGTTGCCCATACAATTCTAATGTTGGTAATATTCTTCTGCGACCTCTACTGAAGACACAAAAATTAGATTCTGTAGGTGATAAAGTAAATCCTATTTCTCCTAGCAAATTAGTTAGACAATAGAGTGTACTCTGTATCTGACGTTCACAGATATATCTATCACTTATGTAAATAACAAAATCATCTGCGTACTGAGAAACAAACACATTCTGTATCTGATCGCTGACATTTTATAATTACATAATAGAACGAAGATCTATGTAGGCTAGTCGCCGGCCGGCGGCGCGGCGGCGCGCGCGCGACGCTCCGCAAGCGGTATCTTTAATCAATTCATGTGCCGTACCGTTTACTATTCTGTTGTTTGCTCTTTGATTGTGTACCTACTAACAGGATTTATCTTTTATGATTAACTAGCTGTGCCCGCGGTTTCACCCGCGTTTATCGTTACTGCGCCGCCCCCGTGGGTCGTAGCGTAATGTTATATAGCCTATAGCCTTTCTCGATAAATGAGCTACCCAACACTAAAAGAATTTTTCAATTCGGACCAGTAGTTCCTGAGATTAGCGCGTTCAAACATACAAATAAACTCTTCAGCTTTATAATGTTAGTATAGATAGGTCATCTTTATACATAGCTACGGAACATTACCTAGACTAGACGGTGATTTAATCTCAGCACTCATTTAATTTGAATGTTTGAATATTGAAAAACGGTTGTAGGTTAACGCGTGTACCTATAGGTTAAAACAAGCTTTTTAGTAATGAGGTAGTTGATTCGAATTAAATGCTAGTTGTATACGACGAAAACATATGACTGGTTTATAATAATTAATAACTGTCATTCCATATGACTTTATAACAACATATAAACACTTATTTATAAAACAGTCCATTCAGAGAGAATTGAATGTTTCGGGAGCGCCCCGCACATAGAAATCTCTCTATCACGAAAAATTTAATTATAGATATGCATTAAAATTAAAATGTACCTAACACCAAATTATATACATTTAGGTTTATCAATTAGTATGCAATAAATATTTAAAATCATCCAGTATAAAAGATAACTCATACAACGTAAAGCAATCAATTATATGGCAAATAAGTGATAGAATGAATGCTATCTAATAAATTAAGGGATTAAATATAATGGCCATCAAAAATACGAATTGCACAGCATAACGAGCACCTATACGCCTCAAATCACTGCATTCCGCCTCGGAAGGGTTAGGTTATGTTAGGTTCCTTCTTAAACACACCCAAAAATAGGGGCTCCGTCGACCTTTGATCTCTTTAAATATATTTTGCTGTGCAATTAGTATTTTTTTGCTGTGCAGTTAAATACTACCTATAAATCATTGATATTTATATATATATAAAACCATTAGGATTTTATACATCAATGCTATAAATTAATCCAAAAACATTCTGGCTGCGGGAATCATAACAAATGTTTTTATAATAACTACTGTTAGGTGACGTTTATTTAGATTAGATACGGACGCAACATTATTTCAAATAAAAGAGTACAACGAACAAGAATATTATCATGGTCTACTTTAAGCGCTTAGATCTCGTGGACTGTCGACTGTCATCGTCGGCGTCGTTCGAAGTACCTGGCTACTTGTCCCTTTCAGTTTGTTGACCTTAGTTGGATATTAGCTAGTCTCCATGACCTTGTTTTATATTCCTTAATTTAGAAGAATAATGTTTCGTTGTCCCGTGATAAAGACAATAGAAAATCTTTTGTTATGTATCACGAAACGAACAAAAATTAAGTGACGTCAGTGAGCAAGGCGTCCACGCCTTCCAGGTCGCACCAGCCAGCAGAATGTTTGTTTTTATTTTGAAACAATAAATGTATTTAGTATTGAAGATATGTTCTGTTCCAGTGGTGTTTCTGGGCAAGCACCCGGCGGTGACAGCGAAGCACTTGGAGTCGGTGTACGGCATCATCTGTGGCGCCGCGCCGCTCTCGGCCGCCGATGCTGAAGCCGTCGTAGCCAAAAACGTGAGTCCATTTACCTTGCTCTTATGTATATACTTATCTATATGTTTGTTCTTAAAGGTTTAAGCAACGAGATCCAAATGCCACGAAATCAAACATAGATGATGCTTAACAGCTGCTTCGGCGGGCGCGGCGGCGGTGACTTTCGTTACAATGTTTCGTTACAACATCATAAACATATTAGTTAACATTATAAATGCGAATGTGAGTTTATTTGTTACGGTTGTACGCCTTAACTACTCAACCGATCATTATGAAATTTCGCTTCCACGTTGTTAGGGTAACAGAAAAGGACATTGGGTACCTTTCATCCAGAAAACAGTACTGTTACTAACCTACTGACGCGAGCGAAGCCGCAGACAAAATCTATTTTTATATAAAAACATCGAAATTGCACTTTTTGGATGACGTCACAAGTTGTTTCACTACCCCGCAACAAAGCTAATATATAAACATATGTGTGTCAATTTCTGTTGTGAAATGCATCGATATATCTATACTAATATTATAAATCTGAAGAGTTTGTTTGTTAGTTTGTTTGCTTGAACGCGCTAATCTCAGGAACTACAGGTCCGATTTCAAAAATTCTTTCAGTGTTAGATAGCCCATTTATCGAGGAAGGCTATAGGCTGTATATCATCACGCTAAGATCAATAGGAGCTGAGCACCAATGAAGAATGTTTCAAAATCGGAGGGTATTTTTTCCTTTTGAGAGCTTGCGCTGCGTGCGCTGCGTAAACAGTTAAAGTTTCGCAAAAATCATGTATGACAGAATTGTTCCAGAGGCGAGCAGTAATGAAAAATGTTGCGAAAACTATATAGCAGAGGAAGTTGCGCGGGACAGCTATTCTCGTATATATGTAGACTAGATGTTCCCGCGGTTTCACCCGCGTTTATCGTTACTGCGCCGCCCCCGTGGGTCGTAGCGTGATGTTATATAGCCTATAGCCTTCCTCGATAAATAGGCTATCTTGAGATTAGTGCGTTCAAACTAACAAACAATAAACAAACTCTTGAGCTTTATAAATATTAGTATAGATAACTGACCCGCGCAACTTCGTCTGCGTCACATAAGAGAGAGAGTGGGTCGTAGGCACCTATAATACTATTTTAAAGGAGCTGAAACTTTCTTTGTGAAATCCACGAACCACATAAGAACCATTGAACAAAATTTTATAAATATACCTACAGTGCTAATTTAAAATCACGCAGAATAAACCAGAAGAAACATCGTTTGTGTTTATAATGAGTAATTATTTTGCTGCGATGTTATTTTAAAACTGCGATATCTCCTAAGATATTCATTGAAATCGAATGATGTAAAGGGCAATTTTGTTTTAAATTAAATACTTGTGATGAATAACGTATTTATTTGGATAAGGATTAATATCATGTTTATAAAAACACCTTCGTAAATAATGCATTATCTTAGAACAAATTTGGTTAGCATAAGAAAGGTTATAGTGAGGCAACCTTAAAAGATAGACATATGCTGTCGAGGACTTTTTTTTAGAACTTTTAAAGGGGAACAATTCTGTCATACATAATTTTTGCGAAACTTTAACTGTTTACGCAGCGCACGCAGCGGAAGCTCTCAAAAGGAAAAAAAACCCTCCGATTTTGAAACATTCTTCATTGGTGCTCCGCTTCTATTGATCTTAGCGTGATGATATATAGCCTATAGCCTTCCTCGATAAATGGGCTATCCAACACTGAAAGAATTTTTCAAATAGGACCAGTAGTTCCTGAGATTAGCGCGTTCAAGTAAACAAACAAACAAAGAAACTCTTCAGCTTTATAATATTAGTATAGATCATATTTTGATTGCGGCAGGGTGAATAGAATTGAGAAGCTTTTTGTGACGTCACATAACAGTGTGCAGTGTTCACCGACAATGTGCTAACACCTATGGCTGCTGTTGCACAATGGCACGAGTACAACAAGCATTCGTCTGAGCGCTAGTTGAGCAATACAAGCAGGCAACCACAACAAGTTGTTCGATAACATCGATAGACTACTGTAGATCGTGTTTACTATTTAAATCAATATTTTTATTATAAACTAGATGTGCCGGCGGTTTCACCCGCGCTTATGGTTACTGCGCCGCCCCCGTGGGTCGTGGCGTGATGTTATATAGCATATAGCCTTCCTTGATAAATAGGCTATCCAACACTAACAGAAATTTTCAAATAAAACCAGTAGTTCCTGAGATTAGCGCGTTCAAACAAACAAACAAACTCTTCAGCTCAGCTACGGTAGTATATCATGGTAGAGGCAGCGTAACGAATGTAAATCTGCTCTTGTATTTTGAACCGAGTAACTGAACACCATCGTCTACGTTTACATGATATACATATTTAAAATGAATGTTGTTGTTGTAAGTAGTGAGTAAGCGGTTAGTTGAACAGTAGATATAAATGTC
Organism: Catocala sponsa; assembly: GCA_963564715.1. Lineage (NCBI taxonomy): Eukaryota > Metazoa > Arthropoda > Insecta > Lepidoptera > Erebidae > Catocala > Catocala sponsa. Next base: position 279,772 of record OY751339.1, read on the forward strand.
CAAGTCGTCCCCGCGCCCACTACTGGTCGTGGGCGGTCACATCCGCGGACTGGCGCGTACCGCTGATCATGCCAAACTATGACGTCATCATGCATTTATTTTCTCGCCATATCGGCAGATTTCACATTACTTGATGGCAACCATCTTATGTAATATGGCAGGCCTCATCTTATGTAATGTGCCATATGGAAAATTAAAAACATTGGGTTATTGCCTGTTATAGTGTTTATGGTGTTAGTCAAGTGTCCTATGTGATACGACTTAGGTCCGAGGCTTAGGAGTGTCCGAGAGGGCTGGGCTCGTTATCAAAGAGCAACTCTCGAATACCTCGAGTGCACCTACGTTACTACGTAGCACATTAGGAAACATGGTTGAATGACCGAGCAGGGCGACGGCGACGTACTTCACTGTGCCACACTAATCTATTTATATCTGTAACTCAAACACAGTCACTCGCCTTTTTGGCTTATCGTCGTGTTTTTACACTGACACTTGTAGATGACACGTTTGTTACTTAAACATTATCACGTATGATACGTTTATGAATCGACAATTCAAAAGCGCGTCATGCGGTGTCCAGTGTCCAACAAGCATCACGCAGTTCGATCAATTGTTAGTGGGGTAACTGATTTGCAAGTAGTGTACATATACTAGAAATCAATGTTCGATGAAATCCACTGCAAAAAATCTCCGTTTTTGTTGCCGTATACAACAAGTATCGGAGCACCCGTTTTAAATGGTCCGCTTAACATGGAGATAGAGCCGAATAGAATGGCGTTATATGTGCTTTTCTATTTAAACTTACTTGGGCCAGGTATTAGACCTTCTTGAAGACCACATATTAGGCATATGGTATTAAAGGACTACTAGACGCTCAGGCGCGGATCCAGCCCTCAAAAAAGGTTGTGGTCACAGCCACCCGAAAATCGGCCAAGTGCGAGTCAAAGTACGAACTTGCTCATGAATAATCATGACTCATAAACGACTTTTGAATTTGATTATTTCCTTTTTTCCGCGCATCAGCACTTTGGCCTTAGGAATGAAAATAATCATTGGAGGAAGTCAGACCCGATTTCGTCCAATTAAATAGTCTAACAATTTCGATTAAATTACAATCAATAAATTATTATTTTTTCTTCTTTTCTAGTACCCAGTAAGCCAATATAGGGACACTAGACTGGGTAAATAGGTATCTTGCCGCTGTCTCAGGACTCGTATAGCGTTTATTATCATCAGCCTATCAATGTCAACAGACCGTGAAAGTGTGACGTCACAAGTCTATTAGGGTTGTAGGCATGCCCATCGTGGAGCCAGTTGGAATGAACTCTTTTTTGCGGAAAACAGACACGAACACCCAGGGTCTAGAGGCATTGAACTTAACCATGTTGGCATCACCCCAATCGGAGACTGCCTTCAAGGATAAGTTCATACGCTCGACCATAGCTCCCGGAGCAACCGTATCTGTGCGCCACTGGCCCTGGCGCTGGAGACTACTATCTTTTATTTAATTACAATATAGTGGTAATACAGTAACATTATACATAATACTCGCCAAGCCGGCGAGACACGCTCTTAAATTCTAGTACAAATTATCACCATACATTTATAAAAATAGCTCAGCTCACAATAGTTTAAAAAAAAAAGGAAACAATATTTAAAGTTAAAAACAAAATAACATATGACATACTTTACATACAATTTATATATTTTTATATATACTGACTGAAAGTTGCACTGGTAGACGACACATACACCATCCAGCAATACATCCATCAGTCTTTTCTTGAGAGTATTAATACTTATTTTAGGTGTTTTTCTTAATTCATGTATATCATTAAAATGGCCTGCTTAGTCGCACGACTTAAATCCCGTTCACCACTCATGAAATTTGCTTCAAATAAAAGCACTGGCAAGCGTTGATATTATAATATATTCATCATAAAATACATTAATATTATTTATTATATACATAATTATGTATATGTACATCATAAACTACATTTAATTTCTACCTAGCTACCTGCAGGTACAAATAATATATATGTTATTCATTTTATGCAATTAAGGTATTTAACTATTTACTAGTTTTATGTGCGAAAACGTTATGTGAAAATGTATTGGGAACACAAATATCGTAATAGAAGCGAAGATGTTTTAATGGGCTTATTTTATACCTGCTTGTCCGATCTGAATATTTATTTTTGATTAGATAATATATTAATAATAACAATAATTCTTTATTTGTTAAAACGTGTGTTGTTACATACAGAAGCATGCACGTTGTAATTAATATGTCAAGTCATGTTTAGTCTCATGCTGTGGCGTACAAATATTTGACATTAAATGAAAAGTAAGGTATTATTTCAATTATATCACATACATATGTACCTACATGTCAATGAATATAAATTAAGTAAAGTAAGAAAGTATTAAGAAACATTTTATATTCGGCTCCTTAGGAGTCCTTTAAAAAATAATGATACGCGGATGAAACTGCATGCATTGCTAGTATGGCCATACATTGTAGATGTTTTGTTGAAATATAGCTATTAATATTTGTACGATAGTATCTTGTCGAAAATGAAATATTACCTTTTTTATGAATGGTTTGTACCGCGCTGTGCAACTGGGACATTGCCCAGTGTAATGCATATTTAAGTAGGTAGGCACCTAATACACTCGTATTGTTTGATGTTTGTTGATTCATTCATTACAAGTTCGTCAAGTGGAACACGCAGCGGTACTACAGGTACTAAGGGCTAGCGTACTAGTATCGTTAACAGACCACTTCTATACATGTAACGTTTCAACTTTAAATGAATGTTCGTTCAGTTTTATTTTTAACTGACTTCCAATAAACGAGGAGGTTCTCAATTCGGATGTTTGTATGTTTTTTTTATGTATGTTCGGGCATAACTCCGTCAAATATAGACGGTTTTGTAAAATTATTTTTTTATTCTAAAGGGGTTTATTCTGAAATGGTCCCATTTAAATTTCATATAGATCCTATGATGGGTTTCGGAGACAGACAACGGAACTCTTCAAAAAATGACAGCAAATCAAACGCAATCGCTGCTTTCGCATAAATATGCATTGTTTACGCAGTCACACATAATAACATCACGTCTGTACACACGAAAGGGTTACGCAAAATGTTTCAGTATATCAGGGTACCACATTTCCTTATCAAAGTTAGTAGTAGTTACATATTTTTTCGCGACTAGAAGCTAGTTGTAGCACATAGTACTCGTATTCAAGTTTGATTTATACATAAATGTATTATTTCATTAAAAGCCGCACTGGTCGACCGATCAAATGTTAAGCTACGCTTGGCGCGGTCGGTCCATGGATGACAATACCTACGTATAAAATTTTATCACTAAAAATACAAAAATAAAAATAATTTAACAAAAAAGAAACCACCTTCCAAAAACTCCCTATTAGCCCTAAAAAGTATAAAATAATACTAAATCGAATCTACTTAATCTTGAAAATCTAACCTATATAACCTAACCTACCTAACCTATAACAAAATTTAACAATTTTTGGAGTCGGTGTCAAGCCCAACACGATAGATGACAACAATACTAATACGATAAGTTAAAAGATAGTTATATGTTTTTAATTATGTATTTAATTACGTACGTAAACTGTGTAACAAAGTTAGCAGAATAATTTTATGCTCAGATTGGAGATACTTGGCATGGCACCGACTCCAAAAATTGTTAAATTTTGTTATAGGTTAGGTAGGTTAGGTTATATAGGTTAGATTTTCAAGATTAAGTAGATTCGATTTAGTATTATTTTATACTTTTTAGGGCTAATAGGGAGTTTTTGGAAGTTGCTTTCTTTTTTGTTAAAAAGTTTTTTATTTTTGTATTTTTATTAGTTCAAAATTCGTTTAAAATTCGAGTGGCGTTCTTACGAATATATATTATATGTTTGCCTGACGATAGCTTTTTGTTAATGATTAGGTATGATGACTACTTTAAACAATATAAGTTGAGAAACCTAATCGTTAAGTATTCGTTAAATATATACGCTGTGCTGCGCACCAGACAATGGACATCTATAAATAAAGGTAGCCTTGCATTTTTAAAATTATAAATTTTACTTTTAAATCTAATTACCATCTCACAAAGTCTTGGTATTATTTATTATACATACAATTTTTATACTTTTAAGTAAATAAATTGCATATTACACCAAAAAGGCCATAGAGGAGTGGGCTTCTTAATCAGAAAATCATTGAAAACTACATAAAGGCAACATTAATATGCCAAGATACAAAAAACCATGGACAATCATACAAGTATATATATGCACCCACAGATTCAGCACCCGAACGGGAAAGTGAAAGCTTTTACTGCATTCTGTCAGACACCATAAAAATATACCACAGTAACTACCTCATAGTCATGGGTGACTTTAACGCACAGGTTGGCTGTAGAGAAGCCGGTGACGGACTGATAATGGGCAAACATGGATATGGAAAGAGAAGTGTCAACGGTCATAGAATAATTGAACTACTACTACAAAATAACCTAACTTTACTTAAGGCTGTCTAAAAAAACCAACTCAAAGAGGTAGAAATAAAATAAACAAATTGTTGACGTCAGAACACTATGAAAAAAACATTGATTCTTTGTTTACAAAGCCATTGTTAAAAGTAGTAAACTGCGACAGAAGTGTCATAGAGAAATACAACTATCTGGACAAACAGCTATCACAAATAAAGAAAGTAAAGGCAACTACAGGACAAAGTTTAGTGAGAAGACAATACAGCGTCTAGAAGAAAGAAAAGCATTAATGACAGAAAAGTCAAAAAGAGAATCGTAACACAATGTCCAGATTAAGTAAACAGATTCGAGAAAATATAAGAAACGACAGGAAAATAAAGAGAATAAAAAAACTAGAAGTCGCAAGCCTTAATACAGGGGGAACAAGAAAAGCTTTTAAAGAACTAAGAGAGGATGGAATGGAATGGATACCTAAATTGAAAACTAAACGATCTAAATAAGCATCAAACCGGAAGGAAATCAAAAACTGGCTACTGACTACTACAGAACCTTATAACCCACCAACAACGCCGAACAAGGACTAGAAAATAACGCTTACGAGAATCCAATCAAGAGATATAAAGATGTCCCACCACTACTTGTGCAAGAAGTTCAGACAGCCATCATCTCACAAAAGCTAAAAAAGGTCCAGGACCTGACAGTGTAACAAACGAGCTGATGAGAGGCACCGTGGATGAAATAAGCCCAATTTTAACTAAACTATTTAATGATATTTTAATAACAGACACCATTCCGAAACAATGGAGTGAATCTCATATTATTCTCCTTCATAAGAAAGGTGATAAGGATAACATCGGCAACTATAGACCAATAAGCCTCATTTCAAATGTGTACAAAGTCGTTGCAAAGGTAATTCTGCAACGAATAACAAGGGTCCTAAGTGTTACTAAGTGAGATGTGAGCTAATAACTATAACATAATATATTATAACTACTCAGTGCTCATGCCAAACGCGACTCCTAGCTACAGTCAGCGTGAGACTGTTTCAGTTATGTCAAGTGTTCATAGGTACCTAAGTAATTATAATCTACTAGCTTTTACGCGCGGCTCCGCTCGCGTGGTACCTACATCAATATAAAGTAGCCGATGTCCTTCCCCAGGTTTTAAACTATATCTGTATTAAATTTCATTTAAATCGGTTGAGTGGTTTAGGCGTAAAAAGGTAACAGACAGACAGAGTTACTTTCGAATTTATAATATTAGTAAGGATAAGGATTAGTAAGGACTAGATTATGCCCGCGGATTCGCTCGTGTAAATGTACGTAACGTTAGTGGCAGTAATTTTTTTTTGTTCCTCTGACAACGTGAAAGCGAACGAACGAACTCACATTCGCATTTCTAATATTAGCTAGGATTGTGATTAAATATTTGTTTACGTGTACCTACTGCGCATTATATTGACTAAATACAAGTGCAGAGTGATAAATAATGATTATCACAATGATAGACTTAGCACCCGGACATGTGACAAACAAATATATCGTTTAGTACCTACTCCAGGTGATATATCGAGTACACACATATCTTCTCCCTAGCCTTTATTATTCGCAAGTCACTAGCGGTCGGCTTTCTAGTCTAACCGGATTTGACTAGATATCAGTTTTTACACGGAGTGACTGCCATCTGACCTCCGCAACCCGAAGGCTAACGATACCCTAAGGCTAGATTAGTATCAGGATATTAGAGGACTTCCCAATAACGACTGCCATAGATGTTCATGCCAGCTGGGACCGACGGCTTAACATGCTTTCCGAAGCACGGAGCAGGCGATAATTATCAATCAATACGCACATAATTTCGAAAAGTCATATAACTTCCGAAAGTCAGAGGTGCGCGACGTGGGTTCGAACCCGAGACCCTCTGCATTGCAGTCTGTTGGTCTCCCCACTGAGCTATCGCTGCTCATTGCTGTATTGAGTACACACATATACCTACCCGTATATATGTGTGTACTCAATATTTACATAATCTCGTAATAAGTAAAATTTTAATGTAAATTTATGGAAGTTGCATCCAACATTGCATTTCAATGATATAGCGTGCCTCGTTATTGACACAAACAGTAGCATCGGTATGACATGGTTATTTGACGGAGAGAATGGAGGCTTAAGAGCCCTTGCCGTTACGGTCGGCAGGGGCTTGGCGGTGGTGGTTGTTGCCTTAGCATTACACTCATTATAATAAATGGTTACAGAACTCGGCTATGTCCTCGAGTGTTAGTTGTCACTTGCCACCAAGTGGTCGACTGCCGCCAGATGCCAAATAATAAAAAGAAAACTAATTTGTATTAATGGTATCTAGTCTTACGTATTTAGGGTGTCGTGTCGTAACAAAACTGTTAAAAACTAATTTGTATCAATGGTATCTAGTCTTACGTATTTAGGGTGTCGTGTCGTAACAAAACTGTTAAAAACTAATTTGTATCAATGGTATCTAGTCTTACGTATTTAGGGTGTCGTGTCGTAACAAAACTGTTAAAAACGGGTCTCTTATGCTGCTGATCAGTCCGGCTTCCCATCTGTCTGCTTGTAGATAAGTCTCGATAGTCGGTCAAGCGAGTTATTAGAGTTTTATTGATGGAAGTTTATGTAAAAGTAAGATTTTATGGACCAGCTATCGAATTGATAAACTGTACTATTTAAATATGGTTTTATTCGCTGGCTTTCTTTGTATGTAGGTACCTATGTATGTGTTTTTGAACGACTCATTGTAGCAGTCCCACCCGCACGTGACCCATTCTTATGGCCTTGGTATTTTCTACAGTTATTTATACTTATAATAAATATATATTAATCTTATTAAGATAACGATAAAATATATTTTGTTAGTAAAACATCTCTAATGAGTCTTGATAATGTAAGTATCTGTTGATAAAATAAGATAATATTCAATAAACACTAATATACGTACGTACAAAGGTAAGGTACTTATAGTCAAATTATTTATTTACCAAACACGATAGCGAGTCGCCAAGGGGTAGGTAGTTATCTAACAATAATTATTTGATGGAAGTCTATATAATATATGTCTATATACTTATACACCAAATATGTGATTTAGGTAATTTTCAAATACGTACTAAGAATGCACAAAATATTGGACCTATCTTATATACGTACAAGTACCTATTGCAAAAGTTTGATTTCTGCCTTTATACATTTTCTAATAATATATCTACTATTACTATATATCCGTGCCTGGCGTAAATACGTTGATATCTAGACATACATGATATTTTTTTATCCGTTTAAGCTCTTCTTTAGCCCGTGGCCTTTAGTTTTGGAGCGCTGGGAAACAAAATAGCGGACCGGGCAGGAATAAGCCGTTCTTTCAGGGGGGAAAAATCCAATTTAATTTATTCATAACTTTTTAAGTTATTACATTCGGTAATACCTGGATATCTTGGTATTGGGTACATTATTTAACATAAAGACATATCAAATTAACGCACCACAATATATTCTGTTAACAGTTAATCGACATATTATCAACTTATGTTCGCTCATAAAAATAAAAAATACTGCTGCTAATATATTGATTGGTTTATCAATTTATCCTCGTTAACAAAACAAATACGAAACAAGATATCTCAAATTGTACAATTTAGTTAATTTGTCTATAACAAAGCGTGAAGTACTTATTATAGAGGCTGTGCTGTGAATTTATTAATAGGATCACGCAATTACAGAAAAAGCGAAAAAAAAGAACCCAAATGAAGATTAATCATCTGAATGGTAGGTTGCAGTTAGTGAGGATATGCAAAATAAAAAATCACTTTAATGCTCTCGTAATGACTGAAAGATTTGCCGATTTTTCAGAAATAAAATCCATGGAAGGGCCATTTTCTGTAAAGAAGAATAATGCATCCGATCAAAGATTTCTCTGGCAACCAATTAACTCCAGAAGATGCATTAAATCATTTTTCTTTCGGCACTAATTGGTAGTGGCTCCTTGAAAATTTCCTTCAATCTAAAAGTTTCATTACCACTCCACGGTGTTCCTCGGCATAACCACGATCGGCGGGGCCGCGCCTCTGTCTACCTACCCTATTTAGAGAGATATTTTATCCCTACTTGTCTACATTACTGTAGACGAAGAACACAGCTGAGAGACGCTCGTAGGAACACGCATGCCGCTTGTTGGAGCTGATCGGGAGGCATGCAGGCCCACAAAGCCTACGACCCCCAGGTAAAACCTCATGGTGGCTGTAAGTCGGGCCGCGCTATCCGGTTCCCGGTTCTGCGGTTAGGGTTTCAGCGCTAACTCTCCCACTCCGCCGCCCACTTCATTGAAATAACTTCCTCATAGAAGGAGGTGACGGCGTTCTAACACACACGGGGGCGGACAGCTGGGGGCGAAAGGGCAACTATTCCAACTGCCGTGACCAACTCATGGCGCTGCGAAGCCAAGGCAGGGCAATCCGCCAATGTGAGCAACGCCGTGTCTACAAAAACATCGTGGCAGTTGTTGCCGCAGTGGTGACAACCGGGCGTCTCTTGCCTTGACCTATGCGAAGCAGGTACTGGCCAAAGGAACCGTGGCCAGTCACTACCTGTGTCAGCCGGAAGGTGAGAGCGCCATGCCGCCTCTCCAACCACTCCTCAAAAACGGGACTTACTGCTACGATTGTGGCGTGCCCGATGTACCTAACTTCTCTAACCCTATGTAAGACCCCAACACGGGTGTAGGGGAGATCAAAAACGATCAAACTAATCCTTACATCATTAATTAATTACCCTTTATTTGGTATGTTTTTCTTGCAAAATTGGTGAATATATTGATTACTAGTTGGTGCACAAATTGATTTGATAATAAAAAACTGTTATAATTTAAGCGTATTTCTTATTATTATTCGAAAGATCACACAAATTTATCCTTAAATCAATTCAGACATGCAAGTATAACACTTACCTCGATTTGTCATAATATGTGAAACTTTAAAATTACTGCCCTGTATAATCGCTATTTTGGACATGTCAACATATTCACGCCAGCCACGGATATATACAGGGAAATCCGCTGGACTAAATTTACTATAACAAAGTTGGTTTCACAGAGAAACAATGAATCTCATGACAATATCCCTCTTCCTTTACCTAGGCGCTAGGCGACAAACTATGCGATATTGCAGGCTATCATAAGCTACTGTGTGCTTTATAACAATAGTTTAAGACTATTTAACTAACAAACGCGCTTTATTAGAAAACCAAACAGAGTGCGGTGCTCAATAATTGACGTTATAAATAGCTTATTGACAGATATTTGTGAAATTAGTCATTATAAAAATCAAATATATAAATACCATAAAAGCCACAGAACATATTAAGAGTATAGTTAATTTATTTATAATGCTCTGTGATGAAAGCCATCCTCCATTATTTATTACTTTTAGTCTGGTTTTCAATTAAAGCATACGCTTTAATAGATTTTTTGTGTTTAATCTATTATTTATTTACAATAAAAAATAATCACTATTTCAATAAATTCTAAACTTATTGAAGATAATTGTGGATTTCTATTAAAGCGTGTTATTTTAATGTTTAAACTATTATTTATTTGTGACCTTTAGGTATGAAGAACCTCTCCTTTACTCTTCGAGCATGTCAAGGATTTTATGAGGATTATGCCCCAATTTTACCGAATCGTTCACATTATTAACAAATGCACAAGAAGATTAACAATCTCCATATACTTTCTGCTGTATAATGTGTTACAATAGATGATACATATCCCGGTGATCCTGGCCGGGACACTAGGGCACACTTATGAAATTATTGTATTGTTAGGGGTCCTTGTACTTGACACTTTGTACATCAAAGTGTCAAGTTAGTCCGATATTTGTAAGTGGGAGAAAATCGTATATAGCGTTTGTCGCACTAGGAATAATTCCTGTGTGTTGTCGAAGACTTTACAAACATTCAATCAACAAAACAATTCTGTGATCTGTAAATGGTTCCCTACTGGTTGTGGGTCCCTGAGTTGTTTGTCACGTGTGGGACTCGTAAGGACACGCGGCGCATTGGCAGCGGCGAGGCGACCGAAGCCACTGCGCCGTGCGTGCACTCAAGTAAATAGATACCTAGGTAAATACAGGACAAGCTTAGTAAGCGGCTTACAAAGCCGTCACCCGTGAGCCTGTTTGCCATTTTCACCTTGAAATATTATTTTCAGAAAAACATAGTGTTCCGGCAAGGGTATGGACTGACGGAGACTAACGGAGCCATCTCGATAGCCAAGAACGCCGACACGAACTACAGCTCAGTGGGCTACGTGCTGCCCAGCGCTGAGGTCAAGATCGCCGATCTACAAACGCAGGAGGCTCTCGGCCCGGGGCAGGCAAGTGCTTTAACTTGGCAGTTTTTAAATAAAATAGGCTGATATTCCAGTCTCGATGTCGGGACCGCCATATGTAATGTTATAGAATCTTTTAAAAATCTGCTGAATACTTTATAAGTGCTCTTTGTGTACGTTTGTGAATAACTAAATCAAAGCGAGTTGCTGTTGTTCCATATGGTTTTTTCTCTTCTCGTCTCTCTCTAACTCTCAGCAAGTACATGAAAAAATACAACAATGTTTATAACAATATAAATAGTGTTATAAGACAGACGGATACTACGGTGTAGTAGATACCTATCTATCTTATCTTATCTTATCTTATGTGGGGGCAGTCAGTGCAGACCGGCGACACTGACCCAGTGGGATCTTTTGTGTCGACACTCTCCCAATAACGACTGCCATCGATGTTCATGGCAGCCGGGACCGACGGCTTAACGTGCTCTCCGAGGCACGGAGCAGGCGATAATTGCCAATCAATACGCACATAATTTCGAAAAGTCATATAACTTTCGAAAGTCAGAGGTGCGCGACGTGGGTTCGAACCCGAGACCCTCTGCATTGCAGTCTGTTGGTCTCCCCACTGAGCTATCGCTGCTATACTAATAGATATTGTAAAGCTGAAGAGTTTGTTTGTTTGTTTGAACGCACTAGTCTCAGGAACTACTGATTGGATTTGAAAAAATATTTTAGTGTTGGATAGCCTATTTATCGAGGAAGGCTATAGGCTATATAACATCACGCTACGATCCATGGGGGCGGCGCAGTAACGATAAACGCGGGTGAACCCACGGGAACATCTGTATAATATACGACTCCAATGGCGAATTTTATCTCTCATGATTCCGACATAAAACGTGTACAAGTCTAAACTATTCATCGAAATATTTATTAGATGACATCCTAATAACTAATTGGAATATATAATAATATCAGCCCTGTATTAAACTGTCCCACTGCTGGGCACGGGCGGGGCTCTTCTCAGTGTGAGAAGGGTTAGGCCATAGTCCACCACGCTGGCCCAGTGCAGGTTGGCAGACTTACATTCATATTGTCATATAGACATAGACATATCTTCTAGAACATTATGGAGGACGCTCAGACATGCCGGCTTCCTCACGATGTTTATCTTTCCCCGTTAAAGCAAGCAATACTTAACTATTTAAATACGCACACAACTTCGAACAGACCAATTTTAAAAGTTACTTAACGAAGTAACTTGTTCACGAAAAGCAAGATGTTGTCATTATAGTAATTTAACGCTATTTTTGTGTGTAGGAGGGAGAGATCTGGTTCCGCGGGCGGAGCGTGATGCGCGGCTACTTGCAGGACGAGGCGGCCACGCGCGCGGCGCTCACGCGCGACGGCTGGTGCAGGAGCGGCGACGTCGGCCGCTACGACCGCGCCGGCTACCTCTACGTCACCGACCGACTCAAGGAGCTTATTAAGGTAGCGGCACTGCTCCAAACTGCAGTTCACTTTATTGATTGAGTAGATACCAGATTCATCTATCCAAATAAAACAAATTGAATTGTCTGTTTGTAATGTCAAAATAACACCTTTTTATTAAATACATATGAAAGTATAATATATACGGCATTTACATAAAAAATCATTTTTAAATTGTCTTTCTGTCTGTCTGTTTGTGCCGGCTTATCTTTTAAACGGCTTTACCGATTATGACGAGCCTTCATTAGCAGATAGTTGATGTTATAAGGAGTAACTTACTTTGCTACTTTTATTATATAAAACATTAGCGATCCGCAAAAACAAATACCACGCGGACGAAGACACGGGTAACAGATAGTTTCTTATACATACGCGAAAATGTTAGACACATCAATCAGCAATCTCACTTATATAATGGCTCGGTCCCGCGCGGACAAACATTTGTGTCCGCGCGTGACAGTGCCGAGCGTACGTGTTTGTTGTTGGGACGCGAGTACGGAGCCCCGCGGTGCAACATTCCTGCCTAGTGTGAGAGTGGTTCTTTGTTAAACATATCTCTTGCATTAGGCGTAATTCCTACATTTTTCTGTAATCCCTGCGTAGTGCAGTGGGGGACTTACAAACATTCAAGCAAGGGACACAAACAACAAGCAGGTTCGGCACAACCACTTGTAGATCACATGCATTGTTGTTCTGTGGCACTGGAAGCGACGACTCTGCGCGGCGGCGGCGGGAGGCGACCACTTCAACCATTACCAAATGATCTGGGACGAAACAACACTAATAATATGTTCTCTGTTTCCAGGTGAAAGGTTTCCAGGTGCCACCGGCCGAGCTGGAGACGGTACTGCGCACTCACCCCGCTGTACTCGACTGCGCCGTGCTCGGTGTGCCCGACGCGATCAGCGGGGAGAGACCCAAGGCCTTCGTCGTACTGCAGCCGGCCGACACTCCCGCACCTGAACATATACTCGACTATGTCAACTCCAAGGTCGCCGCCTTCAAGAAAATCAAGGAGATACAGTTCGTCAACGAAATACCCAAAAACGCGGCCGGCAAGATCTTGAGGAAGGACTTAAAGAAGTTGTACTGCTAGTGTCCGTCTCCATGTCACTTACATTTGTATTACAGTACGGTCACACAGAAGGTCCGCAGCTTAGGATCGCTTTAACGGAGCCGACGTTACTGGACGCCATGTTCACACCGCGTTTACAGCACCTACTGGGACGGATGGTCGTATCCGCCATTGCCAAATGAAAACGTATACGATAAAACTGGCCTATAAAACAGACAGCTGTGTGAACGTAACCTTATAGTGGTGTATGCATTTACAATGCTGCTTACTCGGAGCTCGCAGTTTAGTAGGTGTGCGCCTGAAGTAAATATAGACTGAGCTCGTCTTTACATACGACGTTCCACAAAAACTATTATATATCATTTACATAATTATTTGTATCTATCTCTTCAGAAATTCAGAAAACATATAATCAGTCGGTGTTTTTAATATGAAGTAGAGCCGGGAGTTGTTGCCAACCATGTACTTGTAACTTTAAGTGCTGTGTTTATATTTATGTTTATACAAATAAGATCATCAGATGTGGACCAAAACACTCGTGTTCGTAATGAAACCTGTCAATTAAATAATTATAACTATAGTGATAAGTATTCGACGTTAATACGTAATTATACAGTAAGGTTAATAGTAATTATAAGAGTATGCCGTTTTAATAATATACTTGTGTAACACTTACTCAAACAGTATATGAGCCTACTTAATATATTAATAAGTAAGTTATGTATAATCGAGGACGTGAATAGTCTACTCACCTGCGTGTTGTCAATACATCAAGCAAACAGCTAGTCTCTATGGTTTCAAACGTTACACACAGATAAAGGTATTGAAATATGATGAATTCTATTGTTAATACTCGGTCAGAAATATTTTATGTTTAACTTATTATTATGTAGCTAGTTCATATTATAAAAATGTTGTAAACATTGTCGTGACAGTTATTCTTATAAACAGTTTTAGCGTTTACAAGATATTTTTGGACCATGCGGACATTTAATACAAGGCTTGTATGCCTTAAAACATGATGTGTCTCTAGTTTATCGAAAGGGTGACAATACAGTAAGTTTTCTTAAAAGGAACATTTTATAAGTATTTATCCAGAATACTGTGTATTCTGGGGCTTATCGTTCATTTGTATTTCTAACTTTACAAGCAGTATGGGGTAACTCTGGTTATTATTTGCTTACAATATTTAACATTGATTCGTTTTAAGCATCCATGAGGTATTTTGGAAGCTGTTTAAATGCTTGCAATATTATTATTAGTCTGTAAATAAATATAAATGATAATTAAAAGGAAATACTTTGTTAGATATGTGTAGAATATGCTGTGCGATTGTTTATGCTTGTGTCGGAGGACACTGTCGTTACCGAGTTTAAAGCGCGCTAGGAGTCTTTGCTAATATATAATATGGATATAATATGTATATCCATTGCTAAAAAAAATATTATTTTAAATGCGTAATTTATAGGAGCTTTGTAATATTAAAAAGTAACCAGCTGTCAATTTCAATATTTATATACTGGAGGAATAGTTATAACCTTTATTTCTAAAGTTTTATAGTCCAAGATATTAAACCACACAAGAATATAGCTGTACATCTAAGTTAAATACTTGTGTATTTATAAAGGAGGACCTTACCAGGAGAATGTGACAATGGCCACTAGTTTAGAAGTGAGGCCACGAGTTTAGAAGTGAGGCCACGAGTTTAGAAGTGAGGCCACGAGTTTAGAAGTGAGGCCACTAGTTTAGAAGTGAGGCCACTAGTTTAGAAGTGAGGCCACGAGTTTAGAAGTGAGGCCACGAGTTTAGAAGTGAGGCCACTAGTTTAGAAGTGAGGCCACTAGTTTAGAAGTGAGGCCACTAGTTTAGAAGTGAGGCCACGAGTTTAGAAATGAGGCCACTAGTTTAGAAGTGAGGCCACGAGTTTAGAAGTGAGGCCACGAGTTTAGAAGTGAGGCCACGAGTTTAGAAGTGAGGCCACTAGTTTAGAAGTGAGGCCACTAGTTTAGAAGTGAGGCCACGAGTTTAGAAATGAGGCCACTAGTTTAGAAGTGAGGCCACGAGTTTAGAAGTGTGGCCACTAGTTTAGAAGTGAGGCCACGAGTTTAGAAGTGAGGCCACTAGTTTAGAAGTGAGGCCACTAGCTTAGAAATGAGGCCACGTTGCTGACAAAGCCGTGAGTTTGACTGCATGGATGGCGCAGTGGTTTAAGTGGCCGCCTCGCCTCTGCCGCCGCGCCGAGTATTGTGGGTTCGATCCCCACGCGGGACAAACATTAGTGTGCTCCACAAAAAGTTGTTCCGAGTCTGGGTGTTCTTAGTGTCCGTTGTCTGAATGTTTGTAAAGTCCCGCGACACCCGCCAGCGCGACACAGGAATTACTCCTAGAGCGGGAGAGGTCTTAACAAAAAAGGAAAAATGGCGGCCGTGCACCCCGCACAGTGTAAATGACTTGTATAGCATTTTCAAGCATTTATAGTTTAAGACAAGAATTTTTCGTAAACACGTCTTTATGTTTTTTATCGTATTTTACAACACTTATTGTGGTTTTGATATTAAAATATTTTCACATTAGTGACAAGTAACTTAGATAATATGTACAGAATTAATTTTATATTTATAATTATAATATTGTTATATCGATAAGTATACATTTTGTTATTATTGTTATAATACATTGAAGTGAAATAAAATTTACTTAATAGTTATTGTAGTGCTTTTATTGTAGCTGACACATCTGACGTCTGCGTACTGTAGACTTGAGGCAGTACAACCGTGCCACTACTCAATGCATAAAACTCAAAATGAATTCAGCAGTAATCCTTACTGATATTATAAATGCGAATGTGAGATTGTTTGTTACGCTTTCACGCTTTAAGAGGAAACACTAAGGGCGAGAGAATTGAAAAATACCTATTAAAAGTACACAAAATCAATGTTTCGTAGTCCCCTGATTCCTTCTCCAAAACTTGACCGATTTAACTACTATTTGCATTAAAAATTAAAGAAAATCTTTGGCCGTGTTCCTATGTTTTCCTTTTTTTATATAATCTAGTAAATTTTTTTTCTGGATGTTTGAACACTGGAAAATCTGGCCAATTTTTGACGTGTTCCGTTCTGGCCCGGCCACAATCGCTTTCGCTATCGCAAGTGATGTAAAAGTAATGTACTTCAGGTGTACTTAATGTACTTAGAAGAGATTTTTTGTTTATCTCAAAGGATAACTCGTAATATACTTAACAAAGTGGCCGGGCTGCAACGTGTACGCCGCAGCCCGGCCACAACGATTTCTATAGATAGGATGGTTAAAATCAAACGTAATATCAATTATATACTTGTACCTTTATTGTTCTTCCATTTTCTTTGTATAAATCTACATTAAAACTTCCTTACTTATTTTACACAACGAAAAAAGTATTACTCATAATTTTGTACGAAGCGCCTGTACAAAAAAATAGCAATCATGGTTTTAGCTTTATTACTAAGAAAATATTTCAGATGATTACATATTACAATTTTGTTTTAAACCTGATTACATTCATATATCGAGGCCGACAATTCATATACAAATATAATCAGGTTTAAAATAAAATTGTAATATGTAATCATCTGAAGTATTTTACTTAGTAATAAAGCTAAAACCATGACTGCTATTTTTTTTGTACAGGCGCTTCGTACAAAATTATGAGTAATACTTTTTTCGTTGTGTAAAATAAGTAAGGAAGTTATAATGTAGATTTATACATAGAAAATGGAAGAACAATAAAGGTACAAGTATTTGATTGATATTACGTTTGATTTTAACCACCCTATCTATAGAAATCGTTGTGGCCGGGCTGCGGCGTACACGTTGCAGCCCGGCCACTTTGTTAAGTATATTACGAGTTCTCCTTTGAGGTACACAAAAAATCTCTTCTAAGTACATTAAGTACACCTGCAGTACATTACTTTTACATCACTTGCGATAGCGAAAGCGATTGTGGCCGGGCCAGAACGGAACACGTAATTTTTGAGGTTTTTTAAGGCTCATGTCTCTTTTAATAATTAATTTATGAAAAAAAAAAGGAAAACATAGGGACATGCCAATTGAGGCTATACATTTTTTGGAAAAAAATTATTGCCCTACTGGCATTATCCAGGGAAGAAACGGGGGACTACGTTCGTATGGAAAAACGGCCCTTGTGTTTCCTCTTAACTACTCAACCGATCATCTTGTTCGCATATACGTTGCCAGGATAACAAAAAAGGACCTAGGGTACCTACATACCTTTCATGCAGATAAGTGCTGTTACTAACCTAACCTATATTTATGCGAGCGAGGCCGCAGCAAAATGTAATGGAAATGCCGAAATAAATAATATACTATATACCTACCAGAAAAGGCAACGATAACCTATTGGGAAACCGTTGGACTGCCACGTATAGGTCTCGAGTTCGATCCCAAGGCGCGCATCTCTAACTTTCGAAGTTATGTGCGTATTTATAGTTAATATAGCTTGCTTTAATGGTGAAGAAAAAAAAACCGCGAGGAAATCAACATGTCTGTGAGTTCTCCATAATGGTATCAAAGATATGTGAAGTCTGCCAACCAGCACTGGGCCAGCGTGGTGGACTGTGGTCTAATCCTCTCACTGAAGAGAGGCCCGTGCCCAGCAGTGGGACAGTTTAATACAAGGCTTATATTAGTTTATAAGTATACCAGAACGAGTAGGCAGAAGCGTATTAGACCCACATTTCGCTGCTAAGGTGTTAGATCCACCTAATGGGAGAGAGCCTATTGCCGTGCCGTAGATCCAAGCTTCGCGCTGCTATAGTGAATGACTTGTCCTAATGGGAGAGAGCCTATTGCCGTGCCGTAGATCCAAGCTTCGCGCTGCTATAGTGAATGACTTGTCCTAATGGGAGAGAGCCTATTGCCGTGCCGTAGATCCAAGCTTCGCGCTGCTATAGTGAATGACTTGTCCTAATGGGAGAGAGCCTATTGCCGTGCCGTAGATCCAAGCTTCGCGCTGCTATAGTGAATGACTTGTCCTAATGGGAGAGAGCCTATTGCCGTGCCGTAGATCCAAGCTTCGCGCTGCTATAGTGAATGACTTGTCCTAATGGGAGAGAGCCTATTGCCGTGCCGTAGATCCAAGCTTCGCGCTGCTATAGTGAATGACTTGTCCTAATGGGAGAGAGCCTATTGCCGTGCCGTAGATCCAAGCTTCGCGCTGCTATAGTGAATGACTTGTCCTAATGGGAGAGAGCCTATTGCCGTGCCGTAGATCCAAGCTTCGCGCTGCTATAGTGAATGACTTGTCCTAATGGGAGAGAGCCTATTGCCGTGCCGTAGATCCAAGCTTCGCGCTGCTATAGTGAATGACTTGTCCTAATGGGAGAGAGCCTATTGCCGTGCCGTAGATCCAAGCTTCGCGCTGCTATAGTGAATGACTTGTCCTAATGGGAGAGAGCCTATTGCCGTGCCGTAGATCCAAGCTTCGCGCTGCTATAGTGAATGACTTGTCCTAATGGGAGAGAGCCTATTGCCGTGCCGTAGATCCAAGCTTCGCGCTGCTATAGTGAATGACTTGTCCTAATGGGAGAGAGCCTATTGCCGTGCCGTAGATCCAAGCTTCGCGCTGCTATAGTGAATGACTTGTCCTAAAATTTGAATAACACATTGCCTAACCAGAGAATCGAAGTCAAGCCCTCATGCACACCCCTGGGTATAAACAGCTCTTCGTTTATAACACTCGATGTCGCTCCGCCACCAACCGCGGCCGCTACGTCACAGCATCGTTACACGTCGAGTGTCAATGGTTGGAGCCCGACACGGAACAACAATGTGTCTAATCAAGAAATTCTTGTGTCGAGTCTGCGCGTTCTTAGTTGTTTGATTGTTTGAGAAGTGCCGCGCGAACTGAGTTATTCCTAGTGCGCGAGTTGAGAAGTGCCGCGCGAACTGAGTTATTCCTAGTGCGCGAGTTGAGAAGTGCCGCGCGAACTGAGTTATTCCTAGTGCGCGAGTTGTCTATAACAAAAAACATATTCATTTTAAAGATAATTCTATGAAAACTTGGATTTAGCGTTTGGTAAGGAATAAATAATATAAATGCATATTATAAATACACAAATACATTAAAATATACTGCAACAAAAAAAAAAACTGTCCGCGTATGTGCAGGCGCGGATCCAGCCCTCAAAAAAGGTTGTGGTCACAGCCACCTGAAAATCGACCAAGTGCGAGTCAGAGTACGAACTCGCTCATGAACAATCATGACTCATAAACGACTTTTGAATTTCATTATTTCCTTTTTTCCGCGCATCAGGACTTTGGCCTTAGGAATGAAAAAATGAAAATAATCATTGGAGGAAGTCAGACCCGATTTCGTCCAATTAAATATTCAAACAATTTCGATTAAATTCCAAACCAATTACAATCAATAAATTATTATTTTTCTTCTTTTCTAGTAGCCACTAAGCCAATATAGGGACACTAGACTGGGTAAATAAGTATCTTGACGCTGTCTCAGGAGTCGTATAGCGTTTATTATCATCAGCCTATCAATGTCAACAGACCGTGAAAGTGGGAAGTCACAAGTCTATTAGGGTTGTGGGCATGCCCATCGCGCCCACAACGGTGGACCCGCCCCTGCGTATGTGTCTGCTAAGGTTTTTTAGTTGTATTTGGTTCATTAGTTATTGCAGTCTAACGTTCTATAACGTTGATAAGTCCATCAACCACCTTTTCCCTTTTTTGTGTCAGTAGAGAAAATGAAACCAGTAAGTCGCGATAAGAAGACTTTTTGTAACGTCGGCAGTTTATATATATACTATACGGAGATATTTACTCTGTAATATTTATAATCGATCATTATATTTCGTGTAATGAGGATTCCATACTACAGTTGCATATGCCAGTTGTGATCTGATCAGGGGCTTATAAAGCAGTAACTACGATATTTGCATGTGCGCGTGACAAGTGGCATTTCGTTGATTAGATGCCTATACACTATACGGCAAATATGAACCTCAAGATGTGGTTTAGTTTGTTTCTAATTCTCTTACTGACATTAGGTTCACAAGTGGATTATTACAAGTAAGTAAGTTTGATTCAATATGTTTTTTTGGTAAATGTTATTTTACATTATTCATGCTCAGTTATAGTTTATTTATAAATGGCAATTAGGGCCTTCCTGTTGATTATCACAGTTAGTTTGAGAGCGTAAATTACGATAACATTTAAATCATGGTAATGTCTAAAGCACTGACTAATATAATTTTTTTTATGGTATAGGAGGCAAACAAACTGACGGATCGTCTAATGGTAAGCGATTACCGCCGCCCATGGACACCCGCAACACCAGAGGAGTCACAAGCGCGTTACCAGCTTTTTAAGAAGGAGTACCTACACTCTTTTCTTGAAGGTTTGAAGGTCGTATTGGTCCGGAAATACAGCAGGCGACAGTTCATTCCACAGTTTAGTTGTGCAAGGTAAAATATTTCTAAAAAAATGCACAGTTGTGAACTGCCAACCATCTAAATGATGGGGATGACAATGCCGTCGCGTAGGACGATGGCGAAAAGAGGCGGCAGGGATCAGTCAGAACAATTCCTCGGAGCACACCCCATAGTAAAAGCGACAAAAGATGCATAGCGAGGCCACATCTCTACGCAGCGTCAAGGGGTCTAGCCGATTTGAAACATTTTGGCAGTCGACAATCGCTCTCAGTTGAATGCGTTCTAGAGGGAGAAGCTGGTACTGAGGTGCCCCTACCCAAAGATGAGAACAGCATTCCATGTGAGGCCGAACCTGCGCCTTATAAAGTAGTAGGCGGTGGGCCGGCGTGAAATACTGTCTCGATCTGTTGAGCACGCCAAGCTTTTTCGAAGCTAATTTAGCCTTATGAAGATGTGCTCAAAACAAGGAGATACGACCAACGCGCAAAGGCTGAGCTTTGTAAATCACATCGACAGTATTATTTTAAAATCCTGGAGAATGCTGGGTTTCATTAAACGTACTTATCTGCAACCCTTTCAAAAATACTGCTGCAGTTATCAGCCTTTATAATGCTCTTGTTCGCAGTGTACTGGAATATGCTACGCCAGTTTGGAATCCCCAATACAGTGTTTATTCCGAAACGTTGGAGCGTATTCAACATAATTTTAGTCGTTTTCTAGCGTTTACGGATCGTCACTGTCCATATCGTGCTGACTACAATACAAGACTTAACCATTTCAAAATGAAGTCATTAGAGATAAGGCGCCAAGTCAATGACTTAATAACGCTTCATAAGATTTCATGGAAGATTAATTACCCCAGAATACCTTAGACAAATAAATCTGACCGTCCATAGCAGTCTACCCAGCGCCCTATAGAAAGAGTTTTAGTCCATTTCGAAGCAGAACTAATTTAGGCAAACACGCTCCTTTGAACAGACTTATGAGTTCGTATAATAATATTACTTCAAAAAATAGGAATGTCGACATTTTTCACATGACATGGCATGGCTCCTAGTATAACTATACTATGCTTTAGGATCATAATGTATTGGTTTTTTTTTACAATATTTTAACAAAAACATTATTTCTACTTTCTTATTAGAACTATTGTTATTCCGTTTTTAATTTCTTTTTTGATTTATCATGTAGATATGTTTGTTTTTAATCGTAAGTGTTGTATACACCTGTAAAGGCATTTCACCTTGTACCATTCCTTACCTGTTTTAAATTTTAATTGTATAGTGATGTGTCGATGGTGTAACTTTAAGTAAATTAATTAATAAAGTGTTCTAGCACTTTCTCGTATTGCTTTGAGGAACATCCCGGAGATGACGCTTCTAGAAAATTCCAGAAACACTGTTAATCACATATAAAAGCCAAGGCAGCGCACCGCCAAGGCAGTTTACAATAATTGTAAGCGGTCAAGTTCATCGGAGCGAACGGAAGCGAAAATACCACAGAGTTTGAAGCAGTCATAGCGGAAATGTGTTTAAGTAGTGTGTGTGGTGTTTTAACTTTGGCTAGAACAAAACGTGTTTTAGTTGGTGATATTGTTTCAATTCTTATCCCTCGAACTCAGCACGTAAAAATATTATAACAACTAACATCTGTAAATGTACTGTTTAATGTAAAATAAATTGCGTATAGGTATCACTGATGACACTGATGCACAAAGCAGCATTTGTTGTAAGTTTAATTGTATAACGTATTCTACGTAAATTTACTTATTTCTACATGTGATATTAACTTGATTCTTATTCTCATTAAGCCTGTGTTATTGCCATTCTTTATATAAATACCTTACCTTGGACTTTGATTAATATGAAAATTGTTTGGTCGAGTATTTAATACACACAGTTATAAGTTTAATAAATTATAGAGGTATTTTTTTTGGTACAGTGGGTAGAAATATAAGAATTCTATGCATGAATAATTGTGTATAATTGTGTGTTGTATCAGTGCAGGCTGTAAAGAGTGTGAGATTGGTAGAATGGGAGATAGCAACAATGGGTTAGTGGGTCAGTGGTTAAATGGCAGGAATAGGAACGTAGGATAACTTGAGATAAAGATGGGCGACCAACCGGGTTGAATCCAACTTAGGAGTTTAAACATAATAAGGGTTTTACTTGCTGCCACAGGATATCTACCCGGCTGTTTACAGATTTCGTAAAATTTTTCTTTTTAAACATAAAATGAATGATAGACTGAACACTATGGGAGCATAACAGTAACTGACTAGAATAGTTTAACAATTAAAAATAAGAGTTGAAGATAGGAGAGTGAGCGAGCGCGAGAGTAGAGTTAGTTGATGGAGGAAGGAGAACGACAATGAGAGTGAGTAAAGCCGTATATTGCCGAAGGGGTAGGCAAAGGTGTCTGACACAGACATTTGGCCAGTTATGGTGTTAGGTCCCACATAGTAGAGAGAGCCTATTGCCGCCTACCTTGGCCAGTTATGGTGTTAGGTCCCACATAATAGAAAGAGCCTATTGCCGCCTACCTTGGCCAGTTATGGTGTTAGGTCCCACATAATAGAAAGAGCCTATTGCCGCCTACCTTGGCCAGTTATGGTGTTAGGTCCCACATAATAGAAAGAGCCTATTGCCGCCTACCTTGGCCAGTTATGGTGTTAGGTCCCACATAATAGAAAGAGCCTATTGCCGCCTACCTTGGCCAGTTATGGTGTTAGGTCCCACATAGTAGAGAGAGCCTATTGTCGCCGACCGTTTACAGTTCTACACTCCGTTCAGCTAACGAACATTTCTTGGAAAAAGTTGTAACTCTTTGCCTGACCCGGTAATCGAAACCGAGACCTCGAGCATAATTAAAGTGGTATTTAATTTACTATCAAGCGACCACTGATATGTCAAGTCAGAAGTGTCAGGATCGCATCCATCGCATTGGTATCTGTGGCCTTTCATTGTTAGGTGCATTGCTGTTCTTTTTTATAACTCGCTCTAATTGAAGAGAGTCACCACGAGAAGACGAAGATGTTTGATCGTTCCATAAAGTGTGCTCGAAGCCTGTGAATCAGAAGGGGACTTGTTCATAGGCGAGGTAAACATAATCAGCACCCATTCATTTATTACGTGAGGAAGATTTAAAATATTTTCGACCCCTCTGCCCACATGGCAGGACATTTAAAATTTCTTGGACGTCTCCTTCCCTTATATACATGAGATTTGACCTAGTTTACGTAGAAAGCGTTATATAGTTGAATGTCGTTCGAAGTATTTAGTTACACTGAGGGATATATTATTATTTAACATAAATCTATTTTATTTTATTAAGTTATTTTCGGATTATTTTCGCTCATAGCCAGTTCACTGATCGGTAAACGATTAGCGAGGTTAAGCAACGTTGGGTGCGGTCAGTCTATAGATGGGTGACCGCTTAGTGGTATTTCATCTGAGCGTCTCCGTGCTTCGGAGGGCACGTAAAAAGTCGGTCCCGGTTGTTGACAATAGATTGGCCACTAACCACACGAAAAGAAGAAGTAATATTTCAGGAATGCTGTCTCCCACAGATAAGGTCATCTAGAGATTTGTGTAATATAAAAAAAATTAAAATGATTAAATGACATATAGTCTCTTTACGATAACCTAAATTATATAATATTATGCATAATTCATTAATTATGTATTACTTTTAATTTACGATTGTTCTGCTATTACGCTGACAGTCCGAGATAAGTATCTACTTAATACGTTTCAATAAAATATTGTAGTTTTAAAACAATAGAACATTTTGTCATTCTATAATTATATAAATTTATAAGAATTGTCTTAATTTGAGAATCGAAATGGTCATGACATTTAAAATAATGCTGTATATTTCTTAGGTTTAGTTATTTGAACGCAACTAAGTACTGACACTTTTTGAGAGGGAGAGAGAGAGTGGCGGCCGTGTTGTGTGTACACATTCTGTATCGGTTACGATCTGTCCGTTGAACTTTGCACTTCTAAGAGTTATTTTCGTTAGACTTCTTTTAGTATCCGAGTACCCAAAGCAGACGTGTCTCAAAAAATTATTTACAAATACTAGGCAGGTTCCTCTAGCTATTAGGGTCTAAGCAGCGACATGTCACCCGTATAGGTTATGTCATTTACAATATTTCAACCAGTATATATAAGTATACAAAGAACATTGGTGAACTCTCGTAATTTTTTTTGATGACAGCCATTTTTTGCCGACTTCATTTTATTGCGTCAATGCATGAAAAATATCTCAAAATATAGAGTTTAAATTTCAGAACAATTATGTCTTATTTTATCATACAAGTTTTATAGACTATTGTCTTCTGTTTACGCGAATGTTATTCATTGAAATTAAACTACTATATATGGATTTTAACGCGTTGTATATTTAACACTTTATTATAAAATTTAGAAACTGTTACACTACTATTGCTATTAAGCTTTACTAATTTTTAAGCTCATTAAATTATTGAAACTATTAAGACTATTTATACTATTATACTATTTATATTTATGTTTACACTTTCCCCGACGTTTCGGTTGCTTTTCAGCAGCCATGGTCACGGGGAGACTAAGATGGTAGTTGTCTCAATGTTCCAGTGTTAATGTTATTGTAAAATATTAAATCCAATGTCCTTAAATCTTTCTGTACGACATAATAATATGCAATTAATCATTTCAAATTGTTTAATTGAATCCTAGCTGAAATTTCAGCTAAGATTCAATTAAATAAAAGTATATTATATTGTATAAATACAAATTGTATTTGCGAAAGACTGCAGGCAGATGCTGGATGCGGCAAGCTGAAGACAGTGCGCTATGGCGCTCTTTGGGGGAGGGCTATGTCCAGCAGTGGACTGTTGTAGCCTGATGATGATGATGATGATGATGATGATGTATTTCAATAGTAATTTTATTTTATATTGTATTAATATTTTTTATTTCAATTTACTTATATTTACATTCAAATTTATATGTAATGTAAATGAATTCGTTGTTTGGCAACAAAGCTAGTTCTATTTATAAATCTTTCATATTCTTATTTGAATTTTTGTATTACCTATTTAATTTTATATGTCTAAAGAAATTGATTTTCATATTGTTTTATAAATTATTATTGTCTGTCTAGTGGCACCATTGTGTATTATTTATGTTTAATTTGTGAATAATGCAATGGGCTGCAGCATTGCTACTGATATGTAGTTATATTTATGTCTAATGTATATTATGTTGTAGCTGTTTATTATCCCTTAATAAATAAAATAAAATAAAAATAATAAGTATAGTTAGTCTAACCTTGATTATAGCTGATGTAGAATCGATAATAAAATGTTAACATATAATTCATAAGTCTCGTGATACTTTGCTTCGTCTGTTTTTATTCCTTGGATGCTATAAAATCAATTTGTTTATTTTTGAAGTGAAAACTTCTTTAGCGGCGTTGTGCACTTTTTTGTGATGGGTAAAAAATGGTAAACTCGCGTCAGGACACGTGACCTGATCGAAAATTCGTAAGACGGAGGGAGAATTGTCATGTCATGTTTGTGTACGATAGCGCAATAAATGAATATTGTATTTTACCACATAAATGATACTACTTTTATACTGATAATTAAAGCAATTCGTGCAAAATTATTCCCTAACCATTCCAAAATATCAAAAATGCACAACGTTAATATTCAAGTTTTCACTTCTGCCGGCACTCCCGGAGTGCAACCCGTTGTTTTTTTTTTATTTGTTTGTTGTATAGCAAAAATATAAATGTAGAAATGACATCGGGTATAGCGGCGTCAGTTACTAAGATAAAAAGAAGAAGAGACTAATTTATACCTAATAAATTGGTCAATGTATGCCTTGAAGTAAGTTATTAGTCAGTTGTGAAGTCTGTTAACATTCACTTACTACATTACTCAATGCCTCATAAAATAAGTTTTTACAGAACATGCATTGGTTGTTTTGCCATTTATTGATACTATTTCGTATAAGTATCTACATAATGGTAACACCATTAAACTTATCACAAAACAATGACGGATGTTCAACATAATCGAAGAGAATCAGAGCGGCATAGGTACCTGCGAACAATTGTGTGGCACACAGCTATTCGCTAGTTGTGCGCGTTGACAACGAGCACGCGTTACAGCTTTCTTTAAACTAGGCAGGCGGAGGTGGTAGACAAGAGCACAGCTCCTCTCATAGTCTGTGAGTTACGTGACAAATCAGAAGTATAATTCATACGTAGCCATAACTTTCCAAAATCTATGTTCACTTAAAGACGCCGTGCTGCCAACACAAGAGGGACAAGTTTGGACTGTCCCTCCTGCTACCAACGCACCTCCTCAAGAAGCCTTGTAGTCTTACTCAACTCAGGAGCACAACTCAGCAGAAGTATGTCTGGCTGCAATATTCTGTAGAGTTTTTACTACCTCAGTCCTGGCCCAGTTTAACCGAAATTCCAAGTTTAAGAATAGATTTCGCTGTGCTTGGCCTCTCTTAGTGCCACATTTTATTCCGATATATCAATCCCATAAAGGGACATCAGAAAAAGATAATAGAACACCTAGTCACTTTCTAGTGCATTGCCTCTGAGCCCACAGTGGAACTAAACCAGTTTGGCCTGAATCTCCCGAGGCTAGTACTTGTTACGACATATTCATGTGCATACCGGACTCCGTTACCTACTTATAAGTTGTTCTTAAACCAACTATTAATGGCAGTTTTTGTATTGATTGTGTGGTTCTCATAGTTTTTGATGTCACATTGCAGAAAGTTATTGTCGCGAAATTATGTTTATCGGTCACTTATTGCGAAGTCGTGTATAAAATATAGTCCAGATCAAATGGAAAACCAAAAACCAAAATCAATGTTTCAATTTGTAACGGACGCTGTACGGAACCGTTTGACCGCCACCACAATCATGTATACATGCTAAGCAAAATGTGTCTAGCACGCGACGGTCACCACTACAGGAAAAATTAAAGGATGAAATTGTAATGTGTCTTTTTTGACGTGGCGGTCAAAGAGCTTAAACAAGTGCGTACTAGCCGTTACGAGAAGGCGTTGAGATGTTACATTATCAGTAGGACAAGTTCAACAATTTATAAATAAAATTGACGACAAATTAATTATAAATGATGTTGACATTGACGACAACTTAAAGTCGTTAAAGGATATAATTCGATATTAGATGACCAGCACTGGTCAAAATACTAAGCTAAAGATCAATGGAGTGGTCGTATATGTAGATAAACTGACTTTTTTTGATTATATGTGTTCTTCAATGGAGGCTGCGACTAGAAAATTAGAAATAAATAATAACATAATTATGTACTTAAGAGTGACTATATAGCAGTGGTTGGAAAAGGAGAGTCAAACAGTGGATTGTCTCAGTTAATATTTAAAATATTACTTACTGTAATATATATTTCTCAATATTCGTGGCCACCGCTCAAAAGAACAAAATACGTATATTCCATTCCAATACAATAAGGCAGAAAGGAAAAAAACTCGATAAAAAAAAATTAAGGCATGAACTAATTATTATAGATATTTTTTCATATGCTAAATAACCTCACTATATTTGTCTAAAGGTGGGGTTAGACCAAACGAACAAAGAGCTAGAGCTAGAATCAGAGCATTCTTTCTTGATCTTTTAGTGTAAAAAAAAGCTCGTTTTCAGCGTTTATACCAAAATATCAACGAGCAATAATGAGAACCACGAACTAGAATTCTTGCACAATAGATGTTTAGATCAGCCGAACGAATGCTCGTTACTCATTCGTGTCAATTCTGTGGTTGGTAGTGCTCCGCTAAGTCCGACTCTGACACCAATATTATAATTGCAAGTGCCACATTTATTATTTTGTCTCAAACACTCAAAAAGAAAAGAAGGAAGAGACATTAATGGGTGACAAATTTAATGCAACGAAGGATACTGGATAATGTAGGTGAATCAATGACGAATATGCAAGAACAAGAAGAAAGTGGTCAATGCCAAAATTTTTGTAGAATGGCGTCAAAGGATTTTGACCATTTATTATCTCTGATCAGTGACAAAATTTAGAAATCAAGTACGAATTTTAGAGACTCGATTCCTGCATATGATAGGCTAGCAGTGACTTTAAGATTTTTGTCAACTGGAGATTCCTATGAAAGCCTCATGTATTTTACTAAAATGTCTAAATCCACAATATGTAATGCCATACCTGAAGTATGTGCTGCGATAATTAAAGCATTGCATGATTGCGCTAAGGTAGGTCAACAAAATTATACTCAATATTATTAAGATATTTATTGAAAAATAAACAATATTAGAACTTAGGTATTACTAGTATTTTTAAAACACAAAAAGAAAATATAAAAAAAATGTTACTTATTTTGTGAACTGTTTTCTAATACTGTTGTTATCTGGTTAGGCGGTGGTTGATCTGTGATTAGTGATTCCAGAATGCATTAATGTATTTTGTGAACTGTCCGAATATGAAGACATCGGAGTTGATGAACTTTAACTAACTTTAACTTTTTTTAGTGGTATTGTCGTGTGACCAGATCCCAAGGAAGTTGAGGGTTGTGATTGTTTTGTCGTGTTGCCTGCTCCTACTGAAGCTTGCGGATGTGTTGTTGAGTCAGACTGTGTACCTCCATTAGGGCTCACTACCGCAACTCCTTCTTGTTCATTACGTTCATTCTCCCGCTCATCAGCCTAAAAAAACAGTTTAATAATTATCCACCCTAAAGTAAGTAGTAGAGCCTCGCTGATTTCAGCATGAATGGGCCGGCTCGACCGGGGAAGGACTACCCTCTCACAGAATAACGACGTGAAATAGCAGTATTCCTACTATTGTATTTCGTTCGGTGAGTGAGGGTGCCGGAGGTCCAATCACCCATTTGCTCCCTTCCCGCTCCTTCTCCTTCCCACTTCCTTTCCTAAAGGGTCGGCAACGCGCAATTTATGCCTCTGGTGTTGCAGGCGTCCATAGGCTAAGGTACCATCAGGTGGGCCCTATGCTTGTTTGCCACATTAGTTGCATGAAATAAAAGTAAGTTTTTATTAATTTCAGACACCGTCAACAGAAGACGCATGGCTATCAATTGAAGTGGAATTTTCCAAACTGTGTTGGTGCTATAGATGGGAAGCACTGCATCATACAAGCACCTATAAATAGCGGAAGCAATCTTTTAACTATAAATCTACATTTAGTGTGGTATTTATGGCCATTGTAAATGCTAACTATAATTGTATGCCGATGTTGGTCGTCAGGGAAGAATATCAGATGGCGGACTTTTCAGAAACACTACTTTCTATCAGAAACTACCAAATAATGAATTAAATGTGCCTAATGACCAAAGCCTTCCAGAAAGACTACAGAATACGCCATTCGTATTTGTAGCAGATGAAGCATTCTCATTACAAAGAAACATCATGAAGCTGTATCTTGGTACTCATGCCAGGGGATCTGAAAAACGAATTTACAACTATTGTTTGTTAAGAGCAAGACGAACAGTAGAAAATGCGTATGGCATACTGTCAGCAGTTTATCGTGTATTGCGAAAATCTATGTTACTACATCCACATAAAGCATCTCTCATCATCATGGCCTGCGTATACCTACATAATTATTTGATGAAAAGGAAAGCTTCTAGGAAGCTATATAATTCAACGGGCATGATGGACATAATATCAGATGGCGTCGCTACTCCAGGCCAATGGAGAAATGTGGACCATTAGTCATCATTTCTCCCATTCCCCAACACGGGACGAAGACATACTTTACAATGTGAAAATATACGGCAAGAATTTTCAGAATATTTTAATTTCGGTGATATTTTGCCCTGTCAAAACAATACTGCATAATTGCATAACTAATTTCTATGAACACCTTTTCTGACATTGTTATAAATGTACCTACCATTAAATCTAATAAATAAACATAAGTACCTACTCACCACGTTGTTATTTTGATTACTGTCGAAACAAAATGTTTTTCTCGGTTTATATTTATCCATCAAAAAGTGCATACTTTTAAATGCAAACTACAGTGTAACCTCGATATTACGAAACTGAAGGGAATTAGAAAATATTCGTTATCTACATATATATATAAAAATCAATTGCTGTTCGTTAGTCTCGCTAAAACTCAAGAACGGCTGGGCCGATTTAGCTGATTTTAGTTTTGAAATGTTTGTAAAAGTCCAGGGAAGGTTTAAAAGGTGAGTAAATATGAAAAAAATGCTTGAAATATAGTAAAAACAACTATTTCGCTTTCCCTTATAAACTATTCCTACCTGTTAAAAATTTTATGTTCGTCCCGTCGTTTAGAAATCAATTAAATTTAAAGGTCATTCAGAAATCAAATTGAATTTACTTGCTTCAGACGCTCTAGGTCTCATCTACACATTACATCCAAATAACGACGAATGTTATTATCTTCGATTGTTGTTGGAAAATGTTCGTGGTCCGACATCGTTTCACCAACTGAGAACAATTAATGGACATCTGTGTGCGACTTACCGTGAGGCGCGTCAACTATTACAGTTACTTGAAAACGATTCTCATTGGGATAATACGCTCAAGGATTACGTCATATCTTCATCACCGCATCAAATTCGTACATTGTTTGCGATTATCATATCGACATGTTTCCCCTCGAACCCAAAAGATTTGTGGATGAAATATAGGACCGTACACTACAAAATTTATTTTGTAAGCTCCTAATCTTCGTGACATAAAATTTTTTCAAGCAACATCATGTGTAATTAAAAATAATAATAAAACCTAATTCATATCGAGCATTATTTTTGATTACGAATTCTTTTTGTTCCGGTTTTGACCACATTTTGACCTACTACAGTTGAAACATTCTGCATTTATCATTCAGCTTTTTTATTTATTGATTCTGAGGCGGTACGAAGTTTGCCGGGTCCGCTAGTAACGAATATATATATATAGGTATATATACCAAGTAATTAGCTAGAATGAGGTTTGTTATATAAAGGTTAGGTTGGACTACGATTCGTTTTAACAAGGTAAGAAAACTTGTTTATTAACCTCAACATTACGTAGATACTCATCTGCTTACCCTGTTAAAGTGAACGATTTCAACCAATAAATGAAAACACATTTTAATGAAAACACTATATTGTTTATTTGAAAACAGTTTACACAGTTTTCTTACGCGAAATAGAAATCACAATCAATAAATAATATTTGCATATAAACATAGAAAATCAACAATATGGTAGCTTAGTCTTCATTTTGTTTCTCTTGATTAGAGAAAAAGACATAAATTGTGGTCAGCCATTGCAACTTAAAACTAACAACAATGACAATCAGCAGAGTTTACATTACTTAGCATCAAACAACATGATTGTGTTACGAACATTGAACGTGTCTGAAGTCTGTCGAGACATGGATTATTGTGGAATAGAGAGAGAGATAGGATACGTTATGTAAAGGTTATAAGTTGACAAAATTCGTTAAATAGAGATAAATAATACTTTCTATATATATTATGCAATGATTGGAAATTCGTTATAAAGAGGTTGTTGGATAAATGTATTCGTAATGTAAAGGTATATCTTGCACCTAACTCTTACGGGCATTTCTAGGGGCTTTCGAAAAATTTGTTAAATCGAGGAAATCGTTATACTTATTGAGGCTCGTTATATTAAGATTACACTGTATTTTGAATTATAAGTACAATCGGCACCGCTGCCAGATTTCGTAGTCATTGCTTTTTGCCTTTCTCGGCGTTAAGATGCAAGAAGCGAGTCCATCTTCTTTTTTGCTTCTTCAACATTACATTCAAGTAGATTTGCAATTTCCTGCCAAGCATCTTGTTTGAAAGTTGTGTTTTTAAAGTGTTCAAAAGTCGTAATCCACAGACATCTTGCATTTTGGTAAGCTTCTTTCATTAATAGACATTTTTCTTGAGACCAATCCATAATTATTAATTCGATAAGTATGCATTCAAATCGCTAGAACACAAGAACACTTTGAAGAGAACGCTCCGGGGAGCGAGCACGTCCAAACACGTAACAACGCTCTAAGCTACTGTTCGCGCGCTCAAGTGCCGTTTACATCAATAGTTCCCAAAGTGGTCCAGGTGGACCCCCAGGGGTCTACGGGAGACTTGACGGGGGTCTACGTTGGCGTGACAAAAAAATGGAGGTTCACAATTCGTAAGCGTGAGTCCACAAAAATGTATTTGCATTCGGTAGTCAAGAACTAAAATGTTGGCTTGACTTTACCTATCAATGTAGGCAGATAATATATTTTAAGAAGCCCAGCGACTGTTACTTGTAAAAACTTGCATATTCTCGAACCTACCAATTTTTCGGTAGAGAATTACATGAACTTGTTTGATTCTTCACCAATATAAATACGAATGCCAAGGAATATGGTAGAAATGTAGCTGCGCTGCAGACGGTCCACAGGAACCAGCTAAATTTTGAAAGTGGTCTATGAGGAAAAACGTCTGGGAACCTCTGGTTTACATCAAGCGAGCGAGCATTCTTAGAATATTCCATAGAATCTATGCGAGCTAGATAGAACAACGAAGGAATGTTCTGTCTCTGTTTACACTAATAGAATTTGACGGAGAGGGGATAGAAATTAGAATGAGCATTCGCTCGTCTGATATAAATGGGCCTTTTCAAATTAAATTATTATTTATTAATCAAACAGCAATTGCTTTAAAATGCATTGAATATCGTGTGAAAACCTTGAAAATACGAATAAAATATGTGTTACTTATTCCAATATGTAGGTAGGTAATTATGTGATAAATTTAACAAAATTTGGTTTGTTTATATTTGAAATACATAAAAGTTTTCATTATATTGGATTGGAATATACTATAGGTACATGTGCACTGAGAACGTAACAGTATGTCCTTCAATTCCTGCCGTATGAACTTCCTACGACAGGAGCTGGAGCTGAAGGCTACAGCTTGTTGTAAAAGGGAGTAGGTAAACAGATATTTACATTTATCTATTCGCTTTTGAACGGAATTGGAGTGACCGCTGCGCTGGTGAATTGAAAGTATGTACGTAAGTACATAATACATATTACCAATTCACAAAGGGTCAAAGTGCAATTCGCGATTTCATTAGTTCATCACATACACACCACGTTTTCACTGTATCTATTGCAAATTAGTAAAACTATCAAGATCAAAAGTTCAAAACAAAGTTCTGTTCTCATTGTTCTCAAGTCTTAGTGTCGCCGTTTGCGCTCGTTCCGTTCAATAACAATCAGTCGTTCAGTGGCTGCCGTCAAAAACGCGCGTGAACCATGCAAAATATGGCGCGAAAACTTCTCTTACGCGAAATTAAAAACTTCAAATGGCAAAGAGAACTGTCATGTAGTGCCGTGCTCAGGAATGATTTTATTGTTAAATCGACTATCCCTGACTTTGTTGTGCCTCAAATGCGATTTCTGGATCGGCTGTGGGTCGATTCGGCGAGTTTCCAGAACTACGTTGCGTTAGTAAGTGCCTATTAATTGTTAATTAATTAACAAAGTTATCGATGTTTTATTGTTTGCGTACGAGGCGAATATTATATATGCATATTAGTTATTGCTTTATTTTTGGTTTCAAGCGCGTTTTTGTTATAGGAAATTTGAATTTATGAATATTTATATGAGACATACTAGATATTTTTGGTAAGTATGTAAATAATTATATGTAATATATATCGTAAGTTAATACGCATATTAGTACCTATGTAAATTCTTGGTAATTGTATTTATTATATTAAAATCTAATGTTAACATACCATAGGTAATGTAAATAAGCGTAATAATAAAAGTCGGGTTGGTCGGGTAAATTTTATGAATAATTCTAATTAATATTTTGAATAATATGTTTTAAGTATGCGCGAATGTTATATATTGAAATTAAACTACTTTATATCTACGTTTTTTTCACGTAGCTTCTGTTAGACTGCCACGGAGAGGTCTCGAGTTCGATCCCAAGGCAGGCATCTATGACTTTTCGAGGTTATATGCGTGTTATATAGTTAATTATCGCTCGTTTATCGGTGAAGGAAAACTTCGTGAGGAAACCTGCGTGTCTGAGAGATTTCATAATGTTTCCGAAGACATGTGAATTCTGCTAACTCGCAATGCGCCAGCTTGGCGGACTATACACGAACCCTTCGCACACAGAGAACTGAGGAGAGGCCCGTGCCCAACAGTGGGACAATGTCATACAGAGCCGATATTATTATATTACTAGTGGTCCAATCATTTAAATAGCTTAAATAATAGTAAAGTGTAACAGTAGTAGTTTAATTGTTGCAAAATTATGTAATAACTAGATGTTCCCACGGTTTCACCCGCGTTTATCGTTACTGCGCCGCCCCCGTGGATTGTAGCGTGATGTTATATAGCCTATAGCCTTTCACGATAAATAGGCTATCAAACACTAACAATTTTTTTCAAATCGAACCAGTAGTTCCTGAGATTAGCGCGTTCAAAGAAACAAACAAACAACTTCGTCCACAGATATAACTAACTATAGACCTATCGCTGTATTGTGTGTATTTGGTACCTACGATATTTAAAGCCATTCTAAAAACCGCCATTTATAAACAAATTAAAGGACAGTTAAGTGATTGCCAGCATGGGTTTCGCCCTGGGCGCTCCACATTGACTAATATAGAATTTGTAGACTACATAAGCAGAAGAGTCAAGTCTGGCTGTCAAGTAGACGCCGCATACTTTGATTTTAAGAAAGCCTTTGATCTCGTGGATAGTGATGTACTTTTAAATAAATTTTCTGTACTGGGATTCTCAACTTCTCTCCTAACATTTATTGCCCACTACTTAAAAGATCGTAAACAGTTGGTTAAGGTAGAAGAATATAAGTCAGAAGAGTATTATACTCGATCAGGGGTTAGTCAAGGTAGTACCCTAGGTCCTATGCAATTTTTAATAATGATTAATGACTTACCTAATGTTATCTCTAATGCAAAATGCCTTATGTTTGCCGACGACTTAAAACTGTACCTTTCTGTAAATAACGACAAAGATTATTTAGCGTTACAACATGATATTGACGCAATAGTTGAGTGGACTATAAGAAATAAATTATCACTTAATAATTCAAAATGTAAAACTGTCACTTTTTCTCGATCCCGTAATCCGATTACAAATATATAATCTAGCTGATGCACCAATGGAACGTGTTTTCTCAATCAAGGATTTGGGAGTGATAATGGATAGCAAATTAAATTTTCATGAACATATACTTAAAACTTGCAAAGACGCTAATAAATGTCTTCGTTTCATTATTAGAATATCATCACAATTTAAGAACACTCAAGTTATAAAACAAATATACAATGCATATGTCCGTATTCAATTACAATATAATCCAATAGTTTGGAGTCCTAAAGAGGCATTGTATACTATTATGTTAGAAAAAATCCAACGTAAATTCCGTAGATACCTATACAAACGTCAATATGGATACTAGCCCTTTCTCTATCCTTCTAAGTTTGTATCAGGCATGGTAGGTTTATACACACTGCAACTCAGGCGGGAATCCACACACATAATAAATTACTGTCTAATACTATCGGATAAGGTTGATAGTCCTGTTGTACGGGAATCAATACATTTCAATGTTCCCGACAATTATATGCGTGGCGTTGGAAGACGACAACATAGACTTCTGTGCTATCCGCCTATGTGGTATGTGGCGTTCTCCCCAAGCACCAAGCTAACAACAGCCCCACCGCTAGAGCAATTACACTTATAAATGAGTTCCTTCAATGTAGTCCAGAGGCAGATATATTGTTTGATTCCCAAAACATAATTTTGAAACATATGTATATATATCTGAATTTTAAAAAGTAATTTTATAGTTCCTAAGTTCATAAAAGGTTGTTTTTGTTGATTGTTGTTACAAATATTATTTTATGTTATTTCTTTTGTTAATTTAAGTTTTTGTTAATATTGTATGTAATTTGTTGTAATATTATTAGCATAGATATAAGCGATTTGGTGTATACTGTAGCTTATATTTTTATGAATAAATAAATAAATAAAGTAGTATAGATAGTGATTTAAATGTGTGTTATGTACCTATAATTATGTACAGTCGTCGACAACCAATTTTTATATACCAACCTACTTGATAACGGAAGTAGTAAGTTGTAACCCAATTTAAAAATTAATTCGAGCAAGCACAACACTCGATAAAATTATGTCACTAAATGTATGTTCAATAATTATTACAAAATGTATTTCTAACAGAATTGCAATATAAACAATCTTATAGTAGGTATCACTATCGAAAGATTACGCAGGTAAGAGTAAGACTCGTTGATCCCCACGTTTCGTCCACTGTATGAAGCTCGTCGCCGTCGTCGTACACCCAACGTGCTAACCTTTTATCGTCACTAGACTTACTCACTGCGTTTAATGAGGACACTGAGGATTAATAACTATCGCCGCACGCATAGCTATAGAACAACCAGATAGAAAATGTATATTTTGTATATAGACAACAAAATAGTTATTTTAGTTATACCGCGCACTCCGTAGACAATCATCATATCTAATTATTAATACGTGAAGCAAAAACTTTGTACACCTTTTTACGAAAATTGCGCGGACGGAGGAGTATGAAATTAAGCACAGTTAAAGTTTATATGGAGAAGGAGGGGCGAATGCTAATATTTATATAAAATATGCATTAGAAACACATTAAAATAATGAAAAAACACTACACGCACACAACCATGCATTTGACACACGCAGTCGAATCGCGTTCGTAGTATTTCGGCATTGTTCGTCTGACGTCGTACAATTCTTTGTTACTATGGTCACCTATACCTTATTTATATGTAATAAAGAAAAAAAGAAAACAAAGTAGGAAGCTTAGGAATATATCGTCAATGAAAGAGTATAGTCAAGTAAATTTTTTTTTATTATTTATATATTATAATATATTTTTATTATTTCTTTATTATAATAATTTGTTTGAAAAAGATAGGTAAATTAACCTGTATAGCCTTGGCGAAATCTAAATGAAATGTGTTTATAAGGGTAAAGTTATAGACAGTAAAACCTTAATAACGATCAAACTTAATATTTAAATCAATTATGGTCGAATTTTGACCACTAGGCGGCCGCTAGTTTATTCTAATAAATATGCCCTTGGTAATAAGTACATAGTTCGTAATCAAGTACATAGGTTCGATACCGATTCACTCATAGTTAATAGACAATATGAGATCGAGCAAAATATGTTACTCAGCAATTACTTGCCAATTGGGTTCAACAGTTCCGTAGTGGAATTCGAACAACATGCTCGTGATTATTTGGACATTGTTCAATTCATTACGCGTAACCATACTATATACAGTTTTTGTGTCGTCGCGAATTGCAAGTAAGTTTCGCTAAGAATATTCCGCTCGTCGCGCGCCCACCGAAACACGCAACTTGCTTATGTCAGTCACATTAGCATCCGTAAGCCATAATAGGCGCATCATGTTTGCTTGCAAATATTTTCATAAGGCCATTGGAACTTGTTCGTGCAGTTATACAGACTGATTTTGAAATCGTGTAATTCCTTTTAACCACGCATTCTACATAGAAACACCCAAACCAAGACAAACATCCATCGGCCATCCACACAAATATTTGACTTGTGCGGGAATCGAACCCGCGACCTCAGGCGTGGCAGTCGGTTACACTAACCACTACACCATCGAGGCCGACTAATATTATTTGTATTTGTTTCTGAGTTAAATAATAGTGCCCAAACATTAAATAATTCGGGTAAATTAAATGAAGAATAATATTTTATGTTTTTCTTATATAGATTACATGAGGAAAATTATAAACCAAGGATTTTTTAAATTTAAGATATGTATTCATTGACTTTCTGTCCTTCAAACCGTGAGAAGAGGCCTGTGCCCAGCAGTGGGCTGGTTTAATACAGGGCTGTTAGTATTATTGTTATTATTCATTGACTGAATAGAAATACAATAAGGCCCATGAAATTTAATCGGAAAGCTCGCCTGTATTGCGGGGCCTTAGAGCTTTGAGCACTCAGTGGCGAATATACAAAGGTACATAAGTACATACTATGTATATACCAATTCGTGTACTTAATAAGAAATTATAATTCAAGCTATGATAGATTCTCTGTACTCGCTGTGTTTATTATGATAAAGGTGACACTAAGGATTAGCTCGTAAATAGCAGCTGATATGAAACTTTTACAAACGGTATCGGTGATAACTGTGATAAGTGATAATGTACGAATTACTGATAAATGCAGCTTATTTATGTTTATATGTATATTTATGCACCTTGAACCGACGGGCGTGTTTGAGG
Organism: Catocala sponsa; assembly: GCA_963564715.1. Lineage (NCBI taxonomy): Eukaryota > Metazoa > Arthropoda > Insecta > Lepidoptera > Erebidae > Catocala > Catocala sponsa. The sequence goes on from OY751339.1 coordinate 319,026, forward strand.
AATGTGATGAAAGTGAGAGAAGTGTGTCGGGATCGTAGCAAATGGAAATCCGTAGTCTCTGCTTACCCCTCTAGAAAACAGGCGTGAATCTATGTATGTATCTATACTAATATTATAAAGCTGAAGAGTTTGCTTGTTTGAACGCGCTAATCTCAGAAACTATTGGTTCGATTTGAAAAATTATTTGAGTGTTGGATAGCCTATACTATCCTAGCCGAGGAAGGTAAAAGGCTATATAACATCACGCTACGACCAACAGGGGCCGCACAGTAACGATAAACGCAGGTGAAACTGCGAAACCATCTAGTGTATGTACCTATATTTATGGTTATTATGATTAACTGACATTTCCTTTTCTTTTTTTTCGTGTGGTTAGTGGCCAACCTGTTATCAAGAATTGTTCAAGCCGCCCGTAGGCCTCTGACATGGCTTAACGACTGCTGTCAATTTGGCAACAACCGGGACCGACTTTTTACGTGCCCTCCGAAGCACGGAGACGCTCAGATGAAATATCACTAAGCGGTCACACACCTATAGACTGGCCGCACCCAACGTTGCTTAACCTCGCTAATCGTTTACCGATCAGTGAGTGCGAATCAATATAAACTGCCAGACTCACGAGAGCGATTATGAAGGCGATAGCCGTGGCTAATTATAAAGTGCATGTGTCGACCAAATTGACTAGTTGGTCCATTTGCAGTTTTCTAGACCTGCGATGTTCTACATTTGAATCCCAGGTCAGGCCAAGTGATATTAATATTTCTGCTAGAAGCTACTACACTATACTATTGAACTTGACTGTTATTATCTACGTGACAACTTAAACACGTAATTTGGGAATATTATTGTATATATAATACACTTTTATAATCGCGACCTTCTTGTTATAGAGATCACTCCTGCGCCGCGAGCGCACTGTGTGTAGGGTTGCCACCTTTATTTTGAACGAATAGAGTACACTTACTATCTGAGGTAAAAAAATAAAGTACAAGAAGATATAAAAATAAAGTAGGTACATATTATCTCTTAACCTGCTTTTTGTAAACATATTTTAACAAATGTTTACTATCAAGGAACGTATTAAATGGATTTTCGCAATATAATATGTCTATATTAAAATGGATAAACAATTGTTTTTATTAAATTTAGGGAATCTCTATAGCGTTGCTTTAGGTAAACGATGGAATAAAACTAGTAAATGTTGACATAATAAAAACAAATATTTTCACGTACTTTATTTTCCTAATCTATACTAATACTAGATGTTCCCGCGGTTTCACCCGCGTTTATCGTTACTGCGCCGCCCCCGTGGGTCGTAGCGTGATGTTATATAACCTATAGCCTTCCTCGATAAATAGGCTATCCAACACTAAAATAATTTTTCAAATCGAACCAGTAGTAATCACGCAGAATAAACCAGGAGAAACATCGTTTGTACTATGTCTGTAATGGGTAATTATTTTGCTGCAATGTTATTTTAAAACTGCGATATCTCCTAAGATATTCATTGAAATCGAATGACGTAAAGGGCAATTTTGTTTTAAATTAAATACTTGTGATGAATAACGTATTTATTTGGATAAGGATTAATATCATGTTTATAATAATACCTTCGCAAATAAAGCATTATTTTAGAACAAATTTGGTTAGCATAAAAATGGTTATAGTGAGGCAACCTTAAAAGATAGACATATGCTGTCGCGGACTTTTTAAGGGGAACAATTCTGTCATACATGATTTTTGCGAAACTTTAACTGTTTAGTTTGTTTGTTTGTTTGTTTACTTGAACGCGCTAATCACAGGAACTACTGGCCCGATTTGAAAAATTCTTTCAGTGTTAGATAGCCCATTTATCGAGGAAGGCTATAGGCTATATATCATCACGCCAAGATCAATAGGAGCTGAGCACCAATGAAGAATGTTTCAAAATCGGAGGGTATTTTTTCCTTTTGAGAGCTTCCGCTGCGTGCGCTGCGTAAACAGTTAAAGTTTCGCAAAAATCATGTATGACAGAATTGTTTCCCTTTAAAAGTTCTAAAAAAAAGTCCGCGACAGCATATGTCTATCTTTTAAGCTTGGCTCACTATAACCATTTTTATGCTAACCAAATTTGTTCTAAAATAATGCATTATTTGCGAAGGTATTATTATAAACATGATATTAATCCTTATCCAAATAAATACGTTATTCATCACAAGTATTAAATTTAAAACAAAATTGCCCTTTACATCAATCGATTTCAATGAATATCTTAGGAGATATCGCAGTTTTAAAATAACATTGCAGCAAAATAATTACCCATTACAGACATAGCACAAACGATGTTTCTCCTGGTTTATTCTGCGTGATTACTACTGGTTCGATATGAAAAATTATTTTATTGTTGGATAGCCTATTTATCGCGGCAGGCTATAGGCTATATAACATCACGTTACGACCCACGGCGGCGGCGCAGTAACGATAAACGCGGGTGAGACCGCGGGAACATCTAGTAGATTATAAAGCTGAAGAGTTTGTTTGTTTGTTTGCTTGAACGCGCTAATCTCAGGAACTACTGGTACGATTTTTAAAATTCTTTTAGTGTTAGATAGCCCATTTATCGAGGACGGCTATAGGCTATATAACATCACGCTACGACCCACGGGGGCGGCGCAGTAACGATAAACGCGGGAGAAACCGCGGGAACATCTAGTGAAGTATAAAGTACGTTTACTCGAAATAACGAACAATACTTTATTATAAAGTACGGCTGGAACCCTAACTGTGTGTACACGTAGAAGACCCGCACTTGAATCAACTATATATCTGTGTTACACACATTTGTTCCATATGGGAATCGAAACTTACAACAATCGGCGCGCTCATAGTTTTAGACGCGCCTCATTACGGTTTGAACCGTTGTACTCATAGTCGTATCTATGGATATCCAGGCGAGCATGTTTGTAATCATGTTACGAACCTGGAGTAAGACCATACCATATTTTAATACGTTAGGTTGGTAAAAAAAAATTAGGGCAGTCTTTGGGGACTGCCGGCAGAAGTGAAAACTATAATCCTTGAACATAAACACTTCTTTGTAAACCAAATTATAAACCAAAAATAATTCATAAATGGAAAGCGTTCGGTGACGACGACGCGAGTTCCATGATTATGCTAGTTCCTGATACTCTCTTAGGGGTTATTAAGGGAGTCAAAATTTCGTTATTTTTTGCGTAGGATGCACCATTTCTGAGATATTGTTAATATTCTAAAATAATTCAAAAATGGAAAGTGTGGAAGCGTGACGATGACGCAAGCTCTATGATGTTTGTTCACCCAAGAAGTGCTCAACGCGCCTAAAGCAGTTTTCACTTCAAAAAGTCTCCTGCCATGGTGCAAATATGATACAAATAGGACGACATATCAGTGTTACTCTATCTATGTTGGTTCTCACTCTAGACTAGCGTTGTGACGTATGTGACTTAAAGCAAAAAATAGACTTTGTACTGTGAACTCCGCGCTTATATGATTGAACTGTAGGTACAGCCAAAATATGTCTATAGTTTACCAATTCACTTCACGGGTTTAATTGAACTCGGTGCGATGACATCTTGCTTTTAAAAAAATCCAGTATTATAGCGAAAAATGAAAACGAACATCAGAATGAATGTCACAAATCAAAGTACAACATATTTATGGTAAGTAATATAGGGAAGAACACAGGTAAGAAGCTAGAGTACTTTTTTATTGAGTGTGGTACTTTGATGCTATAATAGGCTTACATACACTTATCGTTTCTTTTCAAACGTGCTTTAATTATAAAATATTTGTGTTGTAAAATACTTACACTGCATAACATTACCTACCATTAATTCAAAGGTATAATATTTCTATTATAAGTTTATATCTATTATAAATAAAAGTCGGTTTAGTTGCAGGTATAGTAAGTTGAAGATTATTTATAAAATTCGTCATGTTATATAGGAGATATAACATATATTATATCCCAGCTTATGCTATTCATTGCTACTCTTTATCTCGTAATCAAGAATGTATTTAGTACATGAAGTTCAATGAACTTGATGAGCGCGGTCGAAGTCGAATACCCAATAGTGTCCAGAAATGTCGTGTGCGGTGTGACCGTTAATAAAACAAAAATAGCTATGAGAGAGCGCTGCTTATTATTTAGTATCAGCTGATGCGCTCTAGCCTAGGCACGCCGGCGCCGCCAGCGCCGCCAGCGCCGCCAGCGCCGCCAGCGCCGCCAGCCCTATAGCGATGCTTTTAAACTAAATACGTTAATAATGTTACGCACAAAATATTTAAATATTATGAAAATATCAAATTATATTATTATTACCATTATTAATAAAATATTAGTAGGAAATGTTCTTCGACGACTTGGTATAAAAACATTAATTTACTGCAACATTCAATTATAATTTAATTTCAAACAATGTAAATGTTCCTCGTGCGGGGCTGCCGGAGATAATCATAATAATAACACCGTCTGTCCATTCGATTGATGCTGTTCGAGTATTCAGGGCAGACGCCGTTTTATCATCCACAGTTACCAATATACCAGTCCATCAAGCACCCATACCCATAGCCCATATGTTAGAATCCATACGTAGCAATAGTCCTACGCCTGCTGCGGCTAGTGCTGCTGTAGATGTTCCATCCCACCTTTGATTAAATCTCTCGAAGGGCCTCTCCACGTTGGACCCATGTCTCCGTGTAAGCCTCCCAAAGGAAAGAAAGAGAAACAAATAATAATAATAATATTCTACCACATACACACAACACCATCTAGCCCAAACTAAGCAGAGCTTGTACTACGGGTACTAGACAATGGATAAACATACATACATATATACTTTTTTTTTTGTAAATACATACATATTATACATAGAAACACCCAGACCAAGACAAACATCCATGTTTATGCACACAAATGTTTGACTTGTGCGGGAATCGAACCCGCGACCTTAGGCGTGGCAGTCGGTTACACTAACCACTACGCCATGAAGGCCGTCAATAATGGTTTTACTATTACTAGATGTGTTTCACACGCGTTTATCGTCCCCCTGATCGCCCTGATCGACCCCTTGGGTCGTAGCGTGATGTTATATAGCCTATAGCCTTCCTCGATAAATAAGCTATCCAACAAAAAAATAATTTTTCAATTCGAACCAGTGGTTCCTGAGATTAGCGCGTTCAAACAAACAAACAAACTCTTCAGCTTTATAATATTAGTATAGATATAATTTAATGAACTCTGTATACCTAGTTACATTTTACATTTATTTAACAAATTCATTTTTATGTTGCACACGAAAATATGTAATGACAAGGACGCGAGTACTATGTCCAAGATCACGGGGCCACGGGGCAGGCGGCAGTGCAGCAAGTCCACGGAACGGACACATTGCGAGATTCGTACGGATATACCTACATTATTGTTTGCGTCTCACCCCACAGACCACGACTCTAAAAGTAACTGATTTGTATTGTTATATAGACATAGACTTGTTTATACGTAGTCATCTATGTGTGTTAAATAATACTCTTAATTAGTTTATTGCGTATAAAGAAATATAATTTATTTACTTTAGGTAAGTACATAATATTTTGTTAATATAATTTGTTAATTATTCAGTAGACGTCAAAGACATAACAAGAATTAGCAGGTACGTGTATATCTAACAAAAAGTAAGAACAATTAGATATTAGTTTTGAACGTTATTTTCTACTTCCTTAAGTTTAATAAGTCGTTTCTTAACGATTTTTAATAACATTTAAAATAATTTTTTACCTAATGAGGTCGCTAAAAGTTATGAAAATGTTTTCAACAACGTCACATTGGCTGATTATTATTATCGACACTAATATTATAAATATGCAAATCATATGGTCAATCCAACCAAGCTAACCTCCACATTTTATAAGTAAACAAATATTGTGTTCCGTTACAAATAATGAAATAACTCTACATCAAACACATTTTCGCGTGATGACACCTATACGTTATCAATGTCGTATATTTATACGTTGTAAATGTCCATAGAGACAAGCAGAAATATTTCATAGGTGTCGTTGGTGTTCAAAGACGTCTGCGCGTCGAGTACCTTTGACGACTTCTATGGCAAAAAATGCAGGCAGTGAAAAAATGAGTTTAAAAAAAAAGGTGAACTTCATACAAAGTGATTTAGCATACAGTGAAATGGCCAATCAATACATGACCTGCTAACGGAGAGAGGTCTGCGGCGACGGCGTGTCGTCTGCGTGGAGGTGTTGCACGCAGCCAGGTGACATGATAACTCCAGGTCACCTATCGAGTCAAAAAGGCCTAACTAGATAGTTATTTCTGCGTAGAGGTGAGGTCAGACTTAGAAGTGTCTGTTTGTAATGTCAAAATAACAGCTTTTTATCTAATGCATATGAAAGTATATAAGGAACCTGTACGAAACATCTATTTTAAAAAAAATTGTCTGTCTGTCTGTCTGTCTGTTTGTTCCGGCTAATCTCCGAAACGGCTGAACAGATTTTGTCGGGACTTTCACTGGCAGATAGCTGATGTTATAAGGAGTAACTTAGGCTACTTTGATTTTAGAAAAAAACAGGGTTCCGCAGAGACAAACACTTTTTAGTTAAAATCTACGCGGACGAAGTCGCAGGTAACAGCTAGTCCTAACTAATATTATAAAAACGAACGTGAGTTTGTTTATTTGTTACGCTTTCACGCCTTAATTACTTAACCGATAATCATGGAATATCGCATGCACTTTGTCAGAGGCATAGAAAGGAACATAGGCTACCTTTTTTATCCACAGAAAAGCACAGTTAATAATGTAACGTAATTTGTATATAGGCAAGCGAAGACGCGAGCAACATCTGGTTTATATTAAATATTTTATTGAAGTATTAAACATCAAACAAGTTATAAATAATAACTTGTGTAACTGAAACCGAGTTGAGGTCGCAAAACGTCGGCCTTATTAAGATGCCGCGCCACATCTCTTACGTGACATTAAAAACGTGAAGGTTCTCTCAGAGGTCGTGCTTTTGCAATATTTCATAAAACTGTTTAAACTTCGACTTAGTACTAAACATATTAACTATACTCGCGATGTTTCTAATACTTGCATCCCATCACAATCAATGCGGATTACGGCTGTTATTGAACAAAGATTTATTTCTGCTATATTAAAAGTTCCTTTATTCAGTATTGCCAGTCACATAGTGTCACCCAGCTGCAGGTAATGACGCGAGCTGGTGCCTCTCTCGATCACAAATACTTCACCAATCGTCGGTTGGCCTGCTCTGAACACCTCTGGTCACTCGTGCGCAACAGAATAAATACAAAATAATGAATCTAGTCTGTTTACTATATAGGGATAGTAGTATAATACTTAATGGCGCTTTTAACCGATTATGTCATTATAAGACATCCAATGATATTATTAATATAAATATAGCTCAAAGGCAAGGCAAATATAAAAATGTAGAAATAATGATTTAGCTGCCCCAATCTGTTCAAAGTCGAAGAGATGAAGATGTTGAAATGGGTAGAGTCAAAACTTTAATTGACTGTCGGTTTTTTTTTCAAATTAGCGTTTTATGTATATTGTTTATGGTTTAAATGGCTACTACGCCATGTAACTAGAGTTAACCATAAATACTCGTTTCCATTGTAGGTGTTCTTTATTTCATTTGTTTGTGAAAGCCACAAATGATATTTATGGCTTTAGCGCCAGACGAGTGAGCTGATCCCATCCATCACAGATAAGCGGTAAGCGGCAGTACACAAGTAATGTCAAGGCAACACAACACACGTTTTGCATAAAAATAGTAAGGTACAAGGAGCCATGTAAACATTGAAAGATACGTGTTTGAGAGTGAGCAAAACATACGGTAGTATATAAATAATAATTACATAAAAATATAATAAAACATAATAAGTATCGCTGTTTACCTTGCAATTAATATGGTAAATATGTACAAGTTTAATTAAAATATAATTATTAAAAGAATAATTTATTATATCTATGCATAATTTGTTTACTTTTATGTGCGCATGTGTTAGTGTTTTTTACCTTATTTTATACGGAAGTTACGTACTACACAAAATAATAAAAATACGACATTTGTTAACATTATTATCATCTTATAGGTATACCTATATAAAAAGATGTTATATTCATTCACACTATTAAATAGTTTAAATTGTGAGTCATTGTGCATTGAACGTATCCAACGGCAAAACAAGAATGTTCTGTGGGTATAGTATAGGTAGTAGTGTATCTAGTATCATTTGGTCTACTAGCACAAACATTACTATAACATTAGAATTGCATTTTTAAACCTTATTTCTTACCTGACCTACAAATTGTGGGAAACTTAACATAGTCGAGGTAGAACGAGATTCATGATAAAAACTGAGATATCGTTTATTCTAACGTCATTTACAGAAAATCACCGTGAAACATTACTGTGTAGTGCCTGCAAAGAATAAGATTTGCACCTTCCGTGAGGTGGCGTTGTGCTGTCAACATATGACCAGTATCTTTTTTTTTTTTTTTATTTTGCTCGTCAAAATGACCACACTCCACCTGATGGTAAGCAGTCGTGTGGTCTAAGAGCAGTGGCCTCCACATCGCCCCCACAGTAGCCGAGGCGATGTTGAGGTCTCTACTTTGACGGCCTGAGAAGATGCTTTTTCACGCCCCGCTTAAAGAACCCAGGATTGAAGGAAGAAGGAAACACGTGCCTTGGCAGAGAATTCCATGCCTTGGTCGTTCGGCAGAGATATGAGGACCCAAACTTTTTGGTACGCGCTCTAATCGACTCTACCGTGTAAGGATGGCATCTTTTGTACTCCTTTGATATTTGTGAAGACAGTCCAGTGACTACTAATTGAAATGTCAGTAAAGCGCGTGTGATGCACCTCCTATAGCTCGATGTTGCACGCGGCCAGGTTTTGGTAACTGTTTACCATAAGGCGGGTGGAGAGTTACCACTTAATTACGTAAAAATGAGTTAATGGTAACTGTTATTGTTAAGATTATTGTTGATGACATAGCAATAAATGCTGATGATTACTTATCGAGTTTTTATACATTTGCACGGTCTGGCAGCAATCCACCTCTATTAACATTATATATGCAGTTTGTTGGATAAATATTTTCAAATATTTTGGTAACTAAATGACGTCTGTGAAGTTGATTTTAATATCGCTTTGATCAAATTATCCTTAATTTGGTGCTGAATGTTACCGTGTTAAGAGAAACCTGATAATGCTTGTTATATACAATGTTTTATTTTAGATAGCTTGCGTGGTGTTCTAGCTTGTGTTTCTTTTAAGTGTTTGCAAACTACATTACTCACGTAAATACCATTGAGTGTTTACTGTTGAATTGTTCTATAGCCTACTTATGATTGTCATTAACTCATTATACTAATCATGTAAAGTGTTACCTTTACTGGGCTAGTTATGTAGGTATATAACATTGTTCAATTCAATTCAATTTACTTTATTTTATTGTATCAATGTTATATTGTTACCGTAACATTAATTAATTCTTAAATGAGATCTCATTTCATTGTAATTAATAGGATATTACCTTTCAAGGCTTTTATTGTAATTTTGTTCTAAAATATTAAGTATAATTCGTGTTTTTATATTTGAATATTAACACAAAATTATAAGGGAAACGTAAGTAATTGATAAATGTTAAATAATTAATTAATTATTATATAATTGAGATTAATATTATCATTTATCATTTAAATTAACGGCTCTACTACTGTTGTACATTGACTGTTTTAAAATAAGAATCTTTTTAGATTAAATAAATATATATATGTACGTGCGCTTTTATACAATTTGTAATATTTTTAAACGGTTTATGTTAAACTTATCACCAGATATAGTAAAATATAACAGTCAAAAATAGTAAATGATCACCAAATTGCACAGCAAAATATATTTAAAGAGATCAAAATATTTGGGTGGGTTTAAGAAGGAACCTAACATAACCTAATCCTTCCGAGAAGGAATGCAGTGATTTGAGGCGTATAGGTGCTCGGTATGATATATTTTAGTAAGCATATTTTTCTGCGCAATTACTATTTTTGGTGGTCATTGTATTTAATCCCTTTTTAATCTAGGCATCATGTTACTTTCATAGGACGTCGAACTTTTTTCATTATTAATAACAATATGATTGATTTTGTTTTGAGATCATTAGCAAAATGTTCCAATTGGGATGTCTCCTTTATTTTGTAGGTATATAATATCATTAAATAATACTACCAATTTGAAATTTAAAATGAATTCCTAATTTAAGTTAAAATATACCTAAATGACTCAATTTCTAGCAAAATATTTGCTCCAAAAATGTTTCTGGTAAACTGGTTTTGAATCGTAAACTTCTTCTACATCTTAAAACCAAAAACAAAAACGGGTTTAAATTCTTTCCAATTTTCATTTGAAGTAACGATAAGAAAGTACTTACACATTGTACTGAGGGTTTATCAGCAATCAAATGTTTTTATTGAAGCACCAATAAAACACTTGCAACATACGATTTTTGTTATGACATTCTATTTACATCATTTTGCATATATGTACATATATATATATACTTGTATTTGTTGGAAACATTTAAACAATAATGATGTCCTCGAAGGCGTAATGGTCAGTTTAACCGGCTGCCACGCCTGAAGTCGCGGGTTCGATTCCCGCACAAGTCAAACTTTGTGTGCATGAACATGGATGTTTGTCTTGGTTTGGGTGTTTCTATGTATAATATGTATGTATTTACAAAAAAAAGTATATACAGGATGTTAGGGAAACGCTTCCAAAAACGAAGACTGGTGCTAGTGCTGGTGATGGCTGATACGATACCACACAAAAATCGAAAATAAATTGCTTTTCTATGGATTTTTTTTTGCTTTTTGCACGTGTTATTATGTTCGGACAGCCAAATAAAACGGATATCCATTGTCTAGTAGCCATAGTACAAGCTCTGCTTAGTTTGGGCTAGATGGTGCTGTGTGTATGTGATTTCGTGACCATTTACTCTACTGTGTTGCCTTAGTGAGATAATGATCTTCAATGATCCCTTGTATGATTTTACCTACATATTATATACCTAAGTTTGAATAAAAATTATATAGGTACCTACTTAATTAAGACATAACTGTCTCAGGACTGACTGTCATAGATTAGATAGATAGCACCAGATGTCAAATGATAATTCGATCACTTATCGCATTTTCTATTTACTCACATACTGGCAAATGTTTTGCCGACTAGTATTTTTCGCGCCTTGGTTTGATGCAAATTACTCATGGTGTAACTTCTGAAACGTCCATGGCTCCTACGGTGGAGTCAAAAATCTTTGGTATTTTTTTCGCGACCAATCACGAGTTTTCTTGACTCCCCTGTAAGGGTCACGGACGCGCAACGGTAGCGTCTTTTTTTAATGAGTCATGGGACATTCCAAGGGCAAGAGGTCTTTTTTACTTTAAGAGCGGCAGAGCCGGCCGTTGCATATTGTTTGGTTACAGCACGAATGAGCCTCCGATCTGAAGAAATACTACTCTCTTATAGAGAACCGACGTAAGAGTGTGTTACAGCGTGTTGTGCGGTACCTATTATGTAAGACTACTATAGGGTCACATATCTGTGCCACCCATATCTTTTATTCATTATCAGGCGTGTCGTGTCAGATTATGCTTGTATGTCACTTCCATTACATAAAATTACAACGCGAGTATAAAACCTTCTGCCAGATCCAAGCTCGGAGCCGCTACTGAGAACAACTCAACTCTGGCAATCGAACCAAATCGTAGCATCAGCTGTTGCGCATGCGCTGGACAGAAAAACGATCCAACTTAACAGTATCTACTTATCAAGCCAAATAAATGTTGCGAGTTAAAACAGACACTAACGAACACATAACTAGTTTACATTGGCTTAGGTTTACGCGAGTGGTACACATTGAAATGAAACTACTTTTACATTTTTAAAGGAGATTTATTTATTAACTTGTTTACAGTCGGGCTGGGCAATCTTGTCTGACGGGTGGCGGTGCAAAGTTCAGCTCTTTATTATTCTGCGGTTCTTTACTTATTATTCGTATATTTTTAATTCCTATTTCTTGTCTGAGTATACAAACTTTTAAACAACAGGCTTTGGCCCGGTTTAATAAACGAGTCGTTTTAGCTACGAACAGTTAAATTTTGACAACGGTATATTTCATTGAATATGTGTCAAAAGTTGACTGTCCGTAGGTTACACAACACCTAAAATTGGAACAAATATTTGTGGATGTCAGAGACCTAGGACCTAGGTCCCTTAACATATAAACGCGACGTTACTAGCCGTGCACTCAATACCTCAATAACAAGAGTATAATGTCCTGTTATTTTCCTGAATGGCAGAATATTCCCTACATGTTATAAAAGTACCCAATATGTGCTATTACAAAACTACAGGTACTGACGCAATGACGTTACGAGTGGTACACATACTACGCAAGCTGTTACGTGCAATGTTAAAGAACTTAGTTTTTATATTGCAGTCTTAATTGCAGATAATTCACTGGCACGTTCGCATCCAAGCTCCATAGCTATTGAAAATTTATGGTAACATGACTTTCGATGAGGTTTATCATAAGAAAAATGTGTACATATAGCCCATTTTTCCATCAGGTTGTGGTATCTAAGTATTATAAAAAAGTGCTCGGCAATCATATAAAATGCGTCTTGTAGTTTAATTTGAATGTGTAACTTTCGCGTAAACCTGGAAAACATACTAGCGCCCGAGGTTACGCCATTGCTGGAATAAAACACGATTTATTGTGTGATGTGTTGTTACGTAACACCGCAGAGCACATAAGAGTACGTACGTACGTGGTTACACTCCATCTTCATCACAAAAGTTTTAAAAACACTCATGTCGCCTGCTGTGCGGTATAGGCATAGGTATAGGTCTCCTGTAACTAATTGAGTACATGTAATGCAGTGCACCGAGCTCAGTACAGCTCTGTACACGTTAAAAAAGAAAAGGAAAAGGTTAGATTAGTAACAGAACTTTTTTCGGGATGATGTATGTACTGTCTGTCCTTTTCTATTCCCCTGACAACGTGTATGCGAAATTTCATAATGAACGGTCGAGCAGTTCAGGCGTGAAAACGTTACAAACAAACAAACTCACATTCACATCTATAATATTAGTTTCAATACGATAGACAGTTACGTTTGTGCTTACGCACTTAAAACGCGTAGGTCTATAGGGCAAATGAACAAATGCTGCATTTAGTTAAATATCTATGTTTCCTTTCCAGGAAAGCGTCGAAACAAAGAAGACTTACACATACGCTCAACTACAGAGAAACATTTCGGTGTTCGCGACTTCCCTGCTCAAGAAGTTAGGTTTAAAGCCAGGGGACGTGGTGGCGGTCATGCTGCCGAACTGTCCCCAGTTCCCTGTGGTGGCGTTCGGTTGTATCCAAGCCGGAGTTGTATTGACGACAGTCAACCCTATTTATAAAGAATGTAAGGTTTATTTTTGATTGAGTTTAGTTTTTAAAATTATTGGGTCCTCTGAGTATCGTAGTCATGCATACTATGTCATACAAATACAATCAGACAGAGATTTAGTGCCGGAGGCCTAATCACCCTCTTTCCCTCTTCCCGCTCCTTCTCCTTCCTTTCCTAAAGGGTCGGCAACGTGCAAGTGATGCCTCTGGTGTCGCAAGCGTCCATAGGCTACGGTGACCACTTACCATCAGGTGGGCCGTATGCTTGTCTACCACCTTAGTCGTATAAAAAAAAAAGAAATAGAGAAGTCTCTTTGACTGATTATGTTTTTGGGTTCAATGTGATGATGCCGACATTGCCAAATAAAGTAGGTTATGTTTATGGCCATAAATGATATCGCTTGGGAACTACAAAAGTGTCTTGTGCACGTTACCGGTTTAATAATCACAGAGGTGTCTCGAGCATATATTGACGCCAATCACATTAAAATGATCCAAACTAATGATATATAATTAGTACAAACTTGTTATTCATAACTGTTTCACAATTATAGCTCTACAGTTAATTAATTTAGACCAGTTTCCTATCAAGATATATAAGTATAATTGACATTTTTATCTTTGTCTTCCAACATAAAATTGACACCAACCTGCCTGAACCTAATAATTAACCTAAATGTTAATAGTAATGTTAGGTAACGAAGTAACCTCACTAACCCAAACACTGACGTTCCTGAGTCTGCCCTTATGACCTAAATAACAATATCATTGGCTTTGAGAAACTTAATTATGAACCATGGTTCTTTTGCAGACGGAAGGAACAATATTCCTGGCAAGTGAGCTCTGCCAGCATAGGATGTGCATTTAAAATTTAAAAGACATTAGATTGCATTAGCAGTGATACAATCTTGCAAAAAAATTAATGTTTATTTTCGATTGACTTTGACATGAGGGGCCGTAAAGCTTAAACTCATGACTACAGCACTACTACAGCGCGGCAGCGCAATAGAGATTTTAAATATTTAGATTTCTAAGGTTTTATCCTTAATATACTACTTTATTATTTGACTAAAAAAATGTAAGCCGAAGGTATTTTCGTAAATATATCGTACAATCCTGTTTCCTTTTATTAATGCTATAGATACGAGTTCCACTAAAAGCGTGACTTATTTTATGTAGGTATGTATACGCCTGCATCAAATATTATATTATACCTGTTTTGAGTATCATGTAGTCCTTGTCGTTGTGTAACACATCAGGTAACTATCGAATATGCAGTTTCAGATTCGATTGTCGGATGAGATATAGAGTTTTAATTTAAAGAAGATATTGATCGGTGGTGCAGGGGTCGTGAATGCAAGTGTTCTGGTCAAGCTTTCTGTCTGTCCATCTGTTTATTTTGGAATCACGTAACATTACTAAATAAATTTTGATACGGTTTACATGAACAATATAAGTCGCCAGATTTTCGACTTAAAATCTCAGCCACGTTTTGTCTTATAAGGATCACTAGGACTTGAGATATAATGGCGTGAAGTATGGCCTACCTAAATAGCAACACGGGCCAATCGTTACCGTCGCTGAGGAAGCTGTGGACAAAGGATAGTGTTATATCATGGCACAAAGTAATAAACAATATCTCAGTTGTTACTAGGTTCACTAATACGTTAGTTATAAGTTTCCAATGACTCATACAGATATTATAGCCATATAAACATTATGTTTGATATTTAAACTGTTTTCCAGAGCATGCGTGATAAGCGTACACTTACACTGTTATCTATATCCTACAAAGTGGTCTAGACCTTATTGAAATAAAAAAATATATATCTTTATTGACATAAGTTATTGCACATTAGGTACACTAGACCTGAGAGCTGAGACGTTTACAATGACAACATCATTATTATTTTAAGTATTTCAGTCTAGACCTAATTTCAAAATATTCTTGTCTTCTAGATTAAGTGCTTTCAAACAAGTGCAGCCTTCTTCCTTCACTTTTATTATACAACTAGCTTTTGCCCGCGGCTTCGTTCGCGGTAATTTAGAATTTGACAATCAATTCGGGTTATACTCTGCTTGTAATAATATAATTCAATCATGATTCGAAAGACACGTGGCGCCATCTATTATCATAAGAACGTTATTATTGTTTTCCTCGGGAACAGTAATTTTTTCGGTATGAAAAGTAGCCTATGTCCGTTTCTGTACACCTGTCAACTTATATGCAAAATTTCAGGATGATCGGTTCAGTGGTTTAGGCGTGAAAAGGTAACAAACAAACTCATTTTCGCTTTTATAATATTAGTTAGAATACGTACTTACTAAGAACGACAACACTGGTAGAGTTTACCTTTTGTTGCTAATTTAAAGTGATGTTAGCAAGGACAGTAGAGTACGAAGTGGGTACATAACAAGATATCCGAGTTACGACTACGTATTAAATTGTAAAGTATTACATGTACATACTATGTGTATGGTAGTTTTATACTGTTAAGATTGTTACCGTGGCCAAGGACTGCTTGTAATACAAGAGCGAGCGTAGGCGTAAGTGACACGCACGTTGTCGACTGTTCACAATAAGTGAGGTGCTCACTACACGGACCACTCTAAGAGAAGGTCGGGTGTCGCACTTCGTAACTTCAAGCTGGGCCCAGCAATGTTGGCAGCATCCAAAGACGTCCCCTTACATTCTCTTTATTTAACCTTTGTGACCTCTGCTGTGCTCTTGTCACTAAGTAAACACTATTATCATGTAATGTTTTGGGTAATGTTCTCTACCATTACATTACTTACAAAGGCATACAAATTTTGTCTACAGTCTTTCTAAAACATGACAGATTTAGTTAAGTAATGTTTGAAATGGTTTTTCCTTTGAACTGTCCGACCCACCGTCGCTTTCGTAGTAACTACATTGTCTACACATGTGGCACATGTCCAAACCCCTTAGCATACATTTATCAATTCTTGTTGCTAAGCACATCTTCTATTTCGTTTAAAATTTATTTGCAACTAGTTTCCACCCGCAGCTTCGCTCGCGTAAATGTAGGTTAGTTTAGGTTAGGTTTGCAACACTACTTCTTTCTGGATGAAAGGTACCCTATGTCCTATTCTGTACCCCTGAAAACGTGTATGCAAAATTTCATGTTGATCGGTTGAGTAGTTAAGGCGTGAAAGCGTAACAAACAAACAAACTCATTTTCGTATTTATAATATTAGTAAGGATTAAGCTTTATTTTACCATTCTAAAACTACAGTGTACGTACTCATGGTATTTTATTATTTCTTTGGCCGAATTTTACTTGTACGTTTTGGAACTGGAAAATGCCTCCATGTTACATTTGACAATGACGAATCACTTTAAAGTGAAACCACCTTCAAAGATAAAACTCTTGCCAGTCCTGCGCGGTGGTAAACATCACCGTTATCAGAATATTTATTGTGCTGTAAGTGTGGTATTACCGCATCAGCGCTAAACTCTAACAAATTGATAAGCACTATCTTTACATTGTTATAACTTGTATCACTGAAAGGCGCGTTATTTTGATAACTCCAGTATTTATTGTTTTCTTTGATAAGCTATCATGACATTACCCTGATATGTTACGATTACTTATCAAATGTTGTGCACGACGATAATCGGGTTGCACATTGACATTATACTTTGAACCCTTATACTATTTACATTATATAATTTGTAATCTGTCGATGTGTCTTTTAAATAAATAACTAAAATTACCTTAATAAAAAATAAGCTTACATAATAATTATATTTAACATAATACATTCAAGTTAACTGAGCGTTTCTGAATTCAAAACTATGTTAGTTCGATCTTGACGCAAAAAACCATCAATTGATTTGATAGCTTGCGGTTCAACTTCAAACCCAAGCTGTGTTACATCTAATACCGTTCTCAGTACAGCCGTAGAAACGCTGTATAACTAGTATTCTCTCCGTAAACGACATAGTAGGTGAACTGTAGTCTACGCGGACAAATCCGTGGCCACAATGTAATGTGATATCATTATATTTTTGCGTGGCTTTGTCAAAGATAGCAAGCCGGAGGTGTGGCGGGCGATGTCATTGTACGAACTACATATTTACATTTTTTGACATCAGTCATGTTTATAGTATTAGTTAGGATATTACATTTGTAATTAAAATGTTATTAATAAAATTATCATTTCTGTACCTTATAATCTAGTCAACAAGTGCTTCTTGGTCAACGTTTTCCAGCAGTCTCGGCAAAATATGAACAAGGTGTCATTCGATTCGGAATGGCATATAGATGAATTTTGAAAAATTCATGTTCCGCTTGCAAAAATTGCAAATGTTATAAACAATTAACTAAAAAAAATGGGAATTAGTTTTTTGCAAATATCTCAAAAACTGAGATTTTTAGATGTAAAAAAGATTCAAAATGAGAAGGAAATTTCAATTTCTGCAAGCGGAACCTGAATTTTCAAAAATCATTCTACATGTCATTCCGAATCGAATGACACCTTGTTCATATTTTTCCGAGACTGCTGAAAAAGTTGACCAAAAATGCACTTGTCGACATGACTATTATACATACTAGCTAGTCATCATTCGCACGCAATAATTGTCCTATCAAAAAGGAATTGATAACGCTGAGACTGCGGCAAGAGGGATACAAATTATTGGTCGTCTGCTGAATACCAACGTTTTAAAGAGCACACGAGCACTGCTGTCTGCTCGTTAATTTCAGAAGTTTCAGTTGATTGTAATCTCTTGTGGCATGAAGGAACTTTCATAGTCAGATTGCTCCTGATTTAGGTGCCATCCCAAGCTTACGCTTTCCCACGAATTTTACGCGTAATCATACCTGGATATAAGTACTCTGTGTTCATCCAGGTCATCATTTATCTGTGTGCAAATTATTATCCAAATCTATTAAACGATTTAGGCTTACAAACACCTAAATACAAACGTCTATTTGAACAATTCTTTAGAACAAACTTATAAGTAAAATATCATAAAACAGAAATTAAAAATAAACTTAATAGTAAAACTCTCTAATAGGCGTCATAGAATTCTTCCGCATCACAGTCGACTGGGAGTGTGCCCAGGAAACTGGCAGCATTGCCACGTTGAATGGCAATGCTCTTTCTTTCCGCGAAATGAAGATCAGCCGGTCACGAAGGTTAAATGTCTAAATATCTAAACAACTTCACAAGCTAAATTTATAATATAGTTAGAATCGCTATTCCAGGACAAGTCTAGTCATTTGGATAACGGTCGGTGACGTGAGTTTTTGACATAACTCAGGGAGTCTATTCAGTGACCTAAAATTACGATCATACCATTTTTTTCAAGCTATAAATAATGAATTAATGCTGAATTAATTGATGAAAATAATTGAGAACTGCTCACAATTAATGGGATGTCCCACTAATTTCTATAGTACTTACTCATTAGCATAATAAGGCACGTTTATCACATAATGATTTAATCTTTTGTCTGTGTATATTTAGTCTGAGCTCCACACTCAAGTTAAACTAATATTTTGTATTGTCCACTTCTGTCTGAGGTAACCTTGGCGATGACTAATACGACTAACATAACACTGAAGCATAGTATTATTATAGAATAGTTACACTTACACACTATTGACTTCGCACAATGTTATTAAAGTCAAAGTCAAAAATGATTTAAGTACCTATTCATTTATGTCACAAAATGACACTTATGAACGTGCGAAGTTACTACAGCTACATTTATGTTAGTTTAGCTAGGTTCAAGCAAAGGACTTTGCTCTTCCTTAGCTATTTGCTCTTTCTGCTAATCCCTTTGAGAGCAAACCTGCAAGAGAGCCACGGCACTTTTTTAAATCGCCAATTAAATATAATTTAAGTATTTTACAACTCTTATTAACAAGGTGTTGCAGCCATTATACCATATTATTATATTAGTGACTATAAAAATCTAATAAACGTACACATATCTAGACAAATGTCGATTCCGAAAGTATTCTGTTGACGACATGCCACAACTGATATATACCTGATATATACATATCTATATTTATTTATTTCTTAAGCCTTACAATAGTTAGTAAGCAAGCCAAAACCTTGTTTGCGCCATGTCTATATAATCGTTCCTGTTATTTTCGGTGACATTACATGCATACCATTGGTCTTTCTGCACTTCTGAATTTTGGTAAAGACCTATGTCATGCAACTGTTTAAAAACTAAAATACGATCTATATACATATAGGCATATGATATTCTTAAATAGATTTAAATCTAAGTGAAATTGAAATCATATCAGCATATTTTCTAAATAACTGTTTTCTTTGCAGTAGAACTCAAGCACCAAATAACAATAACAGAGCCCAAAGTCATCGTGACGATTCCAGAATGTTATGATACTGTCGTAAAGACTTCACAGACAAACCAAACAGACATCAAAGTAGTCCTGATCGACAATCCTAGTAGTCCAGTACCTAACAGCGTCATCAGATATTCAGAAATCGCAGAGTCTGGGGAAGTTGATAATGGTCTTTTAGATAAAATAGAAAGGAAATTGGATGATGTAGCTTGTATACCATTCTCTAGTGGTACAACTGGTCTGCCTAAAGGTGTGGAGATTACTTTTGGCAATCTACTGGCGAGCATCGAAACTATGCAACAGAAGGAAACGTGCTACCCGATATTACCACACGGTGAGTTTTAATTTTATTGGAAAATCTTGAAATATTGTCTGGTCTCTTATATATATATACATATATATATATATATATATATATATATATATATATATATATATATATATATATATATATGCATATATATATATATATGTATTTTGTCTTAAAACCTTAAAAATGGATTTAAACTTAGTAAATGATGTCACTTTATAAATGATTTTATATTTATCATGCACTGTAATGCTCTTTAATAGTTTGGATATTCAAGGTAACAGTAACAAGAAATAATGTTTGATGGTAATTATGTCTTTGTGGGTATATTATAATTATAATGTAAAGATTGCATTTGATGAAAAGCGGAAAAATAAATTTTAAAATGGCTTCGTCTGGCAATTATAGACGTGACACAAGTTGAAAAGGTCATTGAGAGATATAATTGTATATAATGACTCTTAGTACCTCACAACAATAGACAGAGATCTAACTAATAAAGATGCTATTTAACACAAAGGAGGAATAAAATAGATTATAATAACATGCTATCTTATCAAGTACTTCGTTACCAATTATACAAAAGAAGACCTTTTGATAGAGAACAATAGCCGAGTCAACCGAGTCCTAGTCCTGCGGCGTGTGACACATACCAAAAGTAAAATGAATGAGGAAGTAATATTATTTATGGTTATGGTTTTCTCGGGTTGCCTTTTCACAATATTTAATAAATATTTAAATATTTATACAATGAGCGTTATCTCCGTTCCAAATAAGAAAAATATCAGATTTTCACGAGGTAAACTTGGTACTAAAATAGGTATTATTTTGCTGTTTAATGTCTATAAGGGACTGAAAAGGCCTGTTTTGTTTTTCAATATCTAGCTGCTCATTGTTGTGAAGCTACACGTGACTGAAGGATTATGCAGTGAGGAAGCTTAGTCTTTAGTAATGATGTAGCTTTGAATCGTGACAAAGTTTCGGTTATTTTTTGTATTCGCAAACAACTTCAGCTCTACTGATGTAAGCGGTTACATTGGAGATGTAATTCAATTGTTGCGTCAAAAACAGGCAAACCTTTCTTCAGCACCCTCCAGATAGCATTGCACTGCCTGAAGCCTGGAAACCTTACGACAAGAACAAAACACGAGGTCGTTTGGCTATCATCTTCTATAGTAATAAAGTACTTCTTCAGCAGGTCTGCTCCAGATTGCGCAACATCATAGAATCACAGCTCTCCTTATGTGACTCCTTGTTGCTAACTGAGAACAACGCTGCGCCGCAGATTATAAATATTAAAGCAATTGATGACTACTAAGTCTGCTGGAAGACGCGGTGTAACGAACTTGGGAGCTTCTCTTAGAATTGTAGATTAAATTTATCTTAATTTACATTTCCAGGTAACTTTCAAGATGTTGTGCCTGCTTTTCTGCCTTTCTTCCACATCTACGGCTTAGTGGTGACGCTCATAGGACACCTGTCAAAAGGCTGCAAGATGATCACGATGGCCAAGTTCTCCGCCAGCACGTACCTGGAAACGCTGAAGAGTCAACGAGCTAGCTTACTTTATATCGTGCCGCCTGTTGGTGAGTTCTATTCTTATTCGTGTAATAATAATAATACATAATGTTAATATTATACAAGCCAGTAGTTTATATGTTGTTAAGATTATGTCAGAGTACAATTTGTAGGAAATGTTATCAATAAATGTCAATGTTCTCCCACATTATGATATTAATAGGTAAATCATATTAATCTCAAGAAAAAGTAACATCTTATCTTTATATATATAAATCTTCTGTGCGTGTCTTTGTAATTAAACTTCTCCTAAACGGCTGGACCGATTTTGATGAAATTTTGTGTGTGTGTTGAAGTGGATTCGAGAATGGTTTAGATTTGGTTTTAAAATTTTTTTTCGTGTGTACTAGATGACGTCTGTCGGGACAGCTAGTAATAATTATATAAATTAAAAACAATAGATATCAGATAACATTCTGATTGCAAGGTTGGCGCAATGATGTAAGTGGCTCTCTCACTTCTGCCAATGCACGGGGTGCTTAGGGTTCGATCTCCACTAAGGATAATAAAAAATGTTACTTTCGTGAATCCTTACTAATATTATAAATTTGAAAGTAACTCTGTCTGTCTATCTGTGTGTCTGTCTGTTACCTTTTCACGGCTAAACCACTCTACCGATTTAGATGAAATTTGGCACAGATATAGTTTAAAACCTGGGGAAGGACATAGACTACTTTTTATTGATGTAGGTACCACGCGGGCGGAGCCGCGCGCAAATGCTAGTAATACATAAAGTATTGTTATCGTTGAGGGACTGGGTGTGTACTTTGGGTCTGTTTTTCAAACCTAGTTAAAGTCCTGCGCGACATTGGATGCATTATAGTTCGTGTTTGAGAAATGATAGGGAAGAACGAAAGAATCAATTATATAACGTTTTGCATTATTATTGTCTGCTTAACCTTTTAGTAAAAAAGTTAAGTTGCAGAAGGAGAAATTCGTTACGTTGTTTTTCATAAAAAAATGTATAATGTACAAAAAAGCGATTTAGTCGCTTATCACAGTCGTAAATATATGATAATGTACGATATTTATACAACAGGTTGTAATAGATTGAAAACTTACACAAGGGTACAATTTTATTATAATACGCCATACAAATTATTTATTTAGATTAAGGAATTGAAAGAAATGATTTGTTTTGCGCATTAAAACACGGTACTGGACCTGCGACATTGAAAGTAGCTAAATGTTAGCAGACACGTAGGTATAACTTTACTGACATATTTTGCAATAATAAATCAGTGACTATTGTCCGTGAACCATGTTCGCCGAGGTCGCGAGTTCGAGACGACTTTGCGAATTTGCACTTTTGCTTAGCATAGTTAAATCTCTTTGAAATTAATAGATAACTAGCATTTACTCGCGGCTTCTCTCGCGTTACATTATGTTAGTAGCAGTACCCATTTTAAATAAAATATAGTCTGTGTCACTCGGCGATAATGCCTATGTTACATCTCCCCTACAATAGCTTTCTAAAGATGAACAACTTTTTAAAATCGGTTTGTTATTTTTGAGTTAAATCTTTACAAACAAACAAAAAATCTAATTTTTCCTCTTTATAATAAAGTATAGATAAAAGCATGTTTTTTGTTAAATAAATACCTATATAAGTAAAACATTAAATCAAACTCTACCATTTGCGCCTTCTCGTTTAGAAACACTAGCTTTGCCTGCAGTTTTACTACAACTGTAACCCATACAGTACTATCGCATAAAATTTTCGACCCGTTTAAATCGCTTTTACGGTTCCGTACCCAAAGGGACGGGACAAAACGGGACCCTATTACTAAGACTCCGCTGTCCGTCCGTCTGTCCGTCTGTCACCAGGCTGTATCTCATGAACCGTGATAGTTAGACAGTTGAAATTTTCATAGATGATGTATTTTTGTTGTCGCTATAACAACAAATAATAAAAAATTGAATAAAATAAATATTTAACGGGGCTCCCATATAAAAAACGTGATTTTTTTGCTCGTCTTTATAGATAACTAGACGTTCCCGCGGTTTCACCCGCGTTTATCGTTACTGCGCCGCCCCCGTGGGTCGTAGCGTGATGTTATATAGCCTATAGCCTTCCTCGATAAATAGGCTATCCAACAGTAAAAGAATTTTTCAAATCGAACCAGTAGTAATCACGCAGAATAAACCAGGAGAAACATCGTTTGTACTATGTCTGTAATGGGTAATTATTTTGCTGCGATGTTATTTTAAAACTGCTATATCTCCTAAGATATTCATTGAAATCGAATGATGTAAAGGGCAATTTTGTTTTAAATTAAATACTTGTGATGAATAACATATTTATTTGGATAAGGATTAATATCATGTTTATAAAAATACCTTCGCAAATAATGCATTATTTTAGAACAAATTTCGTTAGCATAAAAATGGTTATAGTGAGCCAACCTTAAAAGATAGACATATGCTGTCGCGGATTTTTTTATAGAACTTTTAAAGGGGAACAATTCTGTCATACATGATTTTTGCGAAACTTTAACTGTTTACGCAGCGCACGCAGCGAAAGCTCTCAAAAGGAAAAAATACTCTCCGATTTTGAAACATTCTTCATTGGTGCTCCGCTCCTATTGATCTTAGCGTGATGATATATAGCCTATAGCCTTCCTCGATAAATAGGCTATTTAACACTGAAAGAATTTTTCAAATCTGACTAGTAGTTCCTGAGATTAGCGCGTTCAAGTAAACAAACAAACAAACAAACGAACAAACAAACTCTTCAGCTTTATAATATTAAGTATAGATGGTACGGAACCCTTCGTGCGCGAGTCTGACTCGCACTTGGCCGGTTTTTTTGTTAGATTTTCTGCCTCGAATAAACAGTACACGCAAGCATTTATATGTCTCTCTTTCTCTATTTGTGTCAGAACTGGAAGAGATTTGTAGGTATATTATTTAGGTTATAAAAATTAGAGTGCTTCAATGAAGCGGATTGGTACAACCATTACGACTATTTCAGTTTCGAAGTAGATTTGTGTTCTGACCGAAGAGATGCTTAGGACTGGTATCTTTGCTTAGCAATTACATGAAATGGAGTACACCTCTTCTCTAAATATATACTATGTGATATTCCAGCGATACTTCTCGGCAAGCACCCTGATGTGAACGAGGAACACTTCAGTAATGTTCGACACATCTGCTGCGGCGCTGCGCCGCTCGCGGCTTCGGATGTTGAAGCGATTAGACTTAAGAGTAAAGTAAGTATTGAACATTGCTTAGATACGCTAGTTTGGTCAGTAAACTCTTACGATCTCTGTAGCACTCATCATGGGAATTTACAAAATGTACTAGAGTATTCTATTTATGTTCTACTGAACCAAAAAATCTATGCAAACAAAATGCGATACTTTAGAGAAGATGAATGAAGAATGGCTCTGAGAACGTAATAAAATTCAGTTTAAAACATGCTCTACTAACCTTTTGAACGCTAACGTCGGCTATACTCGACATGCGCAAGCGTGCCATGTGCGCCAGCATCGGCGTCGTCTATACTCGACAAAAAATAGGTCACAGAAAAATACAAAATAAAGATATTAAATCATTACTTTTCTGTGTTTTATTGATACAACTTAAATTACTTATACACAGCTGTCAAAATTGCATATTAGTTATTCAAATATTTGATCACAAAAAACAACACAAATGGTTAAAAAAGTATGTTCCCTCACGCCAATGTCGTCTATACTCGACTGCTAGTGATATGGTATATTAGTTAGTAATATTAATCTAAATTTACCTAGATGACTTAAATTCGTGTATTTTTTGTAATAGCTCTTTAAAATAAGTAATTATAAGCTTAGTCACTGAGAAAAATAGTTTTACTAGATTTTACACTGAAAAATGGTTACGAATATACATTTTCGATATTCCCTTATCGTCAATCATACGCATCGGTTTATAATTGTTGATATTTTATGTTTATTTGGTTAAATACGAGAATCTATTTTAAGAATATGAAGATATATAAATATCGCTTATAAATAATTACACTCTTGACGACTGATGATAAGCGGCCGTACTTTCTGAAAAACGTTCCAACCCGCAAAGTTAACATTTTGAGATAATCGTGATTGAACTTCAATCCCGTAGTGCTTCTTCATACATGTGGGTTTGGGCTACTAAGTCATGATTTCATATTTAGAGTGATAGTAGAGCTACCAAATTTTTCCAGCTAGTAAATAGTAACCCCGTGACTAATTTGCTAATAATAACTCGATTTTGACCCGAGTGTGGGTTGGAACGTTTTTCAGAAAGTACGTCCAATATCCAACCCTAATTTTAGTATAGTGCAAACCTGTTAGGGGTGATTGCACTCATTATCATGAACAACTTTTATTCTGGGACTTTGTAAAAATCGCGAAAAAGAGAATTAGCTGTTCCATACAAATTGAACTTTGACCTCGACAAAATGTAAACAGTTGATTTTTTTCGCGAATTCGGTTGTCCCGGAGCAAAAGTTTTCATAACAATGAGTACAATCACCTCTAAGAGGTTTGCACTATAAATACTAAAAATAATGTTGTATATTTAAACGAGATTTTCATTTATTTTATTATAATTAATAAGTCTGACTAGCGAGCATATTACAAAGTTCCTGTGATAAAAATTATTGCTATGTGATAATATCATATGATAATTTATTATCGTATTAACACTATGATTTATAATGATTAGTAATATAACTTAATTATTAAACTGTATGATTGAAATATAAATAGTACAAAAAAAAAACTTTAGACATTAATAAGTAGGTATGCACATAAACATTTTATCTGAATTCAATAAATTAACTAAATTGTTGCAGTAAGTATAAATGTACAAAGGTAAATAGTGACAAAAACAATTTTACTAGAGTAACATTTGAATGTAATTACTCGAATCGATAAACAATAGGTGCGACAATATCTTTAAAACAGCTGGCCGGCGCCGGCGCCGGCGACCCCAACGTCGGCTATTCCCGACAATAAGGTACATCAGGTCTGAGAATAGTGTTGTACCTGGCATTCATTTCATTTCGACTGTTGTTTGCCCTAATCATTGTTTTTCAACTCTGTAACAACTTGAATCAAAGGTCGTAAAAGATTTAATATTAGATTTTTAAAATTTTTGTATTATTGGTCGATTTTTTATTCTAAAAGTATTGACAAAAAATTAATAATAATGGTCATCGATATAATTTTGGAATCCATATTTTTTACGTAGGTATTTATATCGATTTTCGGGCTTGACGTACAGGACATGGAGGTGCCGTTATGGCGTGGCGTTCAAAAGGCGTGGTTTCGTGCGATTTCGGGCATTTGTATTGATTTATTACATATGGTTGCTCATAATCAGACTGTTTACGTTTGTTTACTAAAATAAGACTGTTTACGAAAAGTAGATCAATTTATTTTCCCAATCGTCTGACCCGAGAGACTGCCCGACCCTGGGGTCGCGACTGATACCTGAGAGACCGCCTAACACTGGGGTTACGAGTGATACCTGAGAGACTGCCCGACCCTGGGGTTGCGACTGATACCTTAGAGGCTGCCCGACCCTGGGGCTGCGACTGATACCTGAGAGACCGCCCGACCTTGGGATTGCGACTGATACTTGAGAGATCGCCCCACCCTGGGGTTGCGAATGATACCTAAGAGACCGCCCAACCTTGGGATTGCGACTGATACCTGAGAGATCGCCCCACCCTGGGGTTGCGACTGATACCTGAGAGACCCCTCGATCCTGAGGTTGCGACTGATACCTGAGAGACTGCTCGACCCTGGGGTTGCGACTGATACCTGAGAGACTGCCCGACCCTGGGGTTGCGACTGATACCTGAGAGACTGCCCGACCCTGGGATTGCGACTGATACCTGAAAGACTGCCTGACCCTGGGGTTTCGACTGATACCTTTTGACCGACAAATGCGCAAACGTTCATGCTTACACATTTGGACGAACTCGGCAGAAAGCATATCAAAGCATATTGCGTGGTGGGCTTGATATTTTGCGTGGTGGGCTTGATAGTAGCGATCTTCTATCGTGTGTACAATTCTGTGCTCAAAAGTATCGCACCAGACACACCCATTTATTTACTGTACCTTATCATCGCACCAATTATGGCAAAAATGCTGTTATGACACGACTATCTCGCATTTATTCTGAACGCTTTGAAAGTGTTGATATATTTCAATTACCTAAGGAGTCATATCGAAAACAAGTCGCGAATGTGCTCACCAGTGGGTAAATGAGATGTTTTTATTTATTTTTTATTTTTGTTATTTCTATTTTATCATTTAATTTCATGTTGTAACTTGTAATGTATATGTATACTTAACTCTGTTTTTCTAGTTATATATACGAATGTCGTGAAACTCTGTAATTGGCTTAAGATTTTAATAT
The DNA here is from genome assembly GCA_963564715.1 of Catocala sponsa. NCBI lineage: Eukaryota > Metazoa > Arthropoda > Insecta > Lepidoptera > Erebidae > Catocala > Catocala sponsa. Next base: position 347,190 of record OY751339.1, read on the forward strand.
CATTGCTATAATTCCATGTACACTGTAAATAAGCTGTTGACTTTCCTATTAATAAATAAATAATTACTTAAATAACGTAAATAATTGGCCGTTAGCTCTATGGGACGAGTCTGTTGCCATAATAAGTTAGTAGGCCGAGATCGACCCTAAGGTCAACTCGTAATAGGTCTCTGACGTCAAATACGATGTTATGATTATGATTTTGAGCATTAGATACAAGCCAATGACATGATGTTACGAGATAGTCAACAAATGCGGTATTTTTTTGTTATAAATACAAGCAGTACCAGGTCTTAACGACGCGACGATGAGCAACAACAGTCTGTATTGTTTTGACAAGGAATTATTTAATTAAAGTCTGCTAGAGATGTTGTTATGTACTTACGACGACGTACAATACAGTATTTTTTATAAAAAACCTCGTAGAGGATAGCACTAGCCTTGCTAGGGTACCATTCAATTACCTATATTTGTTTAAGAGTAAAATAATAACATTTAAGTTTCATTAAATCTGTATTTGAAGTAAATAGGATAATGATCAAACTAGTTTAGAAGTTTGTCAAATTAGTTAAACTTCACGTTTACGTTATCGTGTTACTAGCTTTTGCCCGCGGCTTCGCTCGCGTTAATTTAGAATTTGACAATCAATTCGGGTTGTACTCTGCTTGTAATAATATAATTCAATCATGATTCGAAAGACACGTGGCGCCATCTATTATCATAATAACGTTATTATTGTTTTCATCGGGAACAGTATTTTTTTTCGGGATGAAAGGTAGCCTATGTCCGTTTCTGTACACCTGTCGACGTATATGCAAAATTTCAGAATGATCGGTTCAGTGGTTCAGGCGTGAAAAGGTAACAAACAAACAAACTCACTTTCCCTTTTATAATATAAGTTAAGATTAGGATTAGGAAGTTAGTATTCTAGAAGACTGTTTCTTTAATGTTGACAATTTGTGTCTTTAGCATGACATTGAGTTCAACCAAGGCTTCGGCGCGACGGAGACCACGTCGCTGGGCACCTCCACGTTCAAGGGCAGCACGAACGTGGACTACTCGGCATGCGGAGTACCAATGGCCAACGTCTCCTTGAAGTTTGCTGACCCGCTCACTGGAGAACCGGTTCCGATTGGACAAGTTAGTATATCTTACAATTTTCTTTCTATCCGTAAAAGTTTCTTGTAGGTTTTAGAAGTAGGCACTTGATGTTTATTTGGTTGATTTAGATAAATGTCCATGAAAACTACCATTTCAATTCTGTATCGATTAAGCCACTTATGACACGACTCCAATGTTATAGTTATTAGTGTTCCTTGTGGCGGCATGACCTTTTGAAAAATTAAGAATCCAAAATGGGAGTATTATTGATATCTAAGAACTTGTTGTTGTTTTAGGCGTAGTAGGTACTAGGTAGGTATTGCTCATACTAACAAGTTATAATTATAAGTTATAAGTTTAGAGTAGTAGAGCCCCGCTGATTTCAGCATGAATGGGCCAGCTCGACCGGGGAAGGACTACCCTCTCACAGAATATTGACGTGAAATACCAGTATCCCTACTGTTGTGTTTCGTTCGGTGAGTGAGAGTAGCGGAGGCCCAATCTTCCTCTTTCCCCCTTCCCACTCCTTTTCCTTCCAACTTCCTTTCCTAAAGGGTCGGCAACGCGCAAGTGATGCCTCTGGTGTTGCAGGCGTCCATAGGCTACGGTGACCACTTACCATCAGGTGGGCCCGTATGCTTGTTGGTAGTACAAAAAAAAAAACTGATAAACCTCATCGAAAGTCATATTGTTACCATGAATGTTCAACAGCTATGGATTGACTTTTATTTACATGAACATGGCTTGTATATTAAATCTTAAAATAAACAAGAGGCCAGTATAGATTATTCAAATAGTAATTAATACACGAAAGACGTGACATATTTAAAATAATACAATCTGCCGCCTCTTCTCGTCATACACCTGCTCAAATCGTTACTGCTGTTACGGCGAATCTAACTACGTTGCATTTATTAATATTCAATAAAGGTTAAGCGTCAAAGAAATAAATCTATCCTAATATTATAAAGCTGAAGAGTTTTTTTGTTTGTTTGTTTGAACGCGCTAATCTCAGGAACTACTGGTTCGATTTGAAAAATTCTTTTAGTGTTGGATAGCCTATTTATCGTGGAAGGCTATAGGCTATATATAACATCACGCTACGACCCACGGGGGCGGCGCAGAAAAGATAAACGCGGGTGAAACCGCGGGAACATCTAGTATGTAATAAAAACAAATATTAATTAATTTTTATATCAATATCATTGAATATGTTATCAGCAAGGAGAAATGTACATCAAGGGTCCAACAATAATGAAGGGCTACCACAAGAACCCCAAGTCGACGCAGGAGACTCTCACAGAGGACGGCTACTTCAAGACTGGAGACCTCGGGTACTACAAGCCTGGGGTCGGCATGTTCATTACTGATAGGATCAAAGAGCTTATTAAGGTTAGTGTTAAACGTGTTTTCTGTAAGGTAATCTTTGAAAGTTTACTTCAAAGCCTACTCCCGCACGAGGAAGACTTCCTTTACATCCAGACAACGGACACAAAGCCTACTCCCGCACGAGGAAGACTTCCTTTACATCCAGACAACGGACACAAAGCCTACTCCCCCACGAGGAAGACTTCCTTTACATCCAGACAACGGACACAAAGCCTACTCCCGCACGAGGAAGACTTCCTTTACATCCAGACAACGGACACAAAGCCTACTCCCCCACGAGGAAGACTTCCTTTACATCCAGACAACGGACACAAAGCCTACTCCCGCACGAGGAAGACTTCCTTTACATCCAGACAACGGACACAAAGCCTACTCCCCCACGAGGAAGACTTCCTTTACATCCAGACAACGGACACAAAGCCTACTCCCGCACGAGGAAGACTTCCTTTACATCCAGACAACTCACACAGAGAACATCCAAACTCGGATCAACCATTTGTGGATCACACAAAGTTTTGTCCCGCGTGGGACCCGAACCCACAGCACTCGGCGCAGCGGCAGCGGCGAGGCGACCACTGACACCACCGACATCCGTACAGATTGCATCACTTCGATTATTATTACACGCCGAAAAAGTTTTTTTTTACACTACTAAGGTGGCAAACAAACATACGGCCCACCTAATGATAAGTGGTCATCACTATTGCTCGTTGCTGTAAAAACAATACCTTTTTTTAACAGTCTTTTTAAACTACCCCATACTGTAATCTTATGGGAAAACCTCGGCAAGGAGTTCATACCACAACCTGAGCGTCCGCGGAAGAAAATTCCTTTGGAACCGCTTGGTGCGGAACCAAAATACAGATAATAATTTACTTTAAGGCAAAACAATTATAATATCCTTAAGAAATTCTTAGAGATGTAGATAGTGATTTCCACATGTTCCTTACCTGCAGGTGAAGGGTATGCAAGTGGCACCCGCAGAGCTGGAGAGCATCCTCCGCTCTCATCCCGCCGTGCAGGATGCGGCCGTCATCGGAGTACCACACCAGTTCTACGGAGAGGCGCCTAAAGCCTTTATCATCCGTAAAAGCGGCCTCAAAGCCACCGAGGAAGAAATCCAAGATTACGTGGCCAGCAAAGTCGCCGTGTACAAGAAAATAGAGGAAGTCATGTTTGTCAACGACATTCCTAAAACGGCATCTGGCAAAATTCTAAGGAAGGAACTGAAAAAAATGTACGCGTAGTTCTAAAATAGACAGCGGTGGAATTATTTGGTTATAATAAGTTATGTCGGTTGAAGCCGGTGTTAGGTTGTTTCTAAGGTATTATTTTATTACTTGAGGACTTAGCTGTGACGACACTTTTGCCTGTATACTAGGGTTGCCAACCCCAAATTTAAAAAACCAGGATTTGATGTTGGAAAAGCCAGGACAATTCAGTTTAAAAACGGGACGCAGTAATAGAGTTGCAATAGTTAAATTAATATGTAGTGAAAATAAGTGAAATTAAATTCCACTGTGAATTTATGCGGGAATTGAGGCGCGCGAATTTTAAAATTTAAAAACCCTGGACGCTGCTTAGAAACTATTCAGGACGTCACAGGACACCATAAAACCTAGGACATGTCCTGGGAAAACAGGACGGTTGGCAACTCTACTGTAACGCAAGGAGAGTGCGTCCGAGTGTAAAAATTGACATACTTACTGCGACTATTGCCACTGCAGCATATTTCTCTAAATTTGTGCCAAAAGTGTCTAAAATCTAATTGTGTTGAATTTATAAACGTCTAGTGTATGTGCGCTCAGACTGACTAACATTTGATACGAACGCACGCGTACTCTGTGCTACCATCCAACTACGTATATATACGACAAGCTATACAAAATGTTATATAATTTTATTGAATAGTAATTATTTGCTCACTTCAGCAATATTAAATATAGTAGGTGACTCTTTTTGAGAAATTCTTAGACCTTAAATTTTATTTACGTGTGTACATACATATGTATCTATTATAAATTAATGTTATTTAATAATACGATTAATCGATACGAGTGGTCGAAGAAATGCACAACAACTTACAATATTGACGAGATAAGAGTTCCTATTACGTATGTAAAAATATCAATTGTTTTTTTTTCAAGATTATGCCTAATATGAAAATTACAAAATAAAGTTATTGATCTCTAAATAGGAGTTATGTCTGTTCGTATTGAACTGTTTTAGAATTTTGCAAAATTTATTCAAAGATCCCCAAATATCAGCTGAAATTAATTGATTTAATTCAAAGTGTCCATATTAAATATTATGTTTGTAATGTAATGTAACTCTTCTTATGTGCGTCAATTTACGCAATAATCAGATGTATGCACATAGTTATATAGAGCTTTGTGTTGTTTGAGCTCAACCAACTGTAAACGTTAAGTCACCATTCATAAGTGTTACTTTACACTAAGACTTAAATAAATGTCTCGCTATTTAGGTATGTTGAATAATAGTAACATTCGGCAAATACATCACAAACTGATATTTACTGAAAACTATGGTGCTATTTTACAATCTGGATTTTGGAATGGTTAGGTTATGGCCTGCCTAGAAATATGGATATTTGAAAACCTACTTATTTATTATCAGTTATTTCGATGTTGAGGGAAGGTGTAAAGTATTTATAAGGTGATCGTTGTAAATTGTATTTACTTGTAAAAATAAAATAAATGGTATTTTTTGAATAGCAAGTTTTATTTAAAAATTCCATCTGTTCAAGGTATAATACCTATAAAGTTTATAAAGAGTAAAAACTATGTGAATCTATGTCTTTTGTCAAATAAATGGATACCACGGACGTTTGCCTTGATAAAATTAAATATATCAAACATATTTTTTTAGATTTTCTGCTATGTTAATATCTATACTAATATTATAAAGCTGAAGAGTTTGTTTGTTTGTTTGAACGCGCTAATCTCAGGAAATACTAGTTCGCATTGATAAATTCTTATAGTATTGGATAGCCTCTTTATTGAGGAAGGCTATAGGCTATCTAACATCACGCTACGACCCACGGGGGCGGCGCAGTAACGATAAACCGCGGGCACATCTAGTTAATATATTGTAGCGCCGTAATTGGTACCCAGCGGAGCACGAAGTGAATGCTTACACGTAATATTACCTAACAATAAATGTTCTTCCATTATGTTAGCTAGCACTAACTTGCTATTGCATATACTCGTATATACGTAAAAACGCAGTCTTGAACCGACATACCTGACGCACGAGACGTAATGCCTGGCTCGTGAGTAGCTTTGTAAACATTGAAACCACGGACGCAAGGTCACCCACTCCGAGTGCTCTGCTAGTGCACACTAGCAGCTGTCGTTACACCAATTATACAGACAACCAGACATCCATACAGGCAATTAGTAGTCGAACTGTTACATAACTACATGCACGTCTTATTGAAATAAACTATTGTTACTACTACTACACACAGCAGCTCATTTAAGATAAAATAATATAACATTTATTTGTATTGTTAAAAACATTTGGCGATTGAAACAAGTGGCCATGAGTTTCTTGTCTGCTTCTTCTCATGAGAGCTCTACTCCTCGAACAGGCTTTTTCAATATTGAATTTTTATTTCCTTTTATTTATTTTTATTCATTCTCCCTAGCTTTTATAATTCCCAAGTCACTTGGGGTCGGCTTTCTAGTCTAACCGGATTTGACTGAATATCAGTTTTTACACGGAGCGACTGCCATCTGACCTCCGCAACCCGAAGGCTAACGATACTCTAAGGCTAGACCAGTGTCAGGATATTACAGGACTCTGACTTCCCAATAACGACTGCCATAGATGTTCATGGCAGCCGGGACCGACGGCTTAACGTGCTCTCCGAGGCACGGAGCAGGCGATAATTGTCAATCAATACGCACATAATTTCGAAAAGTCATAGAACTTCCGAAAGTCAGAGGGTCGCGACGTGGGTTCGAGCCCGACACCCTCTGCATTGTAGTCTGTTGGTCTCCCCACTGAGCTATCGCTGCTCAATATTATTTAATTGACGTGTCCAAGAATTATTTACACATTTTTATGGAAATAAAGATTTTTGACTTTGACTTTGATATTTTTCTTAAATCTATAAGTAAATGAATATACCTTTTTATACAATGTTTAAGAAAGGGGTAGCCTTTAGCGAGTAGTTTCATTGAATTAGGGTTGAAAAGACTTGAAAATAATGAACTGGTATCATAATATGTAATATATTCGATTCCCGCGCAAGTCAAACATCTGTGTGCATGAACATGAATGTTTGTCTTGGTCTGGGTGTTTCTATGTATAATATGTATGTATTTACAAAAAAAAAGTATATATGTATGTTTATCCATTGTCTAGTACCCATAGTACAAGCTCTGCTTAGTTTGGGCTAGATAGTGTAGTGTGTATGTGGTAGAATATTATTATTATTATTATTATTATATAGTTATCGCATAATTATATTACCATAAATATATTTTTGTGTCGTTATCTACTTTCGCTTTGTACTGTAATACAATAGTTTTGATAAGAAATTATCTTTAATGTTTATTACTACGGATTAAGTTATTATAAGTTATTGTATGTGTACAAAACAAAAATGTGAAATTTGACCTTTGCATTATTTTACTCATTGTAATACTGGTAACAGTTTACTAACTTCAAACTGATAAATACTGTTATGTAACGACTATGCTTGGTAACATAGATAATATGCAGGACAACAACAGTTTTTAAATAAGTTGCTTAGTAGTGCCATCTGGTGGCGTTTGAATGAGGTATCGCTAAAGAAGTCAAGTAAATCGAACAGATGTCACTAGTAAGTGATATAAACTTTTTATAAAAATCTAATCACTAGGTACTGCATACATTACTGCGTTCCTACTTAGAGCTCGTTAGAATTAAGGATTGTCTATGTCCACACCTTGCTATCCCGTCAATCGAGCTTGGGCACTAACTTACTGATCGCACACTAACATAAGGTAAAAATATGCCGCGCCGGCGCCGGGACCAACGATTAGTCTTAAATACATCTATAATTTGAGCCTACAATGCTAAATTAACCTTCAGATTATACCTTCAACTTGGTGGGATGAAACTTACCGTATATCTTGAGATGCATTGACGCATACCTCTCCGCAGGGCGACGGATAGGTTATGTCGGACTCACCGGGGAAAGATGGTGAGCGACATCCCGGTAATACCGACTAAACCCACCATGGTGTTCCACGACTTAACCGCAATCGGCGGGCGAGGCCACGCGAATCACTTTCACATGCAATCGCGATTCCGCACAGATTTCGGCCCGTCCGCGCCGCGCCGTATGAAACGGCCTACACAAAAAGAAATACTTATCTTTGGTCACTTCTAAATTTTAAAATTGACTGACTGAATGAAAATTGACTGTATATATTTTGAAAGCCAATTCTATTATTATTATTATTATGTACTTTTTATTCACTCAGACATAACTAATTATAAAATAATCCTATATATTGCATGCCAAACGGTGGAATATAGCTGTACGAAATGTTTGTTATTACCAAATATAATGTAAACACCTATTGCGCTATGGCGCTCTTTGGGGGTGGGCTATGTCCAGCAGTGGACTATTATAGCCTGATGATGATGATGAAGATGATGATGTAAACACCTATTGTAACCTATATTCGCAATAAAACGATTGAATTGAATTAGTTAAGACACAGGGGTTATTCCACAAATCCCCATTGAGTATCCCTATCAATGGGGATCTGTGAACTTTTTGTCCACAAATCCCCATTGACCAATCATCAACTTAGCAATGGCGATTTATGGAGAAAAACCAACATCAAGTTCACAAATCCCCATTAAGTTGGATCATCAATGGGGATATGTGGAAATCGATGGATTTTTCATCCTCAAATCCCCATTATCTTGGCATCGACTTTGCAATGGGGATCTGTGGACAGAAAGTTCATAAAACCCCAGAAGTGCAATGAACAAATGAACGTTTACAAAACAAATGAACGTCTTCAAAACAAAAGACTATCAGAAAGTGGTCAGCCATCGATAGTGCTTACTAAAAACAGGTGTAAGCGACATGTTCATGACGTTTTTTGGACGCTTTTTGGTATTTTCTTGCTTTCTGACATTAATACGTTAATAAAATAATAAATTCTGGGTAATCTCAATAAGGTCGAAAATAGCATGCACCTGTTTTTAGTAAGCACTATCGATGGCTGACCACTTTCTGATAGTCTTTTGTTTTGAAGTCGTTCATTTGTTTTACACAATTTTTTTCTTACTTATTTTAGGTACCTATCCCCGTGGTACAACTAGTTGGATCACTATAATATATCCTTCACGATTTAGATTTTCAGATACTGAAATTGGTCGCGGATATTATATTAATATCATCGTAAAGTAAATTTGTTTAATGAATTAAATTAAAATAATAATACATAAATAAACAAAAATAATAATTAATATTAAATATTAAATGAAAAAATTAAAAATAATTAAAAAATAAAATAAAATAATTAATAATTAAAATAAAATAAAAAAATTAATATTAATATTCGTAATTTAAAATCAAATTTTTATCAATATAATCAACACATAAAATCTTAATAAATAATAATAAATAATGTCTTACTTAGGTAGGTACCTAAATTTGGTACCAATACACACGCGGAATACTCTAGTAGACCCGCCTCTTTGACATCAAATTATATCGACGTGTGCGGTCGCGCAATGGATCCCATCGGTACTGAGGTATTGACAGATTTAATAAACAATGCATTCCTGGAACCGCACTGCACTTATGCACTAAACAAAAAGTTATTAACAAAATTCTTAATCTGGTCTACTATAGTAGGCCGCGCGTGTATTCTAGTTTTAAATGGTTAGACATTAGTAGCTATTCACAATTTGATTCTAGCTATCGATATAGGGAATGATCTGTTTGTTTGATGATTAAGTGTAAGTAATAAAGATTTTTTATATTTTATATTGTTCCATTTTGCACTTCTGGGGTTTTATGAACTTTCTGGCCACAGATCCCCATTGCAAAGTCGATGCCAAGATAATGGGGATTTGTGGATGAAAAATCCATCGATTTCCACATATTCCCATTGATGATCCAACTTATTGGGGATTTGTGAACTTGATGTTGGTTTTTCTCCATAAATCGCCATTGCTAAGTTGATTATTGGTCAATGGGGATTTGTGGACAAAAAGTTCACAGATCCCCATTGATGGGGATACTCAATGGGGATTTGTGGAACAACCCAAGACACAGAGGCGCGCGTGGGAACACTCACGCCGCCTTTCGGACCTGGTGCTGATCGGGTGGCGGGCAGGCCCATGAAGCCCGCCACCCACAGATAAAAGCTCAGGGTGGCTGGAGGTCGTCTCGCGCCCTCCGGCGTTCGGTTCTGCGGTTGGGGAGAGGGTTCAAGCGCTCCGTCTCCCGCAAAGGCTACAGAGACGCTGGCCGAGTGCCTTCTAACTCAAGACTTTCCCAGATATTTTTCATGTAAATCTTTGTGCACTGCATATGTTTACATTGTATATTTTTTCATTTTCAAAAACACATCTTACGCACTAGATGTAATACCTCGTACCTGTCGCGGGGCGCGGGCTACTTTACAAACATTCCAACAACGGGCACAAGAAACATCCAGAACGGAACAACCATTTGTGGATTACGCAAAGTTTTGTCGCGTGAGGATTCGAACCCACAACACTCGGCGCTATGGCAGTGGCGAGGCGACCACCTACACCACTATGCCATCCGTGCAGCAACAGCTGCCAACACGACAGCGGCTCTGACCATAGATTAGTATGTGTTACGGGTAGGCTCTGACCGTCAACTGTAACCGCCACTCAACAACATCACTGTCTATACTTTCTGCCTAAAACAGACCAGGAAACAACCAATCTTACTAATCAAATAGGTGGCGAACAATCAGGCGACGCCGACGTGCCCAATGGTAAGCAATTGCCGTATTATATGTATATGCACTAACAATACCGTAGGCATCACTTGGGTGTTGCCACTTAAAATAAAGGAATGACAGATGACTATAGGGTTTTTTTTATACAACTGAGGTGGCAAGCAAGCGTGCGGCGCATCTGATGGTAAGTGGGCACCGTAGCCTGTGGACGCCTGCAACACCAGAGCCATCACTTGCGCGTTGCCGACCCTTTGGGAGAAAAAGGAAATGGGAAGGAGAAGGAGCGGGAAGGGGGCAAGAGGGTAATTGGGTCTCCGGTACTCTCATTCACCGAACGAAACACAACAGTAGGAATACTGCTATTTCACGTCGATATTCTGTGAGAGGGTAGTCCTTCCCCATCGAGCCGGCGCGGCCCATTCATGCTGAATTCAGCGAGGCTCTACTCCGGGTCCAAGTCGGATTGCTCACTATTTTGAACGCTCGATGTATTGAGTGTACGATATATTAAATATTCGATTTATTATCTATTCGATATTATGAACTTTCGAGTATTATTATAGACATTCGACTTTATAGTGGTCGATCAATTATTGATATTCGATTATTTGGCTTTCGATTTGGCATAGTACACCTGTCACTATAAGTATTGATAATAAACAGCTGAGAGTCCATAACATGAGGGGAACAACTCATGTGTTTGGAGAATGCTTACAAATGTTATCAATAATATTCACGCTAACCATCGAGATATAAGTACGTAAGTACTTATATCTCAATGACGCTAACGTAATCTTTGGTAGATAGGTATTAGAATCCATTTGACACTTTACTAGAAAATATTTTGAATCGTCGAGTCCTATTATACAATTTTAGATACGATCAACACATCTCTTCGTACAATGTGCACAATGCAGTATTTATGTTCACTAGGCTTAGAGTAAGTAATTATTATGATTTTCATCACAATTATCACACTATTGTTGGGCTATAACAACATCTAGAGTGATGGCATCATATCCTGTTCGGCAGGTTGCGATAAGTAAACAATGTTTATGCAAAGTGTGTATAACTGCAAATCGACTATGAGGTAAATTCTATTATGTTACGCATAATAATTATTGTGTAGTTCAAGTATTTATAGCATATCATTTTGTATTACGTTGACGCGATTGTTACACGTTGAAATTAAACTACTTTATACGGATTTTATCACGGAGACACTATTATTACATAAATTTGAGAAAAGTAGTTTAAGGATAGCAGTTAATACCTAGTACTAGTAGTAGTTTAATGGTTTCAATATCTATACTAATATTATAAAGCTGAAGAGTTTGTTTGTTTATTTGAACGCGCTAATCTCAGGAATACTGGTTCAATTTGATTTTAGTGTTGGATAGCCTATTTATCGAGGAAGGCTATAGGCTAACAGGGAACAGATGTTCCCGCGGTTTCACCCGCGCTTATCGTTGCATCACGTTTGATTACTGAGTCAGGCCAAGTAGTAATTTTGTTTGGACATTGCAGAAACAGAACGGGCTCTAGACAAGTATACATTCACAGTTTAGGAAATGTTTTAATGCATGTCTGTGTATTCCTGTTAGTAGTATATACACTATACAGTAGCTACCCTCAGAGCCGGAGGCCCAGCTCCCCTCCCCTCCTGGAGGCGGCAAATTTAAAAGGCTGTCAACGCACTTGTGACTACTCTGGTGTCGCGGGTGTCCAGGGGCGGCGGAAATCGCTTACCATCAGGCATCGATCAAATATACCAATCGAAGCCATCAGGAGACCTGTCTGCTCGTTAGCCTATTCAAAAAAAAAACATGTGTACGCCGCGTCTGGATCTCAAAACTGTAATACTGTGTGACTGTTTAGGACTGGTCTACTGGTAGAACAAAGCGTTGGAGGCTTTTTGGAAACCTAATTATTGCAGAAACACAACACAGAATTACTTGATGTTCTGCAGGTTAGAGGCAATTTATAACTGGAACTGGTTTAATTATCTTCTCTACCTTTAGTATTTGAAATAAACTATTGTTACTAGGTACTACTCACAGCAGCTCATATAAGGAAAAAATGAATATCAATAATTGATTTATATTGTTAATAAACATTTGGCGATTGAGAAGAGTGGCCATGAGTTTCTTGTCTGCTTCTTCTCTTGAGAGCTCTACTCCTCGAACAGGCTTTATTCAATGCTGAATTTTATTACCTTTTATTTATTTTGATTAATATATTATATTAGTTAATTGACGTGTCCAAGAATTGTTTGCACATTTTTATGGAAATTAAGATTTTTGGCTTTGACTTTGATATTGATTGCAATCAGGGTACTGAAGGGCTTTGGGCATCTTATTGCCAGCCATAGAAGATTATAGCGGCTGTAACCGACTTCCATTAGCAACTTGTCACATCAAATAGTTTTCGTTCCTATGAGCTAGCTCGTCGAAAATAATTAAAACTCTTAACAAACATTGAAGTAACAGATATTCTTTATATCTGTTATTTCAGTGTTTGTTAAGAGTTTTAAATATATCCGACTCGAAACAACTATATGTTGCATACACAAATTATTGTCTCGTACAGGCATCGAATCTACAAAATTCGACGCACCGGCAGTGGCTAGGCGACCATTTAAACTACGATGTCATCTGTGCACTCAAAGTGTTGGGTTGGTAAACGAAATGTGGCGGCTGTTATCAGTAGACGGCGACAAACAACATTCCTATCTGTATGTAATCAGTAATCACACAAAAACTATATTTACCTCATCGAATTTCGTAATAAATTAACATCCACCTCAATACCTCATACGTGCCTCACTTCACGACGATGCCGATTCATATGCGGCTAACGTTCCACGTAAACTATAGACACACACACACACATCAACGAAGTGTTTTCCAATTACATCCAGTGTGTCAGTACGGTACCGACTACCGACATAGTATAATTATGTTACAATACAAACACAGCGACAGGACATGTGTTTGAACGGGATTGATAAATTGATGTTACTAGAATATTAATATTCTATGTAGCTTTGTTGTGATGATTCGATAATAATTATATAACACTAGCTTTTGCCCCCGGCTTCGCTCGCGTCAATTTAGAATTTGACAATCAATTCGGGTTGTACTCTGCTTGTAATAATATAATTCAATCATGATTCAAAAGACACGTGGCGCCATATTATCATAAGAACGTTATTATTGTTTTCCTCGGGAATAGTAAATTTTTTCGGGATGAAAGCTAGCGTATGTCCGTTTCTGTACACCTGTCAACGTAAATGCAAAATTTCAGGATGATCGGTTCAGTGGTTTAGGCGTGAAAAGGTAACAAACAAACAAACTCATTTTCGCTTTTATAATATTAGTTAGGATTAGGATAGGATAGGATATAGTTAGGATTGCGCTGATTTTTGTCGAAGTAAAGATGACCTATATTTTATTTGGAATACATATATCAGTAAGTACAATTTCGAAAGTGTATAGAATAATTATTGGCGCCTGTATTTATAAACATAATTAGAGTTTACAGAAAAGAAAATTTATTCTGAATGTATTAGGTAGGTACATCCAGGTTTGCTAAAAGTATCTTACATTATTTAATTATATTAGTAAATTAGCTACTTAATAATCTAACTACATATGTATATATAACTATGTTTTAAATATCCAACACACACACTACCGCGCGGGCAACCAACTTATCCAAATAGCTTGGTGGTCATTGCACTCTACCAATGTTCCCAGTGTGTAGTTAATGTTCGAGTACATGCAGTACAGGCAAAGTACCTAAATACATTAATGACATAATACATATTTACGTTTAAGCAAATTATATTAAAGAGTTTTATCTGTTAATTTATTTATCACTTTTACTTTTTATATAGTACTAGCTGTCCCGACAGACGTCCTGTACACAAGAAAATAAAAAAAAACCAAATCTAAACCATTCTCGAATCCACTTGAACAACACACAAAAAATTTCATCAAAATCGGTCCAGCCGTTTAGGAGGAGTTTAATTACAAACACAGCTTATCAAAAATTAAATATTGTTGTAAAAGAACCTGTTATGTCAGATTTTGCAAAGCATCCTGCACTAGGCAAAGCCTGTCACGCAGAAAACACGCACAAAAGATTTATATAAGTAGGTATATATAAGTATATATAAAGATAAATATGTGCAACAATTATATGTTCATGTTTGTTGCTAACTTCGTGTTAATGATAAACAGTATCATTTATGGCAACATTCTATTTTAATCACACGTGTTATGTAAGCATCTCAATATCAGTAATTTAGCTTTAAACTTACTTATTTGATATGGCTTCAGTAGGCTCGTGTCGCTTTTTTACAAAGTCTACTAGCAATTTTGGCTGTAAATTAAATCATACTTCATTTGAAGCTACGTTTTTCGTTGTCGTTCTGGTAATTAGGTGATTATGTACCTACATGGACACACCAGTCGTAAAAAAGTTAAATGGCAATCGTTTGCGTTGGTATAATAATATGAACGTAAATGGAGAGAAAGGCAAATTGGTACTCGAGAAAATTGGATGTACTCTGTAATTAATGATATGATGAGACGATGGTCGATAGAGATATTTGGAAGAAGAAGACATGCTGCACGCATCCATTGAATGAACCAACCTATACTGAACTAGGTATCCAATGTATCTTCAAACCTATCAGCCAACAGAAGAAATTAAATTATAATCAAGCATAATTTAACCGATAACAACGAGCATGCACAAGTTGAATGATATCTTTAAAATTAATTGAAATTAAACTACTATATACGGATTTTATCGCGTTGTTTATTTGACACTTTATTACATAATTTAGAAACTGTTACACTACTATTACTATTAAACTTTACTAATTTTTAAGCTAATTAAATTATTGAAACTATTAAAACTATTTATACTATTACTATACTATTATACTATTTATATTTATGCTTACACTTTCCCCGACGTTTCGGTTGCTTTTCAGCAGCCATGGTCACGGGAAGACTAATATGGTAGTTGTCTCAATGTTCCAGTGTAGTTAGTTCAAAGTACCCGAACATAATTTAATCATTGGTGTTTCTATTTACGCAGAATGAAAAACAACGCGATAAAATTCGTATAAAGTAGTTATTTATTAGTTATTATTTTAATTTCGCGTAAACAGAAGACAATAATTGAATGATACCGTTACCGGTTACCCTATTTATTAACTATCATAATCTCATCGATATAATACACGCATACATCACACACTCACACAGTACAAATTACAATACATTGAGTACATGAAGTACGCACAATTGCACACACTACACAACACAATTGACTGACTACAAGCGTCTGACTTTCGTTTCCAATCAGTCGGTTCGGTTCGGTAGTACACAAGTTATCGCGAGCCGGGACGCACGCGTTTTCGAAACATATTGCACTTCAAAATACCGACATTAATGACATTATTTAAATAGTAAATAATATATAATATACTGTCGTGTTATTATTATATTAAGTGCGGGTCAAACAGTGATATATAGGTGCGTTACGTGAATATCTCTACGTGCTGTGCGAACGTTGTTTACCGATAAAGATGAACGTTTGATTGTTGTTTTAACCGTGTCCATAGTTCAATAAAACGGTGTTCACCATTCTTATTGAAATTTTTAATTAGGAGATAGGTGTATTATCCTTAATGAGAGTAGCAGGCAAGTTAAACAATGACGGAAATAATTCATTATCAACGCTGCTGTATCGTACGTTTCTATGTAAGGAACTTGGTCTTTACCGGCGTATGTTCCAAAACTATGTTGTGTTCATTCCATGGCATGGTTATAAGTTTACGCGTACGTTTGGATAGATTACCTTAAGTTATGATTGAATTGGGATAAAATGATATTGGTGTTTTTTTGGTAGAAAATTCACAGTAGTACGAGTGGCATCATTCTCGGTAGCCAGCAATAGGCCTCAATTAAGTGGGAATTAATAGCATTATTAACCAAATATGGTTACAACCAGCTGTGTCTGTGTCTACTGCTTCAGAGATTTGCAGGCGAGAGTCAGCAGGAGCTGCAGTACTATGTATGTAGGGTTGCCAACCGTACTATAATATATAGTATTTTACTATATTTCGAGTCTGCGTACTATATACTGTTGAAAAAATATATAGTATGCTAAAATACTATATTTGAACAATGAAAACAACAAACCAAAACCTTTATTCAAAAAAACTCGACGCTGTTTTACTATTGATGCGAAAGCATATATGCGTACATAATAAGTATACCGTATAAATTAACAAGGTCGAACATATTTAAAAAAACAGTAGATAACAAATAAAATGTTTTTCCATAAAATACTATATTTTTATAAATGTACTATATTTTGTTATAGCTTATTTTAAAAATACTATATTTCGTCGAAAATATGTTGGCAACCCTGTATGTATGTGAAGGATAACAACATGCAGTGTCAAAGTTAACTAATACCTATTTAATTGGTAGACAGCAGAAGCGCGAAACCAATTTGTCATAATAAACTTTATGATATTAGATAATAATTATGTTTCGATCATATTTATTTTATAGATAGGAGGTGAATGATAACATTGTAAAATCAATGAACAAGATCTTTATTATTGACTCGATGTGCCCGCGGTTTCACTCGCGTTTATGGTTACTGCGCCACTCCCGTGGGTCGTAGCGTGATGTTATATAGCCTATAGCCTTCTTCGATAAATAGGCTATTAAACACCAAAATCATTTTTCAATTCGAACCAGTAGTTCCTGAGATTAGCGCGTTCAAACAAACGAAACTATTCAGCTTTATAATATTAGTATAAAATGGTAGATAGATTTAATAGAATGCCCATAGTTCAATATTTCATAAACATAGTGCTTGATACCTATTTTATGTTTGCTTTTTCCTGTCTATATCTGCCTATATTATTCTCAATATATTTTGGTACAGTGCACCAAAAGGCTTCTTGACATAATATCTTGGGTAAGTAGGTATGTAAAAGTCCAACGGTTTGATCATTTCAATCTTCTGTTATCAAAGTTATATTGATAACTTTTTGCTCATCTGCTCTAGACTAATAACCTTCAGGGGATTTATTATCTCCATGATGTAAGATTAATAAGCGTGAACCACAGAGTACTTTATATACAACTGAAAGCGTGAACTGTTCTTATCGAGAACGATTGCAAGTCTATTTTATGGTCAAGAAACCTAGTCGTTTAAATTAATTTTATTATTTGTGTAAGTATGTGTGTTTGTGCAGCCGTTTCTTACGATGAAAAGAACCGAATTGATATATATTTCTTTATTGTTTCGCAAATACGCAACCGACCCGCAATGGCACCTTTAGCCTATATTATGTAGTTGCATGTGCTGGTTTGTGGTCTGGTATCTCTCGCGGGGAAGTAAACGCATGTGACACTCCGGTACCCGTGTTGTAGAAACAACATATTATCATTTGTAGAACTTCAATAAAGAGTTTTAAATGCAATCGCTGAAAAACATATTGATAGTACCGAGAAACTACGGTAATATTACTGACAAGCGCAATACTCTGCACGTCTCAATGGCAGTTCCGCTCAACACATAACAACTAACAGAGAGAATGGCTAGAAAATAAGTCAATGCTATGATATAGCCGAACGTGACGATAGTCCACCTATTTATTTTAAACAATAATTTAGCTAAGTTTTTATAGCGCTTTAAACGATAACATTGTAAGTACCTCAATACTCAATACTCAACCTTCTGAAGTATTGGTTGTAAAATATAAATAAAAAGGGGCATGAAGAAGCAAGCACCGTGGAATCTCTTTTCGAAACTGAAGTAGATTAGAGAAGTATACATTTACTCTATTACAGACTGATACAGGCTACCAAACTGCAGTATCTGCGCCGAGTAGGGTTTTCAGAGTTCCTTATAAAAGTGTTAATATTATGATATCATCCGTGGGCTCACTGGTTGTTTGTGTTTGAGACTCCTTGCTTGTGGCAATTTGAAATTGATACGAGTCTTAGAGATGTTGCAAGTGACAATAAGTGAGGCCGTAACCATGTTTGCTTCTTTATGCTTCTTATTATGTGACACCTAAACATAATTAAACCCTTGTGAAATATTGTGTAATACGCATCTACAAAGCTTATATCCTTCGAAAAAAGCGTGAGACTTAAGACAAGACCAGACACTATGTGTAGGTAGGTACTACCTAATCTACCTATATGTGACATAGCAGGATGGAGAAATACTCTAAACATGACCAATCCCTCAGATATCGTTGCAATGCGTAAACTTTGTTTCTTATTATCATTACGATGAGTACAATAGAAACCAATTAGTTAGTTGGTACGTGACCACAGGCATGGTCAACTCGAACAAAGCTAATGGTCTAGAGCGTTTAACGTCATTACTCATTAGTCATTAGTGTAATGGGTGAAATATATTTTGATAATATTTTCGATATCATTATAATGAAGACTGCATTTTATTTATTCAAAGACTACTAGCAATGGCCGATATTTAAATTACTGGTTAAAGGCTAAATTACTTGCTTTAAAGTTTATGTAGTACAATTCGCACTCTTAGCAACAGAGATTTATCTGAGTATTTTAAAATAAACTAATCTAAACTCTGTTGCAATTATTTAACACAAATATAATATTAGAATTTAAACTATTAGAGTCCAAATTGCTCAACTTTCAAGTTTCGTGTTAAGTCGCTGTTTTATTAAGAGTGAGAATTGGTGAACACAAAACCTTCGACTCCTCGAACGCAATTTTGAAGCTTTCTGAAGTATACATGACAATATCCACGAGGAGTACATCGGTGGTGTATCACCATTTATGTTTACACAATACTGAATAAAATTGCTGTAGAACTTAGGTAAATAGTACCTATTCCTATATATGTACTTACAAACTTATAATACCCCTATGATCCTATCGAATGATATCGACGGACATTCTTTGATGTTTAGCTATTGAACCAGCCAGAATGCAGTACAATCTCTTAATATATAGTAATAAAATTATAAATAGTCGGCTTTGTTTATAAACTGACGCCATGATGTGTCATCCTTATAAACTGGGCACTTGTAATCTACTAAATGTTCATTAATATTCAGTACTGCCAACATGCATTTACCACGGTTTATAAAGTTATCTGACGTCAACCAAACATTGTCTTAGCAGGTATACTTGCATGTCAAAAGATACTAACATTATACGCAAACTGTATACTTACACTTAATTACTATTTACGACAGCTCTTCGATCAACAATACAACTAGACATCGGGTCGGCGTAAAAAATATGTCTCGGTAAATAACAGCGCACTTGAGATGTAAGCAGGTGAGCTCTTATTTTGTTTAGTTCGCTTGAAACACAGCCAATGTAAACACGTCTCACAATGCCGCAGTGTGTATTCAAACATTGCAAACATAATGCCCGAAAAAACAATTTAACTGCCGGAGTATCTTACTTTCGGTAAGTACATGAAGAATAAGTTATATTTTAAGCTTTAAACTAACAAATAATATCAAATTTTGAACAAAATTACCGATTTTAAACTACCGCTACAAATGTTTGGCCAAGGCTCGCCAACAAACGCACAAACTTTTATAACAAAAATAAACGGAACAAAACGTTGTAGCTCTCAAGGCAATAACGGGGAAAAGTACTTTATTTGTTGCTGCTTAAGGTTGATTTCACACTAAATGTTTTTGTATGTGACGAAAGATCGTAAGTATTAGATAATATTTTGAAGATTTGTGACTTTATTACTAGGTGCCATGGTTGTAATTAGGTTGAACTTAAAACTGTTGTAAAACTTTTCTCTCCGTTTGTTAGTAAACAAATGTAGCTGTGTATACGTATTGTCACGCGGACAGCATTTAGCTTTGATTTTGTACGTGACCCGATATCTAGTTGTATTGTTGATCGAAGCGATGGCTGTACTAATATTACTGATTCTTGTAATGCATTAAATCTCTATTACTTTTGGGCACAGTGTGGATACCCATCCACATTTCTAATCTAGTAAATTCTGAGTGCAACAAAGCAACAAAATAATTTGACATATGTGTTGTCTCAACGGTTAGCACGATCAGCAGTATGTATTTTCATTGAGTGTAGGGGCTCCAGGTTTTCAATGCGGGGATAATACCTAGTGCCTACCTGTGCGCTAACTATGTATTTACCATCAGAACTGCCGTATAATAGTTAGCCATATGTAATTATAGTAAACAATAGACTCGCCCCTGTTACATGGCACCTAGCTCATAGTTGGCGAAATGTGGGTCTAAAGAACCTCTGCTTTCCATATCTATACTAATATTATATAGTGGCAAGATTTGATTTTTTGTTTGTTTCTTTGGTTTTTCATAATCAAAATTGTTTCACCATTAGATAGCTATATCGCCAAGTAACAGAGGCTACATTTTATTTTAAAAAGAAGTACTGTCACTAACAAAAGCTAACCTACTTTTGAGCGAGCAAAACCGCGGGCTAAAGCTAGTCGAAGATTAAGGCGTGACACTATGAATACAATATAATTTATGTTAATATAAGAAGAAACCAATATGAGTTAGGAGTTCCTTTAATTATAGCTAGCCAGCGACCATGTACTAGTAACATATATTTCTACCTATCTATACTAACTAGCGGTCGCCTAGTGCTCGAAATTCGACCAAAGTTCGCCTGTAAGATACAATATTGCTGATATATATGTCATTATATATTGATATGTGTAGCCATAGTTACGCGCTTCGACTGCGTGTGTCAAATACATGGTTGTGTGCGTATAGTGCTTTTTCATTAATTTAATGATTTCTTATGCATATTTTATATAAATATTAGCATTCGTCACTTCTTCTCTGTATAAACTATAAGTGTGCGAAATTTCATACTCCTCCGACCGCCCAATTTTTGTAAAAAGGGATCCAAAGTTTTCGCTTCACGTCTTAATATATAGATAATATAAAGCTGAAGAGTTTGTTTGTTTGTTTGAACGCGCTAATCTCAAGAGCTAATGGTTCGATTTGAAAAATTCTTTTGGTGTTGGATAGCCTATTTATCGAGGAAGGCTATAGGCTATATAACATCACGCTACGACCCACGGGGGCGGCGCAGTAACGATAAACGCGGGTGAAACCGCGGGAACATCTAGTGTAGAATAAACTGCTCGGACGGAGCCGGCGTAGTGGTCGCCTCGCCACTGCCACTGCGCCGAGGGTTGTGGGTTCGAATCCCATGCGAGACAAAAATTTGGATCATCCGCAAATGGTTGTCCCAAGTCTGGGTGTTCTTGGTGTCCGCTGTTTGTATGTTTGTAAAGTCCCGCGAGCGCGACACAGGAACTATTCCTAGTGCGGAAGTTATCTTTAAACATTTTTACCATAGAATTATCTGTCGTTACATTTAATGAAGTTGAATATAAGTATGAGTGTTTGGTGTATGCGCGATACGTGTACATACATAAACTGCAGCGCTTATACTGCCTTGTTTATTTATAGACTGAACGTCCCTGACCATTGCAGGCCGCAGTACACCAACACTCAGTAGCGATTGTCTGATCAAGTGTGCAGTTACTTTATTTATAGAACCGCCCCTCTCCTACAACCGAAACAACAACATTGTGTTGGACAACAAAATTAATTTCGTTTTGCACATTGTATATTATTGAAGTGAAAACTTCTTTAGGCGCGGTGAGCACTTCTTGGGTGAACAAAAATCATGGCACTCGTGTCATCATCACGCTTCCACGCTTTATTATTTTTTTTGTAGAATATTAACAATATCTTAGAAATGGTGCGTCCTACGCAAAAAATAATGATGTTTTGACCCCCTTAATAACCCCTAAGAGAATATCAGGAACTAGCATCCAACTCGATCCGTCTTTTTTTTTGGTTTGTAAAGAAGTGTTTATGATCAAGGATTAAAGTTTTCACTTCTATCGGCAGTCCCCAAAGACTGCCCCAATTTTTTTATGTTTGGTAATCAAATTAAAACAATGCGTAGTAATTCAGCTCACTTGACTTGACGTTTAAACAAGCCAAAAATTGTTTGCAGCCTCTTGAGATATAATTTTGATGACATGCTAAATTATTATTTCTTTACTTCACTTTACTTTTTTCAATGCGAAATATATATCTTGAGATAAATATTAAATAAAAACATACCTATACAAGGTTATTCTTAGTAAAGTGAAAACCTCTCAGGGGTGATTATACTTGTTATTATAAAAAACTTTTGTTTTAGGACATTGCCGAAATCGCGAAAAGAAAAGCAGCTGTTCCATACAAAATTGAACTTTGACCTCGGCAAAACGTATGGCACAGCTGATGTTTTTTTCGCGATTTCGTCAATGTCTCAGAACAAAAGTTGTTCATAATAACAAGTATAATCACCCCTGAGAGCTTTTCTCTTTACTAAGAATAACCTTGTATATCTTTTATAGTTAATTGACGTGTACAAAAATTGTTTGCACATTTTTACGGAAATAAAGATTTTAGACTTTGGCTTTGACATGACAGATATGATTACTTAAATACAAGCATAAACAAACAATTAAGCAGAGAGTGGGTTAATCTTATCCTTTCTTTCGTTTACATGACATGATTAAATTAATGATGTAAATAATGTTCCCAATATTTACAATACTTATCTGACAGTTAGACTGATGTAGCTACTTCTTCGAGAATCAGGCGTGACGTCACATTTTAAAATCGAATATATCTAAGAAGTACAGTAATAACCTGCCTTACGCGAGAGAAAATGGGAATGCATAAATGGAAATAGAACTAATTTTGGAACTGCTGTTTTAATTTAATAATTTCTAGATGTAAAATTATCAAAATATGTGACGTCGCACTAGGGAGGGAGGAGTCTCACAAATGTGACCAGATGTGGGGACATCCATTAATTACGTGAACTCAAAATAGGAAGGGGGAGGGGTCCAGTAAAATCTCATCAAATCTCATTTCAAATAGAGCGGGACATAATTGAAACATAAATTATTATAGGCAGGTATTTAAAAAAAAATACTTTTACTTTTCTTAGAATATCCCATATTGTAAGTTAAAAAAATCTCATGGCTGTTAAAAACATTTACTTCGAGAATAGGTAAAAGTAAAAACAAAATCTCACGTAAGGTGGATGGGGGGTCCCACCAAATCTCATTAAATCTCACCAAGGGGGAGGGAGGAGTCCAAATTAAAAGAAAAACAGTTCACGTAATTAATGGATGCCCCCTGTGACAAGGACGGGGGAGGTATAAAAAAATCATGAAATTGGTGTGACGTAATCTATGGATGCCCCTTTGTAAGAAATGGGCGCGCAAAGTGCTTTGAAGGAGTTCAATTCGCCAACGGAAGAAATGTTAGTGTTTAGTCACATTAGTACGAGTGCACCGGTGTTATCGCAAGTATGCGTGTATGTCAACGTCAACATAAATATCTATAAGCAGTTGCAAGCTCAAAGGCTCGCGATACAACGTTGTAGGTACAAGTCATTCATATAGTACTAGATTTAGCCCGCGGCTTCGCTCGCGTAAACGTACATTAAGTTAGGCTAGTAGGTAATACTTTTTACTGGATGAAAGGTACCCTATGACCTTTTCTGTTCCCCTGACAATTTGTATGCGAAATGTCATGATTATCGGTGCAGTACATCGATCAAAATTTGATTGATGGTGCAGTAGTTAAGGCGTGAAAGCGTAACAAACAAACAAACGCACATTCGCATTTATGATATAAGTTGTTTGTCGCTGTTTCGGAACAATCGAGACAACGTAATGTTTTGTGACATTTTTATCTGCTGTCATTAATGTTTTGTGACATTTTTATCTGCTGTCATTAGATTGTCATCGTAATGGAAGGTCATTAAGTGTCATTTATTTATATTTTGTTATCAGTAATGGTTATTTATGTGGCGGCTAATTTTAGTAGTTTGCAAGATGTCTTATAGACGTGTAATTGTAAAGGTAGTCATTTTAACTGACTTAATGTTGTAGTGACGTATGCGCAGTCGAATTTACAAATGCCGATCCCGAAGTTTCATGTTTAGGGCGAGCAATGTGTTTAGTGGAATTCTCAGAAACAACACGGTGTTTAGTGGCGGTTAGTTCAGGTAATCTCTGTAACTTTTGAGTCACGGCGGCAGACCGGCGCGCGGCGGCCAGATACAATGGTTCTCAATTGTCTGGCATTCCAACAATTGCCAGGTACAGGGGATAAGGATGAGGTGGTACAGGGGATAAGGATGAGGTCAGTTGTTTGTGTTGCACGACTAGTGCACAAATTATAATTTAATTAATATTTCGTGCCACTGATGTAAATGCTTATGTTATAAATGTTCACCAGCGCTGGCCGCTATATCGAGTTGGGTTTCTATAAAAGATAGTCGTGTTTTAGTTTACTGAGTTTCTTAATAGCATACAAGTGCGACCTGGTTAAGCATGGTGTAATAAGCATGACATAATCCCACGCGAGTTGCCGTTCTTACAAGATAATCTCGCTGCGCTGTTATACAAGGGACAAAATAATCGCTTCTTCAGGACTCAAAGACGACGTCCTCTCACAGTATTGATGTACTCTCACAGTATTGATGTCCTCTCACAGTATTGATGTCCTCTCACAGTATTGATGTACTCTCACAGTATTGATGTACTCTCACAGTATTGATGTACTCTCACAGTATTGATGTACTCTCACAGTATTGATGTCCTCTCACAGTATTGATGTACTCTCACAGTATTGATGTACTCTCACAGTATTGAAGTCCTCTCACAGTATTGATGTACTCTCACAGTATTGATGTACTCTCACAGTATTGATGTACTCTCACAGTATTGATGTACTCTCACAGTATTGATGTACTCTCACAGTATTGAAGTCCTCTCACAGTATTGATGTACTCTCACAGTATTGATGTACTCTCACAGTATTGATGTACTCTCACAGTATTGAAGTCCTCTCACAGTATTGATGTACTCTCACAGTATTGATGTACTCTCACAGTATTGATGTCCTCTCACAGTATTGATGTACTCTCACAGTATTGATGTACTCTCACAGTATTGATGTCCTCTCACAGTATTGATGTCCTCTCACAGTATTGATGTACTCTCACAGTATTGATGTACTCTCACAGTATTGATGTACTCTCACAGTATTGATGTCCTCTCACAGTATTGATGTACTCTCACAGTATTGATGTACTCTCACAGTATTGATGTCCTCTCACAGTATTGATGTACTCTCACAGTATTGATGTCCTCTCACAGTATTGATGTACTCTCACAGTATTGATGTACTCTCACAGTATTGATGTACTCTCACAGTATTGATGTCCTCTCACAGTATTGATGTACTCTCACAGTATTGATGTACTCTCACAGTATTGATGTACTCTCACAGTATTGATGTCCTCTCACAGTATTGATGTACTCTCACAGTATTGATGTACTCTCACAGTATTGATGTACTCTCACAGTATTGATGTCCTCTCACAGTATTGATGTACTCTCACAGTATTGATGTACTCTCACAGTAAATGACTGCACCTCTGCCACTGCGCCGAGTCTTGTGGGTTTGAATCCCACGTAATACAAAACGTTGTGTAATCCACTAACTAATGGTTGACTCGGAATGCTCTTTGTATCCGTTATTTAAACCTTTGTAAAGTCTCCACGACAAAGGAATAATTCCGTAAGTGCAGTTGTATTTAAACTAAAAGATAAGCTAGCAGTAGGTGTGTACTGTTGCGGCTCGCTCGGCGAGGGAGCTGTCGCCACAAGTAGGTGCAGTGCAGCACGTCCGCGTTGCAGTATCTTAGTCAAATATTTAGTTTACTGTTATTGTTTAAACGAACACATATTTTGATAACAATATGTTATTCATTGACCTTTCAGGAATTAAATTATACTTTATTATCATGCAAATAGACGTGAATTTTGCATTTTGGTTAGTTTTCTTTTCCTAATCTACATACATAGATTCACGCTTGTTTCCCAGAGGGGTAGGCAGAGACTACGAATTTCCATTTGCTATGATCCTGACACACTTCTCTGACTTCATTCACTTTCATCACATTCCTCATACACGCTCGTCGGTTCAAGGAGCTCTTAACCTGGCCTTTGTCCAGAACGCCTCCGATCTGATCGAGAAACGTTCGCCTAGGTTTTCCTCTTGCGACTGTTCCATTCACAAAAAATGTGAATTTTTAGTGAATGGAAAAGGGATGAAAAAAATTTGTACCCTTTTTACGAAAATTGCCCAGACGGAGGAGTATGAAATTTGGCACAGTTAATGTTTATATGGAGGAGGGGCGAATCCTAATATTTTTATAAAATATGAATGAGAAATACAATAAATTATTGAAAAAACACTACACGCACACATACATGCATTTGACACACGCAGTCGAATCGCGTTCGTAGTATTTCGGCATTGTTCGTGTGACGTCGTACAATGCTTCGTAACTATGGTTACCTATACCTTATTTATATGTAATAGAGAAAACAGAAAACAAACCAGCAAGCTAAGGAATTTTGGTCGAATTTTGACCTTTAGGCGACCGCTAGTCATTTATGTTTATTACATATTAGTTATATATTTTTTTTTAAGATTACTGTTCTTGTTAACCGCTTCAGCTCAGCCAGAATGCTTGTATGAGGAGTGGGCTCACGTCGATAGTGCAATGGGTTGGATTCGAACCCGTGACCTCTCGATCGAAAGTCCGATGCCTTATCTATTGGTATACCGCCGCATGGTTCATTCGTATAGTCGATTTCAATCCCTTTGACTGGAAATGTATACAAACCAAATTGATGTTAAATTAGTTAAATTTATCACATAATTACTTACTAAATGGAATAAATAACACATTTATCCATATTTTCAACGTTTTCACATGATATCTTTGTGTATTTTAAAGCAATTGGCTTTGATTAATAAGTAATTATTTGATTTGAAAAATCTTAGACGAAAAATGAAGTTATATGTCAGATGAAAAAATATCTATAATTTATGATTGCGTAAGGTTGTACGCCAAAAAAAATTGTTTATGTCGTAACATTTTTAGTAATTGATTAGTTAATCGAAATTTGTTCAACAAAAAGAAAGTTAAAATTAATTTGCAATAAAATAAGCAATAAAATAATTAATCAACAAAACCTACATTTGGTCATAAATTTTGTAAATTTAGTTGGCGTTCATAAGTGTTAGTTTGTGGTCTAAATGAGTACATATTTTCTGTCTTTCACAACCATAATTTTGTAGTAAATAACTTTGATCACTAATAATTACTAATTTATTCCTTAGGTTATTTTTTTAACAATGTAAAATTATATAGCTTTCAAATGTTTTTTTCTGTATATCTACTATATCCTGTTTGGTCAACTGCGGACATCGAATGATGGGCACAGTTATAGCGCGGTAAGATAAAATTGTAGCAGTGTTTATTTCATTTCTAAGTCTTTCGCTGCATCAAATCGCATGATTCGATTAGGTAATTAATTGATTAACATTTGACGCTACAATTGGACATCACTAAAATGTCTATGGTCATGTCAATGAACCGTTTGTATATGTTTTGATTTTGTTGTATTGAAATTGACACATACACACACAGTTTTGTGTCCTACGGTATTCGAACCCACAACACTCGGCGCAGTGGCAGCGGCAAGGCGTCTACTTAATCCACTACGCCATCCGTGCAGTCGTGAGCAGGTCCGTCCACACAGACCGGCTCGGAGACGAGAGCAGTTTATTTTTTATTTTTTTCGAAACTATAACACTGGTTGTTACATAAATTGGTTCTTAATATTAGGTATATCATAATGGTAATAGGTATGTTGTATTACAGAGCAAACCTTATCATCAAAATACATAAAGCACCCTGCCTCTTAAACTAGGTAATAAACCTGTGCCTGAAGAGACAGTTCTCAGCCATACATTTAGTCTAGGCTCTATAGGAGTTTAGGCTCTATAGGAGTTGTGTCGATATCTTTACTTGGATAATTTGACTCGCATAGTAACTAGGTATGTATTGTAAATTTTTATTAAAAATTAAATAATGTTACATAGAATAACGAAAAGTGTGGTTGTCCAAAGGTTTATGTGGATTATGTGATATACATGAGTAATGATTCAGTCGTATTGTAGTCTTGTTTTAACAACCATTCGGTCACACTTTTAATTTTACTGTATGTTTATTTGATTCTAGTATATTCAGTAGTTTGTGAATTTTTTTATAGATATGCGTGCACTTCTTTTGTTATTCATAATGCTTGAACGCGCGTGTGAAATGTTAACAAAACGAAACCTTATTACAATTATTCAAAACTCTGTTTTAAGCGTGATAAAAATCTGCTCTCCTCTTCCAGCCGGTCTGTGTGAACGGAGCTTAACAGCTGTGGATATCTTGACATGATACGCACAGCAGTCGCAATCACTACTGCGGCGGCACAGGTGCGTCATCTTTATTTTTATACTAGCTCCCCGCGCAAGTTTGTCTGCTTCATTTATGAGAATTTTCCCCGTTTTTGAAACATTTTTCATTGCTGCTCCGCTCCTATTAGTCGTAGCGTGATGTTATATAGCCTATGGCCTTCCTCGATAAATGGGCTACCCAAGACTAAAAGATTTTTTAATTCCAACCAGTAGTGCCTAAGATTAGCGAATTCAACCAAACAAAACAAACTCTTCAGTTTTATAATATTAGTATAGATGTTACTAGATGTGCCCGCGGTTTGATCCGCGTTTATCGTTACTGCGCCGCTCTCGTGGGTCGTAGCGTGATGTTATATAACCTATAGTCTTCCTCGATAAATAGGCTATCCAACACTAAAAGAATCTTTCAAATCGAACCTGTAATTCCTGAGATTAGCGCGTTCAAACAAACAAACAAACAGACTCTTCAGCTTTATAATATTAGTATAGATTGCATCATAGTGAAGTACATTTGTACTTTAATATGATAACATATTATGTATCATAAAATACTGATCTGATTGAGGTCTTGATAAGATATCGGGATTACGGCCGTACCTAACACCAAAACTGCAGGCCATATTAATATTGTTTTACCCAGTGCCATCTCTCGGCATTGTGGGGAAGACTTGGCAGTTCCGTCTTATAATTTATTATAGCGCCATCTATTGACATCTTACGGAACTTCGAACGAGAAGAGTAGAGAGAACGCTGGCACATTCTCGAATCTTCGTACTGTTTACATACCGGGTATGACGTTCCTAGAAAACTCCGGAAACGCTTTAACCGGGTATAAATAGAACGCATGCGCACCGCCGAGTCAGCTTACAATCGTAAGCGATCAAGTATTTATCGAAGCGGACGTAAGCGCAAATACTACGGAGTTTGAAGCAGTTACAGTGGAAAAGTGTAGTATAGTGTTTGTTGTGTTTTAAATTTAATTGTGTGCTAGAATAAAACGTGTTTTAGTCGGTAATATTGTTTACATTCGTATCCGTCGAACCCAGAACGTAACAATATTAAAGATTAGCTTATTCTCGCAGCTTTGTTCGCATCAAAGTAGGTCAGGTTATGTTAGTAAAAATACTTTTTTTAAATAACCTATGTTACTCGGTGATAATATAACTTTCTAATCGTGAAAGAATTATTAAAATCGGTTGAATAGTTTTTGAGTTAACAAACACAAAAAAACTAGTGTAATGTATGTTGTTAACTGTGGTCGCTAATGACCATTGATGTTGAAAAGCTACCTTTAAATAAATAAATAAAATACAAGAAATCGAATGTTTACTCTTTACAACATTAGTATAGGTTACATTGACATGCACCATTATAATTAATTTTCCTGAAAATAATTATAATTAATTATTTACTTTATATAATATGACTGCTGAATATTTTTTTTTGGTGTCGTTTATTATTATAAGCGGGCTAAATATTTCAGGTTTCTTTTTATATGTGCAAAGTGATTTTCTTGTCTCTGTAATTATTTAAATGTATTATATTAACTACTAGTTTTCACCCGCGGCTTCGCTCGCGTAAATGTAGGTTAGGTTAGGTTAGGTTTGCAACAGTTATTTTTTCTGGATGAAAGGTACCCTATGTCCTATTCTGTATCCCTGACAACGTGTATGCAAAATTTCATGTTGATCGGTTGAGTAATTAAGGCGTGATAGCATAACAAACAAACAAACTCATTTTCGCATTTATAATATTAGTTAGGATTTACGTCAGCTAATTGGAATTTATATAAAATACAAATTAGTATGATCGTGTAAGTAACGATTTCGTTATCGATGTCAGCAATCGCATTCGAATGGTCGTTAGATTACTAATTAATAGCCATAGGTTATACTTTACAGTCTTCCTTATAAACTACTCTCAAATATTTAAGAGGTAGCTAAGTATTAACTAGCGGTTAATCAGAAAAAATAAATCATTTGTAAACATTAGTCAAGAATAAGAAGTCTTTATTTGCTATAAACAGGCTACATTAACAGAAGTTATAAATTAAATTATTTACAAGCCCATTTAGCCATTTCAAATGACATGCAAATGTAATATAATTTTATTATAGGTCATATCATTTACACAAACATATTAAATTTCACATTTACAATATCAATTATGAATAAAATTATACAAGCTCAATTACAAATCAATTCTATTGGCTATTTGCAAAAAGACAGTAGAAATTGCTCTGCATGAACCACCAACGTAATTTTGTTGTGAATTTATACAATAGTGGTAATATTTTTATATGATTAAGGATTTTATTATATATTTTTATACACATGTTGTATGAGTTATTTTGCAGTCGACTGCTTCTCGGTATCATGTTTGGCACAAGCCTGTCTGGATTTCTTATGTCGTCCGTTTGAATACATGAGGGTGTTGTTAAATAAATTTCCCTACTTCTAATATATAAAGACAGGCCAAGGGCAGTATTTTTAGTTCCTTAAAATAAGGACGACATGATACATCTGGTGCAATATCACATATGGATCTTATGCATCTCTTCTGAGCAATAAAAACGTTCTGAACCTCTTAGCTGTTGCTAGCAACAATCCGTACCTACCGAAGGACAGTGACTGTGAGTCTGTCCTCGGTACGGGTATTTATGCAAAATAATCCGTGTATGCCGTGTTTTGGTTTGCTACTTTTGCTAGCTTAAAAAGAGCAAATGAAAATCCGTTAAATTATAGTTGAATAACAGTTCAGTGTCAACGGCGGGTCATTGATCAAAGGTTAATTAATCATTGATCAAGGTCTTAAGAGCTATAGTTCAGTTGAGATGCACTTGAGATGCAGCTAAGTATTTAGTTAGTGATATATTTATAAATAAGATTGAACCTCTGCTTAGTATCTACGTTTTCTACTAGTCGACATTAACCGTGTCTCAATGTCAAAATAACAATAAGAAATGATTGTAGGTATAAATGACTGCAAATATGTTTTACATTGATATCATACCTACTGAGTTTTATGTATTTATCGTGATTTATTTTGTTTACAACTCCTTTATCTACTCTTACGCAAGAAAGTATTAATTAAGTAACCTAGTACAGGAAGACCTTATCTTATTATTAATGATATGTCATTTAATATTATAGTCGAAGTGCAAAACGACAAAAGGTTTTTACAAGATCGGCAACGTGCAAGTGATGCCTCTGGTGTTGCAGGCGTCCATAGGCTACGATGACCACTTATCATCACGTGGGCCGTATGCTTGTTTGCCACTTTAGTAGTATAAATAAAAGGACACGATAAGGCACACTTGCAATCGATGTTGGCAGTGCAGCTAATTGGTACAAATTTAATTTATTTTACGTTAACAAGAATACTTGTTATTCTTGCAATACAAGTAGCTAATAGAAGTAATATTTAAAAAGAAAATAATACTTTATTCTAACGCATGTGATTCTCAGTGCAAGCAGATTATATCGATACAATTCATAAACTATATAATCCGAATTCTAACTATAATATTATAAATTCCAAAGTTACTCTGTCTGTCTGTCCGTTACCTTTCTAGGTTAAACCACTCAATTGATATAGATGAAATTTGGTACAGATAGTTTAAAACCTGAGGAAGGACAAATGCAACTTTTTATTCATGTAGGTACCACGCGGGCGAAGCCGCGCGTATAAACTAGTCAGCTATAAATATAAGTTAATCTCTTTGCAATGTACTTGTAGGTAAGCAATATCAATTGTAATGCTAGTTGTCAGAAAATAAATAAGATTTAATGAAACTCTTATAGCTTCTTTTTTAAGCATTCACTACTCTCTATTATGAAGTTCCAACAATTACACCTTGTCCAAAACAAAGTGTATATTTTATCGCTGAGTGACTGACTGTCGTTAGTTTATATACTGTAGACGTAAGCAACGTTCCATTGCACCACTATTTATTTCAGCTGTTATCTATACACATAAGTATATAACAGCCGAACATTTTGTTAACTGATTATTTATTTATCGTTTAGTCTGTGATCAATATTGCAACAGAGTACCTACAATGGTGGCGAAAAACTTGTTCACGGTAAAAAAGACTATAAATACAGTGAAACAGAGTTCAAAATTAGCAAGTGTGGCGATAAGAAAACACAGTGTATGGACACAGAACAATGTGATCAAGTCTCCGTACAAAAAAATCGAGATACCCAATTATACGTTGTACGATTATGTCTGGCAGCATCTGGATAAGTGGCCCGAGAGGACGGCATCTGTGAGTATTTTTCTGTTTTTATTATTCTAACTCCTTATCTCAGCATATATTATAGTGTTTGCAACATGACAGCTGCAAATCACCCTCGTTGACCTAATTTAAGTATTCGGTTTCAAAACGGCTACTGAACCACAAATACGCGTTCAATAACTTAAGATTCATATTGACAATGATTAGCTGTTTTTTAAACAATCATTCAAACATTTTCCATCTAATAATGATTAATACAAACCATCATATTTTTATAAAAGAGTCATGAATGTTAAAATAAACACAAATAAAAATTATGAAAGAATACAAAGACTACCCGTAATAATAATATTATTATTTGTAACTTGTATGTATTGATAGTAAGCTCGATCAAAATAAATGTAAAAAGGACTACATACGAATACGATAGTTGCTTTAAATTGACTGAAAGTAGAATCGATAGTCTCGATTACAAGTATTCAGGGTCATAATAATTTTTAAATGCATTCTTTTACACTAATGTACCTCATAAACTTGAGCACTATAGAATAAAATGACAATTATAATTTATTGTATCGTCAATAACTTGTATTACAGCTAAATATTTTACGATTAACAATAACAGATCTTATTTCTTGCTTAACAAATAAGCAGTACCCTTAAGGGGCTCTTTAAGGATCTTGTCCTTTTATTAAGGGAGTTATCTTATATAGCTGGCATTATTAATTATAAATAAACTCTATTTGCTGATCTTATCTATATATATAACTTAGCTTGACTTTTGATATTAGTATTATATGTGTTATCATTGATAAATTTTGCGATCGGATAATGCACGTAAATGAAGTGTGCAATAAGCATGGATTTTTATACGTTATATGAATTGTCCTAACATAGATAAGACTTAGTAGCCTGCGCCAGTAATTTACAATCCTAATGGCATATTAAGAGTGGCTACATAGGATCATTATTAAAATATAATAATTGCTGCTTTGAGATACTTCAATTTGGATTAGCGATAATAGTTTTCAGCCCAAAAATGCATTGGGTCAATGATATTCCGGCATAGTATATCTAGTAGCCACTTTTTATTAAAAGGTCTAATTAACCGCAATTTGGTTACTCATAATTATTAATTAGTGGATAGCCGAAGGCCTATATTGATTCTACAACGCCGCTGTCGTTAATAATATGTGCTGTCGCTTGTCGTTAATAATATGTGCTGTCGCTTGTCGTAACTACTTAATTATGTTCCAGGTTTGCGCCGTCACCGGCCGCGGGTACACCTACGAGTATGCGTTTAAGCTCTCCAACACATTCGCAGCGAACCTTCGCACCAAGTTCAAGATCCGCGACGGCGACACCGTGGCAGTGATGCTGCCCAACATTCCCGACTACCCACTAGTCGCGCTGGGTATCATGGAAGCTGGTGGAGTTGTAACCAGCATCAATCCAATGTATACTGCACGTGAGTTGAAACCATGTTTTATTTAGAGTACAACTTGCTTGCGTCTGTCTCATAATAAACGACAGCTTAAACACTTAGTTTACAATAATCTACAGTAGAGGTTGTAGTTGTTAGACTATGGCCTAACCCTTCTCACTCTACACTGATAAGAGGCCCATGCCCAGCAGTGGGACAATTAAATACGGGGCTGATATTATATTATAATTATTATTTTATCGAACATATTCACATGTCGGCGCATGCCAGTAACAGGGTGATAGTCCAAGCAGTTGAAATGTCCGAAACAAAGCGTTGAAGAAAAACATCATTACTTATGCAATACACTGCGTTTCATTATGTAAATCGTTGGTACGAAGGTTAAACTAACAACTCTCTCATTTGAATTAGTTAATTATTTATCTACATCTTTCTTCGGCATGTAACAATATATACATTATGTTTGAATATACCTATATTGACAAGAGCGTTTAAGAAGATGATATTGGATATTAAAAATTGCATCGCTTTTGATGATGGCCGAGATGGCAGAGATCTGATGATTACCACCATTAAATGTAAATCGACGTTATAGGAATATTCTAACAAATTCCTAATAGTGTTTGTTTTGCTTACTGTTTTCAGACGAGATCCAAAGGCAACTGAAGATGTCAGCAGCAAAGATCATAGTAACACTACCGGAAACAGTGCCAGTAGTGAAAGAAGCTCTTAAAATAGCCAAATTAAATATTCCTGTAATAGTAGTGAAGACGAACGGAGACCCAGCTCCAGAAGGCACCGCCCTTTTCAATGAACTAAGCGAAGATGTTCACGTAGACAAATCTTGTCTGAAGGAAGTCAGGAGAGGTGTCAATGACATCTGCTTTCTGCCATACTCTAGTGGCACTACAGGAATGCCGAAGGGTGTGGAATTGACGCACAGAAATATTATTGCCAATTTGCAGCAGCTTAATGAGCCGCTGATACAGTGCCATAATGAGACTACACGTGAGTAAATTAAAAAAATATTCCAATACTCTAGAACCTCTTAGTTAAATACGATTTTCTGGCGATCAATCAATAGAAATACCGGCATCAAAGTGAATAGTAATCTGTAATTCGATAACTATAAATAAGATACAGGTTTCACCTCGTTTAAAAGGCAGGGTTTCACTATTTGAGCGCAGATATGTAAAAATAAAAGAAAAAAAAATTGCTAATTTAACCGCGTTCCTATTTGGAAAGATAATTTTGACATACCTGAGTATAATTATGTATTTTAATTTTGCTGTTACCTAAAATTGACGACATTATATTATACTATATTAATTATATTATATTAATCTGTCAATATTTGGAATGCTAGATGTAATGAAACACTTATTGGGCCTGCCCGCTAGTGTGCCGTTGCGACGATACGTTAATAACACACAAGGTATCAGGTATTTTGCTAGCTATGATAAGTCTGTTTTTATGCGTCGGCAGGTGAACAATGAACATAATTTGAATAGAATGCGAATTTATTAAAGATTAGCTTTTGTCCGCGGCTTCGCTTGCGTAAAAGTAGGTTTCGTTATGTTCGTAACAGTACTTTAAAAAAATACATAAATGTTGGCAACATTACTCGCTAGTAATAACGCTTTATAATGTTGAAAGAATTTTTAATATCGGTTTAGTAGTTTTTGAGTTGAATCCTTATAAACAAACAAAAAATCAAATCTATCCTGTTTATAATATTAAGAATAGACTATTCAAACTCCAAAAGCGCTGCATTGAAGCAATGCTTGGTCTAGGTACAAGTCACAGACAGCTGCAGACCGTACTTCGTAAAATATAAAATGTTAACGCTTACGTCATTATAATATATCTACGAAACAGCTGTATTTGTGAAAACCTATCCACAACTATTTAGTAAACTATCAGATGTCTCTACTCGCAACAGACGGCGACGCGGCGACGTGATAATCATAAACTGTGCATGCAAACTGCAAAAACAGCGCTTTCGGGCAAGAGCATTTTCTGCATGGCACCCAAAATATACAATAAAATACCAAATAAATTTAAGGACCTTCATGTTAACGTATTTAAACGTAATTTAAGAAATATTTTATTCCATAAATGGTATTACAATATTAACGATTTCCTATGTGATAATCTTATATATTTTTTTGAAGTGAAGCTTCTTTAGCGACATTGTACACTTTTTTGTGATGGGTAAAAAATGTTAAACTCGCGTCAGGACACGTGACCTGATCGAAAATTCGTAAGACGGAGGGAAAATTGTCATGTCATGTTTGTGTACGATAGCGCAATAAATGAATATTGTATTTTACCACATAAATGATAGTACTTTTATACTGATAATTAGAGCAATTCGTACAAAATTATTCCCTAACCATTCCAAAATATCAAAAATGCACAACGTTAATATTCAAGTTTTCACTTCTGCCGGCACTCCCGGAGTGCAACCCGTTGTTTTTCTTTTTGTTTTATTAAT
The DNA here is from genome assembly GCA_963564715.1 of Catocala sponsa. NCBI lineage: Eukaryota > Metazoa > Arthropoda > Insecta > Lepidoptera > Erebidae > Catocala > Catocala sponsa. The sequence continues at coordinate 384,312 of OY751339.1, forward strand.
CACTTATCAGGATCTAATTTAATTTGACATGTTCTTAATTGTTGACTTGTTATCTATAACTATTTTATTATTGGAAATGACTTATTAATTAATTATTATAATATTTATTGTACGGATTTGAATTGACCGATTTATAATATATCTCACTTCATTATTAAGAGACGCTTAATTGACATATTATATATATTATATTAGAACCAGCATAATTTTAAAATTCTTGTTAATTACAAAGCACATACATTTCAATGTCTGACCAGACAGAGCATGTTGAAACAAAAATATCTGTAACACCTCATTGTACACATGTTGAGTCAAATAAATTTATCTTTATCTAAAAACCTAGTTTCGATTGTTTGACTGCAGTCGATTGAGAAGTACAAGCTGGTGTGAACTACACTTAAGTTATAAGGCAGTAGATTACCTACCGTGCGAAATCTTGAAATTATGTTTTTTGAACATGAGTGTCGGCCTTAATATGCAGAAACTGTTGTGTCTTGTGATCCTTGCCAAGGCTGGTAGAAAACAGCAAGACTAGTGTTTTATAGCAATAATTACATATGTACATATTATTATCATTTGTTTTACGATTACTCAATCAATCTACGGCGGCATTTAGTTGTCAAATGCTATTAGATAATACATATTATTATTATTATGAAACTAAATACGCAAATTTGTCTTAACTACATATGTAGGTAAACACGCTAATACCTTGTGTTTATACCCAGGAAAAACTGATCTCGATTTTAGATACAAGTCGGTCGCGGCTTTTAAACGACAATTTTTATGCAGAAAAATATATATACAAATTTTGCTTATTTATGATGTGAAGGACGTCATTTATTTACAGATCAGTTTATTTTTATTTCAGCGACCCACCAAGACATAATAATGTGTGTGCTGCCATTGTTCCACATCTACGGGGCAACAGTGCTCATGTTCCATAAACTGTCCATTGGCGCTAAGCTCGTGACGCTGAGTAAGTTCACGCCGGAAGTCTACCTGCAGACCCTAGAGAAGCAACGGACTAATGTAGTGATGGTGGCGCCACCTCTAGGTAAGGGTTTTTAATAACTAGCTACTACCTGTGGCTTATTCCGCGTTGATGCATTAATTCTACGAAAAAAATATAGAATATTATAAACACTCCCGTACATTCCCATCATGTGATTGATTAGTTTCCATTTTTATTATTTTGGCTAGAAATATCAGTACTTCTTTTCTGAATAAAAGGTACACTACGTGCTTTTTTGTACTCCTGATAACCTGTATGCAAAACTTCATGATGATTGTTCGAATAGTTAAGGTGTAAAAGCGGAAGAAACAAACAAAAAATCTCACTGTTTATAATATTAGCTAGAATGATTGATTAGTACAGTATACAATAATGTACTGTAGTACAAACTTCAAGGGCTTCAATTGTTTCCAGTACTGATGATGGGCTCGCACCCGGCAGCTACAGAGAAGACCTACAAGCACATCGAGATTTTAGTAAATGGTGCTGCCCCTCTCGCAGCAAGTGACGTCCAACGATTTTGTGATAAAGCTAAGGTAACAACAGATATGTATATAACAATATTTTTAAATTATTCTTATCAACCATACTAACTAGGCTACACAAGCAATTGTGGTGTAAGCATTCATTTCGGTAGTGTAACAGTTAAGCTCAAAGCCCCAACTGTTCGATCGGAAGTCGTATTATTTATTCAGCTAGTCATTGCTGCTTATAAATCTATACCAATATAATAAAGCTGAAGAATTTTTTCTTTGTTTGAAAGCGCTAATCTCAGGAACCACTACTTCGATTTGAAAAATTCTTTTAGTGTTGGATAGCCTATTTATCGAGGAAGGCTATGGGTTATATAACATCACGCTACGAACCACGGGGGCGGCACAGTAACGATAAACGCGGGTGAAACCGCGGGAACATCTAGTTTAAAATAAAATAACTGCTATCCGCGCTGGCATCACCAAATCGCGTCGAAGTTTAATAAACACAATGACCGTACCAAGGGTAAAGCCCTGTGTTACAGGAGACTTTACAAACACAATAATAGACATACAGTAGGTATAAGCAGACTGGAACAATTATTTGTTGATCACATGCAAAATGGTATAGGTTATAGATTTGTGGTGCATTGCTGAACATGGAAGCAGCTAAAATAAAGTGGTGTTCATAAGAGTAAGGTAAAACTAAAAAAAAAAACTTTTTTTTGTACTATCAAGTTGGCAAACAAGCATACGGCCCACCTGATGGTAAGTGATCACCGTAGCCTAAGGACGCCTGCAACACCAGAGGCATCACTTGCGTATTGCCGACCCTTTAGGAAAGGAAGTGGGAAGGAGAAGGAGCGGGAAGGGGGAAAGTGGGTAAATGGGCCTCCGGCACTCTCAGTCACCGAACGAAACACAATAGTATGAGCCACAGATAGTTTTTACTAAGTCTGGGAGTTCAATGTGTTCCTTGTTTGCCAAAAGTTATTCCTAGTGTAAAATTAAAAAAAATAAGCATATATGTTTGCTCTAGGTTAGAGGATTTCTCTTGTACCTGTTGTAGTTTTATTGACTTGTCCGATGCTACTTTTCAGAAAACAGTGGACTTCAGACAAGGCTACGGTCTGACGGAGACATCCCCGGTCGTCACGCTGAGTCCTAAGGGCTTGAACAGTTACGCGCAGACTGGTCCGCCGCTACCTAGCACCGAGATCAGAATCGTCGACCAGAATCTTAACAATTTAGGACCTACTCAGGTTTGTATGCATTCTATGAGCAGCAATGTAGGTGACAATATTTTAATAACTAGGTGACTATACTAATAATACTAGCTTCTGCCGTTGGCTTCACTCGCGCATATCCCGTGGGACCGTATTGTAATATCAGCTCTGTAATATAAACTGAAAACCCCATATAAACTGTCGCATGGCTGGGTAAGGCTCTTCTCAATGTGAGACGGATTAGGTTATAGTCCTGACGGACCAGGACATTGGCCCAGTGCGGTTTGTCAGCCTTCACATATCTTTGAGAACATTATGGAGAACTCTCAGACATGCAGGCTTCCTCACGATGTTTTCTATCGACGCGGCGACGTTAATGCAAGCGATAAAATTAACTTATTAATATGCTCGTAACTTCGGCAATTAATATTTTCCTTTGCGTGTCAGTGAAACGGTCATCCACTATGTTATCGCTGTAGTGATTACCAGGATGACAAATGTATGTGCCAATCCAGGACAAGGTCTGTTCGGGGTCCAAGTGTCATCCAAAGCCGTTTAGCGGTTTACACGTGATTCAGTGACAACCATTCACGAATCTTTACCTGGCGGCTAATAATAGTAAGACGTAGGCGAGTTAATGTTACGTGGCCAATTGGACATAATGGCACGGCATTGCTCATTCCTTAACGAGCCGCTTACGGCACTGACTTATTAAAATTCAATGTCGTCTGTATATTCAGTGTATTAACTATACAGAAAATTGCTTTATACGCATTTTATCGACGTTTCTGTTGGCTTTCAAAATCGATGGTTACCCGTGACCATGTCTGTTGAATTGTAAATTTTAAATATATAATTTTAAAAGTTAAACTTTGTTCAAAACTGTATCTTTTTTAAACAAATCGATTAAAATCTGTGTAAAGTTTTTTGATTTCAATGTTTTTGGTTTCATTGGCATGAATGTTAGACAATATTAGCCTGATTGCGTGTGCGCTGCCTTTATTTATTCTTCGAAATAGTAATGTTTAATAATAGTAGTTAAACAGTTTCTAAATTATGTAATGAAGTGTCGAATAAATAACACGATAAAATCCGTATATAGTAGTTTAATTTCAATGTACTTTATCTGGGTGAAAGGTGCCCCATGTCGTCTGCTGTTCTCCTGAAATGTATGTGAACTTGCATGATATAGTTAAGGCGTGAAAGCGTAACAAACAAATCCACATTCGCATTAATAATATTAGTTTGGATATATCGCTAATTAATGTTTGTTCTCAGACTGGTGAAGTCCTCGTCCGCGGGCCGCAGGTGATGCGAGGCTACAGAAACAATCCTGAAGCCAATAAAGAAACATTCATCACAGACGGATGGTTACGGACCGGAGACTTAGGAGTGGCTGATGAACAAGGCATACTCACCATTGCTGATAGGCTGAAAGAACTTATTAAGGTAAAGTGATTTTTTTTTAAAGTGAATTCTTCTTTAGGTGCGTTGAGCACGTCTTGGGTGAACAAAAATCATAGAACTCGCGTCATCGTCACGCTTCCACGCTTTCCATTTTTGAATTATTTTAGAATATTAACAATATCTCAGAAATGGTGCATCCTACGCAAAAAATAACAAAATTTTGACGACGTTAATAAACCCTAAGAGAGTATCAGGAACTAGCATCCGACCCGCCCCTTTTTTGTTTTATAAGGAAGTGTTTATGATCAAGGATTAAAGTTTTCACTTCCATCGGCAGTCCCCAAAGACTGCCCCAATTTTTTCATTGTAATGAATCAACTCAGATACTCAAAGACCGATTTTTGAAATCTTTCATTAGAGAGCTACTTAATTTAGAAGTAATATAGGCTATATAACATCACGCTACGTGCCGCGGGAGCGGAGCAGCCACCATTAACGTGGGTAACACAGCGCGGGCCAGCCAGTACTTTATAATAATAATAATTATTTAAGTTGAGTAGTTGAGATTCGTGTTTTAAGCTTATTGACTTCAAGGCTTAGAATACAACCTAAGTTTACTTTTGTAAGCCTACACCCTCAAGCGCACGAAAATTTATTTCTCGAAGTGTCTGGCAAAAATAAAACGTTTTACTCTGTACAGGTTAAAGGCTTCCAAGTACCTCCCGCAGAACTAGAATCAATCTTCCGCGAACACCCATCAGTGATCGACGCGGGAGTAGTTGGTGTCCCTCATCCGACCAAAGGAGAAACGCCCAAAGCTTTCATAGTTTTATTACCAGGACATAGCTGTACCGAGAAGGAGCTCGGTGAATATGTTAATCAGAAAGTAGCCGCCCATAAACGAGTAGATGATATTGTGTTCATTGACACACTCCCCAAGAGTGCAGCTGGCAAAATAATGAGAAGACTCTTGAAGGAAATGTACTGCTAGTTTTACGTTTTGTATATAATACTTATTTGTAAGAGTATGTTTCAAAAAAAAGTTTTAGATATAAGATCATTGACTCTATTCAAAATGACGAATTAGTTTAAAGTCCGTGTAAAAGCAGTATGACTTAAGTACCAAACATCGCTATCAAGATTCTGTTAATGATCGTTTTGTTAAATTTAGATTCTGACACCAAATTAAATTAAATAAAATCAGCATTTGTACTTTAGACATAGACATTATTAGCTCTATTAGTTATTTTCAAATCGATTCTATGTGTTTTATGTTGATATTACGAACAGTCACACCATTTGATAGTTTTATTTTGATGTAAAAATAAAGTTGATATTAACTTACTTTTGTTTTAACTAAAAGGTGCTAGCTTGATAGTTTTTTATTTATTATATGATACGCTGAGCTGTGCGCATGCGTAGTTTCGAACAGATGCTTTAAACGACTATTCACGCTACACTTTAAATTTAACGTAGTTTAAATTTAAATATGCTGTTTACTAAAATGATTGTATTGTTTATTACACAGGCGTTAATTTCGAAAGATGTACCAGAAGGCATGGGTGCTTTTTGTATTTGTATTAATATTTTATCATGTTATGATTATGAGATATTGGGTAATATTGTAAAAATGTAAATCAAGTCTAAAAAAAGTATAGTAATAGGATTTATAAGAAGATTGAGCCTAAACTATTTTGTACGAATTTATTAAAATGATAATTTCTTTAACTGTATTAATACTTTGCCCCTCGTTTCGACTGCTTTACAACATTTTAAAGAGAAACCTTATTTTAAATTTTGGTGCTGACTTTATCAAAACCAATTTATGTTGATTAGAATAGAAATAGTTATGACGTAAATATATTTTTGAAGTCTAGAGCAGGGATGTTGCGAATATTCGCATCCGCATCGTAATTGCGGAGCTTCCGCATCGATTTGGACATCTGCATCCGCATCCGCATCCGAAATCAACGCGGATGTTAATGTGGATCCAGATATAGCATAGGTTACGATAAAAAAGAAATTAGTTGTTCAGTAGTACGTATTTAATTTATGAACCTTTGCAAAACAGGCTTAAACCTGCGAAGGCGGTGATATTAGATACTTTTTAATAAGATGAACAGTTTTCATCAACATCTGCATCCGCAATTGCGGAGCTTCCGTATTGATTTGGACATCCGCATTCCTATACGCATCCGCGGATGTGAGTTCAAATATCTGTATCCGCATCCGCATCCGCGGATGTCAAAACTCTGCATCCGCAACATCCCTGGTCTAGAGTAAACCGATGTACAAAATGAATACTTCCTAATATTGTAAAGTTTAGTGCCGGAGTGTAGTAAGTCCTATAGTGTATAGTATCTACAGTATTGTGCACTGTATTTTATATTATACGAGTTTAACAAGGGTAACTCTGGCTGCGTTAAGAATGTGTACAATAAGCAACAATAAGTTTAGTTGAAGTAGGCTATGTTTTAAATGATTCTATTTACTTGTTGGATATTTGTAGTGTAGGTAGGGTAGTATTGTGTCCAAAGGCTTTTCTATACGTATTTTGTGATTCTTAAAAATATATGGCATTTTCTTTAAAATATATTATTATAAATTTTATTAGAATTATTTATTAACCCGCCTTCCTCGCAGGTTCTAAAGCTGATCTGTGTGCCATCCATGAACTGAATCTGACAATATTTTATGAAATTTTACTTCTCGGTCACCTACAGCCTTTCTATAATGTGAGCTGAAGTCTCAATATAATATGAGAAATCTGATCTGATAATTGCATGAGAGGTAACGTTTATTGCGCAGATGTAGTAAACAACTTGACAAAAATCTAGGAAACACTCGTTACACTGTTACATTGCTGTAAAATAATAATACGTACACTATTAAACTAAACGATATAACATTAAAATACTTCAAGTACAACCCAACTTGCGAACTACACTCGTGAATTGTCATATATTTTATTCTATGAAATTAGAGTGAACTTGATTATTTATTTATTTACTTATTTATACTACATAGATTATTCATTTCACATAAAAATATATACACACCTAAATCTTAAACTAAGTATAATATCACCAATAATAAACGCGTCACATACGTCACCCACACGAGTGAAGTGGGCCCTGATTGCGAGAATGATATGGCACGATTCGATCGATTCGCGACCAACTTCACTTTGGAGTCACAAGCCTAAGTAGTTGCTCGCGCGCTCATCTATTTACCTATAAAATTCGTAGTCGCATTTAAATACTTATTAAAGTGTTGCACTTGTATTGCCTTATACTAGGCACATAATATCGACCGAGTTTAAGTACCTAAGTGTTCGTAACCCCGTGCTATCGGGGTTTTAAGTACACCTATCAAGAAAACACCTCAACCTTCGCACTGCAGCAGCTACACCGCCGCCGTAAACAAGGGTCGCTGAGTCCAGCGATAGCGGGTTTGCTGCGCAGCTGTCGCCTACGGACCCCCTAACAGGCAGGAGCGTACTGACCTTCCACGTTCAGTGTAGACCCTACGTCTAAATTTAGGCAGCGAACCACATAATTGCAAAATATAAAATTTATTTACAAGATAATTTTGAGTTTGTTTTATCCGCCTAATGATTAACGCTAAAACGTAACAGTGGCGCCAAACGTGGTTTTTAAGACGTCTTTTGGGTCTATACGGACGAAATTATTTTTGTAGATAAGTAGTTTTCTTTGGTGATGGTTGTTGGTTCATGTAAAATGATTTTGTTCACGGACAAGTAATGTTATTGGTTGGTTAAGTTAAAACTATTAAGTATAACAAAGTGTGTATATGCATTATAAATTAGAAGTTATTATATAAAGATCGAAAACAAGACATTACTTGAACGCTTTTCTAAAGAAATTGTGTAATTTTTTTATTCTTCAACTACCTACCTACTTCTTAAAAGAAAAATCAAAGTCATTGCTTTAAATTTTATATGGACACATTTTGAATGAACATACAGTTATCGCTAATATTTTATGTATGTAGTTTTGTGGAATGGTATTTAGTTAATACCTATTTTATTTTTGTTGTCTGTTTATTGTAATTTTGTATATTTTATTTCTGTATTGTTGTATACCGCTTTTGTAATTAAACTAACGGCAAAATAATTGCACAACATACCAGATAGAAACGATACCTATATAATTATATACCCGGGCCGACTGATCAGTAGCAGGGTTGTGATTTATTGTTTTTATAAATTCCTCGGTCTGTTTTATTAACAATTTTAGAAGTCATTTTTCTCTCTCTCTAATAATGTCTAAGCAAATTAAATTCCTGTCTTTACAAAAAACTGAGCTAGAATATGAAGTTGAAATAAGAGGCGAAGTACCAGCCGATAATGTCCAGGATCTTAGGAAGCAAATTATAAAACAAATTAAAATTCTCCCTTCCGAAGATATTTTGGAATCGCATTTAGAGCCTACAGATGATATTAAAGGTGCTAAAGATAGCTTGCTAAAGTTAAAAAAAATTGTACAAACTTTGAAAACTAAATACGATAAAAATTTACATAGTAGATCTGAAAACCTCGCTCACCATATATATCACCGGCTAGCTAGAATCCAACCCATGACGTCAGAGGAGTCTTTTAACCACAAAGACTACTCGCAAAAGTTACAAGCTTTCTATACCGATTTGGCTACTTTTACTGCTACCTCTACAATTACATCGATTGAACAAGAAGATATACCTTTTCCTAATATTTCGGTTAACTGTGATCGTGGCATCGCCGCTGAACTAGCGAAATTAAGGTACGATGGAAAGTCATGCGTTCGAGCATTCATCCAAGAGGTTGATGAACGTATTAAAGCTAGAGATATAAAGCCTAATCGTGTCTTGGCTTTTGCAACTGAGATATTCACAGGAGATGCTTTACACTGGTTGCGTAGTGTCCGGAGTTCTATTGATACCTGGGAACAATTAGCTACTCTTCTAAAGAAGGACTTTATAAAATTCGATTATGACTATAGACTAATGAATTAAATACGCTTACGTACTCAGGGGGAGTCGGAGCCAATTATTATATATTTCGCTATAATGGAGGGCATGTTTTCAAGATTATCCAAAGTCGTTTGTGAGGAGGAAAAACTAGAAATACTTTTGCACAACATAAGACCTCGCTATGCTAACACTTTAGCCTGTTGCCCCGAAATCAAGTCGATTTCAGAACTACGCACTATATGCCGTAATTATGAGAACTACCAAACACGCGTTTCACAGTTCAGAGAACCGCCGAGGGTTACATCGGATACTTTAGCACCGGAATTCGCTTACACTAGACCTACTACTAGTTTAGGAAATAATATGTATAATGCAAACAAAAACTTTAAAAACTGTAGTTCGAATGCGATTGATAGCCCTGCGGTTAACGCTATAAACGGAAATATTAAGAATGCTACTTCTGTTTACTGTCCACGATGCCGATCAAATAAGCACTCGTTAAAAAACTGTAAAGAACCTAGATTTAAGATTTGTTTTAAATGTGGAAAGAAGGACTTTATTTACCCAGACTGCCCTGATTGTAATCGCCTGTCCCAGGAAACTAAATCAAAAAACTAATTAGAGATTGTAGCAACATAACCAAATTTAACCAAGATGATTGGAATAATTGGCTCAATTTTGTTAAAAAATTTTTTAGCACTTACAATACTGTTGCTACAATTCAAAATTACACACCATCTAAAAACCCTTGTCAATATATTAAAGTCTACATTAAAAATAACGCTGTAACTATATATGGCCTATTGGACTCGGGCTCTGCCGTGAGTATAATAGGATGCGACTTACATCTGCAACTACTTAAATACGGTTTACAAGTCGATGATTCCGAAACTATAACCATCACTGCTGCCGGTGGTCAAACTATGAAGTCATTAGGTTTTATGCTTTTGCCTATGTTTTTTAATAATAAGTCTATCGCCATTAAAGCTCATATAGTTCCGGAAATCTATACGCCTCTAATTTTAGGTATCGATTTCTGGACTAAGTTTAAGATATTTCCTGATAATATTTAAGATGTACAACTACTTACGAATGATGATCCTTGTTTATTTGTTATATCTATATCTGGCAACTCATCTGTGTTGGCTAAACCAACTAAAAGAAAATATGATAACCTTGATGCTTCACAAGAGTTACAAATTACTGACATTATTGATCAATTTAAACAAATTTCTTTCGAAAATAAAGGTCTCGGGAGAACTCATTTGATCGAACATCGCATAGACACAGGTGATATGGCACCCATTAGACAGATATATTATCGCTGGTCTCCTGAAAAAAAACGAATAATAACTGAACAAGTAGATGAAATGTTGGCTTTAGATGTTATAGAGTCATGTGAAAGTCCATGGTCATCCCCAGTACTGGTGGTTGAAAAGAAAGATGGCAAGCCTCGTTTTTGTTTGGACAGCCGAAAATTAAACTCGATAACTAAAAAAGATGCATATTATCTCCCATACGTATCAGAGATCCTAGATAACCTTAGGGACGCTAAATTTTTATCAAGTATAGACCTGTCAAAAGCCTTCTGGCAAATACCAATTTGCGCAGCTGACCGCGAAAAAACAGCTTTTTATGTGCCGGGAAGAGGCACGGCTATGTTCAGTCACTGCGTTTGGGTTATCTAATGCACCTGCTACGCAACAGCGTCTAGTAGATGCTTTGTTTGGGCCTGAATTTGAACTGAAAGTCTTCTGCTATCTTGATGACGTCGTTATAGTTAGCAGCTCATTTCAGGAACATGTCACACTATTGGGTCGTGTATTTAAAAAACTAAAAAACGCAAATCTGACAATCAATCTATCCAAATGTAAATTTTTAGAAAAGATTTGCGTTATTTGGGTTATATTGTTGATGAAAATGGACTTCAAACTGATCCTACTAAGGTTGAAGCCATTTTGAACTTCCCTACCCCCACCACAAAAAAGGAGGTTAAGAGGTTTTTAGGAACAGCATCTTGGTATAGACGTTTCGTCCCGAACTTCAGCTCAGTTGCTGGTCCACTTAATAAGTTAACTTCTTGTGGTAGAAGGGCACCTCCTTTCGAGTGGACTTCTGAAGCTGACGAAGCTTTCCAAAAATTAAAAATGTGCTTGGTTAATGCGCCAGTGCTTGCTTGTGTAGAGATGTCTTAGGCACTCTACACACTTGTGTTCGTATAGTGGGAAGATAAAATCAAAGGTGGTATTCTAGATAAATGTTTATTGTCACTCACACGGTTACATTCACTCTTAAGCTAATTTAATTATATTGCGCGGATTGTATGCGCAACCTGACTCAGAGGCGGGCGCGGGACGACTACTTAGCCCACTCGTGAAATGTGCCTCGTAAGATAATCGCGACGTCATCCTGTCGCTACAGCTTGCCCCAACTTCGATCACTGTTTTGAAGTGCATACAGACGCAAGTGATTTCGGGGTAGGAGGTATGCTCTCACAAACTATAAATGGTGAAGAGCACCCAATTGCATATATGAGTCGATCCCTCACTGGGGCTGAACGGAACTATAGTGTTACCGAGAGAGAAGCACTTGCTGTACTTGTTGCGTTAGAACATTGGCGTTGCTATCTCGTAAATGGCAAAATGTTTACCGTTTACACTGACCATTCTGCACTTAAATGGTTCCTATCGCTCAACAATCCTACTGGTCGGCTTGCTCGTTGGGGTGTAAGACTGTCCTCATTTTACTTCGAAGTCAAACATCGACGGGGTAAAGATAATGTTATTCCAGATGCTTTATCTAGATGTGTACCGGTCACCGCACTAAGCGCTATACACAACCCCACATCGGACTCATGGTACATTAACATTTTCAATGGTTGCACTGACTCTCCTTCTAGCTTTCCTAACTATAGGGTCGAAGGGAACGTACTATACCGCTACATGAAAAGTAAAAACCCACTCACCTCTGAGTTTAGCTGGAAGGAAGTCGTCCCTCAGCAGTTTCGTAAAGAGGTCTTACATAACAATCATTCTGTCCCTACAGCTGCTCATCTAGGCATTTTTAAAACGTATAAACGCCTTCTTTTAAAGTATTATTGGCCAGGAATGTATGCTGATGTAGTGAGATTTGTGAGTGAATGTAGTGAGTGCTTAGCCTACAAGCACCCTGCGCATGCCACTCTAGGAAAGATGGGCCGTCCTAAGGACTGTTCTCGACCTTTTCAGACCCTTTCTATTGATCTCGTTGGTCCTTTACCTAGTAGTAGAAAACAGAACAATTACATATTAGTAGTTAATTGCTGTTTTTCAAAATATTGTCTGGTTTTTTCGCTACGACATGCTACCGCTACAGCTATCTGCAAGCATCTTGAGGATAGTGTCTTTCTTGTGCACGGGATCCCTCAAACAATAGTCATGGATAACGGAACACAATTCGCAGGTCGGGAGATGGAGGCATTATTAAGTAAATATAAAGTTCCCAATGTGCACTTCACTCCTAAGTACACACCTCAGATTAATAACGTAGAAAGGTATAATAGGACAATAATCACCTCGATATCGACATTTGTAAATGACGATCATAGAAGTTGGGACATAAATCTACCTAAGATCCAATTCGCAATAAATAATTCAGTTAACGAAGTAACGGGTTTTACACCTTCCTTCTTGGTACATGGTAGGGAGTTAGTGACTTGTGGTTCCCACTATATGGATAATGATAATAGTCAAGAGATTCTATTCCTACCTCGTGATATATATGGAGAGAACTTAGGTAACTTAGCTGATATATTTAATAAAGTACAAGCTTCACTTTGGCATAGTCATCAAAAATCATGTCAGCGTTATAACCTAAGGCGAAAACATGTCGAATTTAATATAGGAGACGTTGTATGGAAGCGATGTTTCTTTCAAAGTGATAAGGGTTCACGTTTTAGTAAAAAGCTTGCTCCAAAATTCGAAAAATGCAAAGTAAAAGAGAAAAGATCTCCATTAGTTTATGTACTAGAAGACATGAACGGTCGTAATTTAGGCGTTTCGCACGTAAAAGATCTTAAGTTAAAATTAACCCCTTCATAATTATACACAACAGCAAATTTAGAAACGGATTTTCTTTCATTTTGGAAAATCCTTGTCTAGGAGGGGGTGTACTGTTACATTGCTGTAAAATAATAATACGTACACTATTAAACTAAACGATATAACATTAAAATACTTCAAGTACAACCCAACTTGCGAACTACACTCGTGAATTGTCATATATTTTATTCTATGAAATTAGAGTGAACTTGATTATTTATTTATTTACTTATTTATACTACATAGATTATTAATTTCACATAAAAATATATACACACCTAAATCTTAAACTAAGTATAATATCACCAATAATAAACGCGTCACATACGTCACCCACACGAGTGAAGTGGGCCCTGATTGCGAGAATGATATGGCACGATTCGATCGATTCGCGACCAACTTCACTTTGGAGTCACAAGCCTAAGTAGTTGCTCGCGCGCTCATCTATTTACCTATAAAATTCGTAGTCGTATTTAAATACATATTAAAGTGTTGCACTTGTATTGCCTTATACTAGGCACATAATATCGACCGAGTTTAAGTACCTAAGTGTTCGTAACCCCGTGCTATCGGGGTTTTAAGTACACCTATCAAGAAAACACCTCAACCTTCGCACTGCAGCAGCTACACCGCCGCCGTAAACAAGGGTCGCTGAGTCCAGCGATAGCGGGTTTGCAGGCAGGAGCGTACTGACCTTTCACGTTCAGTGTAGACCCTAAGTCTAAATTTAGGCAGCGAACCACATAATTGCAAAATATAAAATTTATTTACAAGATAATTTTGAGTTTGTTTTATCCGCCTAATGATTAACGCTAAAACGTAACAACACACACAGAGTACACTATTGATACACACACAGAGTACACTATTGATACACACACAGAGTACACTATTGATACACACACAGAGTACACTATTGATACACACACAGAGTACACTATTAATACACACACAGAGTACACTATTGATACACACACAGAGTACACTATTGATACACACACAGAGTACACTATTGATACACACACAGAGTACACTATTGATACACACACAGAGTACACTATTGATACACACACAGAGTACACTATTGATAGACACACAGAGTACACTATTGATACACACACAGAGTACACTATTGATACACACACAGAGTACACTATTGATACACACACAGAGTACACTATTGATACACACACAGAGTACACTATTGATACACACACAGAGTACACTATTGATAGACACACAGAGTACACTATTGATACACACACAGAGTACACTATTGATACACACACAGAGTACACTATTGATAGACACACAGAGTACACTATTGATAGACACACAGAGTACACTATTGATACACACACAGAGTACACTATTGATACACACACAGAGTACACTATTGATACACACACAGAGTACACTATTGATACACACACAGAGTACACTATTGATACACACACAGAGTACACTATTGATACACACACAGAGTACACTATTGATACACACACAGAGTACACTATTGATACACACACAGAGTACACTATTGATACACACACAGAGTACACTATTGATACACACACAGAGTACACTACTGATACACACACAGAGTACACTATTGATACACACACAGAGTACACTATTGATACACACACAGAGTACACTATTGATACACACACAGAGTACACTATTGATACACACACAGAGTACACTATTGATACACACACAGAGTACACTATTGATACACACACAGAGTACACTATTGATACACACACAGAGTACACTATTGATACACACACAGAGTACACTATTGATACACACACAGAGTACACTATTGATACACACACAGAGTACACTATTGATACACACACAGAGTACACTATTGATACACACACAGAGTACACTATTGATACACACACAGAGTACACTATTGATACACACACAGAGTACACTATTGATACACACACAGAGTACACTATTCATACACACGCAGAGTACACTATTGATGCACACACAGAGTACACTATTGATACACACACAGAGTACACTATTGATACACACACAGAGTACACTATTGATACACACACAGAGTACACTATTGATACACACACAGAGTACACTATTGATACACACACAGAGTACACTATTCATACACACGCAGAGTACACTATTGATACACACACAGAGTACACTATTGATACACACACAGAGTACACTATTGATACACACACAGAGTACACTATTGATACACACACAGAGTACACTATTGATACACACACAGAGTACACTATTGATACACACACAGAGTACACTATTGATACACACACAGAGTACACTATTGATACACACACAGAGTACACTATTGATACACACACAGAGTACACTATTGATACACACACAGAGTACACTATTGATACACACACAGAGTACACTATTGATACACACACAGAGTACACTATTGATACACACACAGAGTACACTATTGATACACACACAGAGTACACTATTGATACACACACAGAGTACACTATTGATACACACACAGAGTACACTATTGATACACACACAGAGTACACTATTGATACACACACAGAGTACACTATTGATACACACACAGAGTACACTATTCATACACACGCAGAGTACACTATTGATACACACACAGAGTACACTATTGATACACACACAGAGTACACTATTGATACACACACAGAGTACACTATTGATACACACACAGAGTACACTATTGATACACACACAGAGTACACTATTGATACACACACAGAGTACACTATTGATACACACACAGAGTACACTATTGATAGACACACAGAGTACACTATTGATACACACACAGAGTACACTATTGATACACACACAGAGTACACTATTGATACACACACAGAGTACACTATTGATACACACACAGAGTACACTATTGATACACACACAGAGTACACTATTGATACACACACAGAGTACACTATTGATACACACACAGAGTACACTATTGATACACACACAGAGTACACTATTGATACACACACAGAGTACACTATTGATACACACACAGAGTACACTATTGATACACACACAGAGTACACTATTGATACACACACAGAGTACACTATTGATACACACACAGAGTACACTATTGATACACACACAGAGTACACTATTGATACACACACAGAGTACACTATTGATACACACACAGAGTACACTATTGATACACACACAGAGTACACTATTGATACACACGCAGAGTACACTATTGATACACACACAGAGTACACTATTGATACACACACAGAGTACACTATTGATACACACACAGAGTACACTATTGATACACACACAGAGTACACTATTGATACACACACAGAGTACACTATTGATACACACACAGAGTACACTATTGATACACACACAGAGTACACTATTGATACACACACAGAGTACACTATTGATACACACACAGAGTACACTATTGATACACACGCAGAGTACACTATTGATACACACACAGAGTACACTATTGATACACACACAGAGTACACTATTGATACACACACAGAGTACACTATTGATACACACACAGAGTACACTATTGATACACACACAGAGTACACTATTGATACACACACAGAGTACACTATTGATACACACACAGAGTACACTATTGATACACACACAGAGTACACTATTGATACACACACAGAGTACACTATTGATACACACACAGAGTACACTATTGATAGACACACAGAGTACACTATTGATACACACACAGAGTACACTATTGATACACACACAGAGTACACTATTGATAGACACACAGAGTACACTATTGATACACACACAGAGTACACTATTGATACACACACAGAGTACACTATTGATACACACACAGAGTACACTATTGATACACACACAGAGTACACTATTGATACACACACAGAGTACACTATTGATACACACGCAGAGTACACTATTGATACACACACAGAGTACACTATTGATACACACACAGAGTACACTATTGATACACACACAGAGTACACTATTGATACACACACAGAGTACACTATTGATACACACACAGAGTACACTATTGATACACACACAGAGTACACTATTGATACACACACAGAGTACACTATTGATACACACACAGAGTACACTATTGATACACACACAGAGTACACTATTGATACACACACAGAGTACACTATTGATACACACACAGAGTACACTATTGATACACACACAGAGTACACTATTGATACACACACAGAGTACACTATTGATACACACACAGAGTACACTATTGATACACACACAGAGTACACTATTGATACACACACAGAGTACACTATTGATACACACACAGAGTACACTATTGATACACACACAGAGTACACTACTGATACACACACAGAGTACACTATTGATACACACACAGAGTACACTATTGATACACACACAGAGTACACTACTGATACACACACAGAGTACACTATTGATACACACACAGAGTACACTATTGATACACACACAGAGTACACTATTGATACACACACAGAGTACACTATTGATACACACACAGAGTACACTACTGATACACACACAGAGTACACTACTGATACACACACAGAGTACACTATTGATACACACACAGAGTACACTATTGATACACACACAGAGTACACTATTGATACACACACAGAGTACACTATTGATACACACACAGAGTACACTATTGATACACACACAGAGTACACTATTGATACACACACAGAGTACACTATTGATACACACACAGAGTACACTATTGATACACACACAGAGTACACTATTGATACACACACAGAGTACACTATTCATACACACGCAGAGTACACTATTGATACACACACAGAGTACACTATTGATACACACACAGAGTACACTATTGATACACACACAGAGTACACTATTGATACACACACAGAGTACACTATTGATACACACACAGAGTACACTATTGATACACACACAGAGTACACTATTGATACACACACAGAGTACACTATTGATACACACACAGAGTACACTATTGATACACACACAGAGTACACTATTGATACACACAGAGTACACTATTGATACACACACAGAGTACACTATTGATACACACACAGAGTACACTATTGATACACACACAGAGTACACTATTGATACACACACAGAGTACACTATTGATACACACACAGAGTACACTATTGATACACACACAGAGTACACTATTGATACACACACAGAGTACACTATTGATACACACACAGAGTACACTATTAATACACACACAGAGTACACTATTGATACACACACAGAGTACACTATTGATACACACACAGAGTACACTATTGATACACACACAGAGTACACTATTGATACACACACAGAGTACACTATTGATACACACACAGAGTACACTATTGATACACACACAGAGTACACTATTGATACACACACAGAGTACACTATTGATACACACGCAGAGTACACTATTGATACACACGCAGAGTACACTATTGATACACACACAGAGTACACTATTGATACACACACAGAGTACACTATTGATACACACACAGAGTACACTATTGATACACACACAGAGTACACTATTGATACACACACAGAGTACACTATTGATACACACACAGAGTACACTATTGATACACACACAGAGTACACTATTGATACACACACAGAGTACACTATTGATACACACACAGAGTACACTATTCATACACACGCAGAGTACACTATTGATACACACACAGAGTACACTATTAATACACACACAGAGTACACTATTGATACACACACAGAGTACACTATTGATACACACACAGAGTACACTATTGATACACACACAGAGTACACTATTGATACACACACAGAGTACACTATTGATACACACACAGAGTACACTATTGATACACACACAGAGTACACTATTCATACACACGCAGAGTACACTATTGATACACACACAGAGTACACTATTCATACACACGCAGAGTACACTATTGATACACACACAGAGTACACTATTGATACACACACAGAGTACACTATTGATACACACACAGAGTACACTATTGATACACACACAGAGTACACTATTGATAGACACACAGAGTACACTATTGATAGACACACAGAGTACACTATTGATACACACACAGAGTACACTATTGATACACACACAGAGTACACTATTGATACACACACAGAGTACACTATTGATACACACACAGAGTACACTATTGATACACACGCAGAGTACACTATTGATACACACACAGAGTACACTATTGATACACACACAGAGTACACTATTGATAGACACACAGAGTACACTATTGATACACACACAGAGTACACTATTGATACACACACAGAGTACACTATTGATACACACGCAGAGTACACTATTGATACACACGCAGAGTACACTATTGATACACACACAGAGTACACTATTGATACACACGCAGAGTACACTATTGATACACACACAGAGTACACTATTGATACACACACAGAGTACACTATTGATACACACACAGAGTACACTATTGATACACACACAGAGTACACTATTGATACACACACAGAGTACACTATTGATACACACACAGAGTACACTATTGATACACACACAGAGTACACTATTGATAGACACACACAGAGTACACTATTGATTCACACACAGAGTACACTATTGATACACACACAGAGTACACTATTGATACACACACAGAGTACACTATTGATACACACACAGAGTACACTATTGATACACACACAGAGTACACTATTGATACACACACAGAGTACACTATTGATACACACACAGAGTACACTATTGATACACACACAGAGTACACTATTGATACACACACAGAGTACACTATTGATACACACACAGAGTACACTATTGATACACACACAGAGTACACTATTGATACACACACAGAGTACACTATTGATACACACACAGAGTACACTATTGATACACACACAGAGTACACTATTGATACACATATTGTTACCAATTTATCACATTTTGGATTTACTAACTTAGAATAAGTCTATTATAATTAAAATAATTATTATTTTTCTGATACCATAGATTCTCTTTTTATCTCCATGAGATGGTGATTACTGCTTACCAGTAGGTGGTGTATCTTTACCTAAATCTACAATTGTTCAAATTAGCACAATCTGGGTCTCTCCAAGTTGCGAGTGAATAAGTATTTTCTAGATAAGCGTGCTCCATCGTCGACTGCATCCTCACTTAACATCAGGTGAGATCGCGGTCAAACGCAAGCCTATCTATACTCTTATTATAAAGCTGAAGAGTTTGTTTGTTTGTTTACTTGAACGCGCTAATCTCAGGAACTACTGGTCTGATTTGAAAAATTATTTCAATGTTAGATATATATGGATAGGAAGGCTATATTTCATCACGCTAAGATCAATAGGAACGGAGCACCAATGAAGAATGTTTAAAAATTTTTTTCCTTTTGAGAGCTTCCACTGCGTGCGCTGCGTAAACAGTTAAAGTTTTGCAAAAATCATGTATGCGATTATTGTTCCCCTTAAAAAGTTCTAAAAATAAGTCTGCGACAGCATATGTCTATCTTTTAAGGTTGGCTCACTATAACCTTTTTTATGCTAACCAAATTTGTTGTAAAATAATGCATTATTTGCGAAGGTATTTTTATAAACATGATATTAATCCTTATCCAAATAAATACGTTATTCATCACAAGTATTTAATTTAAAATAAAATTGCCCTTTACATCATTCGATTTCAATAAATATCTTAGGAGATATCGCAGTTCTAAAATAACATCGCAGCAAAATAATTACCCATTACTGACATACAAACGATGTTTCTCCTGGTTTATTCTGCGTGATTTTAAATTAACACTAGGTATATTTATAAAATGTTGTTGAATGGTTCTTATGTGGTTCGTGGATTTAACAAAGAAAGTTTCAGCTCCTTCCAGTAATAAACTTAGAATAAATATAGAAAAAACTAAAATTATGCACTTTAATCAAAGAAAACAAATAGAAAATATCAATATTACCTACCACAATACAGTCATTTTACCTGCAACTGTAACCAAATTTCTAGGCATACATATCGATTCCAATCTATCATGGAAAACACACGCTGAAAATGTATGTGGCAGACTTAGTACATCAGCATATGCCCTTTATAAACTTTCGAAAATAGTAAATAGAGAGGTAGTGCTTACTGCTTACCATGGTCTTGTGGCATCTATACTTAGATACGGCATAATTTTTTGGGGCAACTCTGTCCTTAAAGACCTCGTTTTCAAAGCCCAAAAAAGATGCATAAGAGCAATCTGCAATATTGACAGTATGACTAGCTGCCAACCTTGTTTTAAACAATTAAATCTGCTAACATTTCCATCGCTATATATTTACGAAGTAAACATTTTTGTAAAATGTAACTCTAATTTTTACAACCTAGCATTTAAAAGTTATTATAGACAGTTGCGAGACAAAAATAAATTAGCGGTAGAAGTACCGTATGGCGCCACTGCCCTCATGAATAAGAGTTTTTTTGTCATGTCATCGCTTATTTATAATAAATTGCCAGATCACGTTAAAGCATTACCTGTATCACAGTTCAAGTTAAAACTGTTTAAATTCTTGATCAACAAGTGTTACTATGACATCCGTAATTACTTGCTTGACAATGTTAATATAACTTAATAATTTTATAATTAATGAGTATTTTTTATTTAATCAAGCCTTTTTTATTTTTATTAATAGATTTCATTCAATACAATTTAATTGAATCCAATATTGACATACTAATTATTTGTAATATACCTATGACGAATATTCTATTACTATTAGTACAGTTCTATTGACACTTTGAAGTAAGTACTAAATTAAACTTGACATCTGTTTGTTATTGCATATTTAAAGCTGTTTGTGTATTATTATTATTATTTTTTTTTTTTTCTGTTTGCATGTAATAAATTTTTATTTTTATTTTTACGTGATAATAATAAGTAACTATATTGTCATTTTTCAAAAATTGAAGCATTTGCACACCAAATGGTAATAATATGGTGAAACCCTAAAAATACTGTAAGACCTGTAAACTGACCTGTATTATGCAAATAAATGAATTATTATTATTATTATTAATTAAAATTGTATTATAGGTGCCTACGACACATTCTTTTTCTTATATGACGCAGACGAAGTTGCGCGGGTCAGCTATCTATACTAATATTATACAGCTGAAGAGTTTGTTTGTTGGTTTGAACGCGCTAATCTCAGGAACTACTGGTTTGATTTGAATAATTCTTTTAGTGTTGGATAGCCTATTTATTGAGGAAGACTATAGGCTATATAACATCACGCTACGACCCACGGGGGCGGCGTAATAACCATAAACGCGAGTGAAACCGCGGGCACATCTAATTTGTATTGTTGGTAGCATTAGAATCCGGCCAATATTTTTGACTCCTTTCCAAACTTTAAGAGCAAAATGCTGAAATCTTACTAATATTCATCTCACTCTATAAAAAGGTGATTAAAATACGAGTAATTATCAACCAATCGAAGGGAATTATCGTCAGCGGTAAGGTCAAGATCTCAGCTCTACATGATTTTAGTAGGACATCTAATGAATCATTCAACAGCACGACTGTATCAATAACAGTTTGTTGACGAGTAAATGTACTAGGATTAGTTGTATGTTTCGACATCAGGCAATATGTATAGTTCAACAGACGAATTGAAAACACCGTGAAGTGTTTATGGCCGATGAAGTAAATCTTAAGAGGAAACACTAAGGGCGCAAGGATTGAAAAATAGGTATTATTATATATTGCTGTCGCGCAGAGCCATCGTACAGTTCATGAGCGCGATAGAGACAACTGCAGCTTGGACCGAAAATACTTATTAAAAGTACACAAAATCAACGTTTCATAGTCCCCTGATCCCTTCTCCAAAATTTGACCGATTTAACTACATTTTTCATTAAAAATGAAAGAAAGACTTTTGCCGTGTGCCTATGTTTTCCTTTTTTTATATAATCTAGTCGAATTTGTTTTCTGGATGTTTGAACACAGCGGAAAAACTGGCCAATTTTTGAGGATTTTGAAGGCTCATGACTCTTTTAATAATTAATTTATGAAAAATAGGCAAACATAGGGACATGCCAATAGAGGCCATACATTTTTGGGAAAAAATTATTCATTTACTGGCATTATCCAGGGAGGAAACAGGGGACTACGTTTGTATGGAAAAACGGCCCTTGAGTTTCCTCTTAAAGGACACATACTAGCAGCCTTGCACTCAAGCGTCTATTTGTTAACATTTGTAATGGTATACAACACATTCTGACCTACCGCGAAGCTTGAACATTTGTTCGTACCGTGCTCCAGATGTTCATCGAGAAGCTTGGCCAAAGAGCCATCGAGCGTAGCATTATTATCGATGTAAAAGGATGGATCACGCCCTTAATGTAACAATGTACTTCGTAACACGATTAACCGATACAGATGTGAAAGCCGCGAGGTAGAAGCTGGATTGAACCAAATTCAGCAATTTTCTAAAAAGGCTTTTCAACAATAGCCGACATCTTAACACAGATTAATATTTTTTTAGTGCGCAGAGATGCGATAACTGTGCTCTCGGATTCGGTTCTTGGATCAAGCAAACTGTTATTGGTTTTTAGTGTCAAGGATTTTTTTATAGCAACACGGAGTCTAAGACTGCCCAGTACAAGGCAACAGCTTCGCACCCAATTACATAGGTTCTAAAACCGTAGCTGGCAAAATTACACCCTAATACACTTCTGCTTACCTTTTCCCACGAGGCGCGAGATAATGTACCTATGTATGTATATTTTTGCATGCCCCTCGCACCATATCAAGCGCACGTTATTCATATAACGCGGTAGTAGTCAACAGCCGGCTCCCCTGTACGGACGTGTGCACAATTACGAATACCAGTCAGTTTACTCTCTCGCCGAAATGTCCACAACAATGTGTCGTCTCACATCGCGCTTAAAGTTCTTAAATGTGTGCGTGAGAAGGAAAAGTGTGTGGACCAATGAGAATATTGCAAAATCTCCATATAAAGATGTCGATGTGCCAAACATGACCATGGACCAGTATGTCTTCAGGAATTTGGAGAAGTGGGCCACGAAGCCTGCAGTGGTAATTATTTACAATGTTAGCTTGTAAAATAGTAGTAGTTTATCTGGGGTGTCGTCCGTATGGGTCACATAAAAAGATTTTGTTGGTTAATCCAGGACATACCATGTGTGTGCCAAATTTCATTCAAATCTGTTCACCGGTTTAAGCGTTATTAAGTCACAAACGAGCATCTTCACAAAGTTGTAAGTTATAATATTCAATTGTTAAAAAGATGTAACTAGATATTTGCTTTTTTTTACCTGTTTATTCAAATACAAAATAAATGTTGTACGAATCATATTTAAATTCTGATATTTTATGCATTGGTGTTAAACCGTACAATTATTTTAATTGATAAATATTTAAATACTGTATAAGTATTGTTGTAATTTATACAGCGAAATATTAGGTATATTTTGATGTATTGTTTAACGCTTTACCAAACAAATTCATTCGTTGTTTTGCGATGTGTCATGTAGGGGTCAGTTTTTAGTACCAAATGACGTAAAAGTACATACGAAATCTTAACATGGATATGCCTTTTAAACCCGGAATTGGGGATTAATAAAAATTGTTTTCTCAAACTGCCGGGATTGACATTATTGTTTTATTAAACTCTTTTTTCCTGTGTTAAACACAAACTAAGTAGCGTTACACGTAACACGCCGGCAAATGGCGCTTGACGGTATTTTAGTACTCGCCGCCTGGCGGCTTGATAAAGTTTAATTATTTTCTATTTTATGTGCAAAGAGAGTAGAGAGATGGAAAAATGAAACAAACTTAACTCTAAGTATATATTTTTTTATTAAAACGTATACTCCACCCTCCCTCCGAACCGATCATCCCCTCACCCCGCAAAGTCCACCCTGCACCCCGCCTTGTAGCGGTAGTAATATAGAAAGAGAAAGAAATGATATCTACGCGGCGTACACGCTGTGTTGAGCAGCAAAAACTGCTATATGACTTACCGGCCAATCACTTTTATATATTTGTATAAATAAATTATTTATTAATTATGTTTTTTCGAATGAAAATAAATGTTTTGTGTCGAAAGAAGGTCAACAAATATAGAATACTAAATCAATCCCGGGATTAAAAAATGCATATCCATATTAAGATTTCGTAGTAGCATATTTGACGTCATTTGGTACTTAAAAACTCTACGTATTCCGACCCCACTCATGTCAAGTCATGAAGCTATCATTGTTTTCTTTTATAGAATTGTTGTAAAGATAAAGATTTACAATCTGGTATTGCACTGACAGTTTTATTAAAATACTAGCTCTGCCCGCGGCTCCGCCAGCATGGAAATCGGTATACAATGTCCTTTTCCATACTTCTGATTACGTGCATGCAAAGTCACGCAATCAATTTTCAATTCTTATCTCTTCCTTTCATCTCATTCTTTAACAACTCTCATTCCTCTCAATGACATGTGTGACTCGGTGTCTCATTCCTGTCTAATTCTATGGGAATGTTAAACATAGTGTATGCTGTTTTTCCGCCTGGCACTAATGTAGCAGCTATACCAGACGACGCCACTGCTGAAGGCACTTGACCTTGCTAGCGAATGCGCGGTAAAATAATTCTGGTCAAAAATGTTTTACCAGTGCCACCAGCCACCAGGAGCTTCTAAAAAGAACATTTCGCCAGAATAATTGTCGTGGACGCTGCTGCAGACTCTGTTGAAAACAGTTTTTGTTTTTTTTATTACTTGATACTATAAACAATTTTTTAATATTATCTAAATAATAAATTGTGAAAAATTTAAATAGAAATAAAGGATTTCATGAAATAAAGACTAAAGGTTAGCTTAAGATACACACCATGCTTTTGTTAATATCTCATTACGAACAATTTATTGTGATGTTTAAATCCAAGATGCTTTAATAAATGGCACTGCTCGGTGGCCATAGGTGATAGCGTGATAATTGTTTTAAATTAGTTAAGTATAGGTATAAGATTCTGGTCGGCTCGTCGACAACATATTGGCGAAAACCGCATTTACGGGTTTATGTGTGATAGTATAACTTTCTAGGTAACTATTACCTTATCTGTAGAATAACAATTAAACAGACAGACAATACTTACAAGAATAAAAGCGTTCTATATCGTTAGATACCTAATATATACAGTCCAATTGAAATTTCGCGAAAATATATAGGTATTCAATGTATAGACAAAGTGCTATTTGAATTTTATTATAGTAGGTATGGCAGAGTTTGTATGCTTGGATATATTATGGCACAGCTATCTAATATGTAATTAAAAGAAATGTAGACAATCTATACTAAACATGTTTCGCACAGCACTATCTAGTATCCGTACGTGTAACTAATTTATGTAAATTTCAAATTAGAATAACTTACGATAGAATTAACGAATTTTAATTAAACAAAAACTAAATGATAATCCAAGACACACACTATGCTTATGCTCATCAATTTAACAATTAAATGTGACGCTGGTATTCATGTATATTAAGTTTGATAAATAGCACTGCTCGTCTCCTATAGGTCATAGCGTCATGATTGTTATTTAAGATTATGGTCGGGCCTTCAGGTAACATCTTGGCGAAAACCCGATCAAAATCCGTTCACGGGTTTTTGCGTGATAGTATAACAAATAAACAGACAGACAAAAATTCCAAAAAATATATTTAGTGTTCTATATCGATACAAGTTCAGAACGTCATCAGACACCAAGTAACATTTATGGTGAGGCCATTAACCTTTATCAACAAACATTTTTATTTTATATCTATACTAATATTATAAAGCTGAAGAGTTTGTTTGTTTGTTTATTTGTTTGTTTGTTTGCTTGAACGCGCTAATCTCAGGAACTAATGGTCCGATTTGAAAAATTCTTTCAGTGTTAGATAGGCCATTTATCGAGGAAGGCTATAGGCTATATATCATCACGCTAAGATCAATAGGAGCGCAACACCAATGAAGAATGTTTCAAAATCGGAGGGGTTTTTTTTCCTTTAGAGAGCTTCCGCTGCGTGCGCTGCGTAAACAGTTAAAGTTTCGCAAAAATCATGTATGACAGAATTGTTCCCCTTTAAAAGTTCTAAAAAAAGTCCGCGACAGCATATGTCTATCTTTTAAGGTTGGCTCACTATTATCTTTTTTATGCTAATCAAATTTGTTCTAAAATAATGCATTATTTGCGAAGGTGTTTTTATAAACATGATATTAATCCTTATCCAAATAAATACGTTATTCATCACAAGTATTTAATTTAAAACAAAATTGCCCTTTACATCATTCGATTTCAATGAATATCTTAGGAGATATTGCAGTTTTAAAATAACATACGCAGCAAAATAGTGATCGGCCGAAGACTTGCGAGATCCCATGCCGCGCGGCTCAGACGCGTGGTCATGGTCGGCTCCTTACGGATTACCGAACGGTACACGGAACATCACGCTACGACCCACGAGGGCGGCGCAGTAACGATTAACGCGGGTGAAACCGCGGGAACATCTAGTTTATCTATATATTAATACGTGAAGCAAACACTTTGTACCCCTTTTTACGAAAATCGCGCGGACGGAGGAGTATGAAATTTGGCACAGTTAAAGTTTATGTGGGGAAGGAGGGGCGAATCGTTATATTTACATAAAATATGCATTAGAAATACATTAAATTAATGAAAAAACACGACACGCACACAACCATGCATTAGACACATACAGTCGAATCGCGTTCGTAGTATATCGGCATTGTTCGTCTGATGTATTCGTAGCTATCGTTACATATATATATCAATATATTATAATGACATTATATCAGGAAAAAAGTAAACAAAGTAGCAAGTTTAGGATACCGTCAATTAAAGAGTTTGGTTAAGTAAATAATAATTTGTTTGAAATAGATAGGTAAATTAACCTATATAGATCGAAATCTATATGCAATGTGATTATAAGGTTCTAGACAATAAAACCTTAATAACTAAAAATTTAATCAATGATGGTCGGATTTCGACCACTAGGCGACCGCTAGTATTTATAATAAGGTACACTTACAGCAAGACATACAAATGTTACAAATATAAGCACATACACTTTGGATATAACCGTGGGTATATATGTTTGCCTATTAAAAGTGTACACAGCATTCACATTATATAGACAACATTAAAAGTAAACATAAACTAAATGAAAATATGAAAAATAAATTTTATATGAAAGTAAATTTATTTGACAGCGTTGTTTATTTGACACTTTATTACAAAATTTTAAAATCTGTTACACTACTATTACTATTAAAGTTTACTAATTTTTAAGCTAATTAAATTATATAGTAGTTTAATTTCAATGAATAACATTCGCGTAAACAGAAGACAATATTATGACTCATAAATATAAATAATCAACAATGTTGATCTCCGCTTTGTATTGAAGCTTATAATAAAGAGAAATCACGCTATATCTGAATCTAATTAATGGATTATGATTAATCTATCAATTACCATAATTATAACCAGATACAAAGAAAAACAGTGGTCCAGTGAGAGTCGGACTTACTTGATAAGGACTTCATACCTTAGAGCCTTAGAAGAGCAGCGATAGCTCAGTGGGGAGACCAACAGACTGCAATGCAGAGGGTCTTGGGTTCGAACCCACGTCGCGCACCTCAGACTTTCGGAAGTTATATGACTTTTCGAAATTATGTGCGTATGGATTGACAATTATCGCCTGCTCCGTGCCTCGGAAAGCACGTTAAGCTGTTGGTCCCGGCTGCCGTGAACATCTATGGCAGTCGTTGTTGGGAGAGTGTCGACACAAAAGATCCCACTGGATCGAAGTGTCGCCGGTCTGAACTGACTGGCCCCCACATAAGATAAGATAGGGCCTTAGAAGAAACAGCATGGAAACTTGCATTAGTACGACTAGACTAGACTAGACATAAGTACATAAACGCCTATATTTTTGCTCAAATTTAATGCACCTAAATATATTCTTTAATAACTAAAGAGAAAAATACAACAAAATTAAAAAGTGTCATAATATTCCTCCGCATCGTCGTCAATTGGCAACGCGCCCAGATGACTGGCAGCATTGCCACGTTGATTGGCAATACTTATTCTTTGTGCAAAGAAAATACTAGCCCTCTGCTCACGCGAAGCGTCTATCAGCCGCTTAGCTAGGTCTCCAGACCTAGCACTTGGACCCCATGGCCCCAGCGTTTCGACACCAAACGGCTCAAATATGTACTCACCAATAAGGTTTCGATATTTGCGCCGTTTGAGCGTCTCCGCTGATGCAGCAGCAGCGGAGACACTATATATATATTCTTTGATATATTTGTTTTAGTTACATACTTATACCTATTATTTGTAACTATGTATGTTTTTAATTTTTTGTTACCTCACTTACATCATTAAAGCTGTATAAATCCTAGAAGCGTGTACGGTAGTACCTACTTGGAGTGCAGGTTTAAAAATGTCATCTTGTAAAAGTAATTTTAAGCACTATTTAGTCTGTATTCTGTAACTGTACTTTCTGTAAATCCTAACTAATATTATAAAAGCGTTTGTTTGTTACCTTTTCACGCCTAAACCACTGAACCGATCATCCCGAAATTTTGCATATACGTTGACAGGTGTACAGAAACGGAGATAGGCTACCTTTCATCCCGAAAAAAATTACTGTTTCCGAGGAAAACAACAATAAAGTTCTTATGATAATAGATAGCGCCACGTGTCTTTCGAATCATGATTGAATTATATTATTACAAGCAGAGTACATCCCAAATTGATTGTCAAATTCTAAATTAACGCGAGCGAAGCCGCGGGCAAAAGCTAGTTAATAAATAAATATCTCTTAAGGGGTAGGCAAAAGATAAATTAAGCCTCATTGAGTAGTTTGTTAAATATGGTTTAAACTGGCATGTAGTAGACATCGAGCCTACTGTCGAGTGCTAAGCACAGTTAATAACGCCGAGCTACTACTAAGATCTCTTTGTCAGACCTGGAAATCGGACCTAAGGTCTTATGCAAAATCTAGTGTGTCTATAAAATAGGTATCGTGAGTTGACGTCAGTACAAAAAGTTACTAGTATTTAAACTGACTGAATTTAAACAAACGAATTAATTGCAGTAAATCAAGATTTTGTTTTTCTCACAGGTATGCGCCGTAACGAATAGAGGTTATACTTACGAGCAAGTGTTTTATAAATCGAGAACATTTGCTGCCAACCTCAGGAAGAAATTAAAGGTGAAAGATGGTGATGTGGTTGGTA
The DNA here is from genome assembly GCA_963564715.1 of Catocala sponsa. Classification (NCBI taxonomy): domain Eukaryota; kingdom Metazoa; phylum Arthropoda; class Insecta; order Lepidoptera; family Erebidae; genus Catocala; species Catocala sponsa. Next base: position 414,980 of record OY751339.1, read on the forward strand.
TTGTGCTGCCGAATGCTCCGGAGTATCCTATCGTAACATTCGGCATACTGGCCGCTGGTGCTGTGGTCACCACCATCAACCCTATTTATACTGCATGTAAGTTTAGCTCTATTCATTATAAATTGAACTAGCGTTCCGCCCTGGCGTCGCATGGGTAGTAGAGAATTACCCTCATATTTCTACCAATTTATACACTAATCATAACCTTCATGAATCACTCTTGTCAATTGGTGAAAACCACATGAAAATCTGTTTAGTAGTTGTTGAGTTTATCGCGAACACAGACAGACGCGACGGGAGGGCTTTGAACTTAATATGTAGCGATGATATTGAGAAATCATTCAGTGTCAAGAGAAGCGTTGGTGGTCTATGGGTTAACACGTTGGGCTGTTGCTCGAGAGGCTGTGTTGCACCCACTCCTCCTATGCAAGTATTTACTTCTAGCCTAGCGTATGGAGTTTACAAGAATAAGGTCAACTTGAAGAGCAAACTCACTCTTCCATTCTCAGTTGTTTCGTCATTTTTCGTTTGCTCTTGTTTCTTACGTGTAGTAAGTAGGTTAACGTAAAAACATTCTAACTTAGCTTCTTCCCGACTTATCAAAGTCGTGAAGAAATGTTAAGATCTCTGCATCTGTAGATTAATTGTCTTGAGCGTTCATTGTATAAAGCGCCGACAGTTCTACACGCTCACCGAAGAACGAAGTGATTGTTACCCTGTGAACTGAAGTGCGTGCGTACTGTCGCGATGTAATTGATTGCTACTCGCTGAGTGTTGTGGGTTCGAATCCCACATACGAAAAATTATTTATGTATCCCACAAATTATGAAATATAAATGATTGTAAACGTTCCTGGGAATCTTACGATAGTTAACTGCGCAAGCGCTTATACCTCGTATAAACAACAATTGAATTTCATATTTGACTACTGAATATATAATAAATAGATACACTATTATAATGTAGTAATAAAACTTGATAAGACGCGATAATATGTTGAATTTATGTTTGTACGTAGACACAGCTAGTTTATATTTTTGTGATAGTACAGATAAGCAGAGGTATTGTTTATTACCTACCACATTACAAGTACCAGGCCTTAGACAATGTAACAAACTCATTAACCCCTTTGACGTTCATAAGTGTTCCTTTGTGACCTAAGTGAATAAATGATTTTTAACTTTGACTTTGATTTAGTAATCAAATAAATTATAATTGTTTAACATAAAATACTAGTTTACGAAATAACAAAATTTAATTTTCCAGATGAAATCCAGCGGTCGATTCTATTATCAGAAACTACACTTATAATTACTAATGAGGATATAGCACCAACAGTAAAAGAAGCTATCAAACTAGCACAGAAGAACATTCCTGTGATCTCTCTCACCATGGACAAATCTTTACCAGAAGGAACTATATCGTACAAAGAGTTGGTAGAAGATAAGCACACAGATCTGAGTGTGCTCAATGAAGTTAATAGGAGTTATAATGATGTGGCCTTCCTGCCATATTCCAGCGGCACTACTGGTCTACCTAAAGGCGTACAGCTGACTCACAGGAATGTTGTGTGCAATTGTGAACAACAGAATACTGAACTGAGACAATATGCTTATACAACCGGTAAGGTGCTTAATGATTTATCCTAACTAATGCTATGAATACCAATGTGTTTGGTGAACTGTTGCGCGCGCACGCTTGACAATTTGACCGATCATCATGAAATTTCTCGTTTACTTTGTTAGGGGTACAGAAAAGGTCATAGGGTATCCATCTTTCAGAGAAAACCGAAGGATATATTTTTTGTTTAAATCTAAATTAACGCGAGCGAAGCAAATGGTTGGATGATTTCGTTATTTAAAATATGTTAAGAAAATTTTACTTGAAATATTTTAACTATGGGGTGGAAAATTCTGAAAACGTAAACTTATTTTATTTAACTAATTAACGTTATGGGTTACAATCCCGTTATGGAATCGTGACCAATAGTAATCCTGTGTAAATATTTTATTCTAATCTAAACTCATAATTTATCTAATGCTAAGCGTGTAAACAAAGTACAGACCACTAGGGGTCTAGATACAAGTAGACAGGTCTCGTTTTATTTAAGAATACATTGAATTTGGATCGTTTTCCATTTATTTCCAGCATGTCAGATATAGCTTAGTGAAGAACTCCATCCTTTTGTCTGGAAAGATTAGATTCTTTGTTAGTTTGTAAGGATTTAAAACAAAAACAACCCAACCGATTTTAAAAATTCTTTCATCTTTAGAAAGCTATATTATCACCAAGTAACATAGGCTATATATTATTTGAAACAACTACTGTTACTAACATAACTGAGTTTATAAGTAACTATGTAGCTTTTGCTCGCGGTTTAGTATAGATAACAGACCAACAAAACGAATTGAACATAACTATCTGTTGTTTTCAGCGAGTCATCAAGACAATATGCTGGTGGTCCTGCCGCTGTTCCACTCGTACGGGCTCGCGATACAGTTGCTCCACAAGATGTCTGAAGGCGTCAAACTGGTGACGCTGCCCAAGTTTCAGCCAGACACCTTCGTTGAAGCGCTGTTCATGCACAAAATACATTTATTGTATCTGGTACCACCTATGGGTAACTTATATGAATAATAATAAAGAAAAGAGACTGTTAGTTATAAGTGCTGTTTCTATGGTTAATATCCCATTGCTGGGCACGGGCCTCTTCTCAGTGTGAGAAGGGTTCAGCATAGTCCACCACGCCAGCGCAGCGTGGTGGACTATGGCTGACCTGTGAGGGTTGGCAGACTTTCACATATGGAACATTATGGAGTATTCTCAGACGTGCAGGTTTCCTCACGATGTTTTCCTTCAGTATTAAAGCGAGCGATAATTAATTATTATTCAATACACACATAACTTTCGACAAGTCGGAGATGCGCGCCTTGGGCTCGAACTAATAAGGTTTACGCCAGCAATGCTTCGAGGTTAACAACTCTTGGTGTACGACTTATTACTCGATCCTTTTGTATAAATCATATTTTAACAAGATTAAAATTGCATACGACACGCCTACCGCACAACGCCTGCTCTCCCGCTGTTGGTTGGTTGTGTCTCTGCTTTCTTTTGCGACCAGGTGTAGTCTGAAGTTTTGTTGTGCGATTAAAGCAACCCATTTCAAAGCTAATATTTTTGTATGAAACCATCAAAAACTGGTAGAACAAAAGTTATTAAATCAGGCATAAATAAAGCACGGGTAAAAGGTTATTAGTAATTTTCAATGAACCCTGTGTATATAATCTCACACCCATATGCCCGAAGAAGTGGAAGGTGTTTTACACCTACATTTCGTCGGATATGGTTTAAGGGTACCATGTCATAGAAAGCGAGCTTATTGTCATCTATGGAACTCAATTCCAGACTCTGTATCGAGTACCGAGAATAACTTGACAAAAGTACCGTAATTGCCCGATCCGGGCAACAAATCTGAGACTGCATGTAAAGCAGTTGCATTGACTACTGCTGCGCGAACTAAGAAACAATAATACCAGCACTTAAATAGATTGTCCGTAAAGTTATTATATAGGGGTATTCTAAGACTGACTCAAAGATAATTTATCGTCTTCTCTCGCTTATAAAAAGAAATACCGCTGCAAGGGAATCTTTGTATTGATTCGATAATAACATGATAAATTTCATGCAAAAATATAGAAATTAATTATTGTCAAAGTCAACGAGTAACGCCATCCAATATGTGATTAAAAATTGGAATAATTTTATTGAATTTTCAATCACTTTGTTGTACTAGATGTTCCCACGGTTTCACCCGCGTTAATCGTTACTGCGCCACCCCCGTGGGTCGTAGCGTGATGTTATATAGCCTATAGCCTTCCTCGATAAATAGGCTATCCAACACTAAAATAATTTTTCAAATTGAACCAATAGTTCCTGAGATTAGCGCGTTCAAACAAACAAACAAACTCTTCAGCTTTATTATATTAGTATAGATTAGCTAGGGTTTATTCCATGATAATAAATATATATATTTTATAATTTCAGTAATATTCCTCGGCTCATACCCTGGAGTGAGTGCTAGACATTTGGAGCACGTGACGAGCATCACATCGGGCGCATCGCCGCTACCATCAGCAGATATCAACAAGCTATTTGATAAAGCTGAAGTAAGTACTCATCATCATTTTTTCGCATAGCCCGAAGTCTTGGGAGCGCCCGACATAACCTTCTCGCCTTCCCTTGTGGCGAGGGGGTATGCATCAGAAGCAAGTTAAAAAAAAATACTCATCATCATTGGCTACAAGTTCTGTAGTACATGTTAGCTGCGGCGCTTATGGGTTTACGGGTTGCCGTATCACACCCAGGCATTTTTTAAAGTAGGTACTACTGATAACATTTAAAAGTAGCTCGTAGATATCGGTACATAAAATATTAATATGAGGGGTCTTTAGAAGAACTATAGAAACAAAATAATATATATATAAAAAATAAAAATGTTGTCTATCTGTCTGTCTGTTTAATGTTTGTGCATCACGTCATTAATTTCTACAGCTATATTGCTGGCGGTTTAACTTAAAATCTGGTGCAAGTTTCTTATAAGCTTATTTTTAAACATTATTTTTAAATACAAACATTTTGCTTCAAACAAATATTATACATATCTTTAGTAGTAGCATAAATAACAATAGTTCTTTACGTGGCATTCAAGATCCTTTTGATACGTCAGTAATTAACAAATTATGAACTTATTTTGTTCAGGAGAAGTATTCTGCACACATTTTTCAAATGCAAATCTTATTCTATTGTTCTTAGCTATTCTTGTAAAAAAAAACAGTAGTCATTAAACCATTTGACTTTGACTTTGACTTTGACATTAAAACATTTAAATCATTAGTCAAAATTTTGTAACAAAGCCAGTTTAAGTTTATTGCTCACCTGTTAGCCGGATATGTTATTATTTATAACGTATAGAATGTTGGTGTATTTTAGTGACTGTTGTTAGGAGCTTAATGTAAAGTAACAAGTCATACTTTTAGGAACTTGCTTTTATTTTTATGATATCCGATTTAAACTTGTTTACATACATTACATTATTATGTATACAGCAGCGATAGCTCAGTGGGGAGACCAACAGACTGCAATGCAGAGGGTCTCGGGTTCGCCACGTCGCGCACCTCTGACTTTCGGAAGTTATATGATTTTTCGAAATTATGTGCGTATTGATTGGCAATTATCGCCTGCTCCGTGCCTCGGAGAGCACGTTAAGCCGTCGGTCCCGGCTGCCATGAACATCTACGTCAGTCGTTATTGGAAAGTCAGTGCCCTCTGTGGCAGCCGCTCCGTGTAAAAACTGATATTCAGTCAAATCCGATTAGACTAGAAAGCCGACCCAAAGTGACTTGGGAATAATGAAGGCTAGGGAGAAAAATACATTATTATGTAAGAGCTTACAACTGCAATAATAAAATATATTACAATAAGTATATAGTACAAGTGCTTGCTTAAATTGTTAATATTTAAAATACCAGTCATAATTTATTGAAAAATAATTGTGTCTGGTCGCTACAGTTTAAATAATTGTGTCTGGTCGCTACAGTTTAAATAATTGTGTCTGGTCGCTACAGTTTAAATAATTGTGTCTGGTCGCTACAGTTTAAATAATTGTGTCTGGTCGCTACAGTTTAAATAATTGTGTCTGGTCGCTACAGTTTAGAAAGTTAGTATAAGAGTCAGACACAGCAATTGTGAATGCGACTGCTGTGCATGAGGTCTTGGGTTCGGTTAGATTCCCGGGTCGGACCAACAAAAAAATATTGGATTTTTCTGTTAAGAAATCTCAACAGCAGCCCAGAGTTAGGAAGTTGGTGATTTTAGACACTCGGTGCCACTTGCCGCTTGATCGCTCTCCGGCTGATGAGAGCTAGGGAACGGAGAGTGCACTTGTGTTTGTGCACACACGTGTGCACTATGATACCTCGGCCGACGCGCGACGGAGACCCTCTGCGTGCTGTTAACACGCCGTGTGGCAGGTCTAGAGAGCCAAGAGAGTTAACGCGTAACGAAAGTGAAATATTTTTAGATATTCAAATGAGAAACTGATATATCGCATTAACTTAATGCGTGAGCTACATGCACCCGCACGCATATCCGCGAGACTGTTCGACCAGATGTGCGTGTCTTACGCTAGGTCTGAGTGGCAGCAAATAACATTTTCTTTTCGGATTGAACAACCACTAATATGAGATACTAGATGTTCCCGCGGTTTTACCCGCGTTTATCGTTACTGCACCGCCCCCGTGGGTCGTAGCGTGATGTTATATAATATTAGACTAGAATTCAAGTACAGTCTTACTACTTAAGATACTTATTATTGACTCGATGGCGTAGTGGTTAGTGTAACCGACTGATACGCCTGAGGTCGCGGGTTCTATTCCCGCACAAGTCAAACATTTGTGTGCATGAACATGGATGTTTGTTTTGGTCTGGGTGTTCCTATGTATAATATGTTTGTATTTACAAAAAAAAAGTATATATATAATATGTATACCCATAGTATAAGCTCTGCTTAGTTTAGGCTAGATGGTGTTGTGTGTATGTGGTAGAATATTATTATTATTATTTAAGCACAAAGTTTGAACCTTCACATGGTGCGGGATAAACTGATTAGTCTGCTGTAGGGTACAGCTTAATGTTAACTAGATAGAGCCGTTAGCAACATGATACCATACTGTGTCCCCACAACGGCACAATGACTTTCGAATTAATATTGTGTATTTTGTATCGCTCTATTATATTTGCTGTGAATGAGTTATGTATTATATATTTAATAAGTGGTAGAAACAGCGCACACTTATCCTAGCACATTGCTTGGACTGTTTTTAATGGAATAGCTTTAATTGTTGGTTTCCAGAGAGATATACAGTTTGCTCAAGCGTATGGTCTCACAGAGGCGGGTCCGCTCGTGAGCTCGCCACCACTTGGGCACAAGACGTATGAAGACGTGGGATATTGTCTGCCGAACATGGAGATGAGGATAGTCGATGCGAACATGACTAATTTGGGTCCCGGTCAAGTAAGTTCCATAGATTAAAATCCCGAACAGTTAATTGCTAGACTAGTCAAGTAATATAAAAAACAGGTGTAATTATGAATCTTAGCAATAACATATTTCTTACTAATTGAAAAACCGTCGAATATCGATAAATATATTGTGTTAGTGATACAGTAAATTATCAATTTGCGAGTAGGCTAATTAAGTTTCGATAAAGGGAAAATGTGCATTATATATATGTACATATCCATGATACTATTACTTATTATGTTTTCAGGTAGGTGAACTATTAGTGAGAGGTCCAAACATAATGAAAGGGTATTTGAAGAACCCACAAGCTAATGACGAAGTATTTGACGGCGAGTGGTTTAAAACCGGCGATCTTGGCAAGGTTGATCAGACCGGTCTGCTCACTATATCTGGTAGACTTAAAGAACTTATAAAGGTAATTTAGTTATTTTTCGGTAAATACTTAAATATAAACGAGCAGTAAGGGAGAGTCATCACTTGAACATTAGTATTCTGCAATGCTCCGTCCTCTTCTTAGCATTGTTTCTGCTCCATATTCGTCACTCTTTTAATATTAATTTCTTTGCCAACAGTGAAAGAACGTAGCGAATATCTTGTCAGATATTATCAAGACGACTCGAAACATAAAATTTTGTCGTATCCTAGTCAAGACACAAGTCACACATTCTCTCAAAACTTATTTTCTGTAGATTAACAGTTTTAGAAGGCAAGTCTTGTCATTTCCTGTAATGACATATGTGATTTGTTTTATAAATAAATAAATAAATTTCCAAGATAAATGGATTCAGTTGGTCTCTTGTTTTTAAATTACGTTCAGTTCCGAAGTAACAGAAAGGGAAGGTCAAGCTGGCTGCATCGCGCTGGCAGCTTATCAGAGCGATGCAGTTAGTAATTCACTTACTAACAAAGGTGTCTTAAGAAGTCTGTCCTCACATGGAGTACTTCTTTTACTACAGTGTAGTAGAGCCTGGATACTACCTTACACGTTACAAACACCGCCTTGAGGTGTTTTAGTCTTCATTTATATTCTAGTCACGAATAAGTATATAAGGTAAACGAGATACAAAACCTTTTGTTTAAAACTAATTACTTAATAGTCCCACTAAAATAAAACGTCTTATTCGCCTAAGGTATAAACGATAGATACATCATACACGACATGATCCATTAACGTATTAAAATAAAAGGTCTTATTCGCCTAAGGTATAAACGATAGATACATCATACACGACATGATCCATTAACGTATTAAAATAAAAGGTCTTATTCGCCTAAGGTATAAACGATAGATACATCATACACGACATGATCCATTAACGTATTAAAATAAAAGGTCTTATTCGCCTAAGGTATAAACGATAGATACATCATACACGACATGATCCATTAACGTATTAAAATAAAAGGTCTTATTCGCCTAAGGTATAAACGATAGATACATCATACACGACATGATCCATTAACGTATTAAAATAAAAGGTCTTATGCGCCTAAGGTATAAACGATAGATACATCATACACAACATGATCCATTAACGTATTAAAATAAAAGGTATTATTCGCCTAAGGTATAAACGATAGATACATCATACACGACATGATCCATTAACGTATTAAACTGGAATGTTCTAGGTAAAAGGCTACCAAGTCCCTCCAGCAGAGTTAGAAGGCGTACTAAAGGAGCACCCCTCAGTCGCAGACGCAGCGGTTATTGGGGTCCCTGATGACGTCACAGGAGAAAGACCAAGAGCATTTGTAGTTCTTCAAAATGGAGCTACAGCAACAGACAAAGAGATTTTAGATTTTGCTTCCAAAAGAGTAGCACCTTACAAAAAAATTAAAGAAGTTACGTTTTTAGATAGTATACCCAAAAATACTACAGGGAAAATTATGCGAAATGTAATCAAAGAAAAATATTGTTAGTTGTAAGTGTATGTCAATAAATTATGTGGCGTTATTGACCACAGTAACATTGTGATATTGTTCTACCTAATAACAAGCACATTTGGAAAAGAGAATTCGACATTAAAGATATGCTTCCGTACAACAATCGCATTAAATATGAAGCAGGTCTTCATAGGTCTCATCCGTGTCACATTTTTGAGAAGAGTTTAGAATAATCATAATGGCAATTCATCTTAAGCAATATAATTACATAATTATGTAACATATCTCCTACTTGACAGCAAATAAAAGACATATAATAATATTATCTTTAACAAAATGGAACCCTCCTTGTATTATAAAAACCAACACACTATTTTATTTGATGGACTTTGACATATATTTATACATTGCCATAATATATATATATATATATATATATATATATATATATATATATATATATATATATATATATATATATATATATATTACATAGGTAATATACTTACATAATTATTTTTATCCATACCAATACCAGCCAATTTAAACAAAATTTGAGCCTTATTTATTTGGCTGCGCCAATGTCTACACCGAAACAGCTATATAATATATAAAATAGCAATTAGCTGTTTCGGTGTAGATATTGGCGCAGCACAATACTTCTTCAAGTATGTCTAGTATCTGTCAACTACTACGTTGACAGTACCTGAATCATGTCATTGAACTTTTTCCAGCTGGTAAAAATATATATATATATATATACCTACACTTATACAGGTTTAACTTTTCATGTGCACGTGGATTGCAATACCCAAGACTACTTTAAGAAAGCGCGAAACATACTGAAAAGGCTTATCATCGCTATAGATTGTATAAAATGTAAAGGAGAAACCGCCAGGAATCGATCAAGGCGATACTTAAATATAAAAATTTGCTATATACAGGTCATGCATAGCTTATACCCCTCAGCGTTAAGCAGAGGTGTATTATATAATAACATTTTGGTTTTAGGTCCCACAAAATAAGGCGCGAGCCTAAGGGCATAGTTTTAGATTCCGTGCTGCTATGAGAGTTTCTTGGCAGAAAACCCCAATAGAAATATGCCAGAGCCGGGAATCAAAACCGAGACCTCATGCAACCACTACTGGTGTGTATTATATATAGCTAGTACATGCGCCTCAGGTATACATATGAATGAAATATGATTTAAAAGATAAAGGTTTTATGGTATATAGTATTTAAATATACTAATAAGTTTATACGACTGCATTTTAGAAAATTCTCGGTAGCCGCACGCAGTCTGAAATTGTGCTTAATATACGGCAATCCATGCTTGCTTTCTATAACATATTCTAAAACATAGCTGGTGTACTGTAAGTGTGATAACATTTTCAATTGTCAATCCATGTTTGTGTTAGTCTTAACTTTAGGGTTTAGAAACCCATAAAAAATTAGTTGCTAACACTATATCAAAATGGGAACCCTTTAAAACATAAACCAGTAGTAGCTCTACACAGTTGAAGTTGCGACGAATGACAAGAGATGGCGCTATAATCAAAACACGCTTCTGCCATACATTCACGCATTTTAACCTATAAGGCTATAAGACTTATTATACTGCATTATTAAAATGTAAATGGGCAAACAAGTATATAATTTTCCTCTTTAATGACCAGGATAGGCATCGTTATTTCTTCTCCTACCTTCGTTTATTAGGCAAAATGTTGTCAAGCATATTGCAATTGAAAAATTAAAAGGCGTGATAAATTAAATCAGATAGGTATGTAAAAACTTAGTGACAAGAATGACAAGATACAAACTGGTGCTTCCACAGTTTAAGTATATGATATATCCCTAGTTTAAACTTAAGCTGTTGTGCTCTATTTCCCTTCGAGATCAAGAATAATACATAGAAAATAAATAAAGTTATAAACTGATTTTTTGGTGTATATCTATGATATGAAACATGGAAATTCAGCCAGGGAACACAATATCTACATACAAGTGTATCTTTTTATTATAATATGGAAGTTTAAGTATGAAGCCTTTTGCCAGCGATCAATATTTAGAGAGTGCCTGCACGGATGGCTCGGTGGTCGCGTGGACACCGCCGCGCCGCCGCCGTCGTGCGTGGTCGTGCGTGGTCGTGCGTGGTCGTGCGTGGTCGTGCGTGGTCGTGCTACGTGTTATGGGTTTGAGCCGATTCGATTTGTTGTTCTGAGAGTAGGTGTTCTTTGTGTCCGTTGTTTCAATGTTTGTTGAGTCTCCCGTGACTCAGCAATTATTCCTAATGCGGAAGTTGGCTTTTTAAAAAGAATAAAGTAATATAAAAGAACTTCTTCTTCTTCTTAAAAGAACTAACCTAACATGAAGAATATTTAGATTGGTCAGAATATTCTGAAGATGCGGAGTAATTGGTTGCGACGGCGCGGGCGTCCTAACTATAGGTATTTAATATGATGAATGCGACTGTGGGTTTGTGATTCATATCATAATGAGATTCGCGTACACGTAGTCGGGGGTACAGAAAAGAATACCTTTCATCCATAAACATACTGTTCCTGAGGGATAAGCAGCTAGTAGCTGTATATGTGTTTACAGTAGTCAGGACCAAGACAGAATTTTCTTTTTGAATGCCACAATACTACAGGAACGTACTTTCATCACAGGTAGCTTGAATATGAATCACTGAAACCATACAACTATAAAATCCTAGCCTTGAAGAAGGCCTTGAACACATGCTTGAACTTTCTGCAAATCGTGACGTCACTTTTCTAATTATTCATGACACAGTCCGCCTTGTGTTGGCAAGGTCAAAACTTTAAGCAGCACGGATCTTCTGTTGCTAGCTGTATCTCTATAGGTAAGAAAAATCTATAAGCGATCCATGAAGAATATCAGTGAATCGCTTTACAGTTTCAAAACCAACTCATGCAAAGCGATTATGTTAACTTATTAGTCAGAGTTTTAAGTTTAATCACACTCAAATTAACAACGGACATAAATTATTATTAGGCACAATTATTTGTGGACAAAACCATCTAGAGTTTATTGTTACGAGACTTTAATCAAGCCACTTAGCTCTCAAGCTAGGTAACCACATAAAACATTCCTTATATTTACCTACCAATCAGATATATAAAATTTAAACATATTAACTTTTAGGTATAATAACGCTAATTAAATCCCATTAATTCCTTGTCTTTCTTTTATTAATAATCTAGGCTAACCGTATCCGGCATAAAATACCAAGAATTCCGAAGGTGATTTATTCACAGACGAATTCTATAAAATTCTTCGAAAGAATGCACTAAAATATCAGGCAATATAAAATGTCAAGAATGTTTTTAATAACCATAATTATGTAAGAAGTAAATATACATATAAGGTGTGAATTTTTGTTATTGTAAACAAAATATGTATATGTAAATAGCGGTTTAAATAATCGAATGCAAGACCAGTAGCTATTTAGTTAGTGACGTCAGTTATCGTTCAGATTAAACAAAATCAGTTATTGTGTAAGGTAGGACACGGTTAAGACGTACAAGGCTCTTTCTCTTTTTTAAATTTTCCTGATTTCGGTCCCTATTCCGAAATTCTGAATAGCATCACAGAATCTGAAGTTATACTTAGCTTCTTCTTCGTAACCAGAAAGTAAACTAAAAGAAAACCCAGGATTCAACCTCTTCGTCTTCATGTGACCTTGTGACCCCTATATCTCAGGGGTCTTTTGACCCACAGGGCTCATATTCAAACTCAACCGACGTATGACCCAAGGTACAAGTCAATCGTTCCTACTGCTGGGCATTATGCCCACAGTTGGGCCTCATGGCCACTTTTGGGCATCTTGCCCACTGTTAGGCGTCATACCAACTGTTAGGCATTATGCTCACTGTTGGGCATCATGTCCACTGTTGGGCATCATGCCCACTGTTGGGCATCATGACCATTGTTGGGTATCACGTCTGTTGGGCATGTTGTGTTGCAAAACGCAGCACAAGACAAAACTCGACAGCAAACACCAGCAAGCAACTTGAATCAGCACACCACCACTCTGCATATAAATGAAGCGATTTTGCCATTTAAAATACATGTGACCTTGTGACCCCTATATCTCGATGGTCTTTTGACCCACAGGGCCTATATTCAAACTCGACCGAGGTTGACCCCAAGGTGTTTGCACACCAAGTTACAAGTCAATATTGAAATTTAACTACTATATACGGATTTTATCGCGTTGTTTATTTGACACTTTATTACAACATTTTGATAAATTGTTACACTACTATTAATACTATTAAACTTTACTAATTTTTAAGCTAATTAAATTATTGAAATTCAATTGAATTACAAGTCAATATTTTTCCATTTAAAATATGTGACCCTATATCTCAAGGGTCTTTTGAGCCACAGGGCCCATATTCAAACTCAACCGAGGGATGACCCCAAGGTGTCTGAACACCAAGTTACAAGTCAATCGGTCCAGTGGTTCCGGAGCTATGCCTGTCACTAACAGACAGACACAGAGACCCACAAACTGTTTTCATTAACCTCTTCGAAGAAGACTCGGAGGTTAATATGTGCCATAAAATCACGTGTCAGTATATCTTGAATTCGAATCACGTTTTTGTCGAAATCTTACGTAAACATAATGATTTTGACTCTATGTAGTAATTTTCTACTACATGTATTTTAATTATTAGAATGTAAATAATATACCTAATAGTAAAATTTATGATTGTTGTTACATCTGATATAGATTGCATTTTTAATAAACAGTTCGATTATTACATGTTATGGACCTAGTAATAATACTATCGACAAGTGAGAAACGGCAAGGAATTGTCGTAAATCTTAGAGTTCGAAAAAATGGTATCACGGGACCTTGAGGTCAGAGGTGAAAGCAGAGGTGAAATGTCTTACTCATTTCAGGGTACATCGACTATGCTGAGTCCAATGACGTTGACCGTGAGTCTCTACCTCTTACGGTTCTTGAGTTGAATGTTATATAACAGACAGACGGACGGACAAAGCTGTTGTATAAGAGTTTTTCGAACTCTAATAAATAATAAATTATTCTCATATATTCTCTTTGTGTTTCTGTAGAAAAAGACGATTCCCGAACTAGGAATAATTCCTGTGTCGCGGGAGGCTTTGCAAACATCCAGACAGCGGACACACAGGACACCCAGACTCGGGACAACCGTTTGTGGAGCGCACACTCGGCGCAGGCGCAGGCAGTGCAAGTGGCGAGGAGACCACTTAGCCACTAGCCCACCCGTGCACTCATATTGCGTTGACTGGTCTCATTAAATTGGGCTACCTAGGTCAAAAGGCATGGGCCCGTTGGAACAACTAATTAGTCATATCTTCGCATACACTTTATGAAAAGTAGGATTACGAGAAGTTATGTCACAGGAAATTTGTATGATTCCGCGTTTTACAAATGGCGTCGTCCATTAAAACGCTCGCTGTTTTAAAATATTGCGAAGGCAAAATGTAAATTGCCTTGTCACTTTATAATATGCCACAACATTTGATAGACAATTCAACAGCACAACGCGCACCTATACGCCTCAAATCACTGCATTACGTCTTGAAAAGGTTAGGTTATGTTAGGTTCCTTCTTAAACCCACCCAAAAATATCCGTCGACGGTCACTCTACTACCTATAACAATCAACGAGCGTTTTTAAACGGACGACGCCGTTTGTAAAACGCTGAATCATACAAATTGCCTGCGACATGTATATAACTCTAATAGTTAGGGAAATTCTTCAGATAAATTTAATTAGGTAATTAGATTTATCTTTAATATACAAGAGAATATTAAAGTTATGTAACTTGACTGTTATTAGAATACAACTTCTTGTTAACAAATTAAACAGGTGTAAGTGCTAATTTAATTTGGAAGATATTATTTTGTGTATTGACTGATGTGTTTACAATTTGACCAGATATGACTGAAGATTATCGAACAACAAAACCAAATTGCATATGTACAGAAAAGTGAGCGCGTTCAGCCCAATACACCAATCTTATCTTTGACCTCAATCAATTAAAGGTGCTTACTTGTTTCTGCCATTGCAGTATCCAGAGGACATCAGTCGATAATCGTCAATGTCAACATTTATTGTCAACAATGTCATCATATATAGCTTAGAAATATATTCGTTTTTGCATCATGCCTTGTGCTCTCTTCTAGAGCAAGACTCAAGTGCTCCTAGACGTTACTTATCTTCTGAGTAACAAAATGTGTCGGATAGAACAGTGTTAGTATGTACTTTGAAATTTTAATGTCCACATACTTGCTAGCTTAGGCCGTCGAACAATTTACATGTGTCAGGTACTACAGTCAGGTACTACAGTCAGGTACTACGTCAGTGTACTACATACATACATAGATTCACGCCTGTTTCAGGTACTAAAGCTACGTAAAAACATAAATCACTTTTTTAATTTGAGTGTCGATTTTAATGTATGTTACAGAATATTGTTAATAATGAATAATCAATACTGCTAGACACGACCCGACAGCGGTAATTTCTGTCAGGCGCTTTAAAGCTCGTAAAAAATGACATTGTATTTACTTATAGTCTGTGCTTATATGTATGATAGTCAGGGAACTATTGCAATATTTTTTGTAAGTAGTCAGTCTAATTGTCGAGCTGAACATCCCCCAGACACAATGAAAAGGTCGCCATGAGTACGAGCGTTAGTCTACTAATTAGGTGGCATTATAACTCAGTTTTAACCTTAAGTTCTAATTTTATAATTATTAAATAATATTTTTACCCGTAATTAGTAATTATAAAACAATTAGTAATTATAAATTACAGTATATTAAAATAAGAATACAATTAAACTCTTAATTACTGTCTTTTTACTATATAGAAAATTAATGCTTTTTAACAAATGAATATTAATAATTGGCATTTTTATCTTACAAGAAACAAATAGACTAGATTTGATGATTAGATTTTGTAGTTGTAGGTTCTATAAGTTATGTCTATTCCTCTTTCCTTGTCTAAAGACAGCGTTCATCCAATTAACATTCGGAGTAACATTGGATTGACTGGTTAATGACAATTTAAATAGTGGGTTTACATTTTAACAAAATGCATCTTATTTACTTTATAGATGACACCTGCACCACCAACCCCGTGTTCGTGTACAGCGGCCGAGCTACTGCGCCGAGCGAAATGTGCCAAAACAGGCGGTCACAGTTAAGTGAATAAAATCAACACTTTTTGTTTAATACGAATATAAAATATACATTTACCATAACAATGAATATGTTTACAATTATTCCATGTAAAAAACTTAAAATCTATACTAATATTATAAAGCTGAAGAGTTTGTTTGTTTGTTTGTTTACTTGAACGCGCTAATCTCAGGAACTACTGATCCGATTTGAAAAATTCTTTCAGTGTTAGATAGCCTATTTATCGAGGAAGGCTATAGGCTATATATCATCACGCTAAGATTAATAGGAGCGGAGCACCAATGAAGAATGTTTCAAAATCGGAGAGTATTTTTTCCTTTTGAGAGCTTCCGCTGCGTGCGCTGCGTAAACAGTTAAAGTTTCGCAAAAATCATGTATGAGAGAATTGTTCCCCTTTAAAAGTTCTAAAAAAAAGTCCGCGACAGCATATGCCTATCTTTTAAGGTTGGCTCACTATAACCATTTTTATGCTAACGAAATTTGTTCTAAAATAATGCATTATTTGCGAAGGTATTTTTATAAACATAATATTAATCCTTATCCAAATAAATATGTTATTCATCACAAGTATTTAATTTAAAACAAAATTGCCCTTTACATTATTCGATTTCAATGAATATCTTAGGAGATATAGCAGTTTTAAAATAACATCGCAGCAAAATAATTACCCATTACAGACATAGTACAAACGATGTTTCTCCTGGTTTATTCTGCGTGATTACTACTGGTTCGATTTGAAAAATTCTTTTAGTATTGGATAGCCTATTTATCGAGGAAGGTATATAACATCACGCTACAACCCACGGGGGCGGCGCAGTAACGATAAACGCGGGTGAAACCGCGGGAACATCTAGTAATTAATATTTTTGCCTACAAAATTATGTAACTTTGCACAAAAAAAATGGAAAAACGTAAGCTCGTGTTACGTGATTTTTAGATTATCTATACTTAATATTATAAAGCTGAAGAGTTTGTTTGTTTGTTTGTTTCTTTGTTTGCTTGAACGCGCTAATCTCAGGAACTACTGGTCCGATTTGAAAAATTCTTTCAGTGTTAGATAGCCCATTTATCGAGGAAGGCTGTAGGCTATATATCATCACGCTAAGATCAATAGGAGCTGAGCACCAATGAAGAATGTTTTAAAATCGGAGGGTATTTTTTCCTTTTGAGATCTTCCGCTGCGTGCGCTGCGTAAACAGTTAAAGTTTCGCAAAAATCATGTATGACAGAATTGTTCCCCTTTAAAAGTTCTAAAAAAAGTCTGCGACAGCATATGTCTATCTTTTAAAGTTGGCTCACTATAACCATTTTTATGCTAACGAAATTTGTTCTAAAATAATGCATTATTTACGAAGGTATTATTATAAACATGATATTAATCCTTACCCAAATAAATACGTTATTCATCACAAGTATTTAATTTAAAACAAAATTGCTCTTTACATCATTCGATTTCAATGAATATCTTAGGAGATATCGCAGTTTTAAAATAACATTGCAGCAAAATAATTACCCATTACAGACATAGTACAAACGATGTTTCTCCTGGTTTATTCTGCGTGATTACTACTGGTTCGATTTGAAAAATTCTTTTAGTGTTGGATAGCCTATTTATCGAGGAAGGCTATAGGTTATATAACATCACGCTACGACCCACGGGGGCGGCGCAGTAACGATAAACGCGGGTGAAACCGCGAGAACATCTAGTAAATTATAACAGTAGAAATCTATCCTATTTTACAGCTTAAACGAAACATAAATAGTTATATTACAATTTCTCCGTCCCAAATATTTAAATTATCGGTTGACAATGACAGTGCTTGATAAATATGTATCTTTATACATATTTATCAAAAAAGCACTTCAAATCCTTCATACAATTTTACTATGGCGGCCGCGCGCTGATTTGAATATGCGCCGCACAAGCTTTGTCATTATTTGTCTTACGCTCGGCGCAGTCTTAAATATTTTGATTGCTAAGTTGGTTCAAGCTACTCTGGTACAATTCGTGTTGTACTCGCGTACAAGTGCGTAAAACAATTTTACTACATTTAAAATACTGGATCCATTGCACACGTCACCCACTCCAGGGTATATTTATGGAAAATGTTAACTTGTTAGTTTTTATATTATAGGTATAACATTTCTGGTTTAAGAACATTATTCTTTTAAGAATTACAATAATTCACTTACTGAGAATCCATATTTAGAATAAATGAGCGTACAGAAAAATGGACTAAAATAAAATTTTATATAAATATAAAGCGGATAAACTTATAATTTTATGTTAAACGTATCATATAATATATTAAGTTTCAATTCAAGGATGTTTTGAGGTTTCAAAAATTCGTAAATGTCATAACATTCCTTTTGGCACTTGTTTTTGAACCCAGGTCCAAATAATACAAATTAAAATTCATCATTCATTTTGATTATGGTATTTAGTTCATTAGTGTAAAATAAATCGTGGAATGATTTCTAAGCCTAATGCCAATTTAATGTATAATATTTGCGTAAATAACAAATATCATTATATAGTAACCAATTACGATTTGTATGCGAACTTAAATAGCAGAGTATTGCTATTTAAAATTCATAATATGTTATGATAATATCGATTAGCATAATTATACCTATGTATGTATAAATATAGACGATGTTATCTACGGCGGCGACGGATATAGACGCCATATTCTGCAGACTGTTGTTTAAACTACAGACTAATCTATTTATAAAAAGTATCTGTATCATAGATAATATATTTTTTTAAATTACCATAACCGATTGATATGCAGGCGCCACTGTCTAATGTCCTTATTATTTACCTCAGACAATTTATCGTTGATATATTCTGTAGGTAGTTAAAAAGCAATCAAAACAAGACTGTACCCGCTATTTAAGTATTTGAATACGATTATAATAAAATATATTTCGGAGTTTTCCGTCTTTTAACGAATACTCTTACTTGGCATTGTTGAGACTGGCGCCATCGCCATGGCCGGTTTATATTGTTTTGTTTTTTAGACGAATACCTCGATTTCTTTTTGATGTATGATACCTACGGACTAGGGACTATAACATTAATATTTAAATGTACATTCTTTGTTGTTACGGATGTTTGGAATGAACCACTAAATATGTTCTAGTAGGTAGTGTGTCTGTCTGCTGATACTGGTCGCCCACGATTTATTTTATTATACGATATAAATGTTATACATTCAGAAATATTTTTATCACGTGTGCCATTTATTAGTATTTATTCAATATATCACGAAAAGACGTCACAAAAAATTGTTCTATGTTCTTCTATGTATCAGGTGTTCATATTTTTTTAAGAAATCAGTTTTCTATATTGTCGCTTATACATAGGAAAAAGTATTGTAATGATTAGTATATATTTATAAGTCCACAATGGCATATTTACTAACAGCGTCTTTCAAAGGGAGAGACCATAAAATAGAAAGATTATCTAGGAAAAATGAAAGGTTTAATAATAATAATAATAATATTCTACCACATACACACAACACCATCTAGCCCAAACTAAGCAGAGCTTGTACTATGGGTACTAGACAATGGATAAACATACATATATGCTTTTTTTTTGTAAATACATATGTACATATTATACATAGAAACACCCAGACCAAGACAAACATCCATGTTCATGCACACAAATGTTTGACTTGTGCGGGAATCGAACCAGCGACCTCAGGCGTGGCAGTCGGTTACACTAACCACTACGCCATCGAGGCACTTAACACTTAAGTATTAAATCAGGAGCAAGATTATATTGTGGCTTAGTGATACAATTAAGTAGACGAAGGACGAAATTTACGCGTTGTCTCGGGGAATTCGAAAACTGTAATAGATTTAAAAAATTTAATTATAACCTTCAATAACTTTAAATAAATGACACAAAAAATTAAAAACAGTCTGTCTTCTATTTGCATATCATTAAAATCTGTAAATTAACATATTGATTGACAATTATTAGATAATAAAACAGCGGGCGTGTTTATGACACTATGTATCGACACTATACCTATATACGTCGTGAAATTAATTTATGTTGATGAAGTGAGTTTGGTAATGATGATGTTTATGGGAGATGATGATGATGGCGATAATATTATTA
Source organism: Catocala sponsa (assembly GCA_963564715.1). Classification (NCBI taxonomy): domain Eukaryota; kingdom Metazoa; phylum Arthropoda; class Insecta; order Lepidoptera; family Erebidae; genus Catocala; species Catocala sponsa. Next base: position 435,310 of record OY751339.1, read on the forward strand.
ACGAAGGTTGATGCGTTACCTTGGGTTCTATGAATATCCAGTGATGATCAGGAGCTAATTACAATATGGTAGCATCGCTGTGTGTGCTCCACAAATCGTGGTGCCGAGGCTGGCTGTTCCTTGTGTCCACTGTTTGAAAGCTTTATTAAGTTCCTCGCGATGCATTAATAATTCCTAAGGCGGAAGCTGTATTGTAAAATAATTTAAAATTGTGTTACAAATCACTTCATTCTTCTTAATCTCTACAGCTACCCTAAATCTATACTAATATTATAAAGCTGAAGAGTTTGTTTGTTTGAACGCGCTAATCTCAGGAACTACTAGTTCGATTTGAAAAATTCTTTTAGTGTTAGATAGCCTATTTATTGAGGAAGGCTATAGGCTATATAACATCACGCTACGACCTACGAGGGCGGCGCAGTAACGATAAACGCGGGTGAAACCGCGGGCATATCTAGTTCTTATATACAATCTATACTAATATTATAAAGCTGAAGAGTTTGTTTGTTTGTTAGTTTCTTTGTTTGCTTGAACGCGCTAATCTCAGGAACTACTGGTCCGATTTGAAAAATTATTTCAGTGTTAGGTAGCCCATTTATCGAGGAAGGCTATAGGCTATATATCATCACGCTAAGATCAATAGGAGCTGAGCACCAATGCAGAATGTTTCAAAATCGGCGGGTGTTTTTTCCTTTTGAGAGCTTCCGCTGCGTGCGCTGCGTAAACAGTTAAAGTTTCGCAAAAATTATGTATGACAGAATTGTTCCCCTATAAAAGTTCTAAAAAAAAGTCCGCGACAGCATATGTCTATCTTTTAAGGTTGGCTCACTATAACCATTTTTATGCTAACCAAATTTGTTCTAAAATAATGCATTATTTGCGAAGGTATTATTATAAACATGATATTAATCCTTATCCAAATAAATACGTTATTCATCACAAGTATTTAATTTAAAACAAAATTGCCCTTTACATCATTCGATTTCAATGAAAATCTTAGGAGATATCGCAGTTTTAAAATAACATTGCAGCAAAATAATTACCCATTACAGACATAGTACAAACGATGTTTCTCCTGGTTTATTCTGTGTGATTACTACTGGTTCGATTTGAAAAATTCTTTTAGTGTTGGATAGCCTATTTACCAAGGAAGGCTATAGGCTATAGGTATAACATCACGCTACGACCCACAGGGGCGGCTCAGTAACGATAAACGCGGGTGAAACCGCGGGAACATCTAGTTAACTCATAATAGCAATAAACATATTAAGAGTAAATTCAAAACACGAAAGGTATTAAAGCATGAGTTTTCCTAAATGACAGATGACGAACTGTTTTTCAAATAAATAGGCAAGTCCTGCAGACGAGCCGCAAACATAGCACAGTGAATTATAGCTCTGGTGCCGACTAGTGCCAGGGTTCGTGATGGCGCCGCTTAGCCTTAAGCTGGCTGCGTCACGGGTTCATAAAGTAACATTAATCATTGAAAGTAGCGAACATATTTAAGATAAATTACAATCTTTAAACAAACGTAGTAACGGATTATAATGTAACAATATGTCTGTTTATTTATTTGGACATCAAGTAGTGGTTACATTATTTATACATAACTTGGCTAAATGCACAACATTTCAAGGCATCACAGCATTTTTTTTTACAACTAAGTTGGCACACTCACTCACCAAACGAAACACAACAGTAGGAACAGTGCTGTTTCACGTCGATATTCTGTGAGAGGGTAGTACTTCCACGGTCGAGCCGGCCTTTCATGTTGAAATTAGCGAGGCTCTACTACTCTGAAAAAGTGTGACTACTCAGTGAGAAAAAGTATAATAACAATAAGTGCAATATTAACTAACTAAAAACAGAATTTATTATTAACTAGCTGACCCGCGCAACTTCGTCTGCGTCACATAATAGAGAGAGTGGGTTGTAGGCACCTATAATACAATTTTAAAGGAGCTAAAACTTATCCACGAACCACATAAAAACCATTGAACAAAATTTTATAAATTTACCTACAGTGCTAATTTAAAATCACGCAGAATAAACCAGGAGAAACATTCGTTTGTATGTCTGTAATGGGTAATTATTTTGCTGCGATGTTATTTTAAAACTGCGATATCTCCTAAGCGGCGACCACTTTCGGGAGGGTACGTGGGTCCTTCCGTCCGTCGGATCGGCTATCGCCATACCATACAGTAATATGACGAAACTTGCTCTGCGCCTTGCCTCACTTTGCTGCGAGAATAGCCGCCTCTTTTTTTTACGTTTCCCCTTCCTTTCACTCTATGGCAGTACGAACAAAGCATTGTCGTTTAACAGCAGCCAATCGCCGCAACCCCACCGCTGCTTCCTCTTCCTGTGTCGTGGAGTTTATTAACATCAGAGGACTCCATGCTAACCATAATGCCGTCCATAACCACCTGGAGACGGCTCGGCCGGCAATGCTTTTTCTAACGGAGACACAAATACGCCGTCCTGCAGACACGAACTACCTGCAATATTCCGGCTACGTGCTAGAGGAGTATTTCCTCGCGAAAGCCGGGGTATTCTTGTTTGTTAGGGCGGATATTTGCTGTCGCCGTCTACAATGCCTAGAGGACCCTTCCTTCTCTGTCCTTTGGGTACACGTAGATCATGGCTCTTTCAGCCAAATCTACATGTGCCTCTACCGATCCCATTCAGGAGTCGCTGAGACAACTCGACTCTTCGATTACCTGAGTCAGGCGGCAGACGACGCGCAGGAGCGGTTTCCGAACGCTGAGTTGGTGTTCTTGGGAGATTTCAATGCCCACCATGAGACCTGGTTGGGTTCTCCCAAAACAGAACACGCGGGACGAACTGCCCATGCGTTCGCTCTCACGCATGACCTGTCTCAACTGGTACTCCAGCCCACCCGCATACCAGACATTGCAGGTCAGGCGCCCTCTCTGCTCGATCTGCTGCTGACGAGTAACCCGAACCGGTACAGTGTGTCGATTCGTGCTCCTCTGGGCACCTCAGACCACTGTCTGGTTTGTGCCACAGCTGTTGTTGTTACGCCCCCACGACCCGAGGAGGCAAGACGACGACTGTGGCACTACTCGTCAGCAGACTGGGATGGAATGCGGGAGTACTTCGCATCCATCCCTTGGGCTCAACGCTGCTTTGAGAACAGGGATCCATCAGAGAGTGCTACTGCTGTCGCTGGTGAAATCATCCTGGGTATGGAATATTATATTCCATACAGCGATGTCACGAGCGGCGGCAGGAAAAGGCTCTGGTTCGGTCGTGAATGCGCTGATTCTGTTGAACGCAAACACACAGCGTACCGCGCTTGGACCAGGGCTCGCACTCTCCACGACTCTAACGTGGATCACCTGACGGCAGCGTTCAACCAAGCCACAAAGGTCTGCAAGAGGGCATACTTAAGAGCGGATGCCCAGCGCGTCGCACGGTTCGGCCAGGAACTCATGGTGCATCCTACGGGCAGTCGTAGCTATTGGCGCCTGGCCAAAGCCGTGCAGTCCAACTTCTGCCAGACCTTGCTGCCCCCTCTGAGATATCCGAATGGATCACTGGCTCATCGGCCGCAGGAGAAAGCAGATCTGCTTGCAAATCTCTTTGCGACCAACTCCCGAATCGATGACTGCGGTTCGCAGCCGACTAACGATTGCCAACTGCGGCTACACCATGCCTGATATATATATCAAGCAAAGAACCGTTCGTGCAATACTGCAGTCTCTCGATGTTCGGAAAGCCAGTGGACCTGACGGCATCCCAGCTGTGGTCCTCAAAAAATGTGCAGTGGAGTTGACTCCTACACTTACGCGCCTATACCGGACGTCTTACGCCGCAGGCATTGTGCCTGAGGCTTGGAAGGAGGCGAACGTTCAACCGATTCCCAAAAAGGGGGATCGTTCCGAGCCAAGCAACTATCGACCCATAGCTATCACCTCGGTGCTTTCCACGGTGTTCGAGCGGATTATAAACACCCAAATTGTCCGCTACCTGGAGGATCAATCGTTGATCAATGATCGCCAATACGGCTTTCGGGCTAAACGATCAACGGGTGATCTTCTAGCGTTTGTCACGCACCTCTGGGGTGAGGCTATGGACAAGCACGGCGAGTCCTTGGCTATCAGCCTTGACATAGCCAAAGCTTTCGATAGAGTTTGGCACCGGTCTCTTCTTTCCAAGCTTCCGGCCTATGGCTTGCCCCCTCAACTGTGCACCTGGATTGCAAGTTTCCTGCAGAAGCGTCGTATTCGGGTCCTTTGTGACGGTCGCGCTTCCAAATTTATGCAGGTCAGTGCAGGAGTGCCTCAGGGGTCTGTCTTATCCCCTACGCTCTTTCTTCTGCATATCAATGATATGTTGAATCTCGGCAACATACACTGTTATGCGGACGACAGTACCGTGCATGGGCGATATCTCGTACGTCCTGGGGCCAAACAGGCTGAGGTTGAGGGGAATCTTGATCCTGGCAGAATCTTGTCGTTGAACTTAACCAGATCTTGGACCGCATCTATGAATAGGGTGCCAAGAACTTGGTTGAGTTCAACGCCAAGAAGACCCAGGCATGCGTGTTCTCAACAAAAAAGTCTCCGTTCCTTCCCCTCCCTTCTCTGAAGAACACTCCACTGGTGATACGTGACAGCCTCTCCATCTTAGGTATGGATCTTTGCCGCTCCCTTAATCAGAAAGCCTACATCGAGAGCGTCATTAAGCAAGCTTCGCGAAAACTCGGAGTTCTGAACAGGGTGAGGCGGTTCATCGCGCCTGGGCAGCTGTGCCTATTGTATAAGGAACAAGTGCGCCCTTGCGTGGAGTACTGTTCTCATTTTTGGGATGGCTCCGCGCAGTACTTGCTGGACGCTCTCGACAGGTTACAGCGGCGGGCTGTCCGTATCATCGGAGATCCAGAGGTCACGAGTTCACTGGAACCTCTGCAACTCCGTAGGGACATTGCCTCATTGGCATGTTTCTACAGAATATACCACGGAGAGTGCTCTGAAGGGTTATTCCGCCTTATCCCGCCCTCCTCTTTCCTATCCAGAACAACGCGTTCTGGGTTTAGATGCCATCCTTACACAGTAGAGTCGACTAGAGCGCGTACCAACAAGTTTGGGTCCTCATACCTCTGCCGAACAACCAAGGCATGGAATTCTCTGCCAAGACACGTGTTTCCTTCTTCCTTTGATCCTGGGTCCTTCAAGCGGGGCGTGAAAAAGCACCTTCTCAGGCCGTCAAAGTAGAGACCTCAACATCGCCTCGGCTGCTATGAGGGCGGTGTGGAGGCCACTGCTCTTAGACCACACGACTGCTTACCATCAGGTGGAGTGCGGTCATTGAGACGAGCAAAAAAAAAAATTCATTGAAATAGAATGATGTAAACAGCAATTTTGTTTTAAATTAAATGCTTGTGATGAATAACGTATTTATTTGGATAAGGATTAATGTCATGTTTATTAATTAAACCACCTTCGCAAATAATGCATTATTTTAGAACAAATTTGGTTAGCATAAAAAAGGTTATAGTGAGCCAACCTTAAAAGATAAACATATGCTGTCACGGACTTTTTTTTAGAACTTTTAAAGGGGAACAATACTGTTATACATGATTTTTGCGAAACTTTAACTGTTTACGCAGCGCACGCAGCGGAAGCTCCCAAAAGCTAAAATAACCCTCCGATTTTGAAACATTCTTCATTAGTGCTTCGCTCCTATTGATCTTAGCGTGATGACATATAGCCTATAGCCTTCCTCGATAAATGGGCTATCTAACACTGGAAGAATTTGTCAAATCGTACCAGTAGTTCCTGAGATTAGCGCGTTCAAGAAAACTCTCAGCTTTATAATTTTTTGTCATCATTAGACAATACAAACATGTTTTCTTAGGCGCACGCCGCCGGCCCCCCGGCCAGTACCTCCGCAACCGCTATGTCCCTGCATTTTAAATCTGTAATATCTTCGAAAATATTAATTTAAATTATATACTGTAAAACGCCATATTGATCTATATTAATTGCACAATGTATTTAAGTTACTTAATTGGATAAGGATTAATGCTGTATTGCTTAAATCGCTTCGTAAATAAGCCATTATTTCTCGTAAAAAGTAAAGGATAAAAATGGTTATTGTGGGTTATCCCTAGGAGATAGACATATACCATCGCGGACTTTTTTGTAGACCTTTTTAAGATGTACAATACTGTAGTACATTATTTTGATCTATCTCGTAGGGTTCAGGCAGCGTTTGCAATGTAAGCGGGAAAAAATGTGTTTATTTACGACATCACATTAGAAACCTCTAAAATTATCAGTGTTTCTCTACTATATTATGCATGTATTATACATATAAACCTTCCTCTTGAATCACTCTATCTATTAAAAAAAACTGCATCAAAATCAGTTGCGTAGTTTTAAAGATCTAAGCATACATAGGTACAGACAGACAGCGGGCAGCGACTTAGTTTTATACTATGTAGTGATACTATATAGTATTTATGTGCCTGTTGGGGCTGTAGTCTTCCCAATATGGAAGACTGTTGTGTTATGTAGAAAAAGATAGATTATGTTTATGTAACGAGTGTTTATTGTTCACTAAACAATATGACATATTGAACTCAATATATAACGCACGCAGGGCCACATTAGCCTACGAAGGACACAAGTTATAAATACCTAACTATCGTATATAACGTTACATAAATCCTGACAGTTGATGACAGGTGAACTCGCTCTATCTACTCGACGTTCCGTAGTACGTGTACTTCGATCAGTTCGATCGCTTGAATGTTATCAGTTGTGACGTCCTGAAGAGTCGCAGTTGTACGGGTTGTCGTGTTTCTGGGTACCGAGCTGCTTTGTGGTGTGTGGCTCTGAAGACGTTGCTTAACCTTAAGAATGCCACAAGCTCCGATTATCATGCCAATCAGTAACAAAGTTGCATGCCTAGTGTAACGATGGGTATCGTGAGATTCCGCTCTCACATTCAGTGCCTTTTGTTGGGTTTTCACGGCGTCCAAGTCTGTTTGAGGTGACGTAATTGTTCTGAGTGATCTTCCAGCTTGAAAGAGACGCCGCTGCTATTGATGATATGATTGACTCCAGACTCCGGGACGTACTCGTCTCGATTAATCTTCACTGTATTCTGCAGATTATAGTGTGCGTGAATATTTACGTCGTCTCCCTTCAATATGCAACCTTCCGATAGCGTAATGACCCCAGTGTTATGTAGCACCTGTGACTTTATGCCAGCTGGGCAACATATCCGCACGCGACAAATGTCGCAACATGAGAATAGCCACGCGTCACGGCTGTGTCACTTGATCCACTCGTCATAACAATCGGTGTTCATTGTTTTACAGCTGGGTGGTCGTATGTTGTTGATAATTTGCGCTTCACATATCGCTGAGGTTGTCTTTAAGTTATAAGTGGGTAAGGTCATGGTGCATAGGAATTTATTTTCATTTAAATGTTCGCACGATGTTACATCACTTGTTGTAAGCGGCAGAAATAAGTCTTTCCCTAAGTTTACAGCCAAATAATTTGATGTTAGAAGTACTCTTATCGCAGTCCTGCCCTTTCGAGTGGGTATTGGTATCAGCCGATTCAGTTCATACTGATCATTGGATATTAATGGCAGCTTAACTTCAAATATCAGAACATCTTCGATAAACCTCATGTGGACGTGAGCCAGTTTATACATCTGTTGTATGCAGCTATGATCGTGGAGGCATGGCACTGACAGATCGTTTGGGACATGAGCTGAAATGATGTTTAGTTGTTCTTGAAACTCATCTGGCCGTAGTAAATGGGTATCCATTTTCCCATTTCGTACATCTGTGACCAAATCCAGTAATATGTCTTGTATCCGACGCAGGCTTGAGATAATCATACTCGCAGCAAGTGCACTGGTCGTGATATATAATACCTTTTCCTCTTCTGTCCTTACTTTATTTTCTATTTGTTCGAGATATAGGCTGATGGCGGTGAACTGTTTATTCATCACCTCTTCGTTTCGTTTGAGCATACTGTATTCACCCTCGATAATGGATGTATGTTGTTTGTAGAGACTTAGATGTTCTTGATTATTTTGTAGGTATTTGATGTCCTTTCTATATTTGGATGCAAATCTCTCGTTCAAAACTCCAAACAGAGAATTGGTTAGGTATCCCACTCCATCAATTAACCCTCGTTTTGAAAGTTTTCCGTGATCTGACTGCAACATATCGTTGTAATAGTTAAGTTCATCGATCTCATGCTGAAATTGAAATGCAATGTTACGGATAGCGGTGTCTTGAGTGTATAGCCTTTTTATATTTTATCTCTCTATGTTGCCCAGACTTCGCCAATAAGACGACATATTGTAGTACACTACCATAGTCCATCTGTCCTGGATCACGTGCATGTCTGCGATCTTGTCAAAATAAATAAGTTTGGAAGCGTCTAATTCAGTCGAATTGTAGAATTGTTCGACAGGTGAAGCCGCACACATAGTTAGACACATAAGCAACAGACACACGTATTCGAAGAATGTTTTGTTTCTTCTTTGATTCCTTAAGGGCGTGTTTTGATCAGTTGGCATAGCAGGTTGTTCATGTAGTCAATCACGTCACTATTAATGTAGTATTGCAGGGCTTCTTTGTGTTCTTTCAGCAATGTCCTGGCCGCACCCTCGAAGTTCGTCCCGTTGTCGCTATACATCTCACTGGGTACTCCTCTCCTAGCTCACAGTCGTTTTAGGGCCGCAAGGAAAGTGGTGCTGCTCAAATCAGAAACCAATTCTAAGTGGATCGCCTTGGTGCACAGACAAATAAATATGACAATATATCCAGACGTAGTTTTGATGCCTCTGCCCTTGTTAGCCTTCACTTCCACTCGACCGGTGAAGTCTACTCCTGTGTGAGTAAAAGGACGGGAAGGTGTTACGCGTGCTTTCGGCAAATCAGTCATCAGTTGACTACTCCTGTTTTGTTTGTAGCGTTGGCACTTGACACATCTTGTTAACTGTTTTTAACTGTTCTCATACCTCCAATGATCCAATATTTGTTGCGCAGATGTGTAGTGTTAATCTTGCACCCTCGTGCAATGTCCGTAGGTGTGCTTCATCTATTACTAACTCAGCTAATCGGTGACTGGTCGGTAATATAATGGAGTGCTTCTGCGGTTCGGTCAAACTTGAATGCGTCAATCTGCCTCCAACTCGTATAATTCCATGCTCGTCTAAAAACGAATTCAAACATAAAATATTGCTTGTTGGTCGTACGGTCTTATTGTTTCGCAAGCGAGCGTTGTCCTCAGCGAAACATATGTTTTGTATTGTTTTGATAATCGCATTGTGTGCATTTTCTAATTCCGCAATTGACAAGTTCAATGTTCGAACTTTATTCACCTTATTACGAGTATTATTGATGAAACGTAAAACCCAACACAATACTTGTATTACATGTCTCACAGAGCTATAATTTTCTAAAAGTTCCTCCGTGAGTAATGCGTGGCTCTGAGTAGCACATACTTGTTTATGTTTTTTCACCTCTTCTTGAGTAGTGAAATGTTCGTTATGGGTTGTGGTCTTGTTCTTCATTGTTCTTCAACCATGTGGGACCAGTCTACCATAGGGAATGTGTGAGAAGCTGGGATGGAGATAATCCTCGACTTGCGCAATCTGCGGGATTTTCCTCCGATTTGACGGGTCTCCAGTATGCTTTTGGAATTATTTCTGTTATTAAGTTAACTCGATTGGCAACAAAGGTTTTCCAGCGACTTGCATTGCCGTGTAACCAGCCTAACACTACCATCGAGTCGGTCCACGCGTGTATCGAGACTGTGTGTACATTTATACACTCTGTGACTTTTTTCATCAACCTTGTTAATAATAGGGCTGCGCAGAGTTCTAAGCGTGGTAGCGAAATGTGTTTTTTCAAGGGCACGAGCTTTGTTTTTCCAGCTACTAGCTTGATAACATGTTGATTATTCGCGTCTATGGACTTGCAGTAAATCACACATCCATACGCCTTTTCCGATGCGTCACTGAACCCGTGTAGTTCGATAGCTTTCTGTGTGTTGCTAAACCATCGCTGTATCGTTAGGTTTTGAATACTGGGTAAATCTTCGCGGAATAGCTTCCTCGTCTTTGATGTTTTGCGATAAAGGATCATCCCAGTTGACGCCAGAATTCCACAATTGTTGAAATATGATTTTGGCCTTAATAGTTACCGGGGAGAGCCAGCCCAGTGGATCGTACAGTCTTGACAAGTCGGACAATAACAATCACTTTGTTGTGACGTCACCCTTGTTGTAGGTATCAACGACTCGATTGCATGTAAACTTGTCAGTGCATGTGTTCCATTGAATACCAAGAGTCTTGTTTGTTTCAGCTTGTTTAAAGTTCAACATGTTTTGGCTAACCAAATGTTGGGGAAGATTTTCTAATAGTGCTGAGTAGTTGCTAGCCCATTTGCGCAGATTGAAGCCGGCTCCTTTTAACATCTTGATAAGTTCGTCTTGAGCTTTTCGTGCTTCTAAAAGATGGTTACTTCCTCCTAAAATATCGTCTACGTAGAGCTGATGGTCTAGGATAACAGCGGCGAGCGGATACTTCGGGCCATCGTCCTCGATCAGTTGTTTGATCAGTTGGCATAGCAGGTTGTTCATATAGTCAATCACGTCACTATTAATGTAGTATTGTAGGACCTCTTTGTGTTCTTTCAGCAACAGTTCGTCCAGTGCCAATGCTTCAAAATAGAGAGTAAAAGACATATATTTCGCTATGCATAATTTGGTTTTGTCGTAATATGGCCGACATCTATTACGCAAAAATGTTACCTAGAATTTCTTGACAGAAAAAGCCACAAATGTTCAGCTCGACCTAAACATTGAAGTGTTCTGTGATATGAGCATACTATTATAGTAGTTATGTATGCATTTCTGGTCATGCTACTTTAATATCAAGTCAGCCATAAATTTAATAGGTAGGGCATGAATCAGAACAATTTGGTTACTTTGGTTGGTACCTGTCTTGACCGTTGCGGTACAGTTAACTGAGGCAATTTATTGTAAGTGAGCTAAAATTCTGCATGCCGTTTCTTATCAGGGTGTTGAATTACACATCTTTATGGAGGCTGCATTTAAACATCGCATGCGAGGAACATAACGGCAAAATAAAAGTAATTTTATTGACAATGTTTGGGAACTCATAAAACGAAAATTTAAACCTGTAACGGTACTGATACACCAAAATAAAATGGACATGGTTTAGTATGACGATTGTCATACTTTATCTCCAGAATTAAAGAATATAATATAATATTCTATCACATATACACAACACCATCTAGCCCAAACTAAGCAGAGCTTGTACTATGGGTACTAGACAATGGATAAACATACATATATACTTTTTTTTTGTAAATACATACATATTATACATAGAAACACCCAGACCAAGACAAACAACCGTGTTCATCATGCACACAAATGTTTGACTTGTGCGGGAATCGAACCCGCGACCTCAGGCGTGGCAGTCGGTTACACTAACCACCACGCCATCGAGGCCGATAAAAAAGAAATAGATAGCATCAATTATCTAAAATTGACGGTACTTAATTTGCCAAGTACATTTGATTATAGTCATGACTAGATTTTGCCCGCGGCTTCGCTCGCGTAAATGTAGGTAGGTTACCTTAGGTTAGATTAGTAACATTTCTTTTTTCTGGATGAAAGGCACCCTCTGTCCTTTTCTGTACCCCTGACAACGTGTATGCGAACTTTCACCCACATTAAACAAGTGGTCGCGTAAACACTTGGACTTTTTAATTCGACAGAGCGATAGAGAGTACTTTGGTCCCATGGCGTGAGACAAGTTTGCTCCTGTTTGTCATGAAGTCTCGTGATTGATTCGTCGATCGGGCATTAGTAAGTTTCTATAAGGAATTTATCAGCAGCAGAACGGAGTGGCGAAGAGCCCAGTAGATACGCTATCACGTGAGTCTTATAATATAATTAACTAAATAAATGTAAATGTAAACATGAAATTGATTACTTTCACATACAAAAGTTGTATGAGATACAAATTCTTCGACCAAAATTTCCCAATGTCAAACATTAATTATGTTGCTAGACTTCTTCTGCCAAGTATATTAAGTTAATATTAAACACCTGGGAAAACCAGGTGCAGTCCGATATGTTTGCATATAAACATTAAGCCACTCACACGTTTATATGTTAGATTGACATCAATCTGCCACATGACTCTATCCGACTCGTAAAGCATTTTCCAATATCAATAGATAACAACATAAAACTCAACAAGATCATTATCTCCCTTCCATAAATAAAACATTTGTAAAAAACATTGGTATGTCTACAAAAAAGTTATTGAAATTCATCTCTGAGCTTATATGTTGTTGTATGTGTGAAATTTTTCACATGCCAGCGGCTCCGGTGTATTTTCCCAATCAACCGGTTCTGTTCTAATAAAAAGTTCTAAATGTTTGATACTAAACTTTTTACTGTCATCTACATAATTATTCAAAGTCTCTGCAGCAATAAAAACATTGTGAAATTGTTTGTTGATACTAATGTCGTCGTACTTGTTTATAATATAACTGACAATACGAATAATAGATGTGAAATTTTATTTTAATATCTTTTTTATATTTTTTTCGTATAGTCGTGAGACTTTGTATGTACCTATATATTATTCGCGTAATAAACATTTATTTGTACTTACAAGTAATCGTCTGTTAAAAATATTTTTATTATATAATAAAAATATTATTATATGATAAAAATATTTTTCAAACTCAAATAAGTATAAACCGCCTACTTGCAAACTGTCTCACTACCGGGCACGGGTCTATTTTAGAAGGGTAAGACTATAGTTCAGCATCCTGCAGCAACATCTTCGAGAACATTTATCTACTTATAAAAACAAGAAACGAATTCTAAACTGCAATTATTAACACGTTATTTTTATATTTGAAGTCTTGAGTTTTATTTAGAATTTGATTCCTGAGTGAACAATAGTAATAAAACGCGATATACCTACAATTAAATATAGCTTTACTATTTTAACATGAAGTCACGGTACACGGTATATGCGATTACTAATTTGTGCATTTTTTAATAATTCAGCAATAAAGTAATTATTGAAAAATATTACATCAATTTAGTATACGTCGACAGTAACTAAAGCCGGAAAGAGTTGAACAATCATAAAATCCTATGAAAATCAACAAAGGAGAATTAAATTGATAAAGAAGATAGTTGCATGTCTATATAAGTGGTGGACAAGGTCGTGGCGACGTCAACTAGTTCTTAAAGAATGTCTCCGCAATAAATCAGAAAGATCAAACATGGTTGTTACCCGGAGCGTGTTTGAAATTCGCCATCTTTATAATTTATTATACAGATAAAACAAAACTGGCTTTGTCAGTCAATTTACTTTGGGTTTTGATTTATGGTTGTATATTTCACTTAGTCTTTGTATGGGGATAGCATATTGTGTTTGTATAATATAATTACGAGTAGGTATGTATAATATTATCTAAGTGTAGCGCGCCTTTATCAATTATTGTGAGTCAGGTCACTCGGCGCGGGCGAAACAGCACCTCCTTAAAGAAAATCGTATTTTTAACATTCAAATCAAAATCTCAATTAAAGGCTTTGACATGAACTGCACAATAAATAAATATGCTGTCAGATTCCTTCATATTAGGCGGGGCTAATAATAAACTGGTTCTTCAAAAGAAGTATAGATGCTGTTATAATGAGGGATAGAAAAAATTAAATTGATTGTACATGCTTAATTTATGATAGAGTTAATTTCAGATAACATTAAAATGGCTGATGGCGAGGACCGAATTCTTGTTATAAACATTCAAACGTGTTGTTACGGCACACTAATTAGATGCTTGTAAAATATCAATGTTACAATATGGTCGTTAGTTGAATAATTATAATTATTTTATCAACGAGTTATAGAACTTTGTTCTGATCTGTTTTAGTTGGTGATTAATCAAAAAGAGCAATAGCAATTTGAACCTTTTTTTTTTCAAAATATCTTATATCAGAATTTTATATAACATGCATGCGATTACTATGATTGCTAAGTTACAGTATAGCGGATAGCAAAAAACAAACAAACGTGCTTGTAGCACAGGCACTGATGCATACAGACTATAACTTACTTGAGAGCATACAAGTGAGCGTATTATCGACATTCATCGATAATCTCGTAGGTTAAAAAACTCGCCAAACTCCATAGTCCTTCAAGCAGTGTATTAAAAAAAGCTGTCGATAATTATTATATAAATTTCGATCAATGTTGTCCCCGACAACAACCAACGTATGTTTGTAAGAATTAAGGCACTACCTTATTCCTTATTTTTGAAGTGAAAACTTCTTTAGCGGCGTTCTGCACTTTTTTTGTGATGGGTAAAAAATGTTAAACTCGCGTCAGGACACGTGACCTGATCGAAAATTTGTAAGACGGAGGGAGAATTGTCATGTTTGTGTACGATAGCGCAATAAATGAATATTGTATTTTACCACATAAATGATAGTACTTTTATACTGATAATTAAAGCAATTCGTGCAAAATTATTTCAAAAAACCATTCCAAAATATCAAAAATGCACAACGTTAATATTCAAGTTTTCACTTTTGCCGGCACTCCCGGAGTGCAACCCGTTGTTTTTTTATTCTTGTGGTTGTTCTTCAAAGTGTCCATCATATCTAATTTACCTTGAAGATGTCTCTTATATCACTCAGGTCTGGCGTCAATTCAGTTCTTACATATTAAGGCTGGTCTCACTTCACCGAAAATAATCCATTCAGGCGCTTTCTAATACACCCGATAATGATTGCCTAATCACGAAATATTTTAAGAATGTACGCGGACACACGCGTGTAATCCCAAAACATATATCAAAAGTTTGTTTGATTTAGCAACCTCCTTAACCCCTGACCTCTGGATTTGCGATAAAGTAGCCTCACATGTTCTTCATAGCTTTATGTATAAATAAACACTTAATTAATGACACAGATTACTTTAATGTCGATTAAACTGATATATACATAATATTTAGAAATTCAAACAAGAGAGAAAAATATACTCATTAGATTTGTTTGCTTATAAAGTTTGAATTTTATTCAGATTGCCAGATTTTTGCAAATAGTTGTTATGGAGACCAAATATATTCGGGTTATTTTGATTACTATTGTTTTTGTATTTATCAGCTTAATATAAGTCTTCCAAACACATATATTAGTTTCTATTATAACTTACGCCTACTGAGTTTTCTATATGCGTCTAGTGGATTTGTTGCCCAGTCTTGTCCATTGCCGGAGGGCTCAGAGTTCCTGTCCCTCCTAAGTTATACCTCCACATTTTGGCTGACTCGGCGACACTACTACATTTTGTCTTCTTATCTTAATGAGTTCACCTCATTTTCATGTACTTCAAATATAAATATAAGTAGTAGCTTTCGAAATAATCATGAACAAAGTTTAACAGTTTAATGGTAATGTTTTCTTTAACCTTTTACGGTACCCAGTAACGATTACCAACAAAAACAGACGTATTAAAAACAGAGATCAATCAGCGTGAGAGTGTGTGTTACAGCTTATAATAAGACCTTTAAAATGATGTCATCATAGAGTAAAGCTAGGTATCAAAATTTATTCTACAAGAAAAGATAAAATATAATATGTAGAAATTGACTAAAAGTGCTTTAGTTGTCCCTCAAAATCACAAATGCTTAACAATTTAGTCAAAGTAAGGTGCGCCTTCCGTTATTCTATTATTTGTAAAAGTATGTCAACAGGAGTCAAAACAATTAGAATAATACAAACATAATTATGGTCAGCAATTCAAAGTTTATTACCTTAAAAGAGTTATTTTACTTTATAGAGTATGATGTCTAAAGATACTTAACAACTCATCGCTGCGATTACTCACATGATTTACAAAATTAAAATATTATCAATGAATAAAACGCATTATGGATGTCCATTACATACAATGCACTTTATTTTAAATTTTTTGATAGTAAACCTATTAGGATGCTCCGTTAATAAGATAATTATTCTATTACTGTAATGATAATTTTGCTAACGGTAAATATAGTATAGCGTGGTTAGGTACTAATTCTGAAGCGAAAATCAATTAAAGTGCATAGTGCACGCTTCCTCGCTGACAATAAGTGGCGGTAGTGACTTGTGCAAAATGCGAAGTGTTGAAGTGGGCAGTCACCTTCAAAATGTCCTTGTTGATATGTAAGAAGGCGTACAGAGTATATAAACACTAAAAAGCAAACTTATCAGTGCTGTTAGATACATATACGTACAGGCACTTACGATACCTTGGGCTCTTTTCTCTAGGTTACAATACTTATCACAAAGTTTATCAAGAATAATACGTGCGTGATATTAATGTTGAAGACACCAATATATTATTTGTTTTGTAGTTCATAAGCTGTGCGTGGGTTAAAGGGGACATAGAACAAAATAATTGTTAAGAGTGCTGTCTACACCTCAGTGTAACTGTTGAAACGCGGTGCCAATGAAGGGCGATTACCGATAGAGATCTGAATTACTCGAATCTCCAAGAAATAGAATATTCAAAACTAGTTTTTGCCCGCGGCTTAGGTAAAGCTAAAGTAGTAACCTAACGGTTACGTTAGTAACAATATACTTACCCGATGTTACTCGGTGGTAATATAGACTATTAATGGAAAGTGAGTGAAATTAAAAAAATTATAAACAAACAAAAATGTAATCATTTCTCTTTATAATATTAGTATAGATATGTATGTATGTAAATAATCGAAAGCAATAAACTTTATTAGTAATTATTTACTCAACGTATTATGTCTACGGAAATACGATAGTAGATACCGCGATTTGGTCACTCATGTGGTAATCGACCACGACCTATGTGTCGTGAGTTCGTGACTCGTGTGGCGTGTTTTATAACAAAACATCATATCTTTTATGATTAGAATATTGTTCGATTCTTAGACACTTTAACTAGTGTTAAAGAATCAATGATCATTCGAATGTGCGATTATAATATGTTGTATATTCCAATAGCTTTTTTCGTAGCAATTGCACATATAATGTAAGCCAGTAAAAAGAATAGACAAAAAAATTCACATAAAAGTAATAATTTGAGATACGTTCTATGAGCGTGAATATGTTTGAAAATTATTCGACATTTTTTGGTATAAAATAAACAAAATTTGAACATGTAACATTTATTATTTAATTTTAGTTAAGATTTGACGTTTAGACCGGAGCTTTACATTGAACAGTTTTATTACGAGGATGGACCCTCTGGTTAAGGGCATCTTAATTAATCAATACATGCTTTGAATACATATACAACCTTATACATGTATTTAAAGCATGTATTGTTCTATTAAGGTATCTCTTATTATAAACAGTGCATGAAGCAAAATAAGTTGTTAACGCTTAGCAACGCTTAAATATGTCATTCAACAAATACTGAAATTTTTCGTATGGTATATAATTTAATTACGTGGCACCCCGTGAAATTAAAGAAAATTATTAATACGGGAATAAGGGCCACCCTAGTATATACTTATATATGTATAATAATAATACCCTGTACTAAATTGTCTCTGTTCTCAGTGTGAGAAAGGTTAGGCCATAGCCCACAGTAGGTATATGAGAAATGAAAACGAATATATATTTAACTTTATGAACACTAATGTTTGAGATCTTATATTTACATGTGGGTTGCATCCAAAATATAATTAAATATTATTTTTACCAATTATATTTTATGAGGCAGTTATCGCAATAAACTTTGAATAACAGATGCAAATATTGCAGCTGGACATTCTTAAAGACATACAGGTTATTTGGAGGTTATCACGGCCCCAATTACTTATTTATGCTTAGATCGTTAGAGGCAAGTCTATTGTTAACTATCGAACGTTGATCCCATGCTCTTACTAAGAGTTTCTTGGCTAAAAACCCAATAACATATTGCTCAAGACAAACTTTAAGGTCATCAGTTACGCATGCGTTTACGTCAAGGGGTCAACGATGCACTCATTTAAAATATTTCACAATAAACACGTGTATAAAATACGAAGAACTTTTGAACGCTCGTGGCATTGCTGACCTAATACTTATAACGTTTTTAAGGTTTATAAATTTCATAGTCACTGTTTAATAAAATCATTTGTGTATTAAACTGTCCCAGTGCTGGGCACGGGCCTCCTCTCAGTGTGAGAAGGGTTAGGCCACAGTCCACTACGCTGGCCCAGTGCGGACTGGCAGACTTCACATACCTTCGAAAACTATGGAGAACTCTCGGACATGCAGGTTTCCTCACAATGTTTTCCTTCACCGTTAAAGCAAGCGATAATTAATTATTTGATACGCACATAATTTTGAAAACTCAGAGATGCGCGCCTTGCGTTCATAGGCTACGGTGACCATTTACCATCATGTGGGCCGTATGCTTGTTTGTCACATTAGTAGATAATATAATATAATATAAAATATTTTGCGAGTTCACTCAAATTAGACGAAAATATATACATTTTTGGGCTGACATAATTTTATGGCGTTTTTAATGTTAAATATTTATTTTCAAATAATAATGTTTTTTATTAATTCAAGCAGTTGATACAATTAAATATTGTTGAACATGTGAAAGTGATTCGCGCGACCCCGCCTGGTTACCGTGATAGGTTTAGTCGCTATGACCGGGATACCTTTCCTTCGGTGAGTCCGACATAACCTCTCCGCCGCCCCGCGGAGAGGTTTGCGTCGAAGCATTCCCAGAGGTAAAAGAGTAATTATAATTTGTTCGGCAAATAATTTGAGACTATAGTAACTCACAAGACTCAGTGTAACGAGGCAACCGCTAGCTCGGTGTGCCGTCCTTGCCAAACACTATGATTGCTGATAAATGATAAATGATATTTATTTCACAGAAAATGGAGTAGGTACATTTAAGGATGTTGTGGTATAATTAATACATTTAGCTCTTCCATTTAGTCACAATGTGGCGTGCGAAATGATTTACATTTTTAAGATGTGATATGTCACAAGCGTTCGATCACGTGGATTATGATATTCTAATAAAGAAACTGGAAGCCTATGGCATTAGGGGCAATGTTTCAAAATTAATTAGGTCATACTTAACAGAGAGAAAACAAATTACGGAGATATGTAGACTGAACATCAAAACAAAGACAGAAGAAACCTATGTCTCAAATGAGCGCTATGTAACTTATGGTGTGCCCCAAGGTAGCGTACTAGGGCCTCTTCTCTTTATTATATATATTAATGACTTACCAGGTGCTACTATTCAACCCATGACATTATTTGCTGACGATAGTACTGTGACCATAGCGTGTAAGGATATTGACTATTATAAATCTGACATAACAAATTCTTTGACATCAATAATTTCATGGCTTAATAATAATAATTTAAAAATCAATATAATTAAAACAAACATAATGCATTTCAGACAAAAGTCACAAAATCAATCAAATTTCAATATTATACACGACAACATTGAAATAAATGAAGTAACTAGTACTCGATTTCTCGGCTTGATTATTGACCAAAAGTTAAACTGGAAAGAACATATTGATAAGTTGAGTAATAAAATCAGCTCACTATCCTACGCTATATACAAACTTGCACAAACTGTGAACACCGATGCAATACTTACTGCATATTATGGCCTAATTGAATCTGCACTTAGATATGGATTAATATTTTGGGGTAATTCAACAAATAAAGATATAGCATTTAAAATTCAGAAACGCTACATACGTTCTATGTTTATAATTCAAAGTACAGAGAGTTGTAAACCATTGTTTATCAAGCACCGGATTCTAACACTACCGTCATTATACATTTTTGAAGCAGCTATGTTTGTGAGAAGTAATCCGCATTTATTTCCTAAGCTGTCTGACACAGTCAATCGAAACAGGCGTGATAATAACAAATTACGTATTCACAAGTCAAGGACCGCACTTATGCATAAGAGCATAATTTGTATGGGTCCAATTATTTATAATAAAATTCCAAAAGAGTGGAAACAGAAATACATAAATGTATTTAAAAATCTGTTAAAGGCCTTTTTGGTTGACAAGGCTTATTATAATGTTATTGATTTTTTGAATGACCATTTGTAGTACTATCATAATCATAATTTCGTTACATATCTGACAATTTACAATTATGTGACTACTGACTTAATTAACTGACATTTTATCGTTTTAATTTTTTACTTTATTTTTGACATGCATATTTTATAATTTTAATGATATTAGATCTTTATTTTTTAATTTTACTTGCATGCATTATATTATGAATATTATTAATAATGCTATTTTCTTTTTTAAAATGACACCTTTGAAATGTTATGTGCGTCAAATCAATTATTTTTTAACATAATTTTGAATATTTGTATACCCTAAGGGTAAAACATGATGAGCCCCTAATACACTATAACATCATGCATTTTATGTAAATGTATTCATGTTTTATACAAATAAACTGATCTTTATCTTTATCTTTAAAATAATTCTAATTATTGTATAGGTATGACAATTAAATTAAATTAGTGACATTGTTATTTAAAAATATATTTGTAATATATTATCATAAATTGTTTAACGTAGAAACTCCTTAAGGGAATAGTATGACATTTCTAGTAGCCATGCCATAAGGTGTTTCTTAAATCGATAAAGTGGTAAGTCTTTAAAACATTCCGGAACTTTGTTATATATAGTTATGCACATACAGTAACAATTATTTTTATACATTGTAGTTCTCGGAATGGACTCTAGAACTAACCTATTAGGATGCCTAGTATTTCTCGGTTACTTATCCATGGCCTTGGTGAAAAGGTGTGGGTAGGTTTTAACAAAAACAGAAATCTGTGGAATATACATACAGGTCAGAGGAAGTATGCCTAATGTTTTAAAATGTGGTTTGCAGGTTACTTGATTTTCGTAAGGTCGACATCTCCCGAGCAATAAAAATATAAATGTGTACATGCGTGTTATTTGATATGCTCTGATTGCCTCTATGGCGCAACAGTAGTGAATGCGGCTGTCGCGCGTGAGGCTTCCAATTCGATTCCCAAGTCGGACTAAATGTTATCGGGCTTTTTTGTAAAGAAAGACCATAGCCTGAGACTATAGCTGGCGAAATGTGGGCTCTGCCTATCCCTTCTTTCCTTATTTCGTTATAGGTAGATTGTATGTACATAATATGTGTGTAAACTTGTGGATGCCTATTTTACCCGAACCATTAACACGATTAAAACTTATTTTCTAATTAGAAATAACATTTCTTTAATATTTCTTTAACATTGTAATTTATCTTAATTAGCATGTCTGAAGAAAATTCGGAATTTATTTTTCTGTATTGTAAGTGTACATTAGTATTGTTTGTGATAACAGCCGCCATTACGTTGCTCAAGTACTGTCTCAGTGGCGCTGCGGTAGTGACTGAGTCACTGTTACTTACTTGCTTGGTGTCGGATCTAATTCCTGGTCGGGCAAAGCGGTATTGGGTCGTCAAAGAATGCTGGCTGGGCGTTAAGAAATGTTCAAAGACAGCACGGAGTTGAAGCTGCGGAATACGGCGATAGGCTCGCATCCTGTTATGTGAGACCTAGAGCCATTCTTGCCGAAATGTGGGTGTAATGAAATATGTCTGCCTATGATTTTGGGGCTATAGGCGACAGGCTATGTTTGTATAATATACAAGGTTATTCCTAGTATAGTGAAAACCTCTCAGGGGGTGATTGTACTTGTTATTATAAATAACTTTTGTTCTGGAAATTGACGAAATCGCGTAAAAAAAATCAGCTGTCCATACAAAATTGGACTTTGACCTCGGGAAAATGTATGGAACAGCTGATTTCTTTTTGCGATTTTGGCAATGTACCATAACAAAAGTTGTTTATAATCACAAGTATAATCACCCCTGAGAGGTTTTCACTTTACTAAGAATAACTTTGTATAATGTTTTCTTGTCTTAACAAATTTTTTTAGAAGATTATTCCCGCATTAGATATAATTCCTGTATAGTGGGGGACTTTACAAACATTCAGACAACGGACATAAAGAATACCCGGACTCGGCACAACCATTTGTGGAGCACACAAAGTTTTGTCCCGCGTGGGACTCGAACCCACAACAGTCGGCGCAATAGCAGTAGCGAGGCGACCACTTACACCACCATGTCATCCGTACAGTGAGTACAAATCACCACTGCTTGTTTGTTCTAGTGATATAAGACAACGTTCCGGATTTCGCTGTAGTTTCAGCGCCTCATTGATAGCACTGCGCTGAGAGTACTGGGTTCAATCCATTTACGGGAAAATATTACCTAATAATATCAGCCCTGAATTAAACTGTCCCACTGTTGGAGACGGGTCTCTTCTCAGTGTGAGAATGATTAGGCCATAGTTCACCACGCTGGCCTAGTGCGGGTTGGCAGACTTCACATGTCTTCGGGAACATTATGGAG
The DNA here is from genome assembly GCA_963564715.1 of Catocala sponsa. Taxonomy (NCBI): domain Eukaryota; kingdom Metazoa; phylum Arthropoda; class Insecta; order Lepidoptera; family Erebidae; genus Catocala; species Catocala sponsa. Next base: position 457,842 of record OY751339.1, read on the forward strand.
AACTCTCAGACATGCAGGTTTCCTCGCGATGTTTTCCTTCACCGTTAAAGCAAGCGATAATTAATTATTTAATACGCATATAACTTCGAAAAGTCAGAGATGCGCGCCTTGGGTTCGAACTCGAGACCTCTGCGTGGCAGTCCAATGGTTTCCCACTAGGCTATCGCTGCTAAAATTATATGATCCACTAATATTATCCTAAGTAGTGTTTGTGTCCGATTTTTAAATGCTTGTAGAGGCACCCACGATATATGTATAAATCCTTAGCGTAGGCGATGTTTAAAAAAAAGAAACAATTTAAAAAACAATGCTCGGTCTCCGATCTCATTAACTTTGAAATAAAAACTGCAATATAAAATAATTTGCAGTCGATTCAGAATAAATAAACAACAAAGTTTGAAGGTAGCGGTCATTCAGATAGCATACGGTACAAAACTGTTGATAGATAGTCATTGACATATTATTAGAATTGTGTAGTTTATTTATTAATTTTCCAAAATATTTAGGTACTTAGTTAAAAGTATTATTATAAGATTGCACAGGTGGCGTAATGGTTTAGGCAGTCGCCTACGTACATCTGCTCCGAGAGTCGTAGGTTTGAATCTAATCTTAAATCTCCACACGGGGCAAAAGATTGTGTAATCCACAAATAGTTCTGTAGTCGACACTACACTTAGACAGGCGTTATGTGTGTCCGTCGTTTGAATGTCGGATAGTGTCCTGCAATAAAATAATTATTACTAGTACGGGAAACGTCTTTTTTAAAGGAAGTTGTCTATCGAAGAATTAATTTTATAAATAATAAAAACAAAATTTGGGGCAGTCTTTGGGGACTGCCGAAAGGGGGCGGGTCGGATTTCTGATACTCTCTTAGCGGTTATTAAGGGGGTCAAAATTTCGTTATTTTTTGCGTAGGTCGTACCATTTCTGAGATATTGTTAATATTCTAAAATAATTCAAAAATGGAAAGCGTGGAAGCGTGACGATGACGCCAGTTCTATGATTTTTGTTCACCCAAGACGTGCTCAACGCGCCTTAAGCAGTTTTCACTTCAATAATCCAACCAAAAGCTTTAGAAGCTTTATCGGACAAATAAAACTCCAAAGTCTAAATTAACTGTAAAATCAAAGTCCACAGATAGTTCTGTGTAGTATAGGTGCCTTTTGCTCTATTCATCATCTCAGCCGAAATATGTCCATTGCTGTACATAGGCCTCCCTCAAGGTTTACCAGGCAGACCGGTCTTGGGCCACCAACCGCTCCCGCGACCCTTACCAGGTCGTCCGTCCACCTTGGGCCTATCCCTGCGGCATCTTTCGGTGCGTTTTGCTCTATTATTTTAAAAGTAATATTATTTTACAGATATTGCAGTCAGATTGCCCTGACAACCCAAGGACGACGTCACTTGTAACTTCGTGAGCACAGTTTCTGGTTTTGTTCACATAACTTTATGCAATAAAAATATATAAAGAGCTACAACACTTACGTCATTTTAGCAAAGCATCGTAGCTTTTGGAGTAATTATGCAATATGTAGGTAAACAAGTGTATTCGTAGCGTGGTGCCGTAAATGTCATGTCATCTTTTTTTAGTTTTATTGTCTTGAAACTAATAGGTTCTTCGGATCGATATAGCCGCTTATAATGGTCATTCAGTAGTCACCGAAATAATCATGTAATGCGTACTAGTTGTCCAAGATTGTTTATGTTCAATTATGTTTATACTTTCTCGTTACATGATTTCTATAATCATCATCATCATCATCATCAGGCTATAATAGTCCACTGCTGGACATAGCCCTCCCCCAAAGAGCGCCATAGCGCCCTGTCTTCAGCTTGCCGCATCCAGCATCTGCCTGCAGTCTTTCGCAGATCGTCATCCCACCTGGTCGGAGGGCGTCCTACACTACGTTATAATAATAGAAAAATATAAAATAATAATATAAAATAATAAATAATTCCCGTTTTCTATAATAGAAAACGGGAATTGTTTCTATTGTGCTCGGTATTAACATGACTGACAGACGGCAATGGCAGACTAAGTTTGCAGATCAGTTTGTTTGTGACCACGGCCCATACAACCTGCTTAAGACGGCAAACCTTTCATAAAGGTATGTAATAAGTAACATACCTAGTATGATTGCGTTAATACCTCGTCTGTTACATATATCTGTAACGCGCAAATCTGACTTTTTTGTATGATTTAAGAATTTAGCTGATCGAAATGATTTCAGCGTTGATATATCTGATCCAGATCGTATAACGGCGCCCTTTTTACGAGACTCCTAGGTATACGTGAGAGAAGAATGTAACGGGGATCCTCTTCTGGCTAACTGTTTTCAGCAGTGACTAAAAGTGATAAAGCTTAAGTACTTTTGGACATAGTCGAAAGCAAGAAATACACATCAATCGAATACCTGGTACGTATAAGTATGTATAAACGCACGGTTTATGGACGACAGATGACTCGAATAGTAAACGATTACAGAATCAAGATAATCAGCTACAATTTGTAATCATCAGAAATATCTGAAGGTGATTTTAAATTAAGAAGAAATAATTTACAATTTTACTTAGTATTTAACTTCTAACGTGATACATGTTTCTCAGAACGATTAAGTAGTTCTGTAGTATGGTCGATCATCACTCAGATGTAGCTCGAATGATAAAAATACATCACGGATCTACGGAAACAGCATATTTGGCAATAAAAAAGTTTGTTTACAATAAAATGATGAATCACATGTAAATCCCAAGAAACATCGGAATGTGGCTGGCGTCCTTCATAAGGCCGGCCGCAGTCTTAACGACTGCACAAAAACGAGGCTTATACCTACATGCTTGTTGAAGCTATTTTATTTTAAATATACTCAATAGACGTAGCAAACAAAATGTTTTTGGTTCATTCGCTAACATAATATGTACTATGAAATACAGCAACTGTTAAATTATGTATTTCTTTATTCAAATTTATTATCTGGCTTTTATTCGCGACTTTGTCTTTGAGAGTATATTTAGGCTGATATAACTATGCGTATTGTCTTAGATTTTAAGTTGAGATTCTTATGAAAATCTCATCAATACGCATTCAATAATTTTTCCATAATCACTGAACAAACTGGAAAATTAATTATTGATATTTAAAAATTTTTATTGTGACTCTTTCTTGGCTCTTGTCTGTCTCTTTTCTTTCCTTCTTGTCTTGTCTGTCTGTCTTACAGTTTTATAATGGTTCAGGTCAATAGATTGTAATATATTTGTAAATCAACAAGCGTTAAATGATGTTAATCATATCACAAATAGATCAGATCAAAGGAATTCAGAAAACCCCACTTAGCATATTCCAATATTCGTCTATGTATCTATTTATTAGTGCCACTTAACCATAAATACGGACAATGATTTGAGTGAAACATCTGGTCAACATGAACTTCAGTAAACTCATTCAGTTTTAAACTTTGACGTTCAAAAGTGATACTAGGTCACACCTAAATGAATTAAGGATTTTTTAGACTGATTACGATCATTTCAGAAAAACTAATAAATATTTTAAGTAAGTGTATACTGTAATACTAAAAGTAATATACAGTTTTGCAAATATGTTATTATATTATTGCTTTTCATATTGTTTCGATTTAAGTACTAAATCTTACTTCAAAAACGCATGCTACTTATTTAATGACTTGAACCAAATCTACAACAAATGCTGAAGATTATTTTAGTCAGATTTCTAGGATTAACTGATAATACAGCAGTAATTGAACAGTACATAGCAGTAATGCAGTACTATAATGCGTAAACTTGATCTTTGCTTCACGTTTCAATCATAGAAACTGCTATCACCTTCCTAAAAATAAGTAAATGTTCTAGAATACCCAAATAAAACACTTTCCACAATAACAACAATACCTCTAGTAATAATCGCGAGTGTGTAAGCAGATGATTTGGAATAAAAACAAGATGCCGAGCGGACAACGGTCATTCGCACTCTCGCGAAGCTCCAAGTCAGTCCAAGCTGTACTCAAGTATCTTAGAGACTTGAAACTACAAAACGTCGTGTTTACGGTATATTAATATCAAATAAATAAAATATAAAAATGGTGTCCAAGATGTTAGTATTTGTGCTGATAGTTGGTGCGGCCAGTGCTGCTACATTTATTGGGAAGGTCCCGCCAAAACCTCAGAATTTAGGTGAGTTACAAGTGATTTTTATATTATTAGTGCCCAAACTGTGTAGGTGCTGTTTTGTTGATAGTTGTTGATGTTGTTATCACAATTGGTTACGTTTATCTGTTGACGTACAAGTTGTGTTTGTTGTTGTGAAAGTTAGGTCTTGTGCAAACTTGCATATCTTATTACTGCAGTGAAAGTATCTGTCAATGTGAAAAAGCTTGCATGTTCTGTCTTATTATGGCCAGTCAGGCGTTCTTATCAGCTTCTGCACGTACACTATGAATTGTATGTACAACTAAATTAGAAGTATTTATTCATGTATCCATTAAATTTGATAACAATAGCATTAAAATTTTTTGTTTGTCAAAGATAAATAATGAGCTCATTATTAATAACGATTACTATTATTCATTTGCACTCATAATGTTGAAACTTTGACCTGAACGCCGGATCTGAGAAACCAAACACAAAATATGTCGAATAGAAGGTCAATTATCAAAACAAAATGATAAAAGGTAGCTTCTTTAGATTAACATTTGTGAATGCTTTGGGGTTTTCCTAAAATATTTGATGCCGTTGCTTTCGTTCGTTGATTAAGCCTCACACACAAAATAAATTTAAGTTGTTATTAAGTGGGTGTGATGTGAAATGGATAATGAATATAAACCAGTGGAATGCGGTCGAATATTTGTGAATGCGGATGTCACTATTAGGGTAGAACATAGTCTTTAGATTAAGATAGGTACGTTATGAACGTGTACGGTGTAAGTATGTATATACAGTTACATTTTCTTTTTGTGATGCAAACACAAACTCGTTCGAGTTTTACCGTGCATCATATCATCGACTGCGACATAACTACGTCAATTCATGCATAGTAAAATACCTTACCAACTTATAATCCAATGAACAAAAATTTTATATACTGCGCAATATTACATTTTTACATATTGCAGTTAGATTCAAAATACGAATGTTGAATCAAGCATCGCTCACGTCACCGCATTGGCTGTCTTTTGTATGAAGTCAGGGTTCACATTACGGTTGTTTATTCAAGGGTAGTACATAAATATAAATTCCAACAATGTTTGATTCTCAATCATAGCAATATACAAAGTATTGATTATAAAGAAAGTAAGTGTATGACTAGACAGACATATTGTACATAACAAGCATATGATAACATAGACGTGAATACAACATCCTTTGAATACAAGCATTGCTGTTTAACATTACAATTTTAATCAACCTTTACAATGTCCACAAAGCAAATTCCTAACTCTATAAAGAGCAACAAACGAATATTCTCATTGAGTGGAATGTTATGTAGGAAGAACGAAAAGTCGTAAAACTCAGCGCGCTAATATAAGCAAACATCGTCATAAATATCTAATTAATAATATATCTAACTCGTTTGTGCGTTACATTATAATATCGATATGTAGCTTGTACGTCACATGAGTGCTGTGGGTTTTCCTCACTTAACATTTATGATGCTATAATATATAAACATTTTCGGTTTTATTATATTGGCATGAGGATATTCATATAGTCCGTGTTAATGTATATTTGAGAATTAATTAGTTAGAAATAAAAAACTAAATTGGTATTAAATGGATCTCTTCAAATAATCTTGTCAACAACATTATTTTTAGTAGAATTGAATTTAAATGGAATTCTTCTCTTCTCCCTAGCCTTTATTATTCCCAAGTCACTTGGGGTCGGCTTTCTAGTCTAACCGGATTTAACTGGATATCAGTTTTTACACCTAAAGCAAGGCTAACGATAACCTAAGGCTAGACCAGTGTCAGGATATTAGAGGGCACTAATTTCCCAATAACGACTGCCATAGATGTTCATGGCAGCCGGGACCGACGGCTTAACGTGCTCTCCGAGGCACGGAGCAGGCGATAATTGTCAATCAATACGCACATAATTTCGACAAGTCATATAACTTCCGAAAGTCAGAGGTGCGCGACGTGGGTTTGAATCCGAGACCCTTTGCATTGCAGTCTGTTGGTCTCCCCACTGAGCTATCGCTGAATCTAAATGAATAAAATGTTTTATTCAAGTAGGTATATTGTACATAATGTACAATTGAAGTTATAACGTTATAATACTTTATAGATCAATTGGTATGATATTATATACACGTGTAGTTCAGGGATGTAATCCTAAAACATTACATACTTTGATGACTGTTTATAGTATCTGTTTTGATCTATATAGTAGGTGAGGATAAATATTGCAGTATAAATCTCAATTTAGTTTGAATGTAGATGGTCAAGATGAAAGCGTTTCAAATTAAGTAATTAAATACATCTCTAATCGACTAGGCTTTTAAAAATTCACTGTGGTGGTATATGTTTGTCTTTAAAGTCATTATATTTAAGCTATTGTGTGTGTGTATGTACTCTAAATATTGTGCTAGTAACAAATATGTTCAAATTTGTTTTAGAGCATAACATTGATTCACATTGCTAACTTTCTTTGTAACATGTTAAAAATTTGTCACGTTTAAATTAGATTTACCGATATTTTAAAATGCACCGAAGTTAGTGTGATACTTAGTAGTGCACTTGATTAAAACTATTGTTACGATAACCTTAACAATTGATTTCATATTATTCTATGGAAAGGCTACAATCTCTTGCAATTTGGTTAAACTTTAGAATGATTGTCAAATTGCATCAAAATATAAAAACAAGTGTGCAAAACTTTATATAATTTAGTGGCAAGATTTGTTTTTGCCGACGCACAACGTAGTAAGTAAATTGATACATCAGTCATCGCCCGCAGTCTTGAGTCATTTACTTCGATCACACCCATTATAATTAATGAGATTCGTAAAGATACAAGAAATAAACTTGTACCGACGCGACGCATGACGTTCTGCAATTTATATTATACTTGGATTTATCGACGGCTTTACTTGTGCAATTATTACCTAGATTAATAAGATAGCATTGACTAGAATTATGTTTTCTATATGTATGCCATTGAGCAGGGTGCCTTTGTTTAACAGACAAGTCCTGGCCTGCCTAAAATTATTACAAGTTGATAAATATATCTGGATATTATTTTTCCGTGAGCAAGTTATATCAATAGACCTCAAATCAGAATCGATGAGTATTCTGAACCCATTCGATGGCTGAGTAAAAATATGTTCGTATATGTGTGCTTAATAAAAAACAGACATACAGATATTACGTATAATATAAATAAGTACATGTCGCAAAAGCCTTCTTGACGATGTCAAGGCCCAAACACCTCGAGGTCTTAATGGTTACAAAAATATGTGCGTTGCGATTAACATCGCTAAAATATTTTCGTCTACCGAAACTTGTTTCTAATTTTCAATATTGTTTTAATGAAACACGTTTACCTGTTGTTCACGTTTTCCAATGGGATGAACAGGATCTAAGATTATAATACTAAATTGCCATATTTAAAACGTGTTCAGTTGTGGACACCTGTCGCTTGACATTTTAAATTATTATAACAGAAATCACGTTGAGTACCAAATATGTTGGGATTTGTTTTGTGATCTCTCCGGAGTCCGGTTTTATCAATAAAATAAGGGCTTTACAAAAACAGCCAAGGGGTTCAAGACCATTTATTCAGTAAAATAAATGAAAAAGCGTATACAAACTGTATGAAAGAGGTCTGATAGACGATAATTCACCTTCCTGTATACTTGAGAGTCACACATCAATGGTCGTCATTTGTATTTATATGAAAGAGCTGTAAGCGCCACAAGATTAATGATTATTTAAATACCATGGCATTAAAAATATTAATCAATCGCAATCAGTTATTTTAAATTAATGAATGTTAGCGGAAATCCTGTTCCGTTTGAGCATAGGCAACCTTGTTTGTAACTTGAATGACGTATGTTCTTTGAAGGATATCTGAGTACATTTTATTAATACATTATCACCCAAAGACGGACATAATTTTTCGCCGGCTTATAAATATCTTTTTAATTTTTTTTTTAATTTTGTAAGTTTATCTTTTAAATTGCACATTATTTTAAGTACAAGTTGTAGTTTTTATTCTGATAATGAATTTCTAAAAAAAATTGCCTCACAGTCTTATCATTTTAGAAATACATTGTGTTAATAAATATTAAATTGTGTAAATGAAACCTAGAATTCTATAAATTGTACTCATTCAATATTTGCATGCTATTGTAATATGACGACATGTGTTTTGTGCTCTTTGCTTTTTTGTCATCTTTGTATCCACCACATTTTATGCAAATAAATTTATTATTTATGTTTCAGAACACATGTACTTGATGTTCAGTCTCTCAACATTATTCCTTTGTCTTTAAGGGTCATTGCGTTCGTAGTTAATATAAAATTATTTATATGATTGAGTTTCTACAGTCTAAAACGGCAAAAATCAAGGTCGTTTGACTTATGTAAGTTTAAAATTTGAGTGCAAACAGATTAATTTTCTATATTTAGCTTTATGTTTAGGTTTACGAAAATTGTCTTAGTCATCACCTGTACGCACAGATAGGTTTTAGAAAATTCAACACTTATATGTTATTAATAACTTGGAAGGAATGATGTAGAACAGTTTGTGAATGCTAATTGATATTGACTATTTTCATTTTATTAATCTTACTAATTAATGTTTATGACTACGTTCAAATCATACCTCCTCATAAAAGTTTACAATGATTATTCTTGACTCTATGTGTCCTCTTTTGGTCAATAAACAATTTTATGATAAGATTTTGGTGTACATAGCTAATATTTATGTACACCAAAGATCGTCATCGATCAAAGATTGCTTTTCGCCAAAGTGCTTGACTTTTGAATCATATGATCACGTCATCGGTCTGGATCAGTAATGATAATAAAACTTAACAGTGAAAATACCGGAATTTTGGTATTGACATAAATATCGGCTCATTATTTGGTTGACATAGTTATTTTGGTCCTTACTTGATTCTTGATATTTAAGAGACTGTGTCTGCAACCCAGTTTAATAAGATTTTGCAACTGATGGTAAACATACATACATATATTCACGCCTGTTTCTCAGAGGGGTAGGCAGAGACTACGGATTTCCATTTGCTACGATCCTAATACACTTCTCTGGCTTCATTCACTTTCATAACATTCCTCATACACGCTCGTCAGTTTAAGGTGCTCTTAACCTGGCCTTTGTCCAGAACGTCTCTGATCTGATCAAGAAACGTTCGCCTAGGTGGTAAACATTCTACATAAACGTCATGGAGTTTTAATTTACATAATTATTACGACAATTGTATTACCAGTATATGACGTTATCAAAGATTAATAAAAAAATAACATAAAACAACGATTTTCTAATATTGACCAACATTTCTTATGTATTTCTTTTGGTTCATAACTATTTCATTAAAAATTATTTGAAATTATGTTTCTAAAATAGGTCTCTTTTAATTTGCAGCTAACCAAGATGGATGTTACGTCGAGGAGATCAATGAAGTCATCGCGTTCGGCGCTTCCATCACACCCATCGGCCAGTGCTACGGAATGCATTGCTCCAGGAACATGATTGAATATGCATCGTAAGTACTTTTATTTGAACTTGACTTTAAATATGTGCTAAAGCGTAACACTTATGAATGTTTGTAAAAATATCACTTTTATTTCATCATTTGCTTAATCAAATAAAACGGGCACCAAGTAAAGGAAAAATTCTATATTGAGTTAAGCTCGCTTTGTACACCTTGTCTTCGTCAATCTAAAAAAATTTATTAAATTAATATAAATATGCTGGGACTGTAACTAGAAAACCGTATAATTTAACTATCTGGGAAACAGATATATTTACCTTATGCATTAGGATTTAAAAATAATATTTATATTAATGATATTTGACAATCTTGATAATAACAATATTTTATTATTTCTAGATGTGGTGTTGTGTCCACGGACGACCCCAAGTGCTACGTTACAGACGTCGATCTAAGCAAAGCTTATCCTAGTTGCTGTCCGAACGTGAAATGCGATCTCGACAATATCCTCTAGATATCAAATTAGAATAAGTTAGTAACATCTGATTCCATTAAAGTGGTGGCATGCATTGGAAAAGAATTTGAATTGTGAACGAATGTTTGGCATTGGCTTCCCTTGAGAGAAATGATGAACGCTGATGCGCATAAGCACATTCCCTCGTCCTCCTTCAAATGATTACAATAAGTATTTTATAGTCAACGTTAGTTTTCTATTGCTAAGCCCTAGTTATTGTATATATAAGTTACTTGCTAGGGGAGATAAAATAATCAAAATAATATAATTACCACGTATATAATACGATAAATAAAAAAGCAAAAGGTTTATAGACTTTGTAAAATTGATATAAGACAACATATTACACGACGATATTTATGTTGTAAGTAAATCCGATTTGAAATAGCGTCTGAGTTTATAAGTATCTCTCAAGGAAAGCATATATACGTTGAGAAATTTTCTAGAGTGTATTATATTACAACTCTAAGCTAGTCAAAAATAAGGAATGGTGAAAAAGATGGTTAATGTTTGAATTCTAAAATAAGTGTATAAAATGTATAATATTCCTAAAAGAATTGGGATGAGAGATAAAACGAGCTGAAACCAATTAACCTGGGAAAAGTCAAATTAGATGTGGACATCATATTGATGATTGTAATTAAAATAAAATTGTACATAATATTAGTTATATGAGTAATGTCATCGTTGAAATGTGAAATCAGGTGTATTATAAGACTATTAGATAGAGTTCCTCATGAAAGAGTTAGAATGCTAACTCTAGAAGCTATCTTGGCACCAAATTGTTGTTTTTAAATATTTATGTTAATTGAATTAGATCTTATTTTAAAGAATATGTGTTTTATTAAGATTCTTGTGATATTTTACCTTAGCTCATGAAAAGCCAGTGATAAAGCAATGTATTGAAAATGTAACTGTTTAACAGAAATAATTACATGTAATTATTTTTATATATTTGCAATCTTCTTGCTGCTGAAAATTGCCTAACAGAAACTTCCAAGCTTACCCAACCGGAAATCCTACTTGGACACGCAAGGCAAATCTCATGCAATCACATTATATTTATTTATATACAAATATTAGACTTAAATTTGTTTGTTGTGGTAAATATGTCATTCTCAATCTTGATTATGTGACTATGGAACAAAATCCAAATTGCCTGACAGGTAAACCTAATAATTAAGCTTTTCCTGAACCTCTCGATCAGTTGTAGTATTTTTTTATGTTTGAGCTCTAAACCAACTCCAATAGCTTTTTGCAGCTCTATTTGTAATCACAGGTAAACTATAAACCTGCATAAACTTTTTCCGAATCCAGCTTGTCTTTAGCGCAGCTTATTAGTATTACCACGAACCCTTATGTAAATGTAGCTGCAATATTTTGCACAATGGGAAAATTATAAAAGGCACAATTATTATACACACATTAATTTAATACCACGATTAAAATTAGTTTGTGCCTGGTTTATATATAATAATTATTTTAGTGATGACTGACTTGATGGTCCAGAGGCTAGCCTATACAGCTGCTGATAATGAAGTCGCGGCTTCAAATCTCACCTCACGCGACCCATAAGTTATTGAATAGGAAGAGAGAGAGAGAGAGTAGAGTTTTTACTAGCAGACTAGAAATAGGAAGTCGAAATTGTTTCATGCTTAGGTCTCTTGCTCCGAGATTGAGGCAATAGAAAATGTACTTGTTTGTGCATATGATTAGTACTGTGAACTATAATATAAAATATATCATCTGCTCAGCTGTAGCCAAATATCCACTCGGTGTAGTTTACCGATTCTAAAAGATATAAGCTTTAAACCTGAATCGGGCATGGTTTAATTGAATTATTGCTAGGTTATCCTTCGAACACTGCACTTTTGTTTTAATTTGGTAATCGAGAAGCTTTCACCTAATACTAAGCAGTTAACGTCGCTCATAGTCATGCTTGTATTCTTTTGGCATTGCGGAAGCAATGCTCCGAAAACACTGTGATAAGCCGATATCTACGAAAGGCAAGCAAACATGATTATTCCGCATTCAGTTGGCAGTTATAATGTTAATACAGATTATTAACCTTTTTACCGCTTGTGTCGCATTTATACGACACATATTGCCGTGCCCCTACCGCCCGTGTCGTATTTCTGCGACAGAGAACATGCATGATTTTTTTGTTCTATTTTCGTCCTATTACCTCCCTAATGATTGTAGGTATTATTTTATCGATTTGGAGCCGGGCGCTAGGGGCACGGCAATCGATATTTTGCTAAGTGCTTAAAAGTTTAAATACATAATCTCACATCTATGTCTCTAAAGGCACTACTCACTTTCAAGGCAGTACTCACATACGCAAGCTATGGTTACCTAAAACCTTCGCTAGCAAAATATAAATGTAACCTCCACAACCACCTCTGCCTAAAACTAGGAGATGGAGAGTGTGGCGACTCCGCACAGATATACAATAAGCGCAAATTACGTCATGCAAATCCTAAATCGCACAAGTAACATTTAAACAGCGACTAAGTATATATACAAGCTGATCAGACCAGGCATGACCACCCAGCCTGGTCGGAGCATTCTCCCTTTGTGTTAGAGGGACATCACAGCCTGTTTCTCCAAATTTGTGACAGGACCCGACGTGATCATCCAGGACCCGACGTGATCATCCAGCACTTGACGTCATCCAATACCCAACGTCAATGGAAAACAGCCTTCACGGTCCAGTCTGTTATACTGTAGAATGCGATCTCTCATGAAGTCAGGACGTCCACAAACCGTTACACTTTCAAGACAAAAGTACGTGCTCTCCTCCTCGACAGTTTATCAGATTCTTCTCATCATTAATACAATACGTATGTATGTATGCATGATATAATACGTATATATGAGTATATATTTTATTTAGAGTATATAATATGTTTATTGGTATGTATATATTATCTACAAGTTTGTTCCTTGCTACTGTATGCACCCACTTCTGTTTATCTCTGCATCACCCTACGGTTGACTGGTAGAGAATGCACTTTCACTCACACAGCACTTCTCCAGTTGAGCAGCAATGAAGTCGCAACCAACCAGCCAGTATCTTCGGCCTCAACAAGGACCACCACAAGCCTGCAGCGAATACGCAGCCTGGTCTTCCCTACGACCTCACCAGCGTCAAGGCTCAACCGACTGCACACACGGTCCACGCAAGCAGGGCACTTTACTCGCCGTCAACGCAGCAGCCAGCCACGACGCAGCAACTACGCAGTATCAATTCCGACTTACTGTGGGACACACTGCAACGCAGCAACCCCGGCTCACTGGTTCACACGCACCGCACACCGCACTTAGACCCGATTCAATGAGGTCTAGCGGCATACAGTACCCGACTCACTGGAAATGGCGGCATCCTTCACTGGCACTGGTAACGCTGTCCAGCAGCATCGACAGCTGCCTCAATGCCCTGATCGACCTTCGGTCTTGGCAAGGAATACAGGAGCGACTCCGCACAGATGGAGAAGGTCCGCCTATATCCAACAGATGGCGCTATATGCAATAAGCGCAAATGACGTCATACAAATCCTAAATCGCACAAGTAACATTTACACAGCGACTAAGTATATACAGGTTGTCCCAGAAGATGTGAATCAAATTGTAAAGGGAGATTTCGTAAGTAAGGACCTTAAAAATGTGCTAGATAAAAAAAATAAACGAATTATGTTGTGTTGTTGGTCAAACGTACAAGATTTTCTTTGGTGCAAAAAAAAATACATCAAAATAATGCTGCGAATTCAAAACAACGTCAGTTTAAAAAAAAATCGTTGGTAGTTTGACGAATCAGTTCTTCACAAATAATAATAGTGAAAATAAATGAAAATTAGTCATAAACGAAGCACCTGTAGTTAAGTCTGAAAAAGTCGTACTTTTTTAAAAACTTTGATTTTTTTATTTTAACCAAAGTCATAATTTTTTTTTAGCACATTTGTAAGGTCCTTACTTAAGGAATCTCTTGTTACAATTTGATTCACATCTTCTGGGACACCTTTATAAGTCCTCGACATCAACCGTCGGGCCGCGGCTCGCTAGGCACGATTATCCAGCCTGGTCGGAGGATTCTCCTTTTGTGTTGGAGGGACATCACACTCTGTTCCTCCAAAAGAGGAATGTGAGATTGTGTAGGTCTAGTTTCTGTAGGATTTCTAATAGCATTAATTTATAATGCTATTAGAAAATGTTACCCTATTTGTACTTTTGGTACCAATAGGCGTTTTCAGTGCAGTGTTATAGCTGTGAAAAGACAGTTATAGTTCTGCACTGAATTTGATCAAATTTGACTGGATATATTTTGAATTCTAAGTTTAATATTGAGAATGCAAGTTCTAAACCAAATTATATACTTTGTATCATTAGTGATAAAATATATAATAATATCAGCCCTGTTTTCAATTGTCACACTGCTGGGCACGGGCCTCTTTTCAGTCTGAGAAGGGTTAGGCCATAGTTCACCACGCTGGCCTAGGGCAGGTTTTGACCTGGGGATGGCGGGCTTAGTGGGCCTGCCCGCCATCCGTTCAGCACCAGGTCCGAGAGGCGGCGTGCGTGTTCCCACGCGCGCCTCTGTGTCGAGTCCGTCTCCTCTCTAGGGGGGGGGGGGGACAGTAGGGATTTATATTAGTGGTGACTAGTGGGTAGGTAGGAGACCTCTGCGTGGCAGTCCAACGGTCTCTCACTAGGCTATCGCTGATATGACTATATATTAGGGGAGCAGCCATTTAGGAAATGATACACTCCGCGGTACAAATGTTATCACACCTACCGAAAATACCATGTTCCTTCGACCAGCAGACCCTCAAGAAGTATACAACCTGATTAAAAACTTAAAAAATAAAAAGAGCTACGGCATTGATGAACTACCACCATTTCTAATCAAACAGTGTGCAGACGTACTGACTCTTCCATTCTATCTGTTAATAAACCAATCCTTTGAAGAAGGGAACGTTCCCTGACATGTTGAAACAAGCTATTATCAAACCTATCCATAAAAAAAATTCAAAGACAGACCCTAATAACTACCGTCCGATAGCCCTCTTGTCAACAGCTTCAAAAATATTTGAAAAAGCCATGTGCGTACGAGTTTACTCTTTCTGTGAGAAATACAAAATATTTGATGAAGCTCAAAATGGTTTTCGCAAAAGTCGGTCAACTACTCTAGCAGTATACAAATACATACAGGAAGCGCTTAGTATTTTAAACAACAGGGAATACGCAATAGGTATACTGTTAGATATGACTAAAGCCTACGACAAAGTTAAATATAACATTTTATTAAATAAACTACATGGAATAGGTGACAGAGGAAAAGCGCATGAATGGTTCGCATATTATTTATTAAACCGCGAGCACACACTGGAAATTGAATTTTTTAATAACAATACCAAAGAAATCCAAAGTATACGTTCTGACAAGGAAATTATCAATGCCTCCATCCCACAGGGTAGCGTCATCGGATGTCTACTATTCCTGCTGTATATTAATGACTTGCCAAAAAATACACACGGTCCCTGCGTTTTATTCGCGGACGACATCTCCCTATTGGTATCATGCCGAAACAATATAAAATTAAATAACCAACTCGATACTCTCCTAAACAATATAAAATCCTGGATGAACCTACATAACTTAGAAATAAACTATTCCAAAACCAAATTGATAACTTTCCATCCGCCTCAAAAAGCGCCATTAAATATAAATTTTGCGTTCCAAGATCAAAAGTTAGAAGTAGTTAGCAACTTTACCTTATTAGGCTTAAACATAGACACTCATATAAATTGGAAATCTCATATAAATCAAATTAAATCAAAATTATCTAAGTTTTCATATGTTCTCCGCGAAGTAAAAAAATCCACAGATATCCAAACCGCACTCGTCACCTATTACGCCTATGCTTACGCTTGGCTCAGCTACGGCATTATCCTACGGGGAAACAGCACAGAGGCGCAATCACTTTTTACCCTTCAAAAGAAACTTATACGAATACTTGTACACACAGAAGATACTGATAGCTGTAAGCCACACTTTATAGAACACAAAATATTAACGCTACCTAGCCTATACATTTTAGAAATATGTAAGTTTGTTAGAAGTCACCAAAGTTTCTATACAACACGAGAAGACAAAAACCAGAGACTAAGACATAAAAATTGATAAAACCTACCAAGCTCCCGTCTTAAAATGCACTCATCTAGTCCACATGTCATGTCGATAAAAATATATAATAAGCTTTTTTTTTTTTTATTTTGCTTGTCAAAATGACCACACTCCACCTGATGGTAAGCAGTCATGTGGTCTAAGAGCAGTGGCCTCCACATCGACCCCACAGTAGCCGAGGCGATGTTGAGGTCTCTACTTTGACGGCCTAAGAAGATGCTTTTTCACGCCCCGCTTAGAGAACACAGGATTGAAGGAAGAAGGAAATACGTGCCTTGGCAGAGAATTCCATGCCTTGGTCGTTCGGCAGAGGTATGAGGACCCAAACTTGTTGGTACGCGCTCTAATCGACTCTACCGTGTAAGGATGGCATCTGAGCCCAGCACGCGTTGTTCTGCATAGGAAAGGGGAGGGCAGGATAAGGTGGAATAACTCTTCAGAACATTCCCCGTGGTATATTCTGTAGAAACATGCCAATGAGGCAATGTCCCTACGGAGTTGCAGAGGTTCCAGTGAACTCGTGACCTCTGGATCTCCGATGATACGGACAGCCCGCCGCTGTAACCGGTCGAGAGCGTCCAGCAAGTACTGCGCGGAGCCATCCCAAAGATGAGAACAGTACTCCACGCAAGGGCGCACTTATACAATAGGCACAGTTGCCCAGGCGTGAAGAACCGCCTCACCCTGTTCAGAACTCCGAGTTTTCGCGAAGCTTGCTTAATGACGCTCTCGATATAGGTTTTCTGATTAAGGGAGAGGCAAAGATCCATATCTAAGATGGAGAGGCTGTCACGTATCACCAGTGGAGTGTTCTTCAGAGAAGGGAGGGGAAGGAACGGAGACTTTTTTGTTGAGAGCGCGCATGCCTGGGTCTTCTTGGCGTTGAACTCGACCAAGTTCTTGGCACCCCATTCATAGATGCGGTCCAAGGTCTGGTCAAGTTCAATGACAAGATTCTGCCTTTTCCCCTCAACCTCAGCCTGTTTGGCCCCAGGATGTCCGAGATATCGCCCATACACGGTACTGTCGTCCGCATAACAATGTATGTTGCCGAGATTCAACATATCATTGATATGCAGAAGAAAGAGCGTAGGGGATAAGACAGAACACCTTGGAGAACGCTCGAACACCTTGGAGAGCACCAAGGTAATAGCTATGGGTCGATAGTTGCTTGGCTCGGAACGGTCCCCCTTTTTGGGAATCGGTTGAACGTTCGCCTCCTTCCAAGCCTCAGGCACAATGCCTGCGGCGTAAGACGTCCGGTATAGGCGCGTAAGCGTGGGAGACAACTCCGCTGCACATTGTTTAAGGACCACAGCTGGGATGCCGTCAGGTCCACTGGCTTTCCGAACATCGAGAGACTGCAGCATCGCACGAACGGTTCGTTGCCTGATACATATATCAGGCATGGTGTAGCCGCAGTTGGCAATGTTAGGCGGCTGCGAACCGCAATCATCGATTCGGGAGTTGGCCGCAAAGAGATTTGCAAGCAGATCTGCTTTCTCCTGCGGCCGATGAGCCAGTGATCCATTCGGATACCTCAGAGGGGGCAGCAAGGTCTGGCAGAAGTTGGACTGCACGGCTTTGGCCAGGCGCCAATAGCTACGACTGCCCGTAGGATGCGCCATGAGTTCCTGGCCGAACCGTGCGACGCGCTGGGCATCCGCTCTTAAGTATGCCCTCTTGCAGACCTTTGTGGCTTGGTTGAACGCTGCCGTCAGGTGATCCACGTTAGAGTCGTGGAGAGTGCGAGCCCTGGTCCAAGCGCGGTACGCTGTGTGTTTGCGTTCAACAGAATCAGCGCATTCACGACCAAACCAGAGCCTTTTCCTGCCGCCGCTCGTGACATCACTGTATGGAATATAATATTCCATACCCAGGATGATTTCACCAGCGACAGCAGTAGCACTCTCTGATGGATCCCTGTTCTCAAAGCAGCGTTGAGCCCAAGGGATGGATGCGAAGTACTCCCGCATTCCATCCCAGTCTGCTGACGAGTAGTGCCACAGTCGTCGTCTTGCCTCCTCGGGTCGTGGGGGCGTAACAACAACAGCTGTGGCACAAACCAGACAGTTGTCTGAGGTGCCCAGAGGAGCACGAATCGACACACTGTACGGTTCGGGTTACTCGTCAGCAGCAGATCGAGCAGAGAGGGCGCCTGACCTGCAATGTCTGGTATCCGGGTGGGCTGGAGTACCAGTTGAGACAGGTCATGCGTGAGAGCGAACGCATGGGCAGTTCGTCCCGCGTGGTCTGTTTTGGGAGAACCCAACCAGGTCTCATGGTGGGCATTGAAATCTCCCAAGAACACCAACTCAGCGTTCGGAAACCGCTCCTGCGCGTCGTCTGCCACCTGACTCAGGTAATTGAAGAGTCGAGTTGTCTCAGTGTCTCCTGAATGGGATCGGTAGAGGCACATGTAGATTTGGCTGAAAGAGCCATGATCTACGTGTACCCAAAGGACAGAGAAGGAAGGGTCCTCTAGGCATTGCAGACGGCGACAGCAAATATCCGCCCTAACAAACAAGCATACCCCGGCTTTCGCGAGGAAACACTCCTCTAGCACGTAGCCGGGATATTGCAGGTAGTTCGTGTCTGCAGGACGGCGTATTTGTGTCTCCGTTAGAAAAAGCATTGCCGGCCGAGCCGTCTCCAGGTGGTGATGGACGGCATTAAGGTTAGCGTGGAGTCCTCTGATGTTAATAAACTCCACGACACAGGAAGCTACCTCCGCAAATAAAAAATGAAATTAAAGAAGTATATTTATAAAAAAATAAAAACACTTTCTATTAACCAAATGTTACTACCATATAAATGAATACCTAAATGATAACTGTATATGAAACATAATAAATGGAAATTTAAATGAATACTTATAATAATATACCTAATAATAACATAAATACAAGTAAATACATAATAATATATAAACAAACATGACATACATTCATAATAATAATATCTGGGACATTTAATTCCTTTTCTTTTTACAAACTTTGATAATAATGATAATCTACAATAATATATAATTAATAAAAATATTAAATCATATAAATAAAATAATATAATAATAATTATATAATAGAATACCATATAATAAAAATAATTATAGTAATATATCTAATTATCTATCTAACTATAGTAAGTGCACCTTAATAAAATTACCTATATATTATAATAGTCAATAACTATCAATCATAAGTAAAATATGTAAATAATAAAATATGTAAAACTTCCTCCTCTCTCCTACATGTTGCCGTGCCGACAAGGCCCACACATGTTTCTTATTTTATACCATTGTAACATCTATTTAACTTGTGGAGTGCAATAAATGTATTGAGTATTATCATTCTTAGTTTAAAAAATAATAAAACCAAGTCTTGGGTTACAGCTAGTTAAAACTTAAAAGTGAATTATTGGAATGCTGTAGAATTATTATCTTCATTGGCTGCTTGTTAGGAAATTTTAATTACCACGCTTTAGACTGGGTTCAATAGTTACTAATTACTAAGCTATATACAAGAACCCATGTTGTGATGTCTTGTGGTTCCAAAATAAAATAAAGAATTACTAAAAATCATTTCATAAAAAAATACTACAATATACAATAGAACGATACAAATGGCACTTAAGTACAACGCGTTTCTATTTATGAATTTTCATCTTTGAAATTATTTCTGCATGTACATATTCCATAGTACACATAACCTCACCGAGTCTGTCCTTCAAATCTTCAATATCTGTCATAAAATCGAGTAGAGCCGCATAAGCCGGCACTTCCCTCGCATATATCACTGCTGAGATGGGATCAGTTTTAGTGGCCAGAGACTTGTACAACACGAAGTAATTTTCGCTCACTAATCTCCCGACAGCACGCGTTTTGTATATCCTTCTGCCACAAGTACAGTTCACGTTTACAGCGCGGACCGCATCACCGCCATCTTGGATTATTCGAAGAGGAAACGTGGCTTTTCCAAACTCGACATTTGTACCATCGATAACTCTACTATTGTGTATCAGTGTGGTGTGAAGTTTATCAGCACATATACAATTCACATTCTCACGGCTCTTGGTGAATGTGACTTGAATACACGTTTGGAAGGACGTAACAGCTGGATAAAAAGCCACGGGTACCCATTCTCCTTCAGATATATCAGTAGTGTTGGTTGCTCTTAGAGTGACCAGTAAAACAGCCGGTGTTATTATTTTCCACATAATAAAACAACCTGTGGACGTAACACTACGGTACACTCGTATTATACTGCTCTATGTTTATATATCGGTTCGCTTTATATAATGCCAATGGATAATAATAAATACCGTTTATTTTATAATAAATCTAGTGAGTTTATAAGCTGACAACAGTTGTTTTAGGGTTCCATGAGCGGAGGGTGCCAATAAGACTAAGGTTGTTACACGGATCGGTCGTGTCTCCTCGGCCGTGCTCGTGGCTTCCCCTCCCCAGCGGCGATTTATATAAGCCGACCGCGCCCTGGTGCCTGTCCGCTTCTTCTGCCGCAGCCGTGATTCAGATAAGTGGTCCATTGAGCTATCCAGCTGGAGCACGTAGCGAGCCTTAACTAGAGCCACGCCCTGTTCTTTTGTCTAATATATAGTTGCTATTCCTACCGACATTTGTGTTATCTGGAATAAAGAACCTTGTAATTGCAAAGTATATTGTTTATATTATCTCCGCTACTGTACTACCCTGGTCAATGTAGTGCCTAAAACTAGATTGACTAACTAAAACGTTACAAGGTCTTATATCGTAATACAGTGCTTATTATCACTGAAACTTTGACTAAGTTTAAACTTTATTCTATTTCGGGGGACAAACAACTAAACAACTTTCAGAATTCACCACGAACACCCGGACTCGGAGTAATTATTCGGATATCACACAACTTGTTGCTCCGATTGGGGATCGAGGCCCATATCACAAGACGCAGCATCAGCGGCGCGGCGGCCAATTAAACTACTGTGCCATCTATGTATCTAAAACTCTACTCAGTCAAAGTGTAAAGCTTAGACGTACCTTAAATCTATCAGGGTCTATCTTTTGAACGTTAATAAACGATATTATCTCTATATTTAAAACTATACAAATGCTTACTAAAAGATTTATTTTGAATAATGCTTTTTGTGTACACAAAACGCCTTTTTTGTTGTGTTTAAATTAATTTACAAAATCAAACATAGGCCACTACCAAATTCTCGAGATAACAACTGTTCAACATAGAGTTTCGATCTAATTTAATAAACGGTAAATATGAATTGAAATGTACTCAATGTTTACATTGAAAGGTTATTTTAATTAAGGTGATTCATGACACTGAGACTAGATCGGAATTCTATGTTGAACAGTATTTATAACAAGAATTGCCTCTGTATACATACATTGTCTATATCCCCGAAGAGGTGAGGGCGAGGAGAGGCGGATGTGTACAACACATCACCAACTATTAGTTTAGAGCCCAGATCACAGGGGCTCGCTCCTTATTATCTGTGCCTATTGCCTATTGCCGTCTAGCGACTATGTTCTGCTTCTCAACATTTCTTGACAAGGAACCTAATAACACTAAACCGAATTAGGTTTAGGTATCTTTACCGAGACGTTATGCTCAGTAGTCTTATTAATTCATTACTAAGCGCCACCGTGACGTCACATACTCGCACCTGTTTTCCAAAAGGCTAGACTGCGCCTTTCTAATTATTACGATTTCCATTTCTCTGTGAGCTCATTAACAATGATTATAGTCTCCATATACCACAACTTTACTTTTAAACTTAGCATTTCTCTAGAATATCTCCAATATGGCCAGATTGGCCAGTGAATATTAATAATATTATTAATTTTTAAGAAAATATATTTTTACTTTCTTTAAAACAGCTTTTGTCGTAGAATAAAGATCGTCAAAGTAATCCATTTAACACATCATTCTTCTGAAATCATGAATATAATAAAATTAAATGATATGAGGTTTCTGTCAAGGTACAGGACCCCTCGGTGCGCTAGACCAGTTTGCGCTTATCCAACTTTATTTACCTTACCTCTCCTACGAATATTATTTAATAAACAATCGGCGTAAACGATTAGCGAGGTTAAGCAACGTTGGGTGCGCTCAGTCTATAGATGGGTGACCGCTTAGTAGTATTACATCTGAGCATCTCCGTGCTTCGGAGGGCACGTAAAAGGTCGGTCCCGATTGGTGTCAAATTGACAGCAGTCGTTAAGCCATGTCAGAGGCCTACGGGCGGCTTGAACAACTCTCAACAACAGGTTGGCCAGTGACCACACGAAAAAGAAAGAATCGGCGTCTCAGGTGTCACACCGTACATCGTCTTGTTTATAGACAGGCTGGTATACATTACTCTTACTAAACAAGTTATATGAAGGCACATTAAAGCTAGATAGCTTCAAGTTAAAGGTTAAACGTTTTGGATATTTAATATCTTGGGTACTTTCACTAAGTAGCCGGCGCGAGCTCATAAACCAATCTCAAACTAATAAACTGATGTCAAAGTAAAGTATTAACTAGAACAGATCACCTATTAACGTTACTCAATGTTGAGTATTAGTTGAATAATAGTAAAGTAACCGTTGATCTGTGTTGAGGGGCTAACTACAGGTTAGCGATAATTTAATAAGGCAAGCTTTATACAATATAATAATATATATTCTATCACATACACACTACACCATCTAGCCCAAACTAAGCAGAGCTTGTACTATGGGTACTATATAGTCCTCCTCATCGATTTCGATGACGGCGACCTCAGAAGTCATGGATCTTTTCTTTGGTGAGCTCTAATACGGCTTGTTTGACCGAACTTGTTCTTGAATGTCCTACGACAGCTGTGGCAGTAGAGTTGGCCTGTATTGTTGTACGTATAAGTGTAGGAGGGTTTAGGCCTTTCTTTAAGTATTTGGCGTTTTACTTCAATCGTTTCGAGACGGTTTTTCTCAAACGCCTTAATCTTATTAAAGATGGTAGATCGCCATGTAGATCTATTATGGGTACTAGATAATGAATAAACATACATATATACTTTTCTTTTGTAAATATGTACATATTATACATAGAAACACATAGACCAAGACAAACATCCATGTTGATGCACACAAATGTTTGACTTGTGCGGGAATCGAACCCGCGACCTTAAGCGTAGCAGTCGGTTACACTAACCACTACGCCATCGACCCCGACAATATATAGAAGTATAGTGTATATGGAAGTTTTACGTGCAAGAGCCTTCCGTTGCCATATATTTGCTGACAATACGAATGAGCTGGTTTACACGGTGAACCACCATCCGATTATAAAAAGCCGCGCGACAGAGTAGTGCATCGTAAATGTGTTTCACCTGGTGAGTAATAGCTGGGTGGTTCTATACTCTCCTATCGCTTGACCTTAATTCCATATTAAAGGACCGTCTATAGGATTGTCATCAGGAGGTCCTTATGCTTGTGTGCCATCTAAGAATCCATAAAACAAGCTTCAGCATATAGTCTACTACATGCTCATTCTCTAGAGATGCAAATAAAACTGCTCATGTGGGCTAAATGTACAGGTATAGAAAACTAAGTTACGCTTTAAAATCATTATAATGTTCCTCCATCCTGGCATTATATCTTGGAAGTCGGCTTCGAAAATAATTTACATCCATAGGCATGACTATAACGTACCTAAATCGAAAGAGGCATCACGTTGCTAATACTTGGCGACGAACAATACTAAATGATTGTGACACTCCTTGGAAGAAACCTCTGTTCAGTGACCTGTTCCAGTCAAATATATTGGTGGTAGTCTGAGCTGCTTATTGCCTGTAGGTCAACGGCCCCTACGCTGTCCGGGCACGACCTGTTCCGTAGAAATCATAGAAATGTTAAAATTTCTTAATATAACATGATTACTTAATTATGATTATGTATCATAATTAAATTTATATATATATATTATATTATATTATGTTTTTTATTTGAAGCTGACTCGTGGCTCGAGGTTTTCAACCATGCCCAAATAGGACTTAATGTGGTGTCTGCATGGCTTAAATACAATAAATGAACACTAAATATTGAACAAACCAAATATGTCTCGTTTTCTCTTAGTAACCACAATTTTATACTATCCGATCGACTTTCGCTGAGGGCTCACATCTGCGGCAATGACAGTTCAATGGTTTGTTCTTGTCCTGAACTTCCGAATACTAATATCGTCAAATATAATAAATAGTAAATAATAATTAGTCATTTATTCAATACAAAAAAACTTTGTGTAGAATTTAAAATTTACATACTGAATGTGCACATAAGTATACAAATAATAGTATTAAAAACATACAATTAACTCAAAATGGAATACAAAATAAATAACGTATTGTTATAGCAGTAATATAGAATTATGTTATGTCATCAGTTAAATTAATTATTAATGTCAGCATGGACATATAAAAGAAAATGATGAATGTAAATTATGAAAAAACCAAGATAAACATTATGTATTAGACATGTTATCGCTCCGAAACTCCTCTATGCTGTAGTAGCTCTTTTCCAGAAGAAATGCCCTAAGCATATTTTAAATCTATTTACGCAGTAAATACCTTTCATCTCCACTGGCAGTTTATAAAAGGTGCTTACTGCTTGGACTGCAGAACTGTGCTGCACGACGTTTAATTTAGGCTGAACAATGCTAGTCAAATCTTTCCTACGACTATTTAGGTATTATCGTTGACATGAGACTTAACTTTCAAGCACATATAAATCAACTTACATCAGGAGTTCGATAATTAATTTTTATTTTTTAAAACCTTCGCTATGTAACTGGGTGTATCATAATAAATGGTAAACTACGCCCTGCGCCAGTTGTTGCTAACATATGGTGTAACAGTATGGGGAGGAGCATCTAAGACCGGTATGCTCAATGTCGGGAGATCCCAAAGAGCAGTATTAAAAGTAAGTCGATATCTACCATTCCATTACCCGACCAAAGATCTCTACGAACGCTGTGGCTTACTATCCGTACGACAACTATTCATTCTAAATGTGCTACTTTATAAACACTCTCACCTACAGTACAGTCTTCATATATACTGAGTAGCAAAAAACGCAAGTATGCAGCGTGCCCTAGTAGACGACTTAAGACTAGTTTCTTTTATAGACATTCCTTGGCGCGCATTTGTATAACAAATTTAACTGAATCCTATACATAATTATCCACTTACCAAACATCAAAGTCCTTTCTAAGTGGCTTCAATGTCTAGATTTTGAGGAAACAGAAAAACAGTTTTTTTTTAAAGTAAAAAATCATTTATTCATTTAGGTCACAAAGTAACACTTATGAACGTCAAAGTATATAGGTTAGTGAGTTTACTAAGTTACTGAAGCTACATTTACGTTAGTTGCTAGGTTCAGGCATAGGGTAGAGCCTATGAGAAGAAACCTGCACGAAACTCACGGCCACTCTTTTAAATCGTCAGTTAAATATAATTTCAGTATTTTACAACTCAGATTAACAAGGTGTTACAGCCATTATGCCATATACTACTGACTATAAAAACTAAAGATAATAACAATAATAACTTAATAATATTATAGGGAGGAAATAATTTGAGCTAAGATATATTATTTAATATAAATCTAAAATAGACAGTAGGATGGCATGATGGTGCATACACTTACACTTTGTGACTATGCAATGGCTTAAATTGACTTATAAGTAATACAGATCTTTGAATCCTGTATGCAACAAGCAACTAGCTCCATGAGTTTTTGTCATTTAAGTAGTCGTTGACTGAATAATAACCCTTTCGAATAAGTTGTTTTTTAACAGCGTTTTTAAATTTAAACAATGGTAAATTAATTATATGAATAGGTAATTTATTAAAAAAACGTATACCGAGTCCCGCAAATGTATTGTGAACTTTATGTAAACGATGATATGGGCCTACTAACTTATGCTTATTTCTAGTGTTTACGTTATGGATATCACTATTCTTATTATATAAGTAAATGTTATGTTTAATAAACATAATGTTAGCAAATATATATTGCGACGCAACAGTAAGTATGCCTATTTCTTTAAATCGATCTTTCAGGGAAACTCGTGGTCCTAAATTATAAATGCTACGTACTGCACGCTTTTGAAGAATAAAAATTGTCTCAATATCAGCTGCCTTGCCCCACAATAATATACCGTAGGACATGACACTATGAAAGTAACAGAAATATACTAGTCTTGCAGTATCTATATCAGTAAGCTGTCTTACTTTCCGAATTGCGTATGCGGCTGAGCTAAGTTTCCCTGCAAGACACGATATTTGAGCGCCCCACTGAACTTTATGATCTAAAGTTAATCCTAAAAAGACTGTAGATTGAACAAAAGAAATAATTTCATCATTTAAAATTATATTCACGTTAGAACTCTTTACGTTTGGCAATGTAAACTTGATACATTTAGTTTTTGTAGAGTTAAGTAGTAAATTATTCGTCGTAAACCAGTCCAGGACTTCCGCGAGTGAATCATTAACAGCTCGTATATTTGGTGCTTTTCGGTCTACTTTAAAAATAAGGCATGTGTCATCCGCGAATAAAACAATGTCACACAAATCCTGAACAAAGAACGGCAAATCATTTACGTACACTAAAAACAGAAAGGGTCCCAAAATCGAGCCCTGTGGCACGCCCATTGTGACTGGTAATCCAGAAGATCTACTTCCGTTGATATCAACGTGTTGTAGTATATCGCTTGGGTAGGAATCAACTAAGTCAAGTGCAGTATCGTGGATGCCATAATGCCTGAGTTTTCGCAACAGCGTTTGATGGTCAACGCAGTCAAAGGCTTTAGAGAGATCACAGAATACGCCAATGACAACTTGCGAATTCTCCCAGGCACTGAATATATGTTTTAAAAGCGTAACACCCGCATCTATCGTAGAACGGCCCTTCCTAAACCCATATTGATCTGCGTGAAATAAATTGTTTACACTGAAGTGGCTCTCTAATTGCTGTAATATAATCTTCTCAAATATTTTACTAATAGCAGGTAATATTGAAATCGGCCTAAAATTACTGGGGTCACTTTTGCAACCATTTTTAAATAAAGGTATTATTTTACTACATTTCATTAAGTTTGGAAAAATGCCCACATCAATGCATCCGTTGAATATTGCGGCTAGGTGTGGCGCTATATTAACAATAATACTTTCAACTAATTTTACCGAAATACCCCAGAAGTCAGCTGATTTTTTTGAATTAAGCGAATTAAATACTTTTATTATATCATACGGATGTACACGCTCAAAACTAAATAGTATCTTGCACTCTTCCACGTTGCCCCTAACCAAGTATTCTGCTCGAGCTGGGCAAGACCTAAGGGTACTAGTTATGTCTAAAGGTATTTTTGCGAAGTAGTTATTGAATGTATCGGCTACTTCCAAATTATTTGAAATTACGCTATTATTTATATTCAGTTCAAATTTATTATCACGCACCTTGCTGCGACCTGTTTCATTGTTAATAATGTTCCATGTAGTTTTAATTTTATTACTAGATTTTTGAATTTTAGTTTTTAGGTAAAGGGACTTGGCAGTGGCACAAGTCTTTTTAAATAATTTTGAATAATTTTTAACATATTGAATAAAATTTGGATCGAAATTGTATTGTTTCATACCATATAATTCATATAGCTTTGCTCTACTTCTATATATCCCAGATGTTGCCCAGTCACAAAACTTAATCCTATTATTCTGACTAAAAGTCTTACATTTAAAAATATTATTATATTCTAAAGTAATTATGTTAAGTAAAGACTCATATAGTTCGTCTGGACTATCCAGAGAAAGGTCCATATTGACAACTTTGAGACTTATGTTATCATTAAATTCCTTTAAGCGATTAGATGTCATCGGTCTACATGTGACCTTATTCTCTATATGAATTGTACTCACAGGAAATACTACCTTTTGCCCACAGTGGTCAGATGTGAGTTCACTCAATATGGCCCTATTTAGAAATTGGCAGTCGCAAAATACATTATCTAAGCAGGTAGCAGAATGTGAAGTGATCCTAGTGGGTTCAGAAAATAAATGCTGTAAATTAAATGATCTAAATAAACTAATAAGTCTTAAAGAGACAGCTGACTGCTCAAGTAAATTAACATTAAAATCACCACACACTACTATATGCCTATTACTAGAACTCAAGCGTTTTAAAATATCCTCTATTACGGTTTCAAATACACTAAAATCACTTTGTGGTGGTCGGTATACACAAACTATGACATGTTGCTCTAATTCCACACAGGATAGTTCAACAGTGCGCTCGATAGAAAGATTTACTATATCTTTACGTTCTTTACATTTTAGATTGTTACATACATATATTAGAGAGCCACCATGTATAGAATTCTTTCTTACAAACGCACTTACAATTGAATAATATTCGTTATTAAATATTAATTGATTAGTTCTTAACCAATGTTCCGTTATGCAACATATTTGAATATTATGTTGTTTAAAAGTACTAGGAAATTGAGAAAATACCTTAAGTTAAATAAATTAATTAAAAAGTTAAATATTAATCTTAATAAGTTAAACAAGGTTAGGAAGGTGACACGGCATAACAGTGAATTGGTGAAGGAGCATGATACTTTATTAATAAATTTAGGAAAAAGCAATGATCAAGTAGTTGCCAGTAGGTTACAGTATGAAGCACATACAGCCGAATTAAATCATCAAATTAACAACTTAGAAGAACAACTTACAAGAATGAGCCTTAATCACCATAAAGAAACATCTGAATATATTTTGAAGTATGAGGAAATTGCCAGAGTTGGTAGGGAGAACATGGAACATGTTCTCTCAGTAACTAATAACAATCTTTGCGGTAAGTGCTTACAGGTTAATAAAAATATTACTAAGTTTATTTTTATTACTATCCATTATACTAGTTTTGTCCCCCAGGAGTTCTGAGTAGAGGTTCTAAGTCGCAGTACTGTTGAGCATCTGAATAGTTTGTTCTAATGTGATAATTTTAGTTTGAGCTTCATTCAGGTTTGCTTCAAGCTCAGTACTGCGGCTCAGTGACCTAGAAAAAATATCACTACAATTACTGAAGGATCTAACTTCATCTTCTAATCGATCCCGCTGGTCCAAGACATCCATATATTCTATATGGAGTTCTGTCAGTTGCCTTTTAAGCTCCAATACCTTATTATTAACTGCTTGCATTTCATCTTCACAGTCGCTACGTTCTATCAACAACATATGGTTGTCATCCTTATATTTCTTCAATTCTTGTAGAGCTAACTTTAACTTATTTTCAGTATCCTTGGCTGTCGTTTTACGGGTCATCATTTGTGTGCTCATTTTTGGTCCAGTGGATGTATAAATCACCAAGCACCTGAAAATTAGAGAAAGAAACAACTGAGTGATAAAAAAGAAAAGTGGGATGGGATAGTTACCTATATATATCTAAATTGTTGAAATTCACTATAAACATACAGTATTGTAGAAAAACAGAAACGCTTTATGTTGTAAAAGATAATTATTATTTGAAGATTTTTTTTTTATCTCAATATGGAGGGTCGAACTAAAAAATAAATTTAAGGGAAAAGGCGAAATTATAATGAAAATTTACATAAGAATGCACACTTAAGCACTAAAGTAGTATTAGTAGTTAGATGTGAAGTAGAAATGTGAGTGTATGCGTGCGTGAGGCGAGTGTTTAGTCGTCAATTTTGCTTCCACCTATTGTCAAGCAAAAGGAGACAAAACTGTGCCAGTGTGTGGTGGACGGAGCTCATAGTACAATGAGCAGAGTAAACAAGTGTTGTGGAGTGTCTGTTAGGACTTTAAAAAGTAGAATACTCCCCAGGTTTACACGATGAATGTTCAAATTTCGTCCGTTGTCACAGTGATGAACTCCTACGACCAGTAATTTATGTAGATGCGTGGATCCGACTTAAGACACAGCATGAAACACTTCTTTGGTCACAAATATACTATTTTATTGTACTAAATATATTTATTATTGAATAAAACTAATTTAAAATTAAAATAAGTTCATAAGGCACGATTTTGACGACAGTTGGTTATATTGTAACTAAATACACACACACGCACGCACAAACACACACACGCACGCACATACGCACACACAACACATTCTCTCTAGTAACATGTCACAACAAGTAATTACGAATTAATAATATTTTGTAGCCGCATGTATGTACATAATAATAATAATAATAATAAATAATAAATTCTTTATTTCCATAGTATACATAACTAGTACATGACGTTCCGTTGGTCCCAAACTAGGCTAAGCCTGTGTCTTGGGCACCATTACAAAATTATGCAGGTTGTTTATAACTTATAGTATCCAGTGAATAATTAACTAACAATAGAATTTTAATAAAATAAAAGTATAAAAAATTAAAAATTAGTAAAAAGTACATATGTGTGGTTGTGTATTGTACATATTTGCGTGTGAGTATGTGTGTGTCAG
The DNA here is from genome assembly GCA_963564715.1 of Catocala sponsa. Taxonomy (NCBI): domain Eukaryota; kingdom Metazoa; phylum Arthropoda; class Insecta; order Lepidoptera; family Erebidae; genus Catocala; species Catocala sponsa. Next base: position 488,733 of record OY751339.1, read on the forward strand.
GGTGTGTATGTGTGTGTATGTGAATGTATGTTAAATTTTGCCTACTTTTGTATTATTTAACAATTTTTAAAATGTTTTCTGCGTCAAAATATGATATTTTTAAGAGCCAACATCTGACCTTAGTATTCATTTCTGTTTTACTGATATTTTGGATGTTAAGTAATGCACTTACTTTGTTAAATATATGTGTTTGTAAGAATGAGGGTAATCGTTGAGCAAAAGTGGAGTTTACGGCTATAGTAGGAATTTTTAATTTACGTTTGTTCTGCTGCTCTCTTACATTGTTTTCACTCGTGGCTTTAACGTACATTTTTGTAAAAACCTTGGATATGAAGATTTTTCTTACTCCTAAAACAGCTGCTTCTTTATATAGTATGTCAGTTGGGAAACGGAAAGGTTTGTCTAACATAACTTTTAAGACAGCACGTTGCGCTCTTTCAAGCTCTATCATGAATTTTTGGGCTGATCCACCCCATACTAAAACGCAATATCCTAATAGAGATTGACAGAGAGCTACGTAAACTAATTTACAAACATCCTTAGGCGCAGAATCACGTAAGAGTTTCATTATATAAATAATTTTCCGTGTGCGCTTTGCTAATCCCGTGATGTGAATTTTAAATGAGAGGTGTTGGTCTATAATGACTCCTAGATATCGCAATTGGTCAACTTGAACTATGTTGCTACATTGACATTGTGAGTTGAAACTGTCGAAATAAGGACATGAGTCTGCATGAAGTTTGATGTTCCATTCTGGTATACCAGTTCACGTGTTTTTCGAAATGCTATGTAATTAGTTTTCGTGATGTTAAGGGCTAGCAAATTAGAGTCAAGCCAATCAGCAAGTTTACGAACACCTGTTGCAGCCCGTGTATAAACTTCAATCCAGTCGATGCCATGAAATATGATAGCTGTATCATCAGCGTAGCAAATGAGATCAGCGTTAGGGATATCTATACCGAGTATTCCATCTATGTAAATTATAAATAGTGTAGGGCCGAGGATACTACCTTGTGGTACGCCGAAACAGATATCTTGCTCATCACTAACTTGATTTCCTACTTTAATACATTGTCTTCTGTTGCTTAGGTAACTACAGAACCATTGTAGTGCAGTTCCTCTGACGCCGAATGATTCTAACTTGCGTAAAAGTATTCGCACAGATACGGTATCACAGGCTTTTGCAATGTCTATAAATAGGCCTAAACAACGACGGCCTTGATCTACATGTTTTGAAATTATGTTAGTTAGAAGTTCAACGGCATCTTCTGCAGATCTACCTTGTCTGAATCCAAACTGTCGTTCTGACAGTAGAGCCTTTTTTTCTAAATAACTAACGACACGTTTGTTAATAAGTTTTTCAAGTATTTTGGAAAAGATACTAAGTAGGGATATGGGTCTGTAGTTATCAGGAGTATCTTTAGGCCCACTTTTATGGATAGGAGATACTGAGGCTATTTTCCACCTTTCAGGGAAGGTACCTGTAGTCATGCTAAGGTTGCAAATAAACGTAAATGGTTCTAAAATATAATGCCTAATATTTTTGATAAAGGGAGCTTTGTAACCATCGAGCCCAGGAGCGCTATCATTTTTGAGACTTTGTATTATCGTGTCTATTTCGTTTATATCGGTAGGGATCATAAAAAACGATTCTGACCCAAAATTCTTAGTTTTAACGTTAGTAGCTAGAGCGTCCTCTGACGTACAAAGCTTTTCTAGTATTTTATTAGATAAATTCTTGCCGAGTGACGAAAAATAATTGTTATGATTGTTTAATGCTTCTTTGGGTGAAATACTGGATGCTGTTAGTTCTTGACAGTCACTTTTCTTTTGTGGAAAGTCGCAAATGTTTTTAATCGCACCCCAGAGTTTCTTCGTATTGTGATGATTATCCTGAAGTAATTTACTATCGTAACTGCTTTTAACTTTGCGAAGGATTTGTTTAAAGAAGTTCCTATATCTTGAGTACGATACCTTCAGTGTCTCGTTGTCGGGATTAAGTCTAACTTGCGCGTGAAGTTTGTCTCGAAAACGCATGCAACGTATGAGGCCGGGGGTAATCCAGGGTTTAATTATGTTCTTTTTACGGTTACTACTTGTCTGTGTGTTTTTTGCTACAGCCGAACTAACTATGTTCTCAAAAACGCTTAATGCTTCATTAACATCATTGCTGCTATTTACCGGAGACCAATCTGTACGTTCCAGATCTAATTTAAGGGCATCGAAATAAATTTTTATATAATTATTTAATTTATTTTTATTGACTTTTTCTTTTAATGTATTTAGTCCAACCATAACTGCGTCATGGTCTGACAGAGTGCATTTTGCTACGACACCCAGTATGGCTCCATTATTTCTAACAAACGCATGATCGAGACATTTATTTCCGCGGGTTGGTTTAGTAATAGCTGGCAACAAACCATATTGTGCCATTAAACATTGATAATCTGCGTTATCTCCACTGGGGTTCTCGGATAAAAGATCTATATTAAGATCGCCTGTTATGACCGTTGTACTTTTTTTAGGTATTTCTTGTAAAGTTTTGGCTAATGTTTCTAAAAAATTGTTTAATCTACTGAACGAAGGGGATCGATATATACCAAAAATATTGAAAGTCTTATTTATATTAACTATTAAACAATTTGAGTCAGCAATTTCAGGCTCTATTGCAGTTGCTATATGGTGATCCCTCACATATATTGTTACACCTCCTGATTTATTGAGGTATTTTGTCGTGTGGAATTCCTTATACCCATCTAACTGTCGGATTGCAGAGTTTTCATGAAGCCAGCATTCTGTTAGAACTATTACATCAAAATCTATATTTAAACGCTGTATGACCACTAGGAAGCTATCAAAGTTTTGTTGTATACTTCGAATATTTAAAGTCAGGATCTTAAAGTTGTAATTATTAGTCAAAAGGTCCTTGGAGAGTTCTAATTCATCTAATGAGTGACATTTTATACTAAGTGTTTGTTCAATATTTTCTTGTTTTTCTTCTTTCTCTTTACATATATTATATCTTTGTTACAATATAGAATCTTCTGGTTGAGGGCCTGGAGATCTGTCACACAGGGTTATCACTAGCATAGACTCCAGTCTCTCACAAAGAAAAAAGCTTTTATATACATTGCTATAAACTGTACCAATATTCTTTGTGAAGAGAGAAATAAATAAACTATTAATATTGAAGTGAAAACTTCTTTAGGCGCGTTGAGCACTTCTTGGGTGAACAAAAATCATGGAACTCGCGTCATCGTCACCGAACGCTTTCCATTTTGGAATTATTTTTGTTTTATAAAGAAATGTTTAAGATCAAGGATTAAAGTTTTCACTTCTATCGGCAGTCCCCAAAGACTGCCCCAAATGTTTTTCGTTTACCGTTACAGCAAGTCAGAGATGCGCCTCTTGGGATCGAACTCGAGACCTCTGCGTGGCAGTCCAACGGTCTCTCACTAGGCTATCGCTGATATGACTATATATTATCATTCGTAGTTTAAAAAATAATAAAACCAAGTCTTGGGTTACAGCTAGTTAAAACTTAAAAGTGAATTATTGGAATGCTGTAGAATTGTTATCTTCATTGGCTGCTTGTTAGGAAATTTTAATTACCACGCTTTACACTGGGTTCAATAGGTACTAATTACTAAGCTATATACAAGAACACAAGTCGTGATGTCTTGTGGTTCCAAAATAAAATAAAAGACTTACTAAAAATAATTTAATTATAAAATACTACAATATACAATAGAACTTACAAATGGCACTTAAGTACAACGCGTTTCTATATATAAATTTTCATCTTTGAAAACATTTCTGCATATACATATTCGACAGTACACATAACCTCACCGAATCTGCCCTTCAAATCTTCAATATAATATGTCATGACAGCGAGTAGAGCCGTATAAAGCGGAACTTCCCTCGCATATATCACCGCTGAGATGGAATCAGTTTTAGTGGCCAGAGACTTGTACAACACGAAGTAATTTTCGCTCACTGATCTCCCGACAGCACGCGTTTTATATATCCTTCTGCCACAAGTACAGTTCACGTTTACAGCGCGGACCGCATCACCGCCATCTTGGATTATTCGAAGAGGAAACGTGGCTTTTCCCCACTCGACATTTGTACCATCGATAACTCTACTATTGTGTATCAGTGTGGTGTGAAGTTTATCAGCACATATACACTTCACATTCTCACGGCTCTTGGTGAATGCGACTTGAATACACGTTTGGAAGGACGTAACAGCTGGATAAAAAGCCACGGGTACCCATTCTCCTTCAGATATATCAGTAGTGTTGGTTGCTCTTAGAGTGACCAGTAAAACAGCCGGTGTTATTATTTTCCACATAATAAAACAACATATGGACGTAACACTACGGTACACTGGTATAATACTGCTCTATGTTTATATATCGGTTCGCTTTATATAATGCCAATGGATAATAATAAATACCGTTTATTTTATAATAAATCTAGTGAGTTTATAAGCTGACAACAGTTGTTTTAGGGTTCCATGAGCGGAGGGTGCCAATAAGACTAAGGTTGTCACACGGATCGGTCGTGTCTCCTCGGCCGTGCTCGTGGCTTCCCCTCCCCAGCGGCGATTTATATAAGCCGACCGCGCCCTGGTGCCTGTCCGCTTCTTCTGCCGCAGCCGTGATTCAGATAAGTGGTCCATTGAGCTGTCCAGCTGGAGCACGTAGCGAGCCTTAACTAGAGCCACGCCCTGTTCTTTTGTCTAACATATAGTTGCTATTCCTACCGACATGTGTTATCTGGAATAAAGAACCTTGTAATTGCAAAGTATATTGTTTATATTATCTCCGCTACTGTACTACCCTGGTCAATGTAGTGCCTAAAACTAGATTGACTAACTAAAACGTTACAAGGTCTTATATCGTAATACAGTGCTTATTATCACTGAAACTTTGACTAAGTTTAAACTTTATTCTATTTCGGGGGACAAACAACTAAACAACTTTCAGAATTCACCACAAACACCCGGACTCGGAGTAATTATTCGGAGATCACACAACTTGTTGCTCCGATTGGGGATCGAGGCCCATATCACAAGACGCAGCATCAGCGGCGCGGCGGCCAATTAAACTACTATGCCATCTATGCACCTAAAACTCTACTCAGTCAAAGTGTAAAGCTTAGACGTACCTTAAATCTATCAGGGTCGATCTTTTGAACGTAAATAAACGATATTATCTATATCTTTAAAACTATACAAATGCTTACTAAAAGATTTATTTTAAATAATGCTTTTTGTGTACACAAAACGCCTTTTTTGTTGTGTTTAAATTAATTTACAAAATCAAACATAGGCCACTACCAAATTCTCGAGATAACAACTGTTCAACATAGAGTTTCGATCTAATTTAATAAACGGTAAATATGAATTGAAATGTACTCAATGTTTACATTGAAAGTTTATTTTAATTAAGGTGATTCATGACACTGAGACTAGATCGGAATTCTATGTTGAACAGTATTTATAACAAGAATTGTCTCTGTATACATACATTGTCTATATCCCCGAAGAGGTGAGGGCGAGGAGAGGCGGATGTGTACAACACATCACCAACTATTAGTTTAGAGCCCAGATCACAGGGGCTCGCTCCTTATTATCTGTGCCTATTGCCTATTGCCGTCTACCGACTATGTTCTGCTTCTCAACATTTCTTGACAAGGAACCTAATAACACTAAACCGAATTAGGTTTAGGTATCTTTACCGAGACGCTATGCTCAGTAGTCTTATTCATTCATTACTAAGCGCCACCGTGACGTCACATACTCGCATCTGTTTTCCAATAGGCTAGACTGCGCCTTTCTAATTATTACGATTGTAGCATTTCTCTGTGAGTTCATTAACAATGATTATAGTCTCTATATACCACAACTTTACTTTTAAACTTAGCATTTCTCTAGAATATCTCCAATATGGCCAGATTGGCCAGTGAATATTAATAATATTATTAATTTTTAAGAAAATATATTTTTATTTTCTTTAAAACAGCTTTTGTCGTAGAATAAAGATCGTCAAAGTAATCCATTTAACACATCATTCTTCTGGAATCATGAATATAATAAAATTAAATGATATGAGGTTTCTGTCAAGGTACAGAACCCCTCGGTGCGCTAGACCAGTTTGCACTTATCCAACTTTATTTACCTTACCTCTCCTACGAATATTATTTACTAAACAATCGGCGTAAACGATTAGCGAGGTTAAGCAACGTTGGGTGCGCTCAGTCTATAGATGGGTGACCGCTTAGTAGTATTACATCTGAACATCTCCGTGCTTCGGAGGGCACGTAAAAGGTCGTTCCCGGTTCTTGTCAAATTGACAGCAGTCGTTAAGCCATGTCAGAGGCCTACGGGCGGCTTGAACAACTCTCAACAACAGGTTGGCCAGTGACCACACGAAAAAGAAAGAATCGGCGTCTCAGGTGTCACACCGTACATCGTCTTGTTTATAGACAGGCTGGTATACATTACTCTTACTAAACAAGTTATATGAAGGCACATTAAAGCTAGATAGCTTCAAGTTAAAGGTTAAACGTTTTGGATATTTAATATCTTGGGTACTTTCACTAAGTAGCCGGCGCGAGCTCATAAACCAATCTCAAACTAATAAACTGATGTCAAAGTAAAGTATTAACTAGAACAGATCACCTATTAACGTTACTCAATGTTGAGTGTTAGTTGAATAATACTAAAGTAACCGTTGATCTGTGTTGAGGGGCTAACTACTGGTTAGCGATAATTTAATAAGGCAAGCTTTATATAATATAATAATATATATTCTATCACATACACACTACACCATCTAGCCCAAACTAAGCAGAGCTTGTACTATGGGTACTATATAGTCCTCCTCATCGATTTCGATGACGGCGACCTCAGAAGTCATGGATCTTTTCTTTGGTGAGCTCTAATACGGCTTGTTTGACCGAACTTGTTCTTGAATGTCCTACGACAGCTGTGGCAGTAGAGTTGGCCTGTATTGTTGTACGTATAAGTGTAGGAGGGTTTAGGCCTTTCTTTAAGTATTTGGCGTTTTACTTCAATCGTTTCGAGACGGTTTTTCTCAAACGCCTTAATCTTATTAAAGATGGTAGATCGCCATGTAGATCTATTATGGGTACTAGATAATGAATAAACATACATATATACTTTTCTTTTGTAAATATGTACATATTATACATAGAAACACATAGACCAAGACAAACATCCATGTTGATGCACACAAATGTTTGACTTGTGCGGGAATCGAACCCGCGACCTTAAACGTAGCAGTCGGTTACACTAACCACTACGCCATCGAGGCCGACAATATATAGAAGTATAGTGTATATGGAAGTTTTACGTGCAAGAGCCTTCCGTTGCCATATATATGCTGACAATACGAATGAGCTGGTTTACATGCTGAACCACCATCCGATTATAAAAAGCCGCGCGACAGAGTAGTGCATCGTAAATGTGTTTCACCTGGTGAGTAATAGCTGGGTGGTTCTATACTCTCCTATCGCTTGACCTTAATTCCATATTAAAGGACCGTCTATAGGATTGTCATCAGGAGGTCCTTATGCTTGTGTGCCATCTAAGAATCCATAAAACAAGCTTCAGCATATAGTCTACTACATGCTCATTCTCTAGAGATGCAAATAAAACTGCTCGTGTGGGCTAAATGTACAGGTATAGAAAACTAAGTTACGCTTTAAAATCATTATAATGTTCCTCCATCCTGGCATTATATCTTGGAAGTCGGCTTCGAAAATAATTTACATCCATAGGCATGACTATAACGTACCTAAATCGAAAGAGGCATCACGTTGCTAATACTTGGCGACGAACAATACTAAATGATTGTGACACTCCTTGGAAGAAACCTCTGTTCAGTGACCTGTTCCAGTCAAATATATTGGTGGTAGTCCGAGCTGCTTATTGCCTGTAGGTCAACGGCCCCTACGCTGTCCGGGCACGACCTGTTCCGTAGAAATCATAGAAATGTTAAAATTTTTTAATATAACATGATTACTTAATTATGATTATGTATCTACTTATATTATGTTTTTTATTTGAAGCTGACTCGTGGCTCGAGGTTTTCAACCATGCCCAAATAGGACTTAATGTGGTGTCTGCATGGCTTAAATACAATAAATGAACACTAAATATTGAACAAACCAAATATGTCTTGTTTTCTCTTAGTAACCACAATTTTATACTATCCGATCGACTTTCGCTAAGGGCTCACATCTGCGGCAATGACAGTTCAATGGTTTGTTCTTGTCATGAACTTCCGAATACTAATATCGTCAAATATAATAAATAGTAAATAATAATTAGTCATTTATTCAATACAAAAAAACTTTGTGTAGAATTTAAAATTTACATACTGAATGTGCACATAATTATACAAGTAAAAGTATTCAAAACATACAATTAACTCAAAATGGAATACAAAATAAATAACGTATTGTTATAGCAGTAATATAGAATTATGTTATGTCATCAGTTAAATTAATTATTAATGTCAGCATGGACATATAAAAGAAAATGATGAATGTAAATTATGAAAAAACCAAGATAAACATTATGTATTAGACATGTTATCGCTCCGAAACTCCTCTATGCTGTAGTAGCTCTTTTCCAGAAGAAATGCCCTAAGCATATTTTAAATCTATTTACGCAGTAAATACCTTTCATCTCCACTAGCAGTTTATAAAAGGTGCTTACTGCTTGGACTGCAGAACTGTGCTGAACGACGTTTAATTTAGGCTGAACAATGCTAGTCAAATCTTTCCTACGACTATTTAGGTATTATCGTTGACAGTAGACTTAACTTTCAAGCACATATAAATCTACTTACATCAGGAGTTCGATAATTAATTTTTATTTTTTAAAATCTTCGCTATGTAACTGGGTGTATCATAATCAATGATCGGAATAGGTAGAGCTATTTAGGTTCATTGACCGCAAACATTGATGTTAATGTGGATATTCCACAGGATTCCGACTGATACTACGGGATTTTATTGAATTTCATTCTTTTAGTCAATATGTATAAAAATAGTTTATGTATATTATATGCGCATGAGCAACGTTGTAAATTTTACGTCAACAGCACGCTATAACATTACACGCATTGACATCCTCAGAGAATATGAAGGAAAATTATCGAAAAATGATGTGAATGACGAAATTTTGTCATATAAATTCGCTTCACTAACATCAACAGATGTCGAACGCTCGTTTTCCACATATAAATGGGAGTGAGATGTAAAAAGAAATAGATTAAAATTAGATAATTTAGAAAAAATAATGGTGATTTATTTTAACTCTGGTTATACTCAGTCTTCTAGTGAAGCTGAAGACAAACTACACCAATGACATTTTTTGTTTAAATAAGTGAATTATTGTTGAAGCGTATTGATTATTTTAATTAAGATTTTATTGTAAATACATATTGTTCTATTTGATAATGTTTTGATTTTCTGAGGAACAAATAATTTGTATGGTAATATGTTTTTTTACAACTTCAGAATAAAAATGTTTAAATGATTGTTGATTCTTGAATAAGAAATTGTTACGTAAAAAAAGATATGTAGTTTAATGAATTAAGTTTATCTATTTATTATACTATCCTTAATGCCGTCCTTCTTATACATATTTACCCGTCAGAAAGGAAGTGTAATCTTTCATTAGTCCCGAAGGCGAGAATAGTTTTTTTATGATTTTGCTACTTAAAAACCAAATCCCGGGACTCGGGGAATATCCATATTATTCTAACCTATGGCAAGTACATAAAACAGCTCTACCTATTCCGATCTCTGATCATAATAAATGGTAAACTACGCCCTGTGCCAGTTGTTGCTAACATATGGTGTAACAGTATGGGGAGGAGCATCTAAGACCGGTATGCTCAATGTCGGGAGATCCCAAAGAGCAGTATTAAAAGTAAGTCGATATCTACCATTCCATTACCCGACCAAAGATCTCTACGAACGCTGTGGCTTACTATCCGTACGACAACTATTCATTCTAAATGTGCTACTTTATAAACACTCTCACCTACAGTACAGTCTTCATATATACTGAGTAGCAAAAAACGCAAGTATGCAGCGTGCCCTAGTAGACGACTTAAGACTAGTTTCTTTTATAGACATTCCTTGGCGCGCATTTGTATAACAAATTTAACTGAATCCTATACATAATTATCCACTTACCAAACATCAAAGTCCTTTCTAAGTGGCTTCAATGTCTAGATTTTGAGGAAACAGAAAAACAGTTTTTTTTTTTTAAATTCAAAAAATCATTTATTCATTTAGGTCACAAAGTAACACTTATGAACGTCAAAGTATATAGGTTAGTGAGTTTACTAAGTTACTGAAGCTACATTTAGGTTAGTTGCTAGGTTCAGGCAAAGGGCAACAGGGCAGGTTTCTTGCAGGCCTATGAGAAGAAACCTGCAAGAAACTCACGGCCACTCTTTTAAATCGTCAGTTAAATATAATTTCAGTATTTTACAACTCAGATTAACAAGGTGTTACAGCCATTATGCCATATACTACTGACTATAAAAACTAAAGATAATAACAATAATAACTTAATAATATTATAGGGAGGAAATAATTTGAGCTAAGATATATTATTTAATATAAATCTAAAATAGACAGTAGGATGGCATGATGGCGCATACACTTACACTTTGTGACTATGCAATGGCTTAAATTGACTTATAAGTAATACAGATCTTTGAATCCTGTATGCAACAAGCAACTAGCTCCATGAGCTTTTGTCATTTAAGTAGTCGTTGACTGAATAATAACCCTTCCGAATAAGTTGTTTTTTAACAGCGTTTTTAAATTTAAACAATGGTAAATTAATTATATGAATAGGTAATTTATTAAAAAAACGTATACCGAGTCCCGCAAATGTATTGTGAACTTTATGTAAACGATGATATGGGCCTACTAACTTATGCTTATTTCTAGTGTATACGTTATGGATATCACTATTCTTATTATATAAGTAAATGTTATGTTTCATAAACATAATGTTAGCAAATATATATTGCGACGCAACAGTAAGTATGCCTATTTCTTTAAATCGATCTTTCAGGGAAACTCGTGGTCCTAAATTATAAATGCTACGTACTGCACGCTTTTGAAGAATAAAAATTGTCAATCATCAGCTGCCTTGCCCCACAATAATATACCGTAGGACATGACACTATGAAAGTAACTGAAATATACTAGTCTTGCAGTATCTATATCAGTAAGCTGTCTTACTTTCCGAATTGCGTATGCGGCTGAGCTAAGTTTCCCTGCAAGACACGATATTTGAGCGCCCCACTGAACTTTATGATCTAAAGTTAATCCTAAAAAGACTGTAGATTGAACAAAAGAAATAATTTCATCATTTAAAATTATATTCACGTTAGGACTCTTTACGTTTGGCAATGTAAACTTGATACATTTAGTTTTTGTAGAGTTAAGTAGTAAATTATTCGTCGTAAACCAGTCCAGGACTTCCGCGAGTGAATCATGAACAGCACGTAAATTTGGTGCTTTTCGGTCTACTTTAAAAATAAGGCATGTGTCATCCGCGAATAAAACAATGTCACACAAATCCTGAACAAAGAACGGCAAATCATTTACGTACACTAAAAACAGAAAGGGTCCCAAAATCGAGCCCTGTGGCACGCCCATTGTGACTGGTAATCCAGAAGATCTACTTCCGTTGATATCAACGTGTTGTAGTATATCGCTTAGGTAGGAATCAACTAAGTCAAGTGCAGTATCTTGGATGCCATAATGCCTGAGTTTTCGCAACAGCGTTTGATGGTCAACGCAGTCAAAGGCTTTAGAGAGATCACAGAATACGCCAATGACATCTTGCGAATTCTCCCAGGCACTGAATACATGTTTTAAAAGCGTAACACCCGCATCTATCGTAGAATGGCCCTTCCTAAACCCATATTGATCTGCGTGAAATAAATTGTTTACACTGAAGTGGCTCTCTAATTGCTGTAATATAATCTTCTCAAATATTTTACTAATAGCAGGTAATATTGAAATCGGCCTAAAATTACTGGGGTCACTTTTGCAACCATTTTTAAATAAAGGTATTATTTTACTACATTTCATTAAGTTTGGAAAAATGCCCACATCAATGCATCCGTTGAATATTGCGGCTAGGTGTGGCGCTATATTAACAATAATACTTTCAACTAATTTTACCGAGATACCCCAGAAGTCAGCTGATTTTTTTGAATTAAGCGAATTAAATACTTTTATTATATCATACGGATGTACACGCTCAAAACTAAATAGTATCTTGCACTCTTCCACGTTGCCCCTAACCAAGTATTCTGCTCGAGCTGGGCAAGACCTAAGGGTACTAGTTATGTCTAAAGGTATTTTTGCGAAGTAGTTATTGAATGTATCGGCTACTTCCAAATTATTTGAAATTCCGCTATTATTTATATTCAGTTCAAATTTATTATCACGCACCTTGCTGCGACCTGTTTCATTGTTAATAATATTCTATGTAGTTTTAATTTTATTACTAGATTTTTGAATTTTAGTTTTTAGGTAAAGGGACTTGGCAGTGGCACAAGTCTTTTTAAATAATTTTGAATAATTTTTAACATATTGAATAAAATTTGGATCGAAATTGTATTGTTTCATACCATATAATTCATATAGCTTTGCTCTACTTCTATATATCCCAGATGTTGCCCAGTCACAAAACTTAATCCTATTATTCTGACTAAAAGTCTTACATTTAAAAATATTATTATATTCTAAAGTAATTATGTTAAGTAAAGACTCATATAGTTCGTCTGGACTATCCAGAGAAAGGTCCATATTGACAACTTTGAGACTTATGTTATCATTAAATTCCTTTAAGCGATTAGATGTCATCGGTCTACATGTGACCTTATTCTCTATATGAATTGTACTCACAGGAAATACTATCTTTTGCCCACAGTGGTCAGATGTAAGTTCACTCAATATGGCCCTATTTAGAAATTGGGAGTCGCAAAATACATTATCTAAGCAGGTAGCAGAATGTGAAGTGATCCTAGTGGGTTCAGAAAATAAATGCTGTAAATTAAATGATCTAAATAAACTAATAAGTCTTAAAGAGACAGCTGACTGCTCAAGTAAATTAACATTAAAATCACCACACACTACTATATGCCTATTACTAGAACTCAAACGTTTTAAAATATCCTCTATTACGGTTTCAAATACACTAAAATCACTTTGCGGTGGTCGGTATACACAAACTATGACATGTTGCTCTAATTCCACACAGGATAGTTCAACAGTGCGCTCGATAGAAAGATTTACTATATCTTTACGTTCTTTACATTTTAGATTGTTACATACATATATTAGAGAGCCACCATGTATAGAATTCTTTCTTACAAACGCACTTACAATTGAATAATATTCGTTATTAAATATTAATTGATTAGTTCTAAACCAAAGTTCCGTTATGCAACATATTTGAATATTATGTTGTTTAAAAAATAAATCTAATTCTAACTCCTTGCCGGATAGACCCTGAATATTCTGATGAATTAGTCTAATACTGTGTGTATGCCTATCCTTTGTCTCATCTAACAGTTTAAACGACTAGAAGTGTCAATATTTCAATTTGTAGTAGAAATACTACTATGTCCTAAAACCTTAATTACCATACTGGTACCTGAGTCGCTACATATTATATTAGATGCTAATAATTTAGCAAGTTGCTTTTTATAAAAAGAAGATAGAGACATTGTATCTTTAGTCAATAAAAATTTACTAATAAACTTATTAGTGTCAAAAAATAAACTATAATTGTTATAACATGTACTGTTATAAAAAAGTAAATTAAGTTTTTCAATATTCCTATTTTGTTCATGTGTTAGTACATAGGAATATGGTAATGCACAAAGAATAAAGTTACACCCTACTTTATAATGTAATGATTCTATTACCTCTGTCAAATGGATTGCTTCTTTTTTAGTGACAGATAAGCTGTCACCATAAAGAAATATTACTGTTGAATCTGCATTTAATTTTGTAGTTTTTAACTTATCAATTATAGAACCTAACCTAGCCCCAGGGGAACAAATATTTATGCAAGGCGACTCTGTATGAGAATTAATTAGTCCACTAAAACCTACTCCTATTTGGTCAGAAAACATGAATATATTTTTGTTAATTTTATTCATCAAAGAAGACACAGACATATCTTCATGATCAGAAAAGGAGGTGGTACCACTGTTTACTGAATCCAAATCACAAACAGCTGACAGGTTATTATAAGGTGTAGCCTGTAAGCACTTACCGCAAAGATTGTTATTAGTTAGTGAGAGAATATGTTCCATGTTCTCCCTACCAACTCTGGCAATTTCCTCATACTTCAAAATATATTCAGATGTTTCTTTATGGTGATTAAGGCTCATTCTTGTAAGTTGTTCTTCTAAGTTGTTAATTTGATGATTTAATTCGGCTGTATGTGCTTCATACTGTAACCTACTGGCAACTACTTGATCATTGCTTTTTCCTAAATTTATTAATAAAGTATCATGCTCCTTCACCAATTCACTGTTATGCCGTGTCACCTTCCTAACCTTGTTTAACTTATTAAGATTAATATTTAACTTTTTAATTAATTTATTTAACTTAAGGTATTTTCTCAATTTCCTAGTACTTTTAATAAAAATATTACTAAGTTTACTTTTATTACTATCCATTATACTAGTTTTGTCCCCCAGGAGTTCTGAGTAGAGGTTCTAAGTCGCAGTACTGTTGAGCATCTGAATAGTTTGTTCTAATGTGATAATTTTAGTATGAGCTTCATTCATATATTCTATATGGAGTTCTATCAGTTGCCTTTTAAGCTCCAATACCTTATTATTAACTGCTTGCATTTCATCTTCACAGTCGCTACGTTCTTTCAACAACATATGGTTGTCATCCTTATATTTCTTCAATTCTTGTAGAGCTAACTTTAACTTATTTTCAGTATCCTTGGCTGTCGCTTTACGGGTCATCATTTGTGTGCTCATTGTTGGTCCAGTGGATGTATAAATCACCAAGCACCTGAAAATTAGAGAAAGAAACAACTGAGTGATAAAAAAGAAAAGTGGGATGGGATAGTTAGCTATATATATCTAAATTGTTGAAATTCACTATAAACATACAGTATTGTAGAAAAACAGAAACGCTTTAACTAGTATTAGTTGAGAAATTGATAAGAAATGTGAATTTATTATGTTGTAAAAGATAATTATTTGAAGAAGTTTTTTTTAATCTCAATATGGAGGGTCGAACTAAAAAATAAATTTAAGGGAAAAGGCGAAATTATAATGAAAATTTACATAAGAATGCACACTTAAGCACTAAAGTAGTATTAGTAGTTAGATGTGAAGTAGAAATGTGAGTGTATGCATGCGTGAGGCGAGTGTTTAGTCGTCAATTTTGCTTCCACCTATTGTCAAGCAAAAGGAGACAAAACTGTGCCAGTGTGTGGTGGACGGAGCTCATAGTACAATGAGCAGAGTAAACAAGTGTTGTGGAGTGTCTGTTAGGCCTTTAAAAAGTAGAATACTCCCCAGGTTTACACGATGAATGTTCAAATTTCGTCCGTTGTCACAGTGATGAACTCCTACGACCAGTAATTTATGTAGATGCGTGGATCCGACTTAAGACACAGCATGAAACACTTCTTTGGTCACAAATATACTATTTTATTGTACTAAATATATTTATTATTGAATAAAACTAATTTAAAATTAAAATAAGTTCATAAGGCACGATTTTGACGACAGTTGGCTATATTGTAACTAAATACACACACGCACGCACAAACACACACACGCACGCACATACGCACACACAACACATTCTCTCTAGTAACATGTCGCAACAAGTAATTACGAATTAATAATATTTTGTAGCCGCATGTATGTACATATATTATATCTTTGTTACAATATAGAATGTTCTGGTTGAGGGCCTGGAGATCTGTCACACAGGGTTATCACTAGCATAGACTCCAGTCTCTCACAAAGAAAAAAGCTTTTATATACATTGCTATAAACTGTACCAATATTCTTTGTGAAGAGAGAAATAAATAAACTATTAATATTGAAGTGAAAACTTCTTTAGGCGCGTTGAGCACTTCTTGGGTGAACAAAAATCATGGAACTCGCGTCATCGTCACCGAACGCTTTCCATTTTGGAATTATTTTTGTTTTATAAAGAAATGTTTAAGATCAAGGATTAAAGTTTTCACTTCTATCGGCAGTCCCCAAAGACTGCCCCAAATGTTTTTCGTTTACCGTTACAGCAAGTCAGAGATGCGCCTCTTGGGATCGAACTCGAGACCTCTGCGGGGCAGTCCAACGGTCTCTCACTAGGCTATCGCTGATATGACTATATATTATCATTCGTAGTTTAAAAAATAATGAAACCAAGTCTTGGGTTACAGCTAGTTAAAACTTAAAAGTGAATTATTGGAATGCTGTAGAATTATTATCTTCATTGGCTGCTTGTTAGGAAATTTTAATTACCACGCTTTACACTGGGTTCAATAGGTACTAATTACTAAGCTATATACAAGAACCCAAGTCGTGATGTCTTGTGGTTCCAAAATAAAATAAAAGACTTACTAAAAATTATTTAATTAAAAAATACTACAATATACAATAGAACATACAAATGGCACTTAAGTACAATGCGTTTCTATATATAAATTTACATCTTTGAAATCATTTCTGCATATACATATTCGACAGTACACATAACCTCACCGAATCTGCCCTTCAAATCATCAATATATATCATGACAGCGAGTAGAGCCGTATAAACCGGAACTTCCCTCGCATATATCACCGCTGAGATGGAATCAGTTTTAGTGGCCAGAGACTTGTACAACACGAAGTAATTTTCGCTCACTGATCTCCCGACAGCACGCGTTTTATATATCCTTCTGCCACAAGTACAGTTCACGTTTACAGCGCGGACCGCATCACCGCCATCTTGGATTATTCGAAGAGGAAACGTGGCTTTTCCCCACTCGACATTTGTACCATCGATAACTCTACTATTGTGTATCAGTGTGGTGTGAAGTTTATCAGCACATATACACTTCACATTCTCACGGCTCTTGGTGAATGCGACTTGAATACACGTTTGGAAGGACGTAACAGCTGGATAAAAAGCCACGGGTACCCATTCTCCTTCAGATATATCAGTAGTGTTGGTTGCTCTTAGAGTGACCAGTAAAACAGCCGGTGTTATTATTTTCCACATAATAAAACAACATATGGACGTAACACTACGGTACACTGGTATAATACTGCTCTATGTTTATATATCGGTTCGCTTTATATAATGCCAATGGATAATAATAAATACCGTTTATTTTATAATAAATCTAGTGAGTTTATAAGCTGACCACAGTTGTTTTAGGGTTCCATGAGCGGAGGGTACCAATAAGACTAAGGTTGTTACACGGATTGGTCGTGTCTCCTCGGCCCTGCTCGTGGCTTCCCCTCCCCAGCGGCGATTTATATATGCCGACCGCGCCCTGGTGCCTGTCCGCTTCTTCTGCCGCAGCCGTGATTCAGATAAGTGGTCCATTGAGCTGTCCAGCTGGAGCACGTAGCGAGCCTTAACTAGAGCCACGCCCTGTTCTTTTGTCTAACATTTGTATTAGAGAAGGTAGTAAGCTTATAATTTACAAATTACCTCGAAACTCACAGTATTTTGCCAGTCAAGCAATCTGGATTTAGAAAAAAAAGGGTTACAGCCATAGCTTTGCTTGACGTTACTGATAACATCATTGCTGTTCAGTACTTGGGACAGGCGACGATACTGGTACTACTCGATTTCTCCAGAGCCTTCGACGCCTTAAATATCTCACTCTTAATGTCCAAGTTGACATATTACGGTTTTGATTACCTAACAGTAAGATGGTTCAACTCCTATCTAAGTAATCACTCTCAGTTCGTAGAGATTCGCAATATTGATGGATCGACCTCTCGGTCAGATGTAAAAGCCTTAAATAGGGGAGTTCCTCAAGGTTCTGTGCTGGGACCAATTTTATTCAATATTTACAGTGCTGACATAATACATGTTATAAAATCTTATAAATTTCATATATATGCGGATGATGTGCAAATTTATATATCTTTTAAACCTCACGAAACGCAATTAGCATTGGATAACTTTAATGCAGATTTTAATAACATTTTTATTTGGGCCTCTAATAATTCCTTAGTTCTTAATGCTTCCAAAACAAAGTACATGATCCTGGGATCTAAAAACCATATAAATAAAGTAGATCGGGTAAACCCTCACATTGTTATGAATGGTTCTGTAATAGAACGATTGCTGGAAGCGCGTAATCTGGGGCTTGTTATGGATGACGCGTTGAGGTTTGAGCGACATGTTCCAGATGTAGTTCGCAATTGCTTTTATCGCATCAAATTGTTGTCCAGACTAAGAGAATATCTTAGCACGGATCTTCGTGTGCAACTTACTGACTCGCTTGTTCTTTCCCAGTTTAACTACCTCGACGTGGTGTACGGGCCAAGATTATTGGCGAAAACCTCCAGCCTTATTCAAAGAGTGCAGAACGCATGTGCGCGGTTCTGTTTTGACATTCCGAAACGTAGCCATGTAACTCCATTTTTAAATGCAGGCAATATTTTGAAAATGAAATGGAGGAGAGATATTCACTTGGCAACTCTCATGTTTGGAACTATCAAAGACAAAAAACCAGAGTATCTCTATGACAAATTGGAATGGATGGCCGAAAATAAAAAATACTCAAGCAGAGAACTAGGGCAACCATTGCGCATACCTAGGCACAGACCTACTTCTTGCAGAGGTGGATGCCGGTATAGCGCTACCAAGTGCTGGAATAATTTGCCTCCTCCACTGCGATACTCCTCAACCAGATAAACTAAGTAGTTTCAGGTTTAAGCTAAAGACATTATATTTATCTGTACAGAAATTAATTTGTTTATATTGTGTTTCTAGATATATGTATATTTATTATATATCAATATATATTTTGTACCCATTTTTTTTATTTTTATTTTATATGATCTTCTGTTCTACACATATATGTAATTGCCTGTCTATTGTACATTATATTATATTTACTCTATCTATTAAGTATGTTTATAATTTGTATGCCGAATAATCGTCCGTGCTAGCCCTTGGGTTTCGGCTGAAAAACAGCGCTGCGGTCATCCGTAGCAAAGACTGAGCTGGAACCTTTTGGACACACTGCACAACATTTTCTTTATTTTATTTTTGTTTATTTTTTTTGTATTTTCTTCTTGTTTGTATTTAATATGTTGTGTTTTTAGTGTGTTTAATAAATTATTTTCCTTTTTTTCTTTCTTTCTATATACATAGTTGCTATTCCTACCGACATTTGTGTTATCTGGAATAAAGAACCTTGTAATTGCAAAGTATATTGTTTATATTATCTCCGCTACTGTACTACCCTGGTCAATGTAGTGCCTAAAACTAGATTGACTAACTAAAACGTTACAAGGTCTTATATCGTAATACAGTGCTTATTATCACTGAAACTTTGACTAAGTTTAAAGTTTATTCTATTTCGGGGGACAAACAACTAAACAACTTTCAGAATTCACCACGAACACCCGGACTCGGAGTAATTATTCGGATATCACACAACTTGTTGCTCCGATTGGGGATCGAGGCCCATATCACAAGACGCAGCATCAGCGGCGCGGCGGCCAATTAAACTACTGTGCCATCTATGTATCTAAAACTCTACTCAGTCAAAGTGTAAAGCTTAGACGTACCTTAAATCTATCAGGGTCTATCTTTTGAACGTTAATAAACGATATTATCTCTATATTTAAAACTATACAAATGCTTACTAAAAGATTTATTTTTAATAACGCTTTTTGCGTAAAAAAGCGCCTGTTTTGTTGTTTTATAATAATAATAATAATATTCTACCACATACACACAACACCATCTAGCCCAAACTAAGCAGAGCTTGTACTATGGGTACTAAACAATGGATAATACTTTTTTTTTGTAAATACATACATATTATACATACAAACACCCAGACCAAGACAAACATCCATGTTAAAATTAATTGTTTAAATTAATTTACAAAATCAAATATAGGCCACTACCAAATTCTCGAGATAACAACTGTAAAACTTAATAAACGGTAAATATGCATTGAAATGTAGTCAATGTTTACATTGAAAGTTTATTTTAATTAAGGTGATATTCATGACACTGAGACTAGATCGTTTTCTATTTTATTCATTATAATTTTATTATAATGAATTCTATGAATTGAATTCCTTATAATAAAATTAAATGATATGAGGTTTCTGTCAAGGTACAGAACCCCTCGGTGCGCTAGACCAGTTTGCACTTATCCAACTTTATTTACCTTACCTCTCCTACGAATATTATTTAATAAACAATCGGCGTAAACGATTAGCGAGGTTAAGCAACGTTGGGTGCGGTCAGTCTATAGATGGGTGACCGCTTAGTAGTATTACATCTGAGCATCTCCGTGCTTCGGAGGGCACGTAAAAGGTCGGTCCCGGTTCTTGTCAAATTGACAGCAGTCGTTAAGCCATGTCAGAGGCCTACGGGCGGCTTGAACAACTCTCAACAACAGGTTGGCCAGTGACCACACGAAAAAGAAAGAATCGGCGTCTCAGGTGTCACACCGTACATCGTCTTGTTTATAGACAGGCTGGTATACATTACTCTTACTAAACAAGTTATATGAAGGCACATTAAAGCTAGATAGCTTCAAGTTAAAGGTTAAACGTTTTGGATATTTAATATCTTGGGTACTTTCACTAAGTAGCCGGCGCGAGCTCATAAACCAATCTCAAACTAATAAACTGATGTCAAAGTAAAGTATTAACTAGAACAGATCACCTATTAACGTTACTCAATGTTGAGTGTTAGTTGAATAATAGTAAAGTAACCGTTGATCTGTGTTGAGGGGCTAACTACAGGTTAGCGATAATTGAATGGTTACATATTATAATATCCAAACGTATTCTAACTATTTTCAAGATAACTACGGCCAAAAGACCTACTGTTTAAAACACCTAAAGATCGTTTCACAGATTTTTATAATAACTAATGAACGAAATCTATAAAGGACAATTCACCTACGGTTTATTCAACTACAATTAATTACCCTAAGGTTGATTGAAGTGTCGGACGATTCACCTACTGTTGATTTATCTGTGGTCAATCAAAGAAAACACAAAAAATCGGGTAATCATAGTTTATTTACACATAATTAGGGCATTAAATTGAAGTCACAACAGGGATTATTAACGAAAAGTACAGGGGTTTGTAGGGTGCGCATTGTCTTACATAACGTTTCAACTCCTATCATCGGAGGTCCGAAAATATTTCTCATACCATTTAAAATCTTAATGATCGTTCTTCATAAAAAGTTCAAAAACTAAATATTAAAAACTATAATCATTGAAATTCATAATATCACTAATTATACATTTAGTTGTTACTAATATTTGTTTTCATATATTTGTTTATGCTAATGATAGAAACTCATAATCATTCGAATAAATAACTATAATATTCATAAATGTGTTTTATTCTAATATTTGTTTTTATAAATTTCTTAATCATAAGTGTTTTTATCCATATTATTGAAAATCATAATGTCTATATTCATACATTTGTTTACTCGAAAATCAAATTGCTACCAGAAACGAGATGCTACCAGACAAGTAGGTTAGGTTAGGTTAGAACTGTGACCCCAACAACGCGCGAGGCGAGCGAGCGAAGCGAGCGTGCCGCGGCAGCGGCCGGCGAAGCGCCAGAAAATAATTTTTGATAGAAAAGTAGACAGACACACCGACAGAAAGTAAGCTATTCTGAACAACGTTTTCAGCCATCATTACAATATTAATAACAATTTGTACTCAGCTTAACACAAAATGTGTACACGTAACGTGTAAAGACATTGATATTGTAATATTGTAACTACCCACCACTTTAAAACAATCCAGCGCGCAGTATTAATAAACTGTAGGCGAGTCGTCCATTAGGTATTTCATACATAGTCGAAATATCCAATATCTTAAAAAATCATTAGATTAATCGTTCGTTAGTGCGATTAATTTTAGTTTAATCAAAATTAAGTAAGTAAAACGGTACTTGAGTTGACAAATATGCGTTATGAACATATGTGAATCGACCGTAGTTATCTTGAAAATAGTTAGAATACGTTTAGATATTATAATATGTAACCAATTAAAAAGACAAGCTTTATATAATATAATAATATATATATTCTGTCACATACACACTACACCACTTAGACCAAACTAAGCAGAGCTTGTACTATGGGTACTAGACAATGGATAAACATACATAGCAGCCTTTTTTTTGTAAATACGTACATGTTATACATAGAAACACACAGACCAAGAAAAACATCCATGTTCATGCACACAAATGTTTGACTTGTGCGGGAATCGAACCCGCGACCTTAAGCGTAGCAGTCGGATACACTAACCACTACGCCATCGAGGCCGACAATATATAGAAGTATAGTGTATATGGACGTTTTACGTGCAAGAGCCTTACGTTGCCGTATATTTGCTGACAATACGAATGAGCTGGTTTACATGGTGAACCACCATCCGATTATAAAAAGCCGCGCGACAGAGTAGTGCATCGTAAATGTGTTTCACCTGGTGAGTAATAGCTGGGTGGTTCTATTCTCTCCTATTGCTTGACCTTAATTCCATATTAAATAACTTTCTATAGGATTGTCATCAGGAGGTCCTTATGCTTGTGTGCCATCTAAGAATCCATAAAACAAGCTTCAGCATATAGTCTACTACATGCTCATTCTCTAGAGATGCAAATAAAACTGCTCGTGTGGGCTAAATGTACAGGTATAGAAAACTAAGTTAAGCTTTAAAATCATTATAATGTTCCTCCATCCTGGCATTATATCTTGGAAGTCGGCTTCGAAAATAATTTACATCCATAGGCATGACTATAACGTACCTAAATCGAAAGAGGCATCACGTTGCTAATACTTGGCGACGAACAATACTAAATGATTGTGACACTCCTTGGAAGAAACCTCTGTTCAGTGACCTGTTCCAGTCAAATATATTGGTGGTAGTCCGAGCTGCTTATTGCCTGTAGGTCAACGGCCGCTACGCTGACCGGGCACGACCTGTTCCGTAGAAATCATAAAAATGTTAAAATTTCTTAATATAACATGATTACTTAATTATGATTATGTATCTACTTATATTATGTGTTTTATTTGAAGCTGACTCGTGGCTCGAGGTTTTCAACCATGCCCAAATAGGACTTAATGTGGTGTCTGCATGGCTTAAATACAATAAATGAACACTAAATATTGAACAAACCAAATATGTCTCTTTTTCTCTTAGTAACCACAATTTTATACTATCCGATCGACTTTCGCTGAGGGCTCACATCTGCGGCAATGACAGTTCAATGGTTTGTTCTTGTCCTGAACTTCCGAATATTAATATCGTCAAATATTAGTCATTAGTAGTTAACAAAGTATATTAGATATCTTTTATTTTTTTGCAAATTTGAACTGAAACTAATTGAATTATAAAGCAGGAGATCTTTCTGCATAAAAATCTCATTTTACCAAAAAATGTTAGTTACGAGTGGTCACATCTAGAACGACGATTTCGCATAATCGCATATAGCCACGCTTCGGCACGAATGGGCCGGCTCGGCCGGAGTAATACCACGGCCTCACAGAAAACCGGCGTGAAATAGCAATTGCGTTGTGTTTCGTCGAGTAAGTGAGGGTACCAAAGGCACAACCCTCCCCCCTCCTGGGGGTAGAGGGAAATTTAAAAGGCTGGCAACGCACTTGTGACTCCTCTGGTGTTGCAGGTGTCCATGGGCGGCGGTTATCGCTTACCATCAGGCGATCCGTCTGCTCGTTTGCCTCCTATGCCATAAAAATATATATATATATATATATTAGGAATTTTATACTATATCTTTTATGAATACTATACACGTAAATGTGCTCCAAAATCCAAAAAAGGAACTCATAACATGAGCCTTAAATAATTAAGCATGTGTTACAACTATGTGTCTTTATCTCAAATACCTGTGTTATCTAGATTTGTTAGACATCTTGTTTAAAGGGGCATGCCAGTGTTAGGCCCACAGGTGCACAAGAAATTGGCAATACTAAAAACATATATTAATATTTATCCTAGTTTTTCCTTGTATTTATTATTCTGTACAAGTCGGCAATATTTTCTAAAAATAATAAACAAGAGAACGACTAAACTATGTAATGGAATTTGCAAGCAAGTACATTAGCGTGAAAATGTTGCCTATAAACAAAATATGTTAACAGGTAATTAATCGAAATAGTAATTTACCATTGCTATATTATATAGTTATTATTTTAATCGTTCATTTAATTTTTATACAAAAGTAATCTAAAAAGTAATAATAATAATTAGTTTTATCTTTGCAAAATTGCTTTGATTAACTAATAATAATAATAATAATAATAATGTTTATTTATTAGGCAGTCCATTGTTTACAAAATAAGATATACAATGACAACCGCACTAGGCAAAGCCTGTATCGCGGCTGTCAGTAATACAGCGTTTTTCTTAGGACTAATCTTAACAATATAGCCAGCAATTATATAAAAAATAATAGTGTTTGTGTGTGTGTGTGTGTGTGTGAGGGTGTGTGTGTGGTGTGAGTTTGTGTGCGAATGTATGCGTGTGTGTCCAAAAATCAGGTTCTCACTGAACAGGTTTTAATAATCGTTCTACCTCGTGATAGTTCAGGCCAGATAAGTACTTTATCACTTTTGCTTGCATCTCGCGCACAGAGTCCCTTTTAAATTTACATACTTTACAGATCTTATTGTATAAGTAAGGAAAAAGGTAATGAGAGAATCTCTGTGCAAAAGTTGTATTGACTGTAGGGACTTGGACTCTAAAGATTCTTTTACTCAGTAAACCTTGGTAGTTGTTGACATTTAATGTCTGTTTATGTGTAAAGCTGACAGCAACTTTTACGTAAAGGCGGCGTATACTTAACAAATTGGATTCTGTGTATATCTGTTC
The DNA here is from genome assembly GCA_963564715.1 of Catocala sponsa. Taxonomy (NCBI): domain Eukaryota; kingdom Metazoa; phylum Arthropoda; class Insecta; order Lepidoptera; family Erebidae; genus Catocala; species Catocala sponsa. Next base: position 513,938 of record OY751339.1, read on the forward strand.
AGTGGGGTACCTGATAGGCTTTTTTAGCATAACCTTTATCACCGACCTTTGAGCCCTTTCTAGTGAAATTAAATGTGACGCCGATGTGCCCCCCCACGCATTTATACAATATGTCAAAATCGACTGGCAAAGAGAAATGTAAATATTTTTGACAAGTTCTGCATTTGCTACGTCTCTGACTTGTTTCATGGCATAAATTATCTTTCTGGTCCTGGATGATAGAGCTGCACTGTGATCGCGAAATGTTAGTTTGTCATCAATATCGACGCCTAAATATTTGATGCAACGAACTCGTTGTATAGAATTACAGCTACAGGAATTTACATTATCCGCTTCATTGCAATGACGCTCATGAATCACGATGGCAGAAGTGGCTAGTGGAGACGATATTGCAGTTTTATGGAAACATAGGTATTTTGATTTGTTAATGTTTAATGTTAATAAATTATCAGAAAGCCAACTCGTGACTTTTGCCATGCCATGTTCAACATTTTTGAAACAATGACTCCAAGTAGTATCATGAAATATCACTGCAGTGTCATCAGCGTAACAAATGATTTGAGCATTTTGTAATGGTAAGGTGGTAAGACTATTTAGATAAATTAAAAATAAGGTAGGACCCAGAACACTACTTTGTGGTACGCCGAATGATAGTTTTACTGAAGAACTAACCCAAGAATCTATTTTTAAACACTGTTGTCTTTCAGTTAAATAACTCTGGAACCAGTCAAGAGCAATACCTCTGACACCGATACTTTCCAACCGCCTCAGCAGGATTGGAAAAAGTAATGTCTATTATTGATGTATCGAGGTTTTGTGTTTATTATGGCAACACCATTTTTAACTTGTATGACGCCGGAAAACGTAAATGTCAATATCATAGTATTGTTTTGCAACTCCATTGTGACGGTTAGTGTTTACCTATTTATTGCGGTTAATATCGACGACTTTTACCTATAAGCTATAAAACTGCAATGAATTCTGTTTTATTTCATTCCTAATAGATTGTACTCATAAATAAATTAAAATAATGTATAAAATGATATAGCACATATTTTAATATAAGTTGTATTGATGAGATATAAGAAGATTTGATAACTTTAAAATGCCAAGTTTTTTGTAAGTCTCTTCTTATGCTAATTAATTATTGGCATTGCTTACTATTATTATCATTAGTATTTATAGGTGTGCACTGTGGGCCCGAATTACTATGGCGTCTTGGCATGCCCCAAATGTTGCTGGCAAGCAGAGAGGCATATTGTATGCGAAATATAGACGTTGAGGATGTAGTAACTGTATACCCATTCAGAATTTCGAAAACGAATGCTATAATTTGCCGAGACAAAACGATGTCGATCGTAGGTATCTCGTTTGTACCGTTTTCAAATTATTTCCCAGGCTAACACATGACTTTAGGGAAAATCTTCAGAGTTACTTTGGAATCAAGCAAAGGCAAGTTAATTAGTTTGTTTTATTTACGGATCTATGTTGAGCTAAGTATGATAGCATATATGATATCATTATCTCGCGTCGTGTCAGTGAACGTGACCTGGTGCGTGTGTTACAATAATTACGTCACCTTTGCAAGGTTCTTCCAGACCTAGATCTGTTCTTGTCAGCCTTTTCATAATTCCCATATTATTAAAAGGCCAACAATACCGAAAGGGCCTTAGTACCTATCAGAAGAAAACCGATGGAATTGCAACACCTTTGGCGTTATATCAATGAATCAATAATTGTTGCACATATTTAATACCCATTTTTGCTTGTATGTAAATTAACATGGCCTATTTATAAAAGTTTAAAACACCTATTACTTGAGGTTAGCTTTTTAGGACTATGCTAGAAAATACAACTGTTAGTGTGGATATTTGTGATTATGTAATTTTTGAATGACCTAAGCTATTGTGGATATTCACACCATCTGGTTTATTATTTGTTTGATTTGCTAGAATCCGACAGGCAGCGCTGTGGTTAAAGTCAAATTCATGGGCTAATGTGTTTGACTTTTCTTTAGAACGCCAACCAACCGCGTGGTGCAAATAACATCTTGTCTGCTGAGCCAGTTAGTGTATGTAATGTTACAAATTATTTATGTATTAAGTAGTTTTAGTTAAATATTATTAATATTGTTTTTTGTATAATAATGTATATAATAACTTCAACCTAGTTTATTTCTAAAAACAAAGTAATGTAGTAAATTGAACGCAATATTTTATGCATTGTATTATGTATAAATTTCTTAATTCCATGCATTTTGATAAATAGCTCTCAGCCTGAACTCATTAAACCTGGTAACATTGAAATAAGGTCTGATCAAGGGATTGCTCTGAGTCTGATCTAAATCGAAGATGCAATTTTTGAAGTAACGATCAATGGTTGATAAGCTGTCTCTGTAAACCAAATTTCAATAGACATCATTTCAAACTTCCCGAAATATGGGGATGAAATCTATGGTGATTTTTACCAAATGTATAGAGTATTTAGTTAATAGTAAGATGCTAAAAAAATAATTATTATAAGGCGATATTTTTATTATGTGGTAAATTACAAATACAGGTAGCGGATATTTTGGGTTACCAAAGGTATAAATATTTTGATCTTACCTTAAATTTCACACTGTGAGATGATAGCCGGTAAATTGAAAACAGGCTCTGTTGAGCACGCGGCGAATTTCAAACAACGCCGCAATTTATTTTTGAATCGATACTCCTCAGTTAGAAAACGCAGCGTTGTGGCCAAAAAGGTGAACGTTGGAGCTATTGATCCCAGATTTTTTATTTTCGTACCCTACACAGCTCTGGTTTCAATTTTGAGGAATTTCACAAACGAAATATTCGTTTGCACTAGTTATTAATTTAGTGCACGTTACTAGTTCTGCGCGCTCCACTGGATTGAGATTAGATTGTGAAACGTATACAATGTTCTGATAGCAACCTTTAGGGTAGAATTTTAGGGAATCGTTATCAACTTTCCTTCGGCAGTATCATACATCTGACGACTTCAATATTAGCATCTATGACTTGTATCTTGAAACTGTATCTCTAGTAGCAATATTGAGTAATACTGTTTTTAGGACTATCTTTTATATATTTAAAAGGTACTAGATAATTTATGAGCTAATAACATTTGTTTGTAGGTAATCTACGTGTACAAAAATAAATAATTGATTGATTGACAGAAAATACCATATAATTAAACAATAAGATAGAGTACCTATGTATACATAAATGTACTTATGTGGTAAATATACATATATTAGAACAGTAAATGTAATAAATTTTTACTCTGTCCCTGAATATACAAAAGATAAAAATGCTTGGGATTGACTTGCTTCCACTCACGGGTTATTTCTATTCACAATTATAACATATATCATATAAGGAAAATAATATAACATTGAATTGTATTGATGTAAACATTTGGCGATTGAAAAGAGTGGCCATGAGTTTCTTGCCTGCTTCTTCTCATGAAAGCTCTACTCCTCGAACAGGCTTTTTTTCAATGCTAAATTTTTATTTCCTTCTATTTATTTTTATTATTATATTATAATAGTGAATTGACGTGTCCAAGAATTGTTTGCACATTTTTATGGAAATAAAAATATTTGACTTTGACTAAGAGGGAGAGTTTGGTTTGGAGTTGGTAATATTTCTAAAATATATTTTGTCTATAGCGAATTACCTGTAGGTGTATTATAAACAGTAATAATAATAGTAGCAATAAACATTTATTTGATTATCCATTAGTTATTTGATTTATAATTTTGAACATTGTCGCTATTCTAAGATATTGTATATGTTTACATTATAAGTATGACACCTTTATTTAAGTAGTATAATGAGAAGTAAGTAAGTAAATATTTGCACGCAATGTTTATGACAGTTTCTTGTCTATGTGTGCGTGTACGAGTGTGTGTAAAAACTGAGAAGAAAAATAGTATAATCTGCATAGGTGTCAATCTATGTATGTATTTTATTATATTTTCTATTCCTGTTATACAGAGTGTTAGGCATACGGTTGTTCAAATAAAATAGAGATCTGGTTTGAGCTATTGCCAACGCGTTGGACTGAGGCAAATTAAAATTTTGTCACACAGTTTCGGCGATATGACTTTTTTTAATTTTTAAAGTAAAAGGTCGGCAATTTGAAAAAAAAAGTTAAACGAATATGGGTTTAGCTGTCATAATGATATTTTTATTTTAGTTAACTATTGCTACATTTCATTAAAATTATTATTTCCTATAGATACCTTGTAAAAAAATTATAACAGGCTGTCAAAGTTTCGGTAAGAGCTAAAAAAAAAAATTTCTACTTCGTATGATTAAAAAAATATTATAATAAAATTTAATTTGCCTGAGTCCAACACGTTGGCAATAGCCCAAACCAGATCTCTGTTTCATTTGGACAACCGTGTGCCTAACACCCTGTATAATATTTTAGGTATAAGTTAGTTTAAAAGAATGGTGTAAATTAGATAATATTCATTAACAGCGATGTATGTATTTAAAATAATAATAGGCTGTAATCCTAGAGTAGTCAGTCGTGGCTTATAAAAGAAATAGCTGGACTGGAACTATGCGATAATCTTCATGCTGTCACGACATTTATTTAAAGTAAGTAACCATACCTATGGCACGACATACCTATTGTAAAATTACGTCATATAGCTGTATAATATATCATTTCTATTGTTCTGTTACAGATTTCCTATCCATAATGATATCACCATTAGTTTTCCTCATTTATAACTTTTATAAAACTGAAATAAGGCTATGTCGGTACATAAAATAGACTAGATGTTCCCGCTGTTTCATCCCCGTTTATCGTTACTGCGCGAGCTGCGCCGCCTCCGTGGGTCATAGCGTGATATTATATAGCCTATAGCCTTCCTCGATAAATAGGCTATCCAACAATAAAATAATTTTTCAAATCGAACCAGCAGCCTCTGAGATTAGCGTGTTCAAACAAACAAACTCTTCAGCTTTATAATATTAGTATAGACTAGTATAGATTATAAATTTTATTCGCTTGGACATGCGTTTGAAAAACTAATTAGGGTTTACTATTTAAAAGGGTCGGTACACTAAATTTATTTTTAAGTTTAATATTTTTACCAAAGTGTCATTTCGTGAGTGGCCTGCCGTTTCATACGGCCGCGAGCCGAAACCTCGGTGGAATCGCGATTGCATGTGAAAGTGATTCGCGCGGCCCCTGAGGCTCCGTTCCTGAATTGAGCAAAATGTAATCGGGTTTAACTTTGGACAATACTCAGTAGCAGCATGGAGTGTGGACTTGTGTTCAATAGATGGCAATAGGTTCACTACCTATTACGTGGGACCTAAAGCCATAACCGGTGAAACGAGGCTGTGACCTGTACCTATACCTCTTGGTACTCAGTAGCAGCATGGAGTGTGGACTTGTGTTCGATAGATGGCAATAGGCTCACTACCTATTACGTGGGACCTAATGCCATAACCGGTGAAACGAGGCTGTGACCTGTACCTATACCTCTTGGTACTCAGTAGCAGCATGGAGTGTGGACTTGTGTTCGATAGATGGCAGTAGGCTCACTACCTATTACGTGGGACCTAAAGCCATAACCGGTGAAACGAGGCTGTGACCTGTACCTATACCTCTTGGTACTCAGTAGCAGCATGGAGTGTGGACTTGTGTTCGATAGATGGCAGTAGGCTCACTACCTATTACGTGGGACCTAAAGCCATAACCGATGAAACGAGGCTGTGACCTGTACCTATACCTCTTGGTACGCCTTCCGGAAATAACTATATGTGTATGTCAAATATTATCATAAATCTAATAAGTAGTTATTATACGTAATCGGAAAACGTGTATGAATAATTACTACTGCTTTATATACAAACTCTATTATATAGTCGAGATTAGTCCGAGTTCTGTGTAGCACTGAACGGTCGCGTATTACTAAATAAAACATCATGTATTCTGTGATCATTTTCCTGTCCATTGCCGGGTGTATTAGTACGGTGTATAGTGCAGTGGCTTTATTACCGCCAATGGAGAAACCGGAAGAAATGGGTACGATTGATTTATGATGGTTATTTTAATAGTGAGGGATTTCTATAAGGATTATTTGTTTAAGAAATGTTTAGGCCACTTTTTTCGTTACAGCACTTGGGTAATGCCGCGTTTTATATCAGCATGCCGTAATTATAAAATTGTTTTAAAAGTTAGGTTTATTTAAAGGATTTTGGGATCCCTTGATTTTATTGTTTACCGAAATTGAATTGTTTTAATATTTATATGTAGTATTAAAGGCTTCTCATAGTTGTTATTTTGTTAAGAAGTGTACTGTTTTTTGACGTGATAGTTTTTAATGAACACATGCAATAATTTTATCAAATAGAGTTAAAGAGTTAGTTAAGTACACCAAAATCATGTTCGTGTGAAAACGTGATCTTTCGACTTGACAATATTAGAAATCTCAATACCTCATATATCCTCACGTCACCTCGATACCGAACTCCGATCCAAAACAACAGGGGTTTTATGTAGTATAGGCCATTTGTTTGTTTATGACATAGAAACTCTGCAGCGTATGGAGTGATTTATATCGGATTTTATTAGAAGGCCGCTTTAATTAGGAAGATTGCCTTGCTTAATGAATGTTAATCAATCGTTAAAGATAATAATAATTTGGTATTTCTCCTACTGTTGTGGCTGTTTTTAGCTTAAACATTGGGATGTTTGTCTCGGGATATTCTAAGTTTTAATTTATAGCTTTTAATCTAGATTCGACGTAAGCTAGATAATAAAATAATCACAGATTTTTAGAGTATGTCATAAAAAATATAAGAAGTTCGTCGTGCGAAAGAATTTAAAGATATGGATTATTTTAGTATCCATTGATATGCGAGGACCGGTTGTTGGATAGTAACACGTAGTTTATTACACGTGTTTTGGGACATACACATTGTAAACACGTTTTGATGGCATGGCAACAGTTCTCTTCTCTCTCGGGAAAATGCAATTGTACGGGACAATCATTTCTTGAATCACGTGCAGCAGGATTTGTAGCCAAAATTACTGTGTGTTATGTTTCTGCAGTAATAATAGTATTCAAAACTTATCAAGGAAGCTGTTTATAAAAAAACAAAAATTTTGCGCTGGCAATCTCCAGTTCTTATTTTTAGTGTGCCTAGCAACACGCTCGCGAGCTAAATTGACCGCTTACTATTAGGTAGGTTATATATTTTCCAAAGATACATACATACATAGATTCACGCCTGTTTCCCAGAGGGGTAGGCACAGACTACGGATTTCCAAAGATAATGCAAAATATTTGTTTGCTATGATGTAGAAAATAATTATTCACATAGTATGACAGTCAATTGTATAGTATTCATAATTGTCTATATAATATACTGTCATTTATATTCATGAAGTTAGTAACCTAAAGTTTTACTTGCTCTCTGGGGTTTGATGTGAAGATTGTTTGCAAAAGTCATTTATCTAAGGGTTTAATAATTTCGACATTGTAATAACAACGGAGTTGTCAATCTTAAGCATTGTTATTATTGATGTTTTGCAATTTTTGGGGACACAACGTACTCGGTACACTCGGTACACTCGGTACACTCGGTACACTCGGTACACTCGGTACACTCGGTACACTCGGTACAGTAGTAGGTACACTAGTTTACGATCTGATTTAATATTTGTGAGCACCTATATAACTGTAATTTGTAATTGATCAGGCTATGTACTCTGACGTAACATCCAATGAATACCAGAGCTTGTGTTAGATTGGTATTCTATCAGCATTCCCAGATTACCAATTAATATTTCATATGAACAATTCGCCAAGCAATCGTGGTAGTGCAGTATAAGTATACGAACAATCTATGTGTATATATTTATATACATTTAAGGTCACGGCAGAATACAATAGTACTTTTCCTCTAGTCTAAGCATAGTAGAAAGAGACTTTTAGAAAGCTATGTCATTCGAAAGCAAGAGTCTTTGAGATTCAAAAAAATACAAATTAGTTGAAATGTTAGAGATTGCCATAACCTTTTTTGAAAATAGAGGACTATTTTGTAGGCGAGGTATGTATCTAACAGTGCGACTGGTAAGGAACGAACTATATATAATAGTTGTTTTCTTACAGAGCGTTGATGTAGGATTATCATAATCTTCGGGCAAGCCTCAATCGTGGCGGTAAGTCCCGTTTTTTAAGGAGTGGCTGGAGAGGCGTTATGGTGCCCTCACTTTCCGGCTGACACAGATAATGGTCACAGTTGCTTTGGCCAATTCCTGTGTAGTATAGGCCGGCAAGAGACGCCTGATTGTCACCACTGCGGCGCCTGGCGCGATGTTGTTGAGGACACGGCGCTGCATACCCTCTCCCAACCAAAGAAACGGGTGCCGGAGGGCGCGAGATGACCTCCAGCCAACCTGAGGTTTTACCTGGGGGTGGTGAGCTTCGTGGGCCTGCTCGCCACAAGATCAGCACCAGGTCCGAGAGGCGGCGTGCGTGTTCCCATGCGCGCCTTATGTGCGTCCCCCCTCAAGAGGACAGTAGGGTAAAAATTTAGAAGTGCCTAAAGGGTAGGTCTTTTCGTATAGTGGCCTGCCGTTTCATACGGCGAGTCGAAACCTCGGCGGGGTCACGATTGCATGTGAAAGCGATTCGCGCGGCCCCGCCGAGTATGGTTATGTCGAGGAACACTGTGGTAGGATTAGTGGGTATTACCGCGATGTCTTTCCCCCGGTGAGCCCGACATAACCACTCTGTCACCCCGCGGTGAGGTATACGTCGAAGCATTCCACCAGGTAAAAAAAAGGATTATCATAATCTTCATGAATTTCACTTAACGCTAGCTTGAACCATGAAGACCTGGCAAGTATCTATTAAGCGAACATGATAGAGCTACAAATATCTAATATACATACAGGCTATTTAATTTTAGCAATGACAATGTTGACCAAATCTTCTGCTCATTAAATAGAAATGTCCTATGTAGCACTTTGCTATTCGTGGTTCCCATTTAAAAGTTCTTTGACCAATTTGCGAATATCATCGTCGGAACATGTGGTCTACTTATTATCACATCCACATTGAATAGGAACTTTCTTCATCCTATTGGTTCATGTTTGAGTCGTGATTTGGCAGTGATATCTTTTAGGGTCTCTGTGTAGCTAGTTTGTCTATCTAACCTGTCCCAAGGTCTCGGTCTAGACCACAGATTCTTGTAAACAAATTAAAATCATACCGGACCGCATCGCGGCAAGCCGGCGCCGAACGTTTAATGATAATAATGTGCTTGTGTGCGTATGTGAGCACACATGAACAATGTTGTAGTAAACCTGGGGGCACCCCGACGCTGACGCAAGGCGTATGATGCGCGGGTCATCAGTAACGTCGCATAATACTAATACAAATATAATGCGAAATAAAACTACAGCACAATATATATAGTATTTTAAGCGTAATAAATAGATTTACGCATGTATATACCTGAATGAATAGATAGACCATATCTACTTTTCATCGGGCAAGTGTAAGTGAAAGTAGATAACTTGAAACTCCCTATAATGTCACAAGCAATAGTCCAATTGACAAGGGACTTACGATGGAGGTCGTGGGTTCAATCCCTACCCATTGCTCTACAGACGTGAGTGCATATGCGAGCCTTCAAGAGAAAAAGAACCATTGTAAGAAACAAATCATTGGTTCAACCGTTGACGGCACAGCGACTCTTTGCAAACTGCCTGCTCAAGGATGAACTGTATGGGATTTTGCTATCTCCTACATAGTCTTGATGAATAGCAGTTTCAAATATATTTGATTCATTGTATTAACATTATACTTGATATTTTCCAGCTCAACAAGATGGCTGCTACGTGCCCCAACTAACCAAAGTGCTGCCATACAATACACCATACTCACCGCAGGACGGCACGAGTTGTGTGCAGTATACTTGTCGAGAAGACAACGTCACGACGATATTTACGTACGTATATTAAAAATTAATCAAATGTCCTAGAAAAGCCCTAAAGGATATATGACATATCCTGGAAACCAAGGAGACTACAGTGGGCGGTATTTTTAAAGGCACAAACAGGCTTTTACTTTTATTATTTTTATAATTTTATTTACAGACATATTCTTTTTGTATGTGTATTTCATATAACATACAAACACAGTCTTCCGCCTGTATTCCTGAAAGTGTAAGCAGGCGTGTATCACACACATATTTTGTCAACAACGGTGAAGGTTACACGTAACGAGGGATAAGTGTATTGGCATCTATAGAAGACAGCTTCTAAACTCATTCTGCTGAGAATTTGTCGATAGAAAAAACAAATACTCATGCATAGCAGTCGACAAGATGGTATACCTTTTTTGTTTCATTAATGTAGTTCGTGCCGTATGATTCAAAATGTTAAAATGTTTCGGTGCAAAAATATTTGAATTTAATATCAATAACAAAATTAACATATTTATATAATCTCTAACGCATATTTTTCGTCTAAATTTAAATAATTAGCAAATATTTTAGAGTATCAGGAAGAAAACATAATTGTCTTGCAAATTTTATGTGTTATTAAAAGCCGCAGCTTATCAATATTCTACAAAAGCTAAAATGGCTGACGTATATTTGACAATATTTTGTGGTATGTTTCTAAGATAGTTAGTATTTTACAGTTATACTACTAACTAGTCTAGGATTTAATTACTAGTTAATAGGGAAAAAACAGCAGGTGAAATGTTAGTACACTACATTTGAGCCTGTCATATGCTTGAAGATATGGACAGAGATGTTAGTACACTACATTTGAGCCTATCATATCCTTGTAGGTATGGACAGAGATGTTAGTACACTACATTTGAGCCTGTCATATGCTTGTAGGTATGGACAGAGATGTTAGTATACTACATTTGAGCCTGTCATATGCTTGTAGGTATGGACAGAGATTAGTACACTACATTTGAGCCTGTCATATGCTTGTAGGTATGGACAGAGATATTAGTACACTACATTTGAGCCTGTCATATCCTTGTAGGTGTGGACAGAGATGTTAGTACACTACATTTGAGCCTGTCATATGCTTGAAGATATGGACAGAGATGTTAGTACACTACATTTGAGCCTGTCATATCCTTGTAGGTATGGACAGAGATGTTAGTACACTACATTTGAGCCTGTCATATGCTTGAAGATATGGACAGAGATGTTAGTACACTACATTTGAGCCTGTCATATCCTTGTAGGTATGGACAGAGATGTTAGTACACTACATATTATGAGCCTGTCATATCCTTGTAGGTATGGACAGAGATGTTAGTACACTACATTTGAGCCTGTCATATCCTTGTAGGTATGGACAGAGATGTTAGTACACTACATTTGAGCCTGTCATATGCTTATATGTATGGCCAGAGATGTTAGTACACTACATTTGAGCCTGTCATATCCTTGTAGGTATGGACAGAGATTTTTAGTGTTGTCTACACATTTAATAGAAATTCAGATTGGAAGAATGGCGTATTGGTGTAAAGGATCACCTTAGCATAGCTGAGTTTTGAGGTGCCGAAGTCTACAGAAAAAATAAATTTCGTTCTAAGCTAAGATGCGCTTTATGCCTGCTGTTTAAATATTACTAAAGGCCCTGTGGGCCAGGTATTATCTAAAAAAATATATACGTATGAAATAAACGAAAAGCTAATTATGTACATCGATAATTTAGGTCAGTTTAATGATCCTACTTTTATAAGATAATGATAAGGATTGACAATAAGGCCGAATTCGTCTTTAAAATATAGTCAAATTACTGTTTTTCTTATAAAATGTTGCCAGTTACAAAACAAACTTTGTAAGTAGCTCAACTGAAACTCCACTGATGATGGTAGTTCAGGAGGTAAAGTTGTTATGAGCAAGAATGTAGCACTAAATAAGTTTGTCACAATAGACACTGAGAGCAAATCGAAGTATTGCATCTTTATTAGGGTCACTAAGTTACATTGTAACGGTTTAGATGGTAGCTACAAATTTACGAGTCACGGTATAAAACTAGAATACTCGACTCTAACTACTGTACTCAAGAGGGAGAAGCTTTTCTATAGCAATATATTGTTATAGCTGTTTTTAAAGTGGAGCAACATATAATAAGATTTAACATGGTTAAATCACATGCCCATATGGTTTATATGAAAGGAATGCATATACTTACCACTAGAGAAGACTTTTGAAATGACGATAATGAAAGTATAATATTTGATTATCTAATAACTCATTCATAATCAGGCTTAAGCTCAGGCCACTGCTATTAGCAAGAGGTCTCTACTCTATTGATGATTAACATTTTAAAACTGATATTAATAACAGAGGCCTACAAAAATATAATATTATTTTGGTGCAGGCCTATTTGTATCTGTGATCGATAAGGATGGTAATGTACAATATATATATGCGTCATTTTAACTCATCAGCTATATTATATAGTTCACACTCATTTTTCAAAAACAGACATTTTTACACTAAAACCGATAATATGTATTTCATTATTTAATTATGGCTAGTACGTCCATATGTTGTGTTAGCGATCCCGAAATGTTTTGTTATGTTTGTGGCGAATACATGTTGAAAAATGAGCGAAAATCAATTAAATACATTGTGATTCACTTGTATTTTGATTAGTTCGGCATTGAAATTTGAAATCAAGATAAAGTACACTGCACTGACTTGCACCCAGTCAGTGCAATGCAGTCTCCAAGACAATTTTATTCGATAAAATCATTCAAAAGACAATTAATTTGATATTTTTATAAAATGTGCTATTATTTTTACCTCATGAACTGGAACTAATACAAAAAATCAGTAGCATTTTTGATATGACCGTATAAGATATATTTAAAATCAATCTCAGGCACCAAAATGAGTGTAGGCCAGTGTTATTTATGAATGTACTCCATACTGATCTAATATGTTAATTGTTTTCCGAAGATCTAATGTTATGTTAATATTTATTGTTCTCTAAATTATATATTGCACTTATTGTAAGCTAATTTATATTCTAATACGATGTACATTTTTGTATTGGGGTGGATCTTCTAATCTTGAATGACGCGTCGCTAACACTAAGCTACGTCTTGGACTCTATTTTCACCTTTGATCAATAATACACTTGATGCCCGGTAAGCGCTTCAAAAACGAGCCGAAAAATAAGAGCACAAATACGGTTGTGGTCTTATTTCAAATTAGTATGGTCCAATCATAGCCGTCATTACGTCGTCAAAATGCCGCAGTGTGCGTTCAAAAATGGCACTAAAAAATTTTGACACTGTAATTTAGACTTTAAAACATGCGTATAAGATTAAAATTGTTTGATGTAATATGTTTAGATTCAGCGAACAAAGGTCGTAAAAATTTATTGCTCTTTGTACATAGCTTTGTGAATGCAACTTTAAGCATTGGATTTAAGGTTGAAATTGCATTAATGTATATTTATTTTATCTAAAATTCTTAGAATTACCTACTCTCACAATTGGCGACAGTTTTAAAGAGGACTTTTGTATGGGATTGTGTATCTAAACTATTATTGATCGAAGATTTTCACACTGATATTTTTCTGTTCTAGTTGTGGCAGCATTGTGGCCAGCGATGATTGTGCGATACTCCCTGGCGATGTGTTCTTACCGTACCCAGACTGCTGCAACAAAATAACGTGTAATATCATAAACCATAAATCTATTACAACGTAATGTGACTTAGAATTTGTTATTGTTAAAATTTATACGATGACATGGCTACTAAAACGTAAAATTATGCTAAATTGAATGAGACTGTAATGGGACGCAATATAAATATAATAAATAACTACAACATAGTTAATTTTGTACATGCCAAGGGGTCTAGCCGATTTGAAACATCCTGGCTGTCGACGATTCGACTCGCTCTCCGTTGAATGTCGTCCAGAGAGAGAAGCTGGTACTGGGGTGCCCCTGCCCGAAGATGAGAACAGTATTCCATGTGAGGCCGAACCTGTGCCTTATAAAGTAGTAGGCGTGAAATACCGTCTCGATCTGTTGAGCAAGCCAGGCTTTTTCGAAATTAATTTAGCCTTACCCTCTAAATAGCCGCGGAACTGGACTTCGCTCGATATATCAACACCAAGAATTCCAATATTGGCTGAGGCAGTTATAGGCATGTTCTAAAAATGAGGACATATGACCAACGGCAATTTTTTGCCGTGAACGCGCAGACTTGTGTCTTTATGGGGCAATATAAATCGGACCAAATTAATTACTATACTTATGGTGGCAATCAAAATAATTGTTAAACACACATGTGTTATTCGAGTTTGATCGACTAGTTTCGGATCCAGTCATGGTCACGTTTTGGTGCAACAGACTCAAGAGCCGCACAGTACGGCACTTGACTCTGCCGCGCCAGAATGAAATGTTTATGTATATGTATGTCATAAATATAAACTTTTAAAATAAAATTTCGATCACTGACCAAGGCTATAGTTTACAACAGGCATGAAGCACACTGGTTGTTGTGCTTCATGACAACAGGCTTGCCATACCTTACTTCATAAGACTTACGAGGTATGCCTATTAGCATTTTCTTTTTTGTTTATAGTTTTCTGGTCTCAACTTGATATGCCTAGATTTAAGATCGCTGTTGTATATGTTATATTATTGTATTGTTAAGGTAATTTTGTCTAAAATAAAGCAAAAATAAAAAACTACATATTACTTTTTACTTAGCATCTCTGACTTTTCGAAGTTATGTGCTTATTAAATAGTTAATTATTGCTCGCTTTAACAGTGACGGAAAACATCGTGAGGAAACCTGCACGTCTGAGAGTTCTCCATAATGTTCTCGAAGCTATGTGAAGTCTGCCAATCCATATTAGGCCAGCGAGGTGGACTATGGCCTAACCCTTCTGACACTGAGAAGAGGCTCGTGTCCAGCAGTGGGACAGTTTAATTCAGGGCTGATATTATTTATTATTATTATATTCCTTTTTTGTATGGGTAGGCAGTAAAGACGATACATCTATCATTTGATATCATTATCCTACCCTGGGAATTCTAGGCACTGGTTAGGATAATTCTTATATGACGCAAAAAGTGATGAGATTTTATAAGAATAATGTTTCGCTTAGCAATGTCCTGAACGTAGCTTTCTTCACTTTGGGAAAAAAAGAAATAGAGGTATGCGTATAATATTAAGTTTAATAAAGAGCAAGTAGAGAGTAGTGATAAAATAAACAAATTTGCGTACTTTGATTAACAAAGATCGTAATTAGGAAGATATTCAGAGGAGAGTAAATAAAGGTCAGGGCCAAATGCATTTATGAGCAACAACGGAGGACTGGTGGCTACATTTATGTGTGGTAATGGACGTTGGGTATGACAGGAGAGTCCTGTCTGTATAATAAATGCAACGGCAATGATAGCAGTGAGAAGAACATGTGGCCTATCTGCAAAAGGGACCTTATGTAGACTGTTATAAGAAAAGATCTGATGTGTAAAATATGGTAACAAGAATTAAGAAAGTTGTACTAGAGTAAGGTGTGTGTGTGTGTAATAAAACGTAAGGAGAAGAACTCCTAGCCAATGTTTGTATTTTCAGGTCACATGTGAATCTATACTCACACGTGGCCTAAGGACACCCAGACCTTTTCGACAAGCGAGCTCTATCCTCGACAACATTGCCACTTAAAATAAAGTCAGATTGTGAATAAACGCAAGTATAAGCTCAATGAGATATGGAGATGGTTTAATCTATATAAAATGATACTTTAATCTATAAAGTAAATGTCTAATCAGTTAAAAACAACCTTAAGATCGAGAAAAATGTTATATAGGTAATTATTTCTAAGAATGGTAGTGTAAACAAAATAAACTGCGATAGAATCCATTTAGAGAAGTTTGTAACAGTTTTGAAAACAATGGCTTTGTTGGACAACACCATAAGTTACCTAAAGAAATGCAAAAGAAAACACTGATTATAGTAGATAACAACGTATTTATTGTATACAACTAACACTTTAACTAAACATTTATATTTAATAAATGGTATATTATAAGGGATTAAATATAATGACCACCAAAAATACTAATTGCACAGCTAAATATGCTTACTAAAATATATCATAACGAGCACCTATACGCCTCAAATCACTGCATTCCGTCTCGGAAGGGTTAGGTTATATTAGGTTCCTTCTTAAACCCACCCAAAAATAGGAGCCCGTCGACTTAGTTTGATCTCTTTAAAATATTTTAGTAAGCATATTTTGGTGTGCAATTAGTATTTTTGGTGGAACAAAGGCAAAAAATTGAGGAACAGTTAAATACTACCTATATACGAAACAAGTTAATAACCCATTAAAAGTAGCTCTTCAGTACACATTATTCCTCCATGCCTGATTTTGAAATCATCGAGATGGCTTATCGTACTCTGTATTTCATGAAACTTCTGAACTATTTTTCCCAATATGTATGCAATGTTGGTGTCGATTCCTTTATAAGTCTGATCAGTTATCTTATTTTCGTACAATATAAGGTATTGTGCATTTATACTTCTGACTAGCACACGACGTTGTAGATGTTCTGCACCTGGACAACTGCACAATACGTTCAACGCAGACAAAACTTCATCATCGTTATGCACTTCCAGTACTGGGACAGATGTGCTTCTATTACTGTGTTTTTGTATAAGATTCGTTTCGACTAAGGTAGAGTTGACACCATCAGCGCAGGCACATTCCATGTTTCTTGGATCTTTATTCAGGACAAACTTGAAACACATTGGCCGAAAGATTATATTTGGGTATACCATTACCGGTGTCCATGCTCCATAGAAATGTTGCAGGTCCGATTGCACAGTTACGGCCAGTATTGATAAAAATATTAATTTCCACATGATTGGAGATGACATTTCGGCGTAGACGACGAAGTAGCTGTAGTGCTATGACACTGGCTGATTTGAGTTAAACACTATTTCTTATTAATTACCCATTCGCCCTTTGGCTTTTGATAAAGATAACTATAATAGGGTGGGATTCTCCAAAATCTGATATAACATACGAAGATTTCTATGTCTGTATGTTAACATTGAATGTTTCCGTAATATCGTACATTAAGTCATATTTCACCTCTTTTTTCTGTTGAATACGTACTGGCCTAGTGGGAGACCGTTAGACTGCCATGCAGGAGTCTTGAGTTCGATCCAAAAGAGGCACGCATCGTTGACTTTCGAAGTGATGTGCATATTAAATAGTTAATTATCGTTCTCTTAGACGGTGAGGAAGGCATCTTTAATCGTGAGGAAACCTGCATGTCTAAGAAATCCCCATAATATTCACGAAGCTATGTGAAATTATCCAACCCGCAGTCGGCCAGCGTGGGGACTGTGGCCTCATCCTTCTAAAACTAAGAACAGTTCGTGCCTAGCAGTAGGGCAGTTAAATACAGAGCTGATATTATTTGGATTGGCAAAAGGTAACCTAATAAAAAGCGGGCCATGATAGTTTCTTTTCAAGGCTCGACTTGTGCGTCGCCAATGCTTTAAAAAGTGAGATCTTCGGCAGGGTGTAACCTCTTCCCTAGTTTGTTACGCTTTCACATCTTAATTACTCCACCGATCATCTTAAAAGGCCGCATACACTTTGTCAAAGGTACAAAAAAGGACTTATTGTATTTTTAATCGAGAAAAAGTAACCGACATTTACGCAAGCGAAGCCGCGGGCAAAATCTAGTAAGATATAAAATATGATTCCAATCCAAGCAGTTCAAAAGTCATATGATAACAAACACCCACATCAACAATTACATTCGATAGATTTATTTATCGGCAGAAAAGTTATTCAACCTTTGTAAAAAGAAACCATGGTATATGAGTAGAAATAAGATATCACTACGTACTACGAGATTCTTAGAACATTTTCGAAGCAGATGCCGTATCTTAAATGTCTTTCATAAAAATAGTAACTATGTGTTCATAAGCTTAAGGAAATGGGCAACATTTTGAAAAATTAAGATGGGTATTACAAAAACACAAATTATTAAGTTCAAATACTATAACGTCATCAATTATCATTAACGCTTTAGTTTTGCTTAACATTATTTGTATATTAACCTTATTAGTATAAATGTTAGGACAACGCCATCTATTGGTTTTGTATTTGTTTACGGCGGCTACAAAAGATGTCGCTATAATAAAAGATTTCAGTGTATTACTTTATTGAAATGTTTTTCGTGTTGCCTGTAATTATCAATGACGTCTTTATAATAAAGCTTTTTATTTTATAATGAATTATAATCTGTAGATGATAGCAGAAAAAATTAAGACAGAAAAGGTACGAGAAGATGAGTTTAGTAGTTGTTGTTGAAAACAACAACTAACTAATCTGTAAGTGACCTTTTTCATCATGATTCAGTTATTTTTGACTTTTTGTTTTGCAATAGGATATATATTGCAAAACAAAAAGTCAAGCATGAATTATGTATATTCAGTTTATCATTAATTCAGTATGTTTATCTTAAAATGATGCAACGTCAAATCAAATAACCAGATTTTTGTAGGCATGTTTTTATTAAAGTGGAAACTTCTTTAGGCGCGTTGAGCACTTCTTGGGTGAACAAAAATCATAGAACTTGCGTCATCGTCACGCTTCGTCATCGTCACGCTTCCATGCTTTCCATTTTTTAATTATTTTAGAATATTAACAATATCTCAGAAATGGTGCGTCCTACGAAAATCTATCGAAATTTTGACCCTTTAATAACCCGTAAGAGAGTATCAGGAATCCGACCCACCCCTCATTTTTTATTGTTTATAAAGAAGTGTTTATGATCAAGGATTAAAGTTTTTACTTCTATCGGCAGTCCCCAAGGACTGCCCCATTTTTTTTCTCTATTTAATCTATTAACTATTTTGCTGTCATCATATAAAATTTTTGTTAAAGTCTTAAATATTATTTTATTTTGTTAATTCAATAGCTTGAAATAATTGTGAACGGTACTAAAGGTCTACGCAATAAGTCTGTCCGCGTAGGACTTGCTACGCGACTTTTATTATTCTACAATTGTCCTGCTATCTACTATTTATTGTTTGAGTACAACTTGTAGGTGGTATTTAAAGAAAGCTTTTTTTAATGATCGCTATATACAGCGACTGGCTGAACGAAAGTGGAATTCGTGAGCTAATTCGCACGCAACAGCAAGCGTTTCGTAATTTACTTTCTACAAGTGGCCAGCAGAACGAAAAGACCTTTTGGACTGTCGCATGATACATTTGGGCTTAAACTTAGGCACTGGCCGTAATATTATTCACTTTAAAATAAATAATGAAATGAAAATAAAACCTAATATTTAAGGGGGGCTCCCATACGACATACATAATTTTTTCAGATGGCAGTCGCTCCGTGTAAAAAACTAAAAACTGATATCCAGTCAAATCCGGTGAGACTAGAAAGCCGACCCTAAGTGACTTGGAAATAATAAAGGCTAAGGAGAAAATTTAATCATAAATTAGTGATTATGCGACGGTTTGAATATTCAAACCGTCGCATAATCAGAGCATATGCTCTCTTAGTCTTCTGTGCTTGTATGCAGTTTCCAAGAACTGTAATTATCTCCGCAATGGATGTATGTTTATGGGTTGAAGGTATTAAATCTTTTCCCTTGGTTTTAAGTAAACCTAAATCGCCAATGCTAAAAGCATCATAATGCAGACATTATATGCTTATGGAGGACCTTATCTTTAGCAGACTTTGGCCCTAAAAATAAGCTCCTACTTAAAGCCTTAAGAGGAACTTGATCACGACATATGTTGTTCGTATATGTGCCAAGTGGAAAGTTTAGCTGTTAGTTTAGTCTTCGAAAGCAAACAAACAACCGATCACTGATGCTGAAAGTATCATGTCTGCTTAGTCTCTAAAGGAAACAATAAAAGCAGCGAACGTTCAATAAACTTCGTAAGAGGCAGCCGGTATTTTATGATTATTACGTAGTCCGCCGTGGCCTCTTCTAACCCAAATTATCCTATTTGTTTTAATGTCCGCTCTAACTGCCAATCTTTGCGCTGGCACTTTTTAATTTTCTTTTTACACAGATATTATTTTAAAGGTTATGTCAGATTTTGGATTGCCTTTTTAGCTCGTAGTTGGAAAATATAAGAAAGATTATGCGTAGATGGCATCCAAATTTGGCCTGTTATGTTAAGATTATCTAAAGATACTTCCAAACTCGAGAGTTAAAAACCAAATAACGCTTCGCTGTATCTGTGATTAATAAAGAATTAATGGTAATTATTAATAATGAGATTATATTTTTATATTAAGTAGTTAGCAGAAACTACGAAGGGTCTTATCTATACTAATATTATAAAGCTGAAGAGTTTCTTTGTTTAGTTGAACGCGCTAATCTCAGGCACTATTGGCTCGAATTGAAAAATTATTTTAATGTTGGATAGCCCATTTATCGAGGAAGGCTATAGGCTATATAACATCACGCTATGACCAATAGCAGCGTTGCAGAAATGAAAAATGTTGCAAAAAACGGGGAAAATTCTCTTATAGTCCCCCGCGATACAGCAATTATTCCTAGTGCAGCAATTATCTTTAAACATTCTTACCATAAAATTATCTGTCATTACATTTAATGAAGTTGAATATAAGTATGAGTGTTTGGTGTAAGCGCGATACGTGTACGTACATATAACTGCAGCACTTTACTGTCTTGTTTAATTATATTTCTAGGAGAGAAGTAATTTTCAATTACTCAGAATTAAAAGCGTTGCTTTTAAACACCATTTTGTTTCCTCGTAGTTATTTTTACAGTAGTTTTATTTGATGTTGCTCATTCATTGTTTCGGGTTGTATTTACTGCAATTATGATATTACTAGATGTACTCGCGGTTTCTCTCGCGTTTATGGTTACTGCGCCGCCCCCGTGGGTCGTAGCGTAATGTTATATAGCCTATAGTCTTCCTCGATAAATAGGCTATCCAATACAAATAATTTTTCAAATCGAACCAGTAGTTCCTGAGATTAGCGCGTTCCAACAAAGAAACAAACAAACTTGTCAGCTTTATAATATTAGTATAGATTTCTTTATTTATTATTGTTGCTGCAGGTATACTTACTAGCTTCTATCCTGATTGTAAGCAGTAACCGCTGTTCATAGATACGGCTCTATTTTCTTCTCATCACAGAAGGCATTCCAAAGGAACAACCAAGCCTTAGCTTGCCGTAAAGCACATAAATGGCGAGCAACCACAGGGTCTGCCTGATGTTACATAGTTACCGTAGCCTGTGTGAAGAGGATGAGGGATAATGAAGTAGTAGAGGAAAGGGAAAGAAGAAACGAAAGGGATAATTGGGCCACTGCCACTCTCACTTTCCTAATACTTTACCTCGCTATTCTGCGGTACCGAAGTACTTTTCCACCGAGCCGGTCCAATTATGCTAAAATTAATAAGTCTCTACGACTTAAATTGACATTAATTTCGACCGAATTGATTGAAATTGACTGCTTCTGATAATGTGACACTTGCTAATTCAATCATGAGTCTATAATTCGACAATCGAGAATATATTACACACAATTTTAATTTTACTTTGGCGCCATAAATATTGTGTTCTAACATATTAGTAACTAGCTGTTACCTGCGACTTCGTCCGCGTAGATTTTAACTAAAAAGTGTTTGCCTCCGCGGAACCCTATTTTTTTTTCTAAAATCAAAGTAGCCTAAGTTAATCCTTATAACATCAGCTATCTGCCAGTGAAAGTCCCGTCAAAATTGGTTCAACCGTTTCGGAGATTACCCGGAACAAACAGACAGACAGACAGACAAAAATTGTAAAAATAGATGTTTTCGTATAGGTACCTTATATATTTTAATATGCATTAGATAAAAAGCTGTTATTTTGACATTACAAACAGACACTTCAATTTTATTTATTTGTATAGATGTATAGATGAACTCGTTTCTCGACCAGATCGGAGGCGTTCTGGACAAAGGCCAGGTTAAGAGCTCCTTGAACCGACGGGCGTGTATGAGGAATGTGATGAAAGTGAATGAAGCCAGAGAAGTGAGTCAGGATCGTAGCAAATGGAAATCCGTAGTCTCTGCCTACCCCTCTGGGAAACAGGCGTGAATCTATGTATGTATGTATGTATAGATGAACTCATAAACCTCAATTTTTCCTTTTAGTTCGTCTAAAAGGATACACCACGGGTATTATGGTTTCTTCTACGTGTACACAACGCTACTTTTAATATACCACTTAACTGAATAGCGTTCCCTTAAACTCAGTAATAGAATCATCTTTCTTGACAGAGCTGAGGCGGAATAACCGAGTCACGACGCGTTTTGTTTATCTAATCAAATCAAAAATACTTTTTGATTAGAATTTATGAAGTTCCAAAATAACACATTTGAACGTTAAAGTCAAAGTCAAAGACAAAAATCTTTATTTCCATAAAAATGTGCAAACAATTCTTGGACACGTCAATTCGTCAGTTACATTTATTAATTTGTCAAGTCTTAGAATACCAGGCATAATTAAAAATATATTGTGTCTGGCCGCCGGTGTGCCGCGGCGACTCAATAGGTAAGTGTAAATTTACTTTCACTTTTACCTCTTGTCAGGTTATGTATAATGGCTCAGGTAGGCGGAAAATACAAAGCTAACTTACTAAACGGTTTTGATTCTTGGACTGGTCGAAACGTTATTGTTTTTTCTGTCAAAACGTTTTAGTAGCAGCGGTGAAATATGAGTAGTTTGTCTGATTCTGGCTGTATATAGGAGTGATGGTAAGGTACGTACATATGTATAATTTATATTTTGTGATCCACACGTTATTTCCTTGTTCGGCGACAAGAATGTACAATGACAAAGCAATCGCTTCAGGCGATCTACAATAGTAACGCGTCTTTTGTACAGATACAGCTATGACAGTGACAAATTGTGCGATCAAATACGTTGCAGAGTTTTCTTTTGATGGATATTAACTTACCACTTCACTGGTATGTAGTTGTGTGTTTGTTTTGCGAGCTTAGTGGAGTTTGAGACGTAGGGCGGTGTGGGAACCGCGCGTCAAATCTCTAGCAGCGTGGCTATGGAGATAATTTTAGCTAAATAATGTTTTGCTCGGACTTAAATCATTTAATATCATCAATTACTAGAACGCTGTCATTCAAAATACACAAGTAATGCAGTGGTTTGTGTGCCAGTGTGCTGAGTGTTGTGAGTTCAGTCACCACACGGGGCAAACGTTAGTGTGACTCACGAGCGGGGTAAGCGTGAGTCACACAGATGTTTGCCTAGGCAACACAGAATACGACCCTAGTGCAAGAGTCGTTCTTAAAAAAATAAAGGGAATATATGCTGGACTTTGCAATAAGATGTTCGGTGCGGACTTCCGACTGTGTTTTTCATAATAACTTTGTAAAAAAATGTAGCGACGATAAAAATCAACTCATATCTCCTAGCATTTTTATAAGAATGTTTATTGTATGCAACACCGAAACACGAAGATTTAAAAAGAGAATTAAATGAATAGTTCTGAGTACAAGTGCGCCCAGAGGAGAGCAGAAAAAAAGAGATGCAAGATAACAATGATTTAATGAATGCGAAAAAGTTTAAGCATCCCAGTTTAAATGCCACCCGCGAGTGTACTGAGAGGACTTTGTTCACGCTTTTTGTTCGACTTCAGAGGTGAGGCCACATTGCCAGCGATCAACAGCCTCAAGCATTTTTGTACGCGCTAGAACGTGACAAGACTATACATTCTGTAACACGCTGTCTAGTTTATGCAATAAATTGGTTGTAAGGACACAGCTTTTTAGACTTTGTTTTGATGATGATTTTCTATGATTATGGTATTAATATTATAACCGCTGGCTACATACATGTGCCCGACGGTGATGTTCACATGACTTTTTAATTTATTGATTAATAATAATAATAATATCAGCTCTGGTTAAAAACCGTACCACTTCTTACATGAGCTTTTGTTCTGTATAAGAAGGGTTACATTATAATTCACCACGGTGGCCTTGGGCGGATTCGCCGATTGCGGTTATGTCGTGGAACACCGTGGTAGGTTTAGTCGGTATTACCGGGGTATCGCTCACCATCTTTCCCCGGTGAGTCCGACATAGCCTCTCCGTCGCCCCGCGGAGAGGTATGCGTCAAAGCATTCCTCCACGTTAAAAAAGGGCGGATTTTTTGACTTCATGCTTCTGCGAAAACAATTATGATGTTATTCTTCCTAGTTAAATCAAGCAACAATGTACTAATTACTAAGCGCATTAGTGTTTATGGATACTGCGATTCATTACATTCTTTATTTTTTTATTTTAGCTTGCTGCACTACTACCATTTTTATTATACACTAGCTTTTGCCCGCGGCTTCGCTCGCGTTAATTTAGAATTTGACAATCAATTCGGGTTGTACTCTGCTTGTAATAATACAATTCAATCATGATTCGAAAGACACATGGCGCCATTTATTATCATAAGAACTTTATTGTTTTCCTCGGGATCAGTAATTTTTTTCGGTATGTAAGGTAGCCTATGTCCGTTTATGTACACCTGACAATGTATATGCAAAATTTCAGAATGATCGGTTCAGTGTTTTACGCGTGAAAAGGTAACAAACAAACAAACTCATTTTCGCTTTTATAATATTAGTTAGGATTAGGATAGGATATCTATCTATTTATATAAACGTTAAATATGCCAAATATCATTACTCCGTGTGCGCAATATGTTAAAAAAGGGTTACCTACTACATCCTCTCTTCAAGCGTAATTATTATAATGATAACGTATCATCAGTATAATAATATAATTATTCATTTTTAACAATTTTCCTATTGTCCAGGTTAACCCAGTGACAGGACAGCAAATAAATAATAAATAATAGCTGAAACACATCGCTTACAGTGAGACCAAACCCACTTTGTTTGTTCGCAGCGACAACGCAACAGAATGTATTTCTCTCGTATAAATACTCGGTTACGTGAATATAAAAATACCTGAATAAAATAATTCGGATCAACGTGCTTCTGTATTCTCGCGCTATCTTGAACAAAATGCGAGGCCAACGCGTTAAGCCTAGTTTTTAATTGTAAATCAGGTAAATTAATTTAAAAAAATTAGGGTAGTCTTTGGGGACTGCCGATAGAAGTGAAAACTTTAATCCTTCATCATAAACACTTCTTTATAAAACAAATTATAAACCAAAAATAATTCAAAAATTGAAAGCGTTCGGTGACGATGACGCCAGTTCCATGATTTTTGTTCACCCAAGAAGTGCTCAACGCGTCTAAAGAGGGTTTCACTTCAAAAATAATTTTAATTAATTTAATTTTAAGAATGGAGATAATTACTTCTGTGACGGAGGAAGTTTAATACTTTCTACTATATAATAGAGCAGTGATAACTAAGTGTGGAGATTGTTAGCTACAAAGTCATTTGCCGTGTACCGCAGAGAGGCCAGGTACCGAGCTGCTACTTATTGTTTTAGCAGCATTGCTGTTGGGGTGAAATCCAATGTAGCCACTGATTACTGTTAACTACGTGAGTAAAAAACAAGCAGACGTACATATATATGTTATGTACCCTACGCAAAGGAGACTGAGGAAAGGGGTTGACGTAGAAAGGAAAGAAACGAGCGAAGGAGTGTATTAGGCTTCCAGCTCTCACTGACCGAACAACGAAACGCAACAGTGCGCATTGTAACATTATATGTATGTAGGTATTCTGTCAGCCTTTAGTATTCCGACCAAGATGATTTAACCATACTCTAATAATAATAATTTTAATAATAAAGAGTATTCAGGGCAGACGCCGTTTTATCATCCATAGTTACCAATATACCAGTCCATCAAACACCCATACCCATAGCCCATATATTAGAATCCATACGTAGCAATAATTCTACGCCTGCTGCGGCTAGTGCTGCTGTAGATGTTCCATCCCACTTTTGATTAAAACTCTCGAAGGGCCTCTTCACGTTGGACCCGTGTCTCCGTGTAAACCTCCCAAAGGGCCGGGTATTTTCCTAACGTATTAGGGAAATACCCGTGAAGGAGAAATAATTAATAATAATAATTTGTTTATTGATTACAGTGGTAAAACATGAATACAGTCCATAAAGTAACTCTAACCGCGAAATGCCGAATATGCTGACGTTCAAATCTAATTCTACTCTGACCGAATCGAGATTGGAACCTATGAACTCATGTTGACATTACTGTTTTAGAGTAATTTTTACGAAATCATTACTAGCAATACGGTGTGTAGTAATGCATCTGATAGACGGGAATAGGCTTGTCCTCTATTACATAGGGTCTAAAAACATAGCTGGCATAATGTGAATGTAATACCTATATTTCTTTCTACCCCTTATGTATGCACCTTGAACCGACGGGCGTGTATGAGGAATGTGATGAAAGTGAATGAAGCCAGAGAAGTGTGTCGGGATCATAGCAAATGTAAATCCGTAGTCTCTGTCTATCCCTCTGGGAAACAGGCGTGAATCTATGTATGTATGTCTTCCAGATAATAGTGTCGAGTCTTGAGCACAATTTACTGTTTCTTTTGTCCTTAATGATTGTTCTTTCACATACAGCAACGGAACCATTAAGTTTTCTGCATAGAAATAGTTTATGGGTCATAATGAAAACTTCAGCCACTGGTTTTTTATGAAAAAGCAACAGTTTTTTATCTCGGATAAGTGCACAGTTACTGTGAGATAGATTTTTATTCCTGCTATCACGGGAGACACATTATTTCTATTACAAATTGTATAAAGAAAACGTATAAGTTATTCCAGTCTCATTTAGTTTAATCCTAGAATAAACTTCAGAATGTAAAATCAAGCCGACATTTTTATTCTTGCAGAGATAATATCTGGACTTAGAGTCTATTGATTATTTAGGCCAGTTGTTTAGGTTTTAGATAACGGTATTAAGGCTGAGCTCGGGTAGACTACACAGTCGTAAACCGGCAGATATTACCTAACGTTCTCAAGAAATAAAGCGCACCTTTTCTTTCACTTGAAATGTTCTAGAATGTTGAGTCTTTTGTATGAGACTTTACTCTGACCATGGATACAAAGCATATAGATATCCAACTAATCCTATTATAATAAACTAGATGTTCCCGCAGTTTCACCCGCGTTTATCGTTACTGCGCCACCTCCGTGGGTCGTAGCGTGATGTTATATTGCCTATAGCCTTCATCGATAAATAGGCTATCCAACACTAAAAGAAGTTTTCAAATCGAACCAGTAGTTTCTGAGATTAGCGCGTTCAAAAAAACAAACAAACAAACTCTTTAGCTTTATAATATTAGTATAGATGTGAAAGTTTGTAAAAATGTTTATATCATGCATAAACCGTTGAACAAGTTTGAAAGAAACTTCGCACAGAGAAGAACCATGGTCTATTTATGTGCCAACATATGTGTGGCATGTGTTTCTAGGGAATTTAAGCAGGCGTGGGCACGAGTCGAAACTTGTATAAAAATGGTAATACGTAAAGATTTTTTGTATGTTTATTTTTCAGTCACGCGTAAGCTGCTGAACAGATTTGAATGAAAGAAGGCACATCATATTTTAAGCCCGTTAATGGAAAGCCTGGGAAATTCTCGCGAGGACACTAGAGAGTAACTAGTTTGAACGTGTGTGTTTCTGTGTGTCATATTATCTGGCTAGTCAGGTGCACAATTAGATAGAAACAGATGGGATTTTCAAAACAAAGCGCTTAAATTGACACAATCACATAGACGCACGCTTCCAGCGATGTCGGTCCAACTTGCGGTACCTTCGGCCAAGTGCCACGGCTGCTGCCCACTCCTCTGGAAAAGTGTTTTAAATCTATTTATGTGTCAAGTTTCGGATGTATGGTGGCGCGGGCGCAGTGATAGTAAAAAAGTGTTTATTCCCTGCCCGGAATAAGTTGGCAAGGTTTCACATCCGTGTCTTGAAAAGTATGACGTAATATATCAACATTATATAAAAAAATTGGTTGTCTGTAAAGTCGGTTTACGGACGATAGTTTAACGTGATAACGTCATAACGTGCCTTCCGCTCGCTCGCGTAACGATCTCGCTCCGATCGTAACGGGACAATGAGCGTAACGGGAAAATGAGCGTAACGGGACAATGAGTGTAACGGGACAATAAGTCATCCTTTTTTGTGCGTGCAGCCGGTGTTCATCGATTTATTAGACGTTGTCACGTCAAAATCTAATTATATTAAAATTAAATTATTTAAATAAATGGTACAGGACCATCGAGTCCTGCGCCTGACTTTTCTCCGGTCTACTTGGATTCGGATTAATTTTATTTATTAGTCGGGGAGTAGCACAACCTTGTGCATTATGCCGTCGTGATCCTCAGTCTCCAGGGTATATGATTGCCTTTTATTTCATGTGCCTCGCTGGTGCAGTTAGAGAGAATGCGACTGCTATGCATGAGGTCTCGAATTCGATTATCAGATAGGGCAAAGTGTTATTGGGATTTTCTGTCAATATATTTTTAGTAGCAGCACGGAGTCAGAATAGGCTATTGTATGGGACAGATATACATACCTGACGATATTTGGGTGCAGTCTACGGCCAAGAAAGTGGTCTACCAGTTTTGACAAAAGTTTCTATAAGATCTAATAAATAATAATAATAATTTAATATTCTACCACATACAAACAACACCATCTAGCCCAAACTAAGCAGAGCTTGTACTATGGGTACTAGACAATGGATAAACATACATATATACTTCTTTATTTTGTGAATACATACATATTATACATAGAAACACCCAGACCAAGACAAACATTATAATGTTCATGCACGTTTGACTTGTGCGGGGATCGAACCCGCGACCTCAGGCGTGGCAGTCGGTTACACTAACCACTACGTCATCAAGGCCGTCATCGGCTTTTATCGTTACGGTTGCCTTTTCTAACTTGATACATGGTATGACGTAAATATAATACATGATAAAGAGAGCAATGCTCACAAAGAGAAATCGACCTTGTTGTTTCATGACGTTCAAATGAACCTCAACCGTAGACTGGTAGACCATATTTTTGGTGGACTATACCTCTGCCTTCTTCTTCAGGTATAAATGTGTAAGACTACGTATCTATGTAGATATTTGGAACAAATACGCTTGAACTGCTGAACGGATGTTGCTGAAATTGGCACGTGTAAAATATGACCCAGATTAACATATAGGATTAGGTGTTTTTATACAGGCAAATTGACTGAAATCATATTTATATTGTCTTTTCTCGATAAAAGTATTACTTAGTAATATTTTTATCGACAATAAACAATACAATGTAGTTACTTTTTGTACATACATACTTACAAAGTCTCACGCCTACATCGACGTTATTCTAGCTTACATTGTTAGGTGCCACGTAATATAAGGCGAGCCTATTTCTATTGACGTTTACCAGGTACAGGCCCAGACCGCGTGTTGCTACTGAAAATTTTATGACAGAAAGTCCCAAAAAAACTTTACCCGACAAGGGAATCGAATTCGGCAAGACCTCATGCACAGCAGTCGTATACATTTCACGAATCACAACAGTACTTTTTTTACCAAGCCAGTTTTTCCAGTGGAGGCAATAGTTTTTGTTATCACAACTAACGTCCATATGTATGTATCTATCTTTCTTCTCCATAGCCTTTATTATTCCCAAGTTACTTGGAGTCGGCTTTCTAGTCTAACCGGATTTGACTGGATATCAGTTTTTACACGGAGCTACTGCCATCGGACCTCCGCAATCCGAAGGCTAACGATACCCTAAGGCTTGACCAGTGTTAGGATATTAGAGGGCACTAACTTCCCAATAACGACTGCCATAGATGTTCATGGCAGCCGGGACCGATGGCTTAACGTGCTCTCCGAGGCACGGAGCAGGCGATAATTGTCAATCAATACGCACATAATTTCGAAAAGTCATATAACTTCCGAAAGTCAGAGGTGCGCGACGTGGGTTCGAACCCGATACCCTCTGCATTGCACTCTGTTGGTCTCCCCACTGAGCTATCGCTCATATCATATGTATCTATGTTAAACTAAAATAATTGTAGAAATACTTTAAAAGGATATCCTAAGTATAATATAAATGCGAATGTGAGTTTGTTTGTTTGTTACGCCTTACCGCCTTAACTACTCGGCCGATCATCATGAAATTTCACATACACGTTGTCAGGGATGCAGAAAAGGACAATCAGTACCTTTCATCCAGGAAAAAGTATTGTTTCCAGAGAAAAGAAAATTGACATAACCAACATTTAAGCGAGAGAAGGCGCTGGCAAAATGGAGTATACATATAATAAAAAGTCAACGTGTACCTTCGTTTTAGTTAAACATAACATATTCATAGGCTTCGCTATTCTCAAAATAATTTTCTTTTGTTATGTATCCGTTCTATTTTCCACCGCCTTGAACTATTTAGACCTCGCGCTACTTATTTACTTTATTATAGACCATTTGAGTATTCTTTAGAATATATTGAATATTATATAATGTTTTACTTTGTTTATCTTTAAACATAAAGTAGTGAATGAATTAAAGGTAATTATTTGCAAGCTGACCTACAAAAAATTGGGGCAGTCTTCGGGTACTGCCGATAGAAGTGAAAACTTTAATCCTTGATCATAAAAACTTCTTTACAAACAAAAAAAAAATGGATGTTGGATTCCTGATACTCTCTTAGGGCTTATTAAGGGGGTCAAAATTTCGTTATTTTTTGCGTAGGACGCACCATTTCTGAGATATTGTTAATATTCTAAAATAATTCAAAAATGGAAAGCGTGGAAACGTGACGATGCCGCAAGTTCTATGATTTTTGTTCACCCAAGAAGTGCTCAGCGCGCCTAAAGAAGATTTCACTTCAAAAAGAGCACTTCTTGAAAATTTAATTAGTAACATGGGGTAATCAGATGTGTTGTTGTGTATATTCAAATGATATGATTCATGATAGATATGGATGTATATATATTTACTGCCATCTGAGCTAAATCCTAAATGACTGCTAGCGGAGAGACGACTGCCCTGCGGTGCTACTGCATACTTTCGCCTGACTATATAAAGTTGATGCGTCAGCAGTGTAGCTACAAATACAGTAGTAGAAACCGGTTTTAATCGCGTTGATAAATAAGTATTTAAAGCTATATTTATTTCTCGACGTTTCGATCGACTTGCATCGATTGTGGTCACGCGCTGACTGGTGTGAGCTCAGTGGCACCTTCATGAAGTGCGAGTTTCAGACCACCCTCACTTGTTTTTATACATTTAAATATTTACAAACGCAATGAAAACCCGTTGTCTAATATTCTATTACATTTAATTAATCCTAACTAATATTATAAATGCGAATATAAGTTTGTTTGTTACGCTTTCACGCCTTAACTGTTTAACCGATTATAGCATAGAATCCTAACTTAATAATATTATAAAAGCGAAAATGCGTTTGTTTGTTACATTTTCACGCCTAAACCACTGAACCGATCATCCTGAAATTTTGCATATACGTTGTCAGGGGTATAGAATAGGACATAGGGTACCTTTCATCCAGAAAAAAGACGTGTGGCACTCGGAGACTGCCGCGGTAAAGCTATTGCATAGCATTTTTTATCAACTTATGCAATTATAAATATTTATTTATTTTATTTATGCAGTATTTTTTTTCCTTTGTTTTTTGTCTTTGATATTAATTTAAGTTACACTTTTTGAGCATGGTGACCGATAAGAAAACAAATATTTTTCTTTTATTAAATAAATGAGAAGTTAATATTGTTCAAATAATATGAATAATATATTTCATATTAAATGGTATTTCTATCGAATTTGAAAATAACAACGTTTCGTTGGATACTTTGCAACTAGCCTGTATATGAGTTAACTTATAGTCATTTAAAAAAATATACACTTTTAATTCTATTCTGTGGCCAACTTCAACATGTAGCATTTGTGTCACAGTGATGCGCGCGCATCTTAAAATTTCACTCTCATAATTTTTTCATAACGCGCCTAAAGAAGTATAACTTCAAAAAGTATCACCGCTGTGCCGGTCGGAGTGGGGGGTGTTAGGTCATTTTCGTTACGGAATTTCTGGATTCGGTCTCCACGCTCAAGGCCCGCGATAGAAGCTATGCAATAGCTTAAAAAGAACTGTTGCAAACCTAACCTAACCTAACCTACATTTACGCGAGCGAAGCCGCGGGTGAAAACTAGTAATATTATAAAAGCGAAAATGAGTTTGTTTGTTACCTTTTCACGCCTAAACCACTGAACCGATCATCCTGAAATTTTGCATATACGTTGACAGATGTACAAAAACGGACATAGGCTACGTTTCATCCCAAAAAGAATTACTATTCCCGAGGAAAACAATAATAACGTTCTTATGATAATAGATGGCGCCACGTGTCTATCGAATCATGATTGAATTATATTATTACAAGCAGAGTACGACCCGAATTGATTGTCAAATTCTAAATTAACGCGAGCGAAGCCACGGGCAAAAGCTAGTATACAATAAAGTCAATAAGGCTTATGCATACACACTAATCACGCCGCAGTAGTGAAAATTATAGGCTCTTAGTATTTATTTGTTTTTTTGTTTTATTTTCCTTTTTGTAATTTAATTTTATATCAAGAATTGTAATAGTAACTTTATTACATAAGATAAATATGTCTCATTACTCCAGAGTAATGAGACATATTTATCTTATGTAATAAAGTACGGGAGAGGGCACTGGCTTCTGTAAAACTAATTTTACCTAGCACAGCAGCCAGGAACTTCATACAATCTGTATAAACGTATTATGAATAAAGATTATTATTATTATAAGTTGTCAGGGGTAAAAAAAAGGGTGCCTGTCATCCAGAAAAAGTATTGTTACCGGGGGATAGAAATTTCTTAACAAAATGTACATGAACGCAAGCGAAGCTGCGGGTTAAGGCTAGTTATTTATACTTGTGTTTTTATTTTTTGTAGTTATATTTACGGACCCGTTAAACAGTTCTAGACCTGCACACAACTAAGTGAAAGCTTACATAGTAATAATAATTGTGCTTCATTTTACGACATCAAATTTCGGCAAGACTGTATACAAGTACAAAATGTTAGGCAGCGGCGTATGTCTCTTTGTAGAGGCATAATGATATCTCCATTGCACAGGCAGACAAAACAGCGCTATCATATATGTGTTATTTCGTAGACTTATGTACACATGATTGCACAATGTTAATAATTAATTACTAATCCGAGTATATTTGTTCTGCATCACTGATGGCGCTCACTAATCGTTAATTACTATTTCAACGAGTCGACTGCGCTATATAATAATAATATTTTACCCCATACACACAACAGCCTCTAGCCCAAACTAAGCAGAGCTTGTACTATGGGTACTAGACAATGGATAAACATATATACTCTTTTTTTGTAAATACATACATAATATATTATACATAGAAACACCCAGACCAAGACAAACATCCATGTTCATGCACACAAATGTTTGACTTGTGCGGGGATCGAACTCGCAACCTCAGGCGTGGCAGTCGGTTACACTAACCACTACGCCATCGAGGCCGTATTCTGTTTGTATTCTGGTGAAAGAAAAAAGTATTAAAATGTAACTTTCTACTTGTTGCTGTGGCGGTCAGTATTTATTGCACTTTGGCTACGGATATAAGAGAATTCCTGTCTCTCTAAATTTTCTTCATAGCCTTTCAGATGTTCGCTCTCGTTTTCTTATTTATATTTTCCTTTCAGAAAAAGAACGATGTCAACTGCGGGTAAAATATTGTTTGCGAATATATCATTAAGTATTCAGCGGTCAAGTTTAGATGTCAGTCCCCGTCGGCTAGTGAACGGTCAATACTCACATAATTATATAAACTTTCGACTCAAGTCCAATATATTTTATTGCTGCGTCTATTTTTTATTGATCGTCAGTCGTACTTAAGGCACAAAAGACTATCTTTATATATATAAATCTTCTGTGCGTGTGTTTGTAATTAATCTTCTCCTAAACGGTTGGACCGATCTTGACGAAATTTTTTTTTCTTTTGATCATGTCAACGTCTGTCGGGACAGCTAGTATTATATAATTATATTCATAATACTGCGCGGCGCCAATCTACTAGATACGAAAGTAGCAAGTACAATCACAATACTATTGCATTGCGCTGAGCGCAGACAGCGTTGCCACTTCGACAATAAATAGCGGTCGCCTAGTACTCGAAATTCGACCAAAGTTAGCCTGTAACATATTGCTGATATATTATGTCATTATATATTGATATATGTAACTATAGTTACGTGCTTCGACTGCGTGTGTCAAATGCATGGTTGTGTGCGTGTAGTGGTGTTTCATTAATTTAATGTATTCCTAATGCATATTTTATATAAATATTAGGATTTGTCCCTCCTTCTCAATATAAACCTTAACTGTGCCAAATTTCACACTCCTCCGTCCGCACAATTTTCGTAAAGAGGCGTACAAAGTTTTTGCTTCACGTATTAATATATAGATAATAATTTATTTCAGACCAGAGATCCATATGGGGTTAGTAAAATTCTTAAAGTTAAAGTTAGTAGATAAGAGAGAAAGAAAGATAATATTATTTGACATTGCCAACGTGTAGCCTATCTCAATGTCTCCAGATAGAGCTTTCTAATTTTGAAGCAATTACTTTTAGATATCTGTTGGGACTGTCCTGCACTCTGCGCATTATAGATAAGATAAGTTTATTACTTCATAAGAAAAACACTTAATCTAAGTACAAAACTAGGGCTTAAGGAATACATAACAAACTGGAGACCCTGACTTCTAAACTAGGTATGGACCTGTATCTTAGAAGCCAGTTCTACCTTCTGATAATTACATTAATATAAGCCTCACAAATGGTTACAATCATTGATATTCTCAGAAATAGTGAGAAAATACTAAGTACAAAATAGGGCTTGGGAAGTTGGAGAAAACTATATTTCTTTATTGTATAGAAGGAATACAAAATCTGCAAGTGTCTGCTTAATAAAGTGTGAGATTTATAATTAATTGTTGTGTGTCGTGAGTGTGTATGTGTGTGTGTGTGTGTTTATGTGTGTGGGTAGATGTTTATTAGACGCGGTTCTTTTGTGCAATATAGCTGCATGCAAAGCCATCTATGTTAGCCTCAGCGAACATCGCCGATGCGCTACAGTACCGAAGCAGTCCCATCAGTATCCTAAAAGCCTACTCCTCCTTTTTTGAAGTCGGTTAAAATAAAAAAAACGACTGCAACTAGACAACAACTAGGCAAGAAATAAAATGAGAACATCATCAATGTAGTCGAAGTCAACCAAATACGCATATTAAATATGACTGCCTCGGTGGCGCAGCGGTAGCGAATGTGACTGCTGTGCATGAGGTCTCGGGTTCGAATCCCGGGTTGGGCCAACAAAAAGTTATTGGGTTTTTCTGTTAAGAAATCTCAATAGCAACCCGGAGTTAGGAATTTGGGGGTGTTAGACACCTCCGTGCCTCGGAAAGCACGTAAAGCCGTTGGTCCTGCGCCTGATCTCTCTCCGGTCGTGTCGGATTATCCGTCCCATCGGATCATGAGAGTTAGGGAATAGAGAGTGCACTTGTGTTTGCGCACACACTTGTGCACTATAATATCTCCTGCGCAGATGGCCAGTCTCCGTTAAGACTGGCCGCCGTGGCCGAAATTCGGTCTGGAGGACATTATTATTATTTGTTTCTCTTTCACGGGTATATTCCAAATACCTTAGAAAAATAACCGGCCCTTTGGGAGGCTTACACGGAGACATGGGTCCAACGTGAAGAGGACCTTCGAGAGTTTTATTCAAAGCTGGGATGGAACACCTACAGCGGCACTAGCCGCAGCAGGCGTAGGACTATTGCTACGTATGAATTCTAATATATGGGCTATGGGTATGGGTGTTTGATGGACTGGTATATTGGTAACTATGGATGAGAAAACGGCATCTGCCTTGAATACTCTAATAGCATCAATCGAATGGACAGACGGTGACTCGCCAACTCACTAGATGGCCCCCTGAATAGCTACTATAGGCATACAAGCCAGCAGCAGAGGGCAACACCGGTGCGAGCCGCTAGGGGTGTCGAGCGGTGCGGCGCCGGTTTCACCATCACGGGTCTCGTGAAAACGGAGACCCGGACCGGGTTTCCCCGTAGTTATGCCCTTGAAAATGACACTTCCACCCCAAAGCATGTAGCTCTAGCGGCCCTCTCTGACCGGCCGATCAAGGCAAGCCAGAGTTGAGAGTCCTACGGGCGCTCTTGAAGTTCCACCCCAGCCAACCAGTAATGGCAAGCTAGGGACGAGGCCCTCACCGACTCTCTGAGGCATTCAGGACCGCAGTGTCGCCACTCACATTCAGCTCGCCTCAAGCTGCCCTACGGTTTGTGCGCTTTTATTTAACCTGGTGATACATTTTTTTTTATCACAAGGCGAAGGTGGTATTTTAAAAGCTAGTATACTATACTATTTATATTATTATTATTATAAAAGATAATCAAAAACTACTGGGCAGATCTTCATCAAATTTAAATGAGACTTTATGGGAAGCACCAGCTTTCAAATAAAAATAGAATCGTTCGTCGAAAAAAAACATCGGTTTTCCTAGAAAGGAGTTCTATAGGTAACACACATAAAAAAAAATATACAGTCGAACTAAGAACCTTCTTCTGTTTTTGAAGTTGGTTAAATAGGAGCTAGCGCCATAAACTATGTTCTTTGTCTATCGGGCTTAGAGTTATGAATGGAGAATGGTGAACATGATATTAAGTAATATTAATAGCCTTTGGTTTTTTTGTTGACTTAGACGAGCCAGCGGCTTTACGTTAGCAATATTAGATGCTTTACAGTCAAGCCGGTCATGGCACGGCTTAACTGTTAAGCCATGATAGTAGTATTTTTTTTAAACCTCGTTTGAAGACAAGTCAAAACTTTTGACTATAGTGTAGTTTTGTTGAATGCCTATTTTTCAAACCGCTTGTTTCCTAAATCATCTATTTTGTAAATGGTTTATTCAGATAGTTACCTTAACTGTCAGCCTTTGTCTAAGTAATGACTCAGAACACATATGAGGGTTCATTACACTAAGTCTTGGACTGCAGCAGTTGACTAATGCACGTTATTTCCTTGGCCAGGAATTAACTATGCCTCTGTTTTGCTCGTCTGACTAAGACCCGTGGTGTACAGTATAAGCTGTAGCGACTGTTTCATTAATCATATCGGTTGTATATTTATATGCTTAACATTTATGAGTGTTTATATTGTTTGGTGACAACAACCATTTTTAATAATTTTGGAATTTATAGAACATGTGTGTGTGTGTGTATGCGAGATAGTGGGTAAGCCTAGGCAGTACAATTTAAATAGTTTATATTTATAAAATATACATGTATATGTCGTCAGAATATAAAAAATGATGTCCTAACTTACTCACTAACTGACCAACTGACTCGAAAACCTAAAATGCTGTGATTTTGCACACATTCTCCATGAGTAACTAGATGTGCACGCAATTTCACCCACGTTTATGATTACTGCACCGCCCCTGTGGGTCGTAGCGTGATGTTATATAGCCTATAGCCTTCCTCGATAAATATCCAACACTAAAATAATTTTTCAAATCGAACTAGTAGTTCCTGAGATTACCGCGTTCAAATACACAAACAAACAAACTCTTCAGCTTATAATATTAGTATAGATAAGGCGGTGTTGTTTAAATTCTCACGAGATAGATAATAAAGATGATTATAGTTATAATTCGATCATAATATCTTTAATAGTATATCATGTTATATATTTTCACTAGAGACTACAAATTTGGTTTGTGATTGTGTTTACAGGATTTTGCTTAATTTCCTTGGGATGGGATAAAAATACTTAACAGGTAAAGTTTCAGCAACCTTTTAATTCTATAGAGTCAGCTTGTGAAACCTGGTCAAAATGTCAAGCATTAGAAGGTAAACATGCATGATCGCGTTAGTCTTAAGAGGAAACACTAAGGTCGAGAAAATTGAAACATAGATATTTGTAAAATCTATTGCTGTCGCGCAGTACCATGTATAGTATCATGAGCGCAATAGAGACAACTGCAGCTTGGACCGAAAATACCTATTAAAAGTACACAAAATCAACGTTTCGTAGTCCCCTGATCCCTTCTCCAAAACTTGACCGATTTAACTACTTTTTTCATTAAAAATTAAAGAAAGACTTTGGCCATGTTCCTATGTTTTCCTTTTTTATATAATCAAATCCTTTTTATATAGTCAAATTTGTTTTCTGGATGTTTGAACACAGCGGTAAATCTGGTCAATTTTTGAGGTTTTTGAAGGCTCATGTCTCTTTTAATAATTAATTTATGAAAAAAAGGAAAACATAGGGACATGCAAATAGATCCCATAAATTTTTTGGAAAAAAATTATTGCTGTACTGGCATTATCCAGGGAAGAAACAAGGGAAAACAGCCCTTGTGTTTCCTCTTAACCGCTATCGTCGATGGCTCACACCACGGTCGCCTTCCGTCCGTCTATCTAACCGCTGCAATTTAAACCCATTGTCTTAATGAAACAGGCCGTTTCTACACATTACGCCCCTCCTCGCGTCACTTATACTACAAACAACGAGTTACTGGCGCTCACTAGGAGAAACTTTAATTATATTTTGAAATATTGAGTACGATATTATGCTCGACACGCATAATATTGTTATAAGAAGATACGGCGAGCGAGTCAAAGCGCGGTCAGTTTATTTCGTTGTACCAAATACATTCGTATTCTGAAGCACTTTAGGTTGAATTTTAATTGTTACTGAATTAGTCTCGCCACACTCCGTCAATCGATGCTGACCCTTAAACCCCGCGATAAGCGCACACCTTATGCCAAGAGACCAACGACAACGACAACGACAGTCATATTAGATGTTATTATTGCAAATTGTTTAAGAATATCTTGTAGACAGTGTTTTGAATTTCTTTGGTAATTTCTTTATCATGACATCCATAATTTACAAAGGTTGTTACAATCTCGGCATAATCCGGATCGGTAAACGCAATGATAAGCCTCTTATGGCGTAGTGGTTAGTGTAACCGACTGCCACGCCTGAGGTCGCGGGTTCGATTCCCGCTCAAGTCAAAAATTTGTGTGCATGAGCATGGATGTTTGTCTTGGTCTGGGTATCTCTATGTATAATATGTATGAATATAAAAAAAATATATATAGGTATGTATGTTTATCCATTGTCTAGTAGCCATAGTACAAGCTCTGCTTAATTTGGGCTAGGTGGTGCTGTGTATATTATTATTATTATATTGCTAACAATGCGCTTGAGAGTCAGAAAATCTCTGAGTAGTCAGGCTAGAAATAGTACCTCGCTTCTTTCTTCAAAAAATTGTAGGATTATTTTACTTTTATCTTGTGTTTTGCAACAAAAATATGATATCCCGTACCTTATTAGTTCAGTTTTCTCTCAAGGTAACGAAATAAATGCTCCTTTCTTATACTCGAGAATAACGTTGGGCTACAGTTAGACGTGGCTGTACATGTCCACTTTGCATTCTTAATTCTAGTGTTCTTACTTCTATTACTATAATATAGTTATTTAAATAATATAACCCAATTGTAGTAGGCTGTAGCTATTCCACACTCATACGTATCCTAGACGGTACACATAGATGGGTACACATTTCGCTAGTTATGATTTAAGGGCGAGCTTAGTCTGGTCTACCGGATTCATTTCAATACTTAGCACTGTTACTGAGACTATCCTAAAAGAAAAACCCAAATAACACATTGCCCAACTGGGAATAGAACCGAAGGTTACACGCAAACAAACAATGGGACAAACAAATTTATATCAAAATAAAATACTAAAGACAAGGAATTATAATTAAAAGACAATGTTAAATTATTAACCTTATCATTATACAAATAAAAATGCATCAATGTACCACACAGTCTACATAAAAGACGATAGAAATAAAAAATAAAATGGCGAATTTGTTTTCATTAATAAACAAACAAGTAAGCTACGCGGTGTTGCGCCCTCTAGACGGCTCGCAATTACCTACTTGAACATCTTGAGTGCATATTAGGGACCGTTTCCCCTTGTACCCCCGACTGATGGCTCTTTAAGAAATTATTAAAATAATAATTGCTCTCTTGTGAAACAGCCCCTAACCTTTGATTATCTGAATCGTGTTGAGGCCGAGAAATTGCGCACATTATTCTTGTTTTCAATTTTACCTACATAAGATATAATAAGAGCGATAACTCAGTGGGGAGATCAACAGACTGCAGTGCAGAGGGTCTCAGGTTCGAAACCACGTCGCGCACCTCCGACTTTCGGAAGTTATATGACTTTTCGAAATTGTGTGCGTATTGATTGACAATTATCGCCTGCTCCGTGCCTCGGAGAGCACGTTAAGCCGTCGGTCACAGCTGCCATGAACATCTATGGCGGTCGTTATTGGGAAGTCAGTGCCCTCTAATATCCTGACAATGGTCTAGCTTTAGGGTATCGTTAGCCTTCGGGTTGCGGAGGTCAGATGGCAGTCACTCCGTGTAAAAACTGATATCCAGTCAAATCCGGTTAGAATAGAAACCCGACCCCAAGTGACTTGGGAATAATAAAGGCTAAGGAGAAGAGAAGATATATTTTTACGATTTTATTGTTTTGTAGATTTTGCCTAAGGCTTCGCTGGCGTAAATGTAGGTTGGGGTTAACAGTACTTTTTCCTGGATGAAATGTATCCTATGTCCTATTCTGTACCACTGACTACGTGTATACGAAATTTCATGATGATCGGTCGAGTAGTTAAGGCGTGAAAGCGTAACAAACAAACTCACATTCGTTAGAATATCTTAGGCCTCCGTTACTCAAAAGGCAACGACAACTCACTGCAATTTAATGCTGACCCCATGTTGCTGTTCAGAATCTCATAACAGAAAATCCTTACAAAACTTTACGCAGCTGTTGGAGTGGACCAACGAGGGAAGTTCTGCAAACGCTAAATGTCATAAAAAATCTATTAAGACTACATCATTTTCTTTCAACACAAAGTGTAGTTAAGCTGTTTTGAAGCCAGTCATTATATCGTGAACACACTTTGTGGACCAAGTTATCTTGCAAGGCAGTGTACGTTGCGGTGAGGAGGTACTTTATGTAAACTCCAGTTTGTAATATCTGCCTCTCAAACAATATCATTTTGTTGACATAGATACTTATTAGGGTAAACTTAATATTTAATCTTAGAGCACATCTTCATTTCATTCTCAACATGTTATTAAAAACAGTGTTTGTAATTATTTATGAATCAATAAGTGAAGGGGAAGTACGATTTTATATTAATATACACCCCTTAACGACGCATATAGCAAGAAACAGAATATTTAATTAATAATAATATATAGTATTCTATTACATACACACACCACCATCTAGCCCAAACTAAGCAGAGCTTGTACTATGGGTACTAGACAGTGGATAAAGATACATATTATATACTTTTTTTTGTAAATACATACATATTATACATAGAAACACCTGGGTGTCTTGGTCTGGACCTAGACATACATCCATGTTCATGCACACAAATGTTTGACAACTCAAACATTTGTATGCATGAACATGGATGTTTGACTTGTGAGGGAATCGAACCCGCGACCTCAGGCATGGCAGTCGGTTACACTAAATACTACGCCATCGAGGCCGACATTTCCTTTATTTTCTTTTTTTATCGTTCGGGAATGCATTTACGCATCCCTCAACGCGGAAAAAGGGGAGCGGCGAGGATATGTCGGGCTGACCCGGGGAAAGATGGCAAGTCACGGGTCTACCAACTAAACCTACCGCAGTATGCCAACTCGCTGCCTTGAATGATACTTACCTCGTATGTCGACCTCGATAGCGTAGTGGTTAGTGTTACCGACTACCACGCCTGAGTTCGCGGGTTCGATTCCCGCTCAAGTCAAACATTTGTGTGCATGAGCATGGATGTTTGTCTTGGTCTGGGTGTTTCTATGTATAATACGCAAGTATTTAAAAAAAATGTATATATGTATGTTTCTCCATTCTCTAGTACCCATAGTACAAGCTCCGCTTAGTTTAGGCTAGATGGTGTTGTGTGTATGTGATAGAATATATAATAAAACCGCGGTCACCGATCGCATTTCATGTTTTTTTCTTTTTATACAAGAAAGGTGGCAAACAAGCATACGGCCCACCTGATGTTAAGTGGTCACCGTAGCCTAATGACACCTGCAACACCAGAGGCATCACTTGCGCGTTGCCAACCCTTTAGGAAAGGAAGTGGTACGGAGAAGGAGCGGGAAGGGGAAAAGGGTGATTGGGCCTCCGGCACTCTCTCTTACCGAACGAAACACAACAGTAGGAATACTGCTATTTCACGTGGATATTCTTAGAGAGGAAAGTACTTCCTCGGTCGAGCCGGCCCAATCAAGCTGAAATCAACGAGACTCTACTAGTCACAACTTATTCTAGGGACTAAAGTTAGATTGTTCAGTTTTTAATTATATGTAGAGTAGGAATAGCGTTAAAGCTAGATTAAGCATTTATACCTAACTGATAGACTACTTATTCAGAAAGACTGTGTAAATAAGTACGTGATTTCCATCTTAGTATAGAAATTGGGAACTTAGAGAGGAAAAACTGTGAGCCTGCTGCTTATGACCTGGGCGAAGTGTCCACTAAAAATCAAATGAGGGTACCAAGTTGTTTGGCACTCGTGAACGACAGACGATCTGACGTCAGGACATCGTTATAAAGTTTCGTCCTTCGGATTTTTCTTGAACAAAATCGCTGAGATGTTAAGAAGTGAATCTTTTAAGACAGTACAGTGACGTAAGCTACATATTTCGAGTGCTGACGTTTGATTTTATAAAGGATCAAGTAACTCTACTATCATCATCGTATAATTGTATTAGATTAGTCGGCCTCGATGGCGTAGTGGTTAGTGTAACCGACTGCCACGCCTGAGGTCGCGGGTTCGATTCCCGCACAAGTCAAACATTTGTGGGCATGAAACTGAATGTTTGTCTTGGTCTGAGGGTTTTTATGTATGATATGTATGTATTTACAAAAAAAAGTATATATGTATGTATATTTATGCATTGTCTAGCACTCATAGTACAAGCTTTGCTTAGTTTGGGCTAGATGGTGTTGTGTGTATGTGATAGAATATTATAGAATAGAATATTATAGTATCTCTATATCATATTTGTATGTAGATAGTATCGATGATTTCAAAACACATTATGGAGATGTGCATTTTCTTAGGACTTTGTATGCCAAGGATTGCATCGAGACCCTATTATTAAGCTTATGCCTTTGTCTGTCTGTCCGTGCCTCTATCTTCTGAAGCTTAATAGGTAAATAGATAACTGAATGATTAAAACAACATACAAAAAACATTAGGTAGGCTATTAGGATATATAACAATGTTCTTCAAACAGAATTTCTATTATCTCACTCTCTCAGTCCGATGCCGATGTATCAATGTATAACAATACGTCTCAACCGGCGCAGGGGTAACGTGAGATAAGGCGCAAAACCTTTAAATACTTAACTTTAACCTATCTTTAGTGTGCGAGACTGATTCACACTTGTCCAATTTCATTTTGATTAAGCACTTTAGTCGAATAGTTAAAATATTTCACAGGTGATATTCTATTATTCCATCTTCAGCTGAAAATATTATTTACTAATACGTTTTTGAAGTGAATACTTCTTTAGCGGCGTTGTGCACTTTTTTTGTGATGGGTAAAAATGTTAAACTCGCGTCAGGACACGTGACCTGATCGAAAATTCGTAAGACGGAGGGAGAATTGTCATGTTTGTGTACGATAGCGCAATAAATGAATATTGTATTTTACCACATAAATGATAGTACTTTTATACTGATAATTAAAGCAA
Organism: Catocala sponsa; assembly: GCA_963564715.1. NCBI lineage: Eukaryota > Metazoa > Arthropoda > Insecta > Lepidoptera > Erebidae > Catocala > Catocala sponsa. The sequence continues at coordinate 557,959 of OY751339.1, forward strand.
TTCGTACAAAATTATTCCCTAACCATTCCAAAATACCAAAAATGCACAACGTTAAAATTCAAGTTTTCACTTCTGCCGGCACTCCCGGAGTGCAATTTTTAAAATCATGTAGACACTCGAATCAAAAAACAAATGTTCACAGCTTTAATATTGTACATTGCTATTACTATGAGGCGCTAATAGCCAGTTGCACTCACTGATCGGTAAACGATTAGCGAGGTTAAGCAACGTTGGGTGTGGTCAGTCTATAGATGGGTGACCGCTTAGTGGTATTTCATCTGAGCGTCTCCGTGCTTCGGAGGGCATGTAAAAAGTCGGTTCCAGTTGTTGCCAAATTGATAGCAGTCGTTAAGCCATGTCAGAGGCCTACGGGCGGCTTGAACAACTCTTGACAACAGGTTGGCCTCTAACCACACGAAAAGAAGAAGACTACTACGTACTTCATAATAATAATAAACTAATTATAAATTTTTATTCAATAAATAAAAGTCTTTACAAAACACATTACAGGCTACTTATTGTATAAAATTCACATTAAAACTATATTTAATCTAAATGAAAACATTTTATAATTAAAAAATTGGACACAAAAAGTCTAGTTTATAAAGTCAGTTTTTACATTTTATTACCTGAACAAGTCAGAGACGTGTGTTTCAGGCTGTTTATAATATTACATGGTTATTCTATTGTTAATAAAGTAAGGGTCTACAAAAAACATTAACATCTTATCTTCATGGTGGCACAATGAGCCACCATCTTAACTACGACGGATAACGACGCTAATGTGCAGCTAGCGAAGTGCAAGAAGAGTCCATTGATCTGTAAGTTATAACACGAAGAACAAACACACGTCGTTATCTGACTAACGCGACAATCTTTAATTAGATTTATTTATTCATTGATGTAACGAACAATATTTAATTAGAGTTTACCGTTCGTCGTGTTTATCGCTCATCTAGGCAATTATAGATATATGCTGCGATTGAGTTTTGTAATTAAGTATGTACTTTTACATTTTACTAGATGTTCCCGTGGTTTCACCCGCGTTTATGGTTACTGCGCCGCCCTCGTGGGTCGTAGCGTGATGTTATATAGCCTATAGCCTTCCTCGATAAATAGGCTATCCAACACTAAAATAATTTTTCAAATCGAACCAGTGGTTCCTGAGATTAGCGCGTTCAAACAAACAAACACACTCTTCAGCTTTATAATATTAGTATAGATTTTGACTAGACGTATAGTAGAGATAGTGGCCTTGCCATTGAGCCAAGTGCTGTGGTTTTGATCGCCGCCCGGGACAACATTTTGTGTGATCCACAAGTCTCGGTGTTCTTAGTGTCCATTATTTGATAGTTTTTTTTTATTTTTTTTTATTTTGCTCGTCAAAATGACCACACTCCACCTGATGGTAAGCAGTCGTGTGGTCTAAGAGCAGTGACCTCCACATCGCCCCCACAGTAGCCGAGGCGATGTTGAGGTCTCTACTTTGACGGCCTGAGAAGATGCTTTTTCACGCCCCGCTTAAAGAACCCAGGATTGAAGGAAGAAGGAAACACGTGCCTTGGCAGAGAATTCCATGCCTTGGTCGTTCGGCAGAGGTATGAGGACCCAAACTTGTTGGTACGCGCTCTAATCGACTCTACCGTGTAAGGATGGCATCTGAGCCCAGCACGCGTTGTTCTGGATAGGAAAGAGGAGGGCGGGATAAGGTGGAATAACTCTTCAGAACACTCCCCGTGCTATATTCTGTAGAAACATGGTTTGTAGGTATAGTCCACCGCAACACAGGAATTATACTTAGTGCAGGGGTTGTTTTTGAAGTGAAAGCTTTAGGCGCGTTGAGCACTTCTTGGGTGAACAAAATTCATAGAACTCACGTCATCGTCACGCTTCCACGCTTTCCATTTTTGAATTATTTTAGAATATTAACAATATCTCAGAAATGGTGCGTCCTACGCAAAACATAACGAAATTTTGACTCCCTTAATAACCGCTAAGAGAGTACCAGGCATCCGACCAGACCTTTTTTTTTTGTTTGTAAAGACGTGTTTATGATCAAGGATTAAAGTTTTCACTTCTATCGGCAGTCGCCAAAGACAGCCCCAATTTAAAAAAAAAATACATGTATGTGACAAATTATCCCTAATCAAGGAAATATTTCTCTATTTCTGGTTTGGTTACATATTGACGTCTATTTAGCGCCAATTAGGTTTAACCGTGACTACAGCTTTACGATATATATAGCCATTACATTCTACATCCGCCCATATGTATACCGAGTAGCCGACACCTACATTTCATCGATCCCTAGAAATATTTGCAAGGTTTACGACCAATAAACTGGCATTTTCATAAAAACCCAATGTCTGTCTTCGAACTGAAATTGAATTGAAAAAGTTAATGTTACGTACAATCTAGGTAAAGTAATAAACCTAAGTAGGCGAAATTATAAAATCGCTTGCTAAAGAAACCTTCACACTGACCCGAGTCATAGTTTGACCTTTGAAGACTTATTTATACGAGCCTCCTTGGGTAACATTTAAACACTCAAGGATTGTGTAGATAGTAAACCTACTTATTATCTAAACACTCCTTAGAAAACATATCAGCACAATATTACAGAATATTTTCCTGCACGAGAATAGAACTCGTAATAATCGGCGTATTAGAAGTAGGTCACCTCGGCATAGACGCCTCTGGCCAGTCTATCCAGTCTAAAGCTTTCTTATGTTTAATGGTATTATCTAAGCAGCTAGCTATTAGAGCCATCACAGGTGTGGATAAGAAACTTGCTACGTTCTATAAGATTACAAGTACGCAGAGGAACCTGGTCTCAGGATTGTATACAGCTTTTCATTATCCTTGACATTTAAGTGCAGGCTAGTCTGCCTAACACCTTACAGGACAGAATGTCAGTGCGAGCGAGACAGAGATAAGAGTGACAGGTGCAGTCAAGCACCTAGAACGAGGGTGTAACAAAAATTTTATTGGCCGACAGATTTACGATCTATTTGGCAGGGATCAGTCGCCCTCGAAAAGTATTATAGATTATCTACGAAAAAGAATTACGATTGGAGTGTAAAATTTTTGTTGGAATATTACGTAAATGACAATAAATCAAATTTGGAACTGGATTATTAAAAACTGTTCTTTTTTTACAATTTCTTCTGAAACTAATATTGGCCCTGCATTAAACTGTCCCACTGCTGGGCACGGGCCTCTGCTCAGTGTGAGAACAGTTAGGTTAGGTTAGGTCCATCACGCTGGCCTAGTGCGAGTTGGCAGGCTTCACGTATCTTCGAGAATATTATGAAGAATTCTTGGACATGCAGGTTTCCTCACGATGTTTTACTTTCACCGTTAAAGCGAGCGATAATGAACTATTTAATACGCACATAATTTCGAAAAGTCAAAGATACGCATCTAGGGATCAAATTGTGATGACAGTCCAACGGTGTTCTACTAGGCTATTGCCGCTTTTTCTTATGAAGGTATCAGAAAATATGTTTTAAGTCAACAGCATGTGCACAAGTTAAGTAGTGAACAAACTTGTAAGTAAATAGAAACACCAATTATTAAATTATGTTCGGGTACTTTGAAAACTACACTTAGAACATTGAGACAACAACCGTCTTAGTCTTCCCGTGACCATGGCTGCTGAAAAGCAACTGGAACATCGGGGAAAGTGTAAAATTAAATCTAAATAGCTATATAATTTAAATAGCTTAAATAAATATAACTAGAAACTAGTAAAAGTGTTTAACAATAGTTTAAAGTTTCAAAAATATGTAATAGTAGTGTTTTATAAGAAAATAAACAACGCGATAAAAGTTTAATTTTAAACTTGTAGGTACTAGTTCTCAACAATAATACATAAGTGTAGTTCTGCGCAGGATTTGGGCCAAAAGACTAGGCTGGACCCATTGTGCAGCTATTTGACTTTTCCTTATTTTGACCACTACGGATAAATCGTTATTTTTAAATACTTACCAACGTGATTAAGGCCCGTTCTCTAGTATTATATATTGTAATAATAATATATTGCAAACATGTAATGTCTATAAACATCGAGTATCATCAGGCGAGACGCATGCTGGCTCCGTACTTAGTGCGATAATCAATGTCCATAGTTACGATGAGATAGCTCATACTACAGAAGTATTTACAGAAATACTAAATATCTGAGAGTTCAGAAAATATTATAGATCCGGTTTCAGTACAGCGGAAAACCTGACTTCGAATATTTGCAATATACAAATTGCCTATATACCGATGGAGCATACAAAATAGGGCTCTATACTTTATATTGTCTATGCGTCATCCAAACAGTTAGTAACTCACTTGAACAAAATTGGGGCAGTCTTTGGGGTCTGCCGATAGAAGTGAAAACTTTAATCCTTGATCATAAACACTTCTTTATAAACCAAAAATAATTCAAAAATGGAAAGCGTTCGGTGACGATGACGCGAGTTCCATGATTTTTGTTCACCCAAGAAGTGCTCAACGCGCCTAAAGAAGTTTTCACTTCAAAAACATTGTTAATACTTTGCTACCTAAAGGAATTAACTTTCAAAGGTATTAACACTTCACTCTCAAGTTCCAAATAAACCATGTTGAGCGTAAAAATATAATGTTGCAAGTAGCGTGAAGTAAACATACGGGCGTGTAGCGAGGTGTGTGTCGCGGTAATCCGTCGTGATCCACTTTACTCGTTACTCGCTATATCGTGGAGCAAACACACCGTGAATCGTGTAAGCTTCTTAAACAAAAATACATCTTGTTTAAAATTTTTGTATTTACTCAAAGTATTTTACAGTATGCTTCAGCTTAAATTATTCTGATGATGTGAAGTACTAAAGTGCTATATATAGTGTCGGCCTCAATGGCGTAGTGGTTAGTGTAACCGACTGCCACGCCTGAGGTCGCAGGTTCGATTCCCGCACAAGTCAAACATTTGTGTGCATGAACATGGATGTTTGTCTTGGTCTGGGTAATTTTATGTATAATATTTACGTATTTACAAAAAAGAAGTATAATTATATGTATGTTTATCTATTGTCTAGTACCCATAGTACAAGCTCTGCTTAGTTTGGGCTAGATGGTGTTGTGTGTATGTGATAGAATATTATTCTTATTATATTCTTAAGGTAGAAGTATTTTGGTGACTTTCGGATTAGTTCCACTGCAAATATTCGTGTGTCGAACTAAGTTGGTCAGTAACAAGTTAGATGCATTTTTTCTTATTTGTCACAATACTTCAAACAACTTGATTTATAATATCCAGATTTCCAGGCATATATGACAATCTCGGTATAGTAACTTCGTATGACTTTAGCTCTGAGGGGTGACATTGGCCCTTAATTGGAAAAAGCTGTTTAATTGGAAGAAGCTGTTTTACTGGCAGTTTATAGTGCTAACTATTGATTTCCACGTGTATTTTTTCGGCAAAAAGTATGATAGTGGTCTGGTGGGAACTTCAAACTTTTTCCAATTAGGGGCCAATGTCACCCCTCAGGGCTAAAGTCTTACGACCTTACGGTATATATTTGCAGACTTGATTTTATACTTTTATATTTTAAACCGGGCCATATTTCCAACACAAGTTACATCTAACACAACAGCGTGTTCGCGCGTTATACTCGGGAATTCTATTCCAAGCCTACTTTTTATGCGCGGACTGAACGTTTGCCAATGATTTTTTTGTATGTTACTGCCTCTACCACAAAGGGAATTCTCGTCAATGGTCGTCGTGAATCTTTTGTTGTAAGCCTTTCGAGCTTGTAGTTGTATGAATGCAACTGTTGTCTCCTGAATACTATAAGTACCTATGCATTTAGGCCCTGTTTATACTGAGTCAGAGAAAGCGGTCGTGAATTTTTTAAATATTTTTGTATACGACTATCGTGGCAAACAAGCATACCTACCTGATGGTAAGTGGTCACCGTAGTCTATGGACACCTGCAACACTAGAGGCATCACTAGTGCGTTGCCGACCCTTTAGTAAAGGAAGTGTGAAGGAGAAGGAGCGGGAAAGGGAGAAAGAGGGTGATTGGGCCTCCGGCACTCTCACTCACCGAACGAAACACAACAGTGAGAATACTGCTATTTCACGTCAATACTCTGTGAAAGTGTAGTTAGTCCTTCCCCGGTTGAGTTGGCCCATTCATGCTTAAATCAGCGAAGCTCTACTACTCTAAGAAATAATAAAATAAAATTTGTTAATAAGCTTACCGATAAACATACCTATATAAGTTTGCCTTTTCATGACTTTAATACAAATCACAAACAAGTACTACACATACTGTATTATTAGTGTTTATTTTCACACCTTTTACTGCTTTAGCAAAACGAACAGCCTGCATGCAATATATGAAAGAAGAACGAGGATTTTAATTAAAAGGATGTAGAGCGCATACATTATCTGAGCATTAGGTGTAGGTATACTATGTTTTTTTTGTGCTGATACACTTAGCTCGAAGGATTTTTACAGCGCAATACACTCTCTGAACCAATTTGTGAAAATCAATGTCCAGACGTTTATGCCGTGTACTTGATAATATGAGAGTAAGAAAATTTGATGCGGCAAATAATATTTATAGATTGTATCAGGTTTGTGCCAGATGCTTGCAAGGGTTCTGATTATTAAAGCCATGTTGATTTTTGGCTCACTGGGGAAGTACTACCTTATCACAGAATTGCTGTATCCGTTCTGTTGCGTTGCGTTCGATGAGTGAGAGCTTCGGATCTTCGGATGTCTAATCGCCCCCTCAGTCCGTTTCATCTGACCATTACCTACGGCCCTCTCATCTTAGATGGCAATACGCATACCTTAAATACATGTATGCTATGGTACTGCTTACCATGACACTACGTCACTTGTACTTGTTTGTCATTCTTATCCTAACTAATCGTATAAATGCGAGTGTGAGTTTGTTTGTTACGCTGTGACTCCTTAACTACTCGACCGATCATCATGAAATTTCGTATACATGTTGTCGGCAGAACATTTCCTGTTCCTCTGGACATAGGGTACCTATCATCCAGAAAAAAGTTCCATTATTAATAATAATAATAATAATATTCTACCACATACACACAACACCATCTAGTCCAAACTAAGCAGAGCTTGTACTATGGGTACTAGACAATGGACAAACATACATATATACTTATTTTTTTGTAAATACATACATATTATACATAGAAACACCCAGACCAAGACAAACACCCATGTCCATGCACACAAGTGTTTGACTTGTGCGGGAATCGAACCCCTTTTATAATTAGGAAGCTATATTATCTGGAAGTAATTAGGCTACATATTATTTAAAAACAGTACTGTTACTAACATAGCCTAAAGCCTGCGCGAGCAAATCTAGATTTTCATAAAATAATATAAATATTAAAATTAAACTACTATATACGGATTTTATCGCATTGTTATAAAATATAGTAGTTTAATTTCAATGAATAACATTCGCGTAAACAGAAGACAATATTATCCTTACTATCCTTACTAATATTATAAATTCGAAAGTAACTCTATCTGTCTGTCTGTTTGTTACCTTTTCACGGCTAAACCACTCAACCGATTTATATGAGATTTGGTACAGATATAGTTTAAAACCTGGGGAAGGACATAGGCTACTTTTTATTGATGTAGGTACCACGCGGGCGGAACCGCGTGCAAAAGCTAGTATGATATAAATTAATAAAATATGTGCGTGCGTTACGTCCTTAACCATGAAAAGCAAGTATCAAGTACACGACGTTCATAATAATGATTCAAATACAATTATATACATCACTAAATAATACCGCATCCGACCGTTAGTGAATCTTTCCACTGCTTTCTTTTCCCAATGTGATGTAACCTGGTGAAGGCACTCGAATTTGTAGCATCTGTTCAATTTTCCTGCTTTACTAGATCTTGTTTGGGCGCAGATAGGAAAATGTTCGGCCCACGAATATTCCAGTTATGTTCTCATTATGCTAAAAGGTTTAATATAAGATACCTTCGTTGTTATGTTATACGCGGTGGTTTTATTACAGAAATAGATGTTAACATAGTAATTTAAAATTGATTTGTTGATTGAAAGCTTTTTAATATTTTCAGATTGGTTTATGGCTCATGAAATCACCTTTTTTAGTTATGTAAGTTGCTTGATTTGTATTTTCCATGAAACGATCCTAACTAATATTATAAAAGCGAAAATGAATTTGTTTGTTTGTTACTTTTTCATGCCTAAACCACTGAACCGATCATCCTGAAATTTTGCATATACGTTGACAGGTGTGCAGAAACGGACATAGGCTACCTTTCATCTCGAAAAAAATTACTATTCGCGAGGAAAACAATAATAACGTTCTTATGATAATAGATGGCACCACGTGTCTTTTGAATCATAATTGAATTATATTATTATATATAAATAAGCACAGTACAACCCGAATTCTAAATTAACGCGAGCGAAGCTGCGGGCAAAAGCTAATATATAATAATTAAATCACTATAAATAAAGCGTGAAAGTTGTTTGTTTTTTACAAGGATGCGAAGATCCGAGACATATTGAGTGTACTTGTGCTGACGGCATGAAGTACCATTTGAGTAATTACACGATCAGAGAATCATCGTACACGCGTATGGTACCTACTAGTTCGTGAAGCGAACGAGTCCAGTCAAGTATCGCCAGCCTTCAACGTGCAGTGCAATTGTCCAGAAGAGCTGGGGAAACTTTCTCGCGTGATGTTAAGAAGTTAGCCAATACATGGAAACAGAAAATATTTTGACTATATTAAAATAACTACTATCACACACACACACACACACACACACACACACACACACACACACACACACACACGCACACACACATACACACACACACACACACACACACACACACGCATACACACACATACACGCACACGCATGCACACTCAAACATACACAAACAAACACAGACACACTGTGCATGTATCTACTAAATATTAATAACCTCAAATTGCTCCAACATGTACTTATTAGCTTTAAATACTAATCAATAAAGGAGAGAGCCTGGAGATCTGTCATACAGGTTTTAGAACCTACTACGGACTCCAGCTCTCACAAGGTTCCTAATTACCTAAGCTGTACTCATTTTGTAAAAACTTGTAACCTTTTGAGAGAAATAAATAAATATTGTATTGTATTATTGTATTGTATTGTATTGTATTGTAATAATACTGTGTATGCATACACTTGGCAACAACATACATTTGTTAACCTCTGAGACTTCTTCGAAGAGGTTAATTAATCAAAACACTATGTGGGTTTGTGTATCTGTCTGTTAGTGACAGTTTGTTAGTGACAGGCATAACTCCAGAACCACTGGACCGATTGACTTGTAACTTGGTGTGCAGACAACTTGGGGTCATACCTCGGCCGACTTTGAATATGGGCCATGTAGGTCAAAAGACCCCCGAGATATAGGGGTCATTTCTTTTCATTACTTTTACATTTAAGACGAAGAGGTTGAATCCTGGGTTTTACACCCATCTCGTTTATCCTAATGTCGAGGAATGTTCAAAAGGTTAACGATATAGAAATATTTGCAAACCATCTTGATGAATTCGGAGACAATCTGGGACAGATGCGATGTTACGAAGAAGTACAGTACTCTTTGATGAGCCTTAGAGCACAGTCAATATATAAGCTAAAGCTTATTTATTTACTGTACTTAGACTGTATATATATATTATATAAACTAATTGTGAAGCTAGTTCGAAAATAAATATGTACGAATTATTATTTATACATCTATAGGTACTCTATACAAATACATACATACATACAAATAAATAAAATTGAAGTGTCTGTTTGTAATGTCAAAATAACAGCTTTTTATTGCATATGAAATTATATAAGGTACCTATACGAAAACATCTATTCATAAAATTTTTGTCTGTCTGTCTGTTTGTTCCGACTAATCTCCGAAACGGCTGAACCGATGTGACGGGACTTTCACTGGCAGATAGCTGATGTTATAAGGAGTAACGTAGGCTACTTTGATTATAGAAAAAAAAATCCGCGGAGACAAACACTTTTTAGTTAAAATCTACGCGGACGAAGTCGCAGGTAACAGCTAGTAAATAAATATGATTTAATAAAAATAATTTCTAATTGTCATAAAATGTTTTTTCTTTTCATCGAGATATTTTTAGTAGCAGAACGGATTCGGGTACCGTGCTTGTGAAATGGTAATATTGTTACCTCACAGATTACCTTTGTATTTTACGTTATCTAAGGTTCACACCAGAACTCTTTAAGGAGACGCCATACTCTGCACAGTGACCGGTGATATTACTGCAGTTGCTTCTTATGGTGAGGTTGTCAATGCACGCAAATGGCAGCGCATACACAGTTAAGGTCTTTGTATTAAACTGTCCCACTTCTGGGCACGGGCCTCTTCTCAGTGTGAGAAGGGTTAGTCCACCACGCTGGCGCAGAGCGGGTTGGCAGACTTCACATATCTTCGAGAACATTATGGAGAACTCTCAGATATGCAGGTTTCCTTACGATGTTTTACTTTAGCATTAATGCAACCGGTAATTAATTATTTTAATACTCATATAACTTCGAAAAGTCAGAGATGTGCGCCTTGGGTTCGAACTCGAGACCTCTGCGTGGCAGTCCAACAGTTGCTCACTAGGCTATCGCTATTATTCAAAATATCTTACTAAATGCCTAATACGATGTTAGTAGTTGTAGTAGTGTCTTCGATCAAATATACCATAGATGCACATTCTCATACAAAAACTGCGTCAATATGTGCCACTGACCAGTACTACTTATAAGTGTCTGCATGTATTATGTGCAATCCAGGATATAAACCGGAATAACCATTGAACGCCCACTGAGAAACATTTTGTAATAGTTTAGTTAAAACGCGTCAATGTAAAGCGTCCTAAGTGTGTTACTCGCGATACGCAAGCTTACTAAGTATATGGTACGGTCTCCACCCGCTAACACTACAGGAACCTCATGGAGTCGACTACCTACTACATAAATATTTTATTAATATTAATAATTAAATTATGGTAGGTAATTTTAAGGAAGACGTTATATAACTTTATAAAAAGCAAGCATATAATATATTTATATTAAAGTAAGCCAATACATTTCGGTTCGTACATTATATTACATTAAGTATGTAAAATATTTGTATGTGTGTTTTCTATGTTGTTTCAATAAATAATAATAAAACTATATACTCGTAGATGGTCGAACTAGCTAACAAAACTAGATATATTTTACCAGGATACTTTCGTTGATGTAGATGCTAAAAATATAAATTATAACTGTTCTATCGTTCAGGAAGGAACTAGGTTAAAAAAATGAACAACTTTACTAAAATAATGTGTTTTTGTTTTAAAGTTTTTTTGTTTTCTCAAAGCAGTGATTGTACTTTTTAAAGTCGCGTTATTTTTTTTAAGTCTTATATTGATTTTCTGCAATTTTTTTACTGTTTTGTTTTTATTAATCAACCGTCTTTTGCATACTCTGAGATCCTTCCTTAAAACAGCTTTACGAGGTGTATCTAATATTGAGTCAAAACTTAATTATGAAAATGGAGATTTTATCACAGGATGTGCTTCTATTTGAAAACAACTACTTCTTACAATTACCGCATCATCCAACTGAAAAATAAAGCAATGCAGTTAGCTGATAATATAATACTATATAACTTGTGTTCAAGAATTATATCATTCAAAGAATAATTTACTTAGTGACATTACTAAGTACCTGAACAGTATTTGAAGTATCCGGCTTTTCATTATTTCTATCTAAAGGACATGGCCAATTTTTGTATGGGCGTCTGCATACTTATAGCATCCAATTTACACCAATGATTTTTGGTATTTTATATTCGTGAACACTAGCACATTAAATTGCAATAAATAAAACACTCAAAGAACTTGTCATTACTACATACTAGACTTAAATAGTTTTACTCAACCTTTAATCAGATCGATGGTAATAAGTGTACCTACAGAATAAGACTTGCTACTAAAAAAACTTAAGGCGCTTTAAAATATTGAACAATATTATAAACAGTTATATGGTTTTCAAATTATTTGGTATTTAAACAAAGTAATGGCCATCTGTATAAAGATTTTTTTACACCGTATTGTTAACCATTTATTAAACTGGGTAATAGTATCAAAAATGAGACAATACTAATAAAGTACATTCAAAACTAGCTAATGTTTTTCTTCAACTAAAACTCGTAAAGAGCTCGGAGCGGGCCGATAACTTCGAACGCCAAACGTGTCGAGTCTCGACTAATGTTTTTACAACTTGTACTAAGGCCTCAGGTCACCTTTATATATTTTTTATAGTTTAATAAGTAACAGGAATTTCGCAGTAGGTAGGTACCTACGCAACGAAGCATCACTGCAATAATGCAATGACATTACATTGACATTTGACATAGATTATAATACAAACGCAAACCAGTAAACGCGTTCCGTTATAAGTATTATTTTTTGTTTGAAATTATATAAAAAGATATATTAAGCATCAACATAATATTTTATTAAATGCAAGAAATATCAATAAAGACGGTTTCGTATGAATATAATGTTCCTATTAAGAGCATTCGACGTTTACATCACATGTCTACAATTATATTATGCATGGTTCGTAACGTATTTATGATTTATCTGTGGTTCATTATGGCAGAAGTTGACAATTGTTACTTTGAATTCATCTTGCATTACTTATTATTTTGAAATAAAAACTGACAAGTTCAGAGAGGCTACAAACTACGTAATTATTCATTTTTCTATTTCTATTTTACCGTGTATTTACTAAGTACGTGTAAATGGAATACAATTTTTGTCCATCTCCTTTATATTTAATGTAGTTTTTCCCGATGTGGATGTAGACCCTATGTTTACTTTCAAATGGGGTGTTATTGCATTCACTTCAGATTGCACTATTGACTCTTCTTACTATAAAAATAACGAAAACAATAGTTAATAAATCATTAGATCGTATATAAAATTAACTAAATTTAACATAATTTTAAAATTAAATGGGAGAATATTTTACCTGTATATTCGGTACGGCTGTATTTTTTAATTTACTATACCCTTTCTTAGTTACATACTTCATCTTCTTCATTAAAATGCTCTGAACAAATTACGCTAGAATTATTTGGTTGGTAAAATTCGTCATCTCTATCTCGAGCCATTCGCCATACGTCTCCATTTTCCCTTCGAATTTCATTTTGTGGAAAGCTAAAATAAATTAATACAAATATTATATTAATAATTCAAAACAACTTATAACGACTCCATGCCATTTCATATGGACTTTGTTCCAAAGTAGTGCTGTCAATTCGCTCTCGTTTACGGGCAGCGCACGCAAGAGTGAGTGGGACAGGTGCGTAATACATGCATTTAAATTTAAACGAAAATGTTTTCAAATATATTATTTAAAGCGCCATATGCAACAAAATATAATAAATAATTCATAACAAAACTAAACTTACCGAAAGTACGACATCCTATCCTTTTTTTGCACTTTTAGAGTATAGTTTTTGCATTTTTCACTCCACACTTTGGCATCGTGAAACGTGTGACTGCTAGCGCGGTCGTAAAGTGCCTGCGAGCAAAACTGTGCATACGACTGATTTATGCACAGTTTTGTTGGGGCCGTTTTGCGAGCGACAATCGTACATCTATGGCATATTTGATCGAAGAGTAGTGTAGTCAAAATACTTATAATAGCCTAGTGGGCAACCGTTGGACTGCCACGCAGAGGTCTCGAGTTCGATCCCAAGGCGCACATCTCTGACTTGTCAAAATTATATGAGTATTAAGATAGTTAATTACCGCTCACATTAACGCTAAAGGAAAACATCGTGAGGAAACCTGCATATCTGAGAGTTCTCCATAATATGTGTATTAAATGCATTGTAACAATACTGTATTTATAAACTTTCTGTAAACCCTTATATCCAGCATCGTTATTAGACAACCTTGTATTGTTATGCATCATAATTATTGTAAATAAAACATTTCAATAAAAAATCTGGTTGTAACCTATAGGTTACAATTATTAATCTAACAAAGCACTTGTACTTGGCCTACAGCATATTTTATTACACATATTATTTGTTAACTCATGTTTATAAAACTAGTAAATTAAAACTGTTAATCCTTACTACAGGTTAATAACTAACCTATCAAGGGTAACAGAACTTCGTTCGTTGTAAGACCTACCATGTTTATTTTTCATTCAGTACTATATATCATTATTTCGTAAATAAAAACATTTTTATTTTATTTATTTTTTTTATAAAAAGAGATGAAGCTTTATGCAGATAAGTAATCTGTTAATACAATCCAAATCGTGACCGGACCACTCCGAAAATTATAATTAGATCCCTGCGCAGATATATCCTTGTTTAGCCAATTCTCTAAACTTCAAACAAAATAAATCATTCAACCTTTAAAATATAATCTGGGGCGTTCTTGAAACTATACTCCGGCGGCACCACCGGTAATATTTTAAAATTTCAGACAAAAGCTCCACCAGATTTACGATGGGATTGTGTAAATTGGAAAGTTCCGGAAGACATATTGCATTTGCGGCGGAATTAATGTCCTTCGTATCGGAATTTTACAGAAAAAAATGAACCCTGTGAAGGCCGATTACAACTGGTGACATTAATGACCTTTATTTTATCTTCGTGTTTGTTATTCTTATATTATAAATGTGAACATTTGTGAACATGTTAGGATGTTTGTTACTCAATCATGCGTAAACTGTTTAACGAATTTGGATGAAATTTGCTACAAGGATAGATCATGTCCTACATATAATACAAAGGATACTAGTTATCCTGGTATGTGTTTGTTCACGTGGGGTTTACGTGAGCAAAGTGGCGGCTATAAACTAGTAAATTTATATTTAAACAAATTACAAATAAGTATATAAGATGTAAGAATATCACAATTATTTGTTAATGAACGAATTCATGCGGTCTTGTACATTTTTCTGGATGAAAGGTATCCTACGTCTTTTTCTGCTCTTTAACAAGATGTATGCGAAAGGACATTGTCCACTTTTGGTCATCCGTGGACACGACGTTATGAAAGAAATAAATTCATGAATAATTTTTATTTATTTTTCGGTTATGTTATTATAAAAAACTTTGTGTAATCTCAAAAAAAAAAACATAGTTGAAAAACATAAAAAAAAGAACATAGTGGGCCGTAGAACAGTCGGTTGCTGCGTTCACATACTGACCATAGTATGGTTTTAGGCTGGGCAAGGTTTCAAGAGCACATTAATCTACCTGCCCAGTTTCTTGATCATATATTACTTACATATGAGTCTGACTAATAAAATATTCATGAAAAATATGTTGTTTTATTTGATTAATTACCCTTTTCAATAACATATAGAAACCTATCTAAATATAAAGTCTGATACAAAACTAGGTTTATATTTTTCTTTTTACTGATGTGAAGTACTTATTTAATTGATATCATATTATTAGCTAAATGACCCGTCCACGACTGGCCAAAGTGTCTATAGAAAGTGGACAATTCCCCTTCATGATGATCAGTCGAATAGTTAAAGCTTGAAAGCGTAACAAACAAACAAACTCACATTTCCATTTATAATATAAGTAGTATATCTACATTGTCGTTTTTGAGTACAAGAAATAACCTAAACATAAATATTTCGTGCAATGTGTTATTTTAGTAATAAATAATAATATTCTACCACATACACACAACACCATCTAGCCCAAACTAAGCAGAGCTTGTACTATGGGTACTAGACAATGGATAAACATACATATATACTGTATTTTTTGTAAATACATACATATTATACATAGAAACTCCCAGACCAAGACAAACATCCATGTTCATGCATACAAATATTTGACTTGTACGGGAATCGAACCCGCGACCTCAGGCGTGGCAGTCAGTTACACTAACCACTACGCCATCGAGGCCGCCAATAAATATTTTTAATAAATATTGCAGTAATAAACTGAGATTTATTTAACGTCGAAATTGGCTTAATTCTATCCTTAGAATGACATCTGCAATGCAACAAAAACACAGTCATGTCCCTGAGTAAGGTTATCATACTTAGGTACCTATGTACATGCCTACCATACCTTTATCAACAAGTAGGCCGTTAATTAAGTTGTAGGCTACCTACAGTGATATTTGTATGATTTGTAATAACACCAGTTTGCATATATTATGTACACGATATTACCGGCACATAATTATTGTGCTTGCTGGTCACTAGAATAGTGAGAACGCGAATTCAATATTCAAAATGTAGAATATTCTAGGCTCGATGCGTCAGCGGGACGAGCCGTGACCTTTGTACTATTATTTGTATAGATTGGTCTATCCTAATCCTATCCTAATCCAATCCTAATCCTAACTAATATTATAAAAGCGAAAATGAGTTTGTTTGTTTGTTTGTTACCTTTTCACGCCTAAACCACTGAACGTATCATTCTGAAATTTTGCATATACGTTGTCAGGTGTACAGAAAGGGACATAGGCTCCTTTTCATCTCGAAAAAAATAAAGGTTCCTGAGGAAAACAACAATAACGTTCTTATGATTATAAGAACGTTATTGTTGTTTTCCTCGGGAAAACGTTAATAGATGGCGCCACGTGTCTTTCGAATCATGATTGAATTATATTATTACAAGCAGAGTACAACCCAAATTGATTGTCAAATTCTAAATTAACGCGAGCGATGCCGCGGGCAAAAGCTATTCTATAAATTGTTGTAATTGTGTTATATGTTTACCATATTATTGCTAAAACTCATTCACCTTCCAACCTGTGTAATATGTGTGTGTTTGAGTGTGTGTCAATAAACCAAAACCGTTAGTTGACTCTTTCATTTTAGTCACCCTATTCTACAGACTTTGATACACCCCATTACTTCAAAGTAGTCTTCTATCAGCCGCAATTAAAAACAGAACACAGCTTGGTGTTAACACATCCCACTCAAGCCATACTTTTTGCAGTGTTCCTGAGAAGAGATTTCAAGGTCTCGCCTCTTTTAACCTTGATAACTGCCCTAGTAGTTTGATATTAACCAAGGTACTTGGAACAAGGTACAAGGTAATAGAAATTATCATAACAATTAAAACATTTATTTGTATAAGCATTCATGTAATATATAACAATACAAGTTGTTGCAAATGTACGTTTTGAAACATATTTAATAAGATTTTAATTTCAATCTGTGCCATCGGTGCCGAGAAAATAAGCTATATCTTTTTTATATTTTTACATAAATTATTTGTATTTATCCATGGTCCGTGATGTCTCGAACATTCCTCATGTAAGCTGCAGGTCGATGTTTCTTGGCACCATCCGCAGTTAAAATGTTTAGCTAGCACTTGACAGTCTGCGCAGTTACTTGCCATATATTCACATGTATATGTTACTAGCAAGATCATATTTGAATACGGTTCTGCACCTCCCCAGAGCAATCTTACGTAGCCCAACGAAACACTTCGGCTCACACGAAGTATTGTCATATCACAGCTTAAAGTATTATCACTTATAGTAGCTTTAACTCTTAACACTGCTTCCTCTAAGTGTATCTCACACATTACATTGCGATCGTATAGCGTTAAATCGTCTATTGCCAAAATCATAGCTATACACTTTCTTAAGTTAGCAGGTACAAATATTGGATCATTAGATACTATTTCAGTACAAAATCTTTCGCCGGTATGTGTTTTATATTTTTTATCTAGGTAGATTTTGTGAGGACAGTGAAAATTTGGTGAACTTGTACAGCCTATTTCATGGCACCAGTCACATTGAGGGCCAGCATTTTTACATTCTTTACAACTATTATAAGAAGCGCAATAGCTTTCTGTTGAACTATTAATAATCACCTTTGTAGAACAATGTGCAGTAAATTTTAGACAAATAAAAATAAAATATAAAAATTTGTACAACTTTCGCATTTTTGTATTAAATATGATATGGTCTACCTGTAATATAAAACATAAATTTAACTTTAGAATATGAAGTATGAATTAAAAAAGACAATAAAATATACTTACAAATGTATATTGGAATCCAAACTTGACAGTACACAACCATTTAAAATCTAGAATTGATTAATACTAACGGTCACATAAAATTTAAAATAACAAATCAATGTCATCTGTTATTGTCGGTCTATTCATCACTTCAGTTAGTGTTTGTATTTACAAATATAACCATTGAAATTGATCACGACTTACGTCTGAAATGAAATCACTATGCGCGATATAAGCGATACAAAAATATAATAGAGGCATTATGCTAGGCGACTATAAAAACTCCACAAGTAAATATGTTAGTAAGATAAAATTAATCTTTTGTTCAGGTTGAAGTGATATTAGTAGAAGTTTTTGTACATCATTATCGATATGTTTAGACAAAAAATAATTACTTACATAAAACTCGCACGTTAACCTATTGAGTGCCCATTCGATTAAACTGTTGGCACAATTTTGTCCTATAACACAACTTTGAGTTTTGCCACATTATCCGCACCCATACTGAGCCGGGATTAATCGACACGACTCACAATCCAAACCCAAATCATCGCACTTATACAATATCAGTGGTATTTCATTCGAATACGGTTGAGCACCACCCCAAATAAACCTCAGGCTTCCAGTTTCTGTGTCGCCAAATTCTAAATTTGTCTCAGCTTTTAAGGTCATCGAGTAACAATATACAGATATACAGTGTTACCAACAATTACACCTATGAGATGGCTTATTCTTTTGTTAAATTTCAATAGACTTAGTATGATTTCTTGCTCGTATACAACAGGATCCGAAATATAGATTCTTACTTTTAGATTTATATTGATTCCAGCTGGGATTAAAATTGGTTCATCATTATATATGTGGACAAATCCTTTTTTCAGCGGTCACGTTACATTTCGGCTTCATTCGTGTTGACGACACAATAGTTTTCGACAGTTTCTGTGCAACCAATTTAATGGCACTAGCCGCAGGGATACCACATGCTTTTAACACATTCATCACAAGTGTGACATGACCAACAGTAGCGATTTGGGTCTTTCAAACTAGTGGTTGGTCTATTAAAGTGATTGATTGATTTCAAAAAAGTATTGATTCTTTCTACCTCTTGAGAGTTTAAATTAATAATATCATCAAACTCAGAGGTTGGTGTTGTATTCTTGTAATATTATGGCCACTTGATACGTCGAATATATGTATTTGTTAAAAGCAGATTGAGAAGGATAAAGTCGATCAACATGACTATCCAAGTTAATGTTATTTTTTAAATACGATAGCAATGATCTATACTTAATTTATATAGCAAAGATAAGTATTGTTTAATTTAAAAGATGAATGTGTTTCAATAGGTCATGTGAAAGTTGTGAGATAAAATAGATATTCACATTGATTGTCTGCAGATACTATAGCACATGATACATGTGACGTTGCTAATGTAAACTTAGATTAAGAGCTGCACTCACTAGGGTTCATTAGCGTAAGTTGCCGCTAAGGTGCCACGCTGATCGTAAAGTATCGGATGTGATATCTGGATCGGGATTAGATATAAGAAATATGCTATAATATTTCTAATTTCTTTACTTTGTAAACTACTACTATCATTGGGGTCCAAGATATATTCCTCACTACATATAATGGTTTTACTTTATGATACCAAATAGATTTTGTGTTGATGGATCTGTTTCACAATACTTACTAGATTTAAACATATTACAAGAATTAAATACAGAGAACAGTTTTTACAAACAACATTTATCCGGATGAAACTCGGATGCCATACAATGTAAGAAAGTGTAAGGATTTATAATATTAGTCTCTTAATTAATACTATTTACTATCTGTCGCAGAATGTAAAGGCTATGTGTGGAAACTCTTCTGGCTTATGTTTTATTTGTATATTACTGTCTTTTATGTTATATAACATCTGTTTGTTTCCCAAAGAACAATAAATAAAAAATATAAAAAAAATAGATGTATACTGGCTTTTACCCGCGGCTTGGCTCGCGTTAATGTATAATTTGACAATCAATTCGGGTTGTAATCAGCTAGTAATAATATAATTAAATCAGGATTCGAAAGAAACGTGGCGCCATCTATTATCATAAGAACGTTTTTGTTGTTTTCCTCGGGAACAGTAATTTTTTCCGAGATGAAATACCGCCTAAAATATGCCTATGTCCGTTTCTGTATACCTGTCAACGTATATGCAAAATTTCAGGATGATCGGTTCAGTGGTTTAGGCGTGAAAAGGTAACAAACAAACAAACAAACTCATTTTCGCTTTTATAATATTAGTTAGGATTAGGATTAATAAAATTGTAATCGGTCGATATCTGTACATCCTAACTAATATTATAAATACGAATGTGAGTTTGTTTGTTTGTTACGCTTTTACGTCTTAACTACTCGACTGATCATCATTAATTGCACTTCATCCAGAAAAATCCCATGCGAAGCCGCGGGCAAAGGCTAGTATCTGAAGCAAGCTATTGGGAGATATTTAAGTAAGTTATTGATATCCGTGTGTTTTTTGTCTATCTGTCAGTATTTTGTACACGCAGCACTCCAAAACGAGTGCGCGGAATTAAATGTGGCTTACGCAGTTGTATTGCATAAAAAATTAAAATTTGTTACACGTTCAACTTAACACCAAAAAGTCGAGTCTTAGTTATAATATTTTTTTATATGCCGCGCACGACCTTTCTTATAGGACGCAGCATTAAGAAATATTTTGTTGGAGACTTAGAAATTCGTAAGTTATTTTTTTTTGTTTTATTTTTTTTATTGCCCGTGGTGGCAGACGAGCAAGTGGCCCACCTGATGGAAAGTGGTAACCGCTGCTCATGGACTTCAGCAATGTCAGGACACAGCAAAGCCGCTGCCTACCGTGAAAGAAGAACTCTCTTTAAACCTCGTTTGAAGAAGGACATATCATAGCGCTCGGGAAACATCGAAGCTGGCAGTTCATTCCAGAGCTTGCACGTACGTGGGAGAAATGATCGCTGAAAGCGTACCGTCTTAGAATTGAACGCTTTCAGGTGATATGGATGAACCCTGCTTCGTTGTCGAGTGGTACGGTGATAGAAAGGGACCGCTGGTACCAAATCAAATAGTTCTTCAGAGCACTCCCCGTGAAAGAGTCGGTAGAATACGCAGAGAGACCCAAAGTCTCTCCGTTGCTCCAACGACTCCAATCTATCCGTGAGATTGGGATTATCGACGATTCGAACTGCCCGTCTTTGTAGGGAGTCAAGTGGGTCGAGCTGGTATTTGGGGGCCCCTGCCCAGAGATGTGAGCAGTGCTCCACGTGCGGCCGGACCTGTGCCTTGTAAAGCACAAGACGTTTTAACTGATTTTCTGAAATATCTCTAAAATGGTGGTATATACAAAAATGTGGCTTTGGAGTGAAGTAGTTTCGGTACTCATTAGCAGATGTTACTTTCAGATTTTAATTTTTACTTACCTAATAATGGCCCTCCTAACAGTATTTATATCATTATACATATTGAAACTGTCAATACAGCTATGCATACTCGTAACTATAATTTAAAAACTTATAAAAGCCCTGACACAAAATAATATAAATAGTAATTCGCCATTTTGCGGTGGCGGCCATCTTGGATTTGAAATTTATCATAGTGTATAGTGTTCTAACAGTTAAGCCCTTTCATTTGATACCTATATTGAGGGAGTTGTGAAAAATATGTAATCTGCCATTTTGTGGCGGCGGCCATCTTGGACCGATTTTCATCAAACATAGCTAAGAATACGCCCGACTAATTCACATTTCAAACAAAAAAACAAAATCAAAATCGGTTCATCCGTTCGGGAGCTACGATGCCACAGACAGACACACACACACACACACACAAACAGACACGTCAAACTTATAACACCCCATCGTTTTTCCGTCGGGGGTCAAAAATATTAAAAATAGAACTTACTTTCAAATTCATCAAAAGCAAAAGGCAGGCAAAAGCTAGAAATATAATTTTTTAAGTAAAATCAATGTCCGTATGGATAAGGTAGACTGATTTAGATAGCACTAAGTCTCTAAATCAAGTGAAGTGTCCTCAAAACAGAAGAAACAAACTATTTACATTTAATAGGTATTTATGGGTGATGCTAAAATAAAGAGGGAGCGTGAGACATTTTTTGTTCTTTGTTATGATAATATATCTTTTAAAATGCTCAGTTTCAAAATAAACACAGTATATGCAGCAATTTTACTCACTAACATTTTGACTTTTACTGGAAGAGTCGGTTTACCCTTTACTTGTTTTCCGCAATGGCAACAGGTAATCACAACTCTATTTCCAAAAATGTTTATTTCTACCGTCTCTGGCTACAGGAACTATTTGACAGACAGAAAATTCTATTGAGTATCAGACTGGTACTGTTCTTTACAAAATAGAAGCCACTCTAAGCATAATAGCTATTGAAATAACAACGGCAATACTATTAAATCTATCGTTTTTAAAAAAAACCTTAGATAAGTATTATATTCACTAGATTGTCTCCGAAGCAAACATGAACGTAACAGATTAACAGCTTTCAGAGTTCCCTCGGGTGGGTGAAAACTTTTTCATTACAACTCTCGGCGCAAGATGACGCCAAATCCGCTTCTGTATTTACAAGTTAGTCGCCGTCAACTATAACTTTGTCTGTACTAGTGTCCTGTTCCAAATGAAATAAAACCGGACTTGTGTTTTTAGATTTTAACTTTGTCTTTTGTAGTTTCTGTGTGAGTTTGCTGCTCATTAAAATTGTTGTTTGAATTTGAAATGCAATCTTACTGTCTTGAGTTGGCGGAACCCACGACTACACTCACTGTTTCTCCAAAGACATACTGTAGTAAAATAGTACTAAGCTTCAATTTCACATTCATTATTTGGTTGACTTACTGGCTTTATTTGTAAGTGCACAGATCGATACAAAAGGCTTATCCACTCAAACAAAAACAAGTGTTGCACTGTGCTGATTGTGCACATTTAAATTTCTTTAAAAAATATACCTCTCGCTTTAACACTTATGCCTGTTTTCCAGGCGACTTTCCAAACATCCAAACAATGGACACAAAAAGTCCTTTTTGGGTTTCGAGCCTACAAAACTCGGCGAAGTGGTAATAGCAAGGCAACCAATTAAACCATCTGTGCACTCATTAGGTGTGACTTGTGTGCGTTGTGGGCACTCTACATATTGAGCATTACTAAAAGCACTAGGCTTACTAACTAAACGTAGATGCCGATATTTTGGGCTAACTGATTGTACCGTGGAACACATTTATGCCGAAGTTCGTCCTAAATTTCTGAAGGTTACCTTGATTGTCCTAAACCCTTTCATAAAGCAGTCTGAACATCGGAGTAATGTCATTATGAAGTAAATAAATTCGAATTACTTCATTGTAAGAATTTTTGGCCCTAAGATTTTATGGTTTGATAAAATAACGTAGGTCTGGCGCCTCGTATGGTGTATGTTTCGTTTCATGGAGAGTGATTTATTTTTCAATGAGTATACAACGTCTCTCCTATATGAGTGTCACACACTGAAAGTTAAAAAGAAAGAAAATAACTAGTCAGGTCCAACAAACTTGTAGGGTAACCGACGTACTCTCCAAGGTTTGAAGCGTAGCGCATTACATCCACAACTCGCCAAGTAGCTCAAACTAACATGAAGTTAATGCCATGACCGCCACACGTTTAACACTAAGTAACTAATGCTATTTATTCATATGACACTTTCTATTAATCACAAGGATACTTAAATTTCAGGGTATTAATTTGTGTAGTGGGAACATACCAAATATTAAAACAACGAATACTATAACAGTAACTTCTGAATAGGAACTTATCCATGAATGGTTATGGTTACGATTTTTTGTGGGAACCAATTGGAAAACAATGGCTGTATTATCAGCAGCGAGATGACAATGTAAGCCATTGCGCCATTGTGCGTTAGCATGGAGAGTTTGTGCAGTGCTTATAAACGTCAACTACCTCCGTGGCGTAGCGATAGTGAATGCGACTGCTGTGCTTGAGATCTCGAGTACGAATCCCGGGTCGCGCCAACACAATTTATTTTAATAAGGAACCTTTATAGTAGCCTGGAGTTAGGAAGTTGGCGTTGCTAGACGCCCTTATGACTCCGGAAGCACGTCGTTCCTGCGCCTGATCTCTCACGGGTCGTATCGGCTTGCCGTCCCATGGGATCATGAGAGTTAAGGAACAGGGAGTGCACTTGTGTTTGCGCACGCACTTGTGCACTATGATATCTCATGCGCAGATGGCCAGTTTCCGTTAAAATTGGCCACTGTGACCGAAATTCGGTCTGGAGGACATACATAAACGTCAAGTATATATTTGTTTCTTTATTTTAAGAACATGTCTATTTATTAGCTGGAGGTTCAGTGACCGCTTCAGGTTCCTCCTTTTCGCCGCCGGGCTCTGGCTTCTCAGGGTCACCGCCTTTAGGTGGCGAGGTTGCATCGTTTTCTGGTTTCTCTGCATCTCCTTTTTTACCTTCTTCTCCGCCCTCTCCCGCTGTATTATTTGCTGCGTCAGATGCTGTGACAGTGAATAAATGTTAGGTAAGTTAAAATCTTTCTTTTTTATAATAATATGTACTTACTGTTATAAATTGCATTAGGTTTGGAGTTTGATTTCTGATTCTGGCAAAGTGTAAATGTATTTTCTGTCGGGAATTTCTAGTAGCCCAGAGTCAAGAACTTTGTCCGATAAACGGCAATAGGCTTACCACCAAATAATAATACCTCAAAACAAAGCAAAATGTGATTGTAATACGCCTACCTTTTCAGGGATATAGGTGTCGCAACTACATATATAAGGTAAGATTGGTTTATGCTTAAGGTCAATCATTAGGTCCCAGAATCGATTACCGGCTCGAGCAAAGCGTTAATGGGTTTTCCTTATGTTATGTGAATGGAATCTTATTTTTCGAGAATATGTAGGCGTCAATCTATTATTATATAGAAACCAGAATATCATAAATATGTGGTTTCTTGCCTATGGTAAGTTTTTTAGTTTAGTTGTTCAGTATTTTACAATGATCATATAAATGCATGCCATTGCCAAAAGATTTTTTCAATGAAAGCAACTCATCCACTTGACTTAATCCCTGTTCGCCGGAGTATTAATAAACATTAAATCAACTGACACTCTATCCAGACTCAGAACAGCAATGGCGGATTATACAATTGAGTCCCGTGCAAAAATAGAACTCACAAAAAATTGCGCGCGGGCAGTAGCGACGCGGAAACTTACACTGCCACGCTATCCGTGTTTTAGATCAAGGTGTACAGTATATCTGCGACATGAATATCAGTTTTGCTTATCATATCTATATATTAATACGTGAAGCAAAAACTTTGTACCCCTTTTTACGAAAATTGGGCGGACGGAGGAGTATGAAATTTGGCACACTTGTAGTTTATACAGAGAAGAAGTGACGAATGCTAATATTTGTATAAAATATGTATAATAAATACATTAAATTAATGAAAAAACACTACACGCACACAACCATGCATTTAACACACGCAGTCGAAGCGCATAACTATGGTTACATATATCAATATACGAATATAATGACATGACATAATATATATCAGTTGGTCGAATTTCGAGCACTAGGCGACCGCTAGTTCAAATTCACTTTAGAAAGACATAAATTAAAGACTATGTTTCGATTACAGAACTTTGTGTCCACGACGTCACCTGCATACCCATATAGGACAATGAAATATTATATTCTATGTGTTTATCGGGACATGTTTCATCCGTGTCCCAAGATTCATCAAAACCCGTTTAACGATTTACACATGGATTAGTAAAATCATCTAAATCTCCAAACATCTTTTGAAAAGAAGTTCCGATTCATTCATAACTGAATCAACATCATCATCATTAAAGCCCAGACCAAATCATTGGATCTAAAATATCGAAATTTTGCATACTTCTTGATGATAGAGGTAAAGAATTAGGCTGCATTGCTTGAAATTGCGGAATAGTGCTTGAAGTAACAATTAATTTATTTGTTGTTTTATTATATTACTAGATGTTTCCGCGGTTTCACCCGCGTTTATCGTTACTGTGCCGCCCCCGTGGGTCATAGCGTGATGTTATATGGCCTATAGCCATCCTCGATAATTAGGCTATACAACACTAAAAGAATTTTAAATCGAATCTGTAATTCCTGAGATTAGCTCGTTCAAACCAACAAACAAACTCTTCAGCTTTATAATATTAGTAAAGATTACTACTACTACTACCTTTATAGGCAAGTAATTGGGTCATTATATAAATGCGAATGTGAGTTTGTTTGTTTGTTACGCTTTCACAACTGAACTACTCGACCGATCTTCATAAAATTTCGCATACACGTTGTCAGGGGTACAGACAAGGACATAGGGTACATATTAATTATTAATCTAACCTACATTTATGCGAGAGATCCCGCGGGCAACATTTATTAATAACTAAGTTTGGAATTTTTTTAAAACTTTCGGGAGAGGATAAAAATATTCCAGAAGTGATACTCATGCGGCTGGTAAACGGAGAAAAGCTATTTTACAATAATATTATACTTTGGTTATTGGTTACTAGTGGTTAGTGTAACCGACTGCCACGCCTGAGGTCGCAGGTTCGATTCCCACACAAGTCAAACATATGTGTGCATGAACATTGATGTTTGTCTTGGTCTGGGTATTTCTATGTATAATATGAATTTATTTACAAAAAAAATTGGTTGTCTGTAAAGTCGGTTTACGGACGATAGTTTAACGTGACAACGTCATAACGTGCCTTTCGCTCGCTCGCGTAGCGATCTCGCTCCGATCGTAACGTTACAATGAGCGTAACGGGACAATGAGTCTCTTTCGTGCATGCAGCCGGCGTTCATCGATTTATTAGACGTTGTCACGTCAAAAAAAACCTGTATATATGTATGTTTATCCATTGTCTAGTACGCATAGTACAAGCTCTGCTTGGTTTGGGCTAGAGGGTGTTGTGTGTATGTGTAGAATATATTATTAATATGAAGTAGGACTGTTCACCTGGAGTCGTTGCTTTCCACGGTCTGTTTGGCGTTCTTGGTTTACGGTTCTCACAACCTACGTATATGTTAACAGAGATAGGGAGGTTGTATCCGGACTTGATGCGCACAGCTATGTACTTCTTTCGAAGACCACCTCTTAATATTTTCAATTTTGGGCCGGGGCCTATGCCAAGCCTGTCGACCACTCGAAAGTATGTGATCTGAAAAAATATTTAACATTCCTACGACTGCCATTTTTTAATTTTGTTGTATGTTGTATTTTGTTGTATGTATTGTGTATACAATGCTTACTTAACCTTTTTTAAATATATTTTTTATAATTATGCGCTATATAATAAATTTCTCTGAAATATTAAAATACGGTCACTTAGCACGTTGTTTCGATACTGTTAGATATCGACAAAAATTTGCTTGCGTCTAGCCATTGTTTACTTGCCAGAAACTAACTGACCCGCGCAATTTCGTCTGCTTCACATAAGATAATTTTACCCGTTTTTACAAAATTTTCCATTGATGCACCGCCCCTATTGGTCATAGCGTGATGTTCTATAGCCTATAGCCTTCCTCGATAAATGGGCTATCCAACACTAAAAGACTTTTTCAATTCGAACCAGTAGTTTCTGGTATTAGCGCGTTCAACCAACCAAACAAACAAACTCTTTAGCTTTATAATATTAGTATAGATAAAAGTAAAACCACTTACCGGGCATTTAAATAATCTGCCATATTCTGCTTGAATGGACGTATACAACTTCTTTTCCTTAAACAGATTATCTTGTGCTACCAAATAATCGTTTCGCCGAAACACGCCCATGTAAAAATCTCTACAAAATACTGAGTGTAAAGAAATTAATAAATTAAGCAATACAACAGCTTTCATTGTGAATAATTCCAAATAACGAAATTAAAATATAATAATTTGTACTTGTGAATAATTTAAATTAAAGAATTTTATAATAATCAGAATATAATCATTTTAAATTGTTAAGATGATTAGTAGCCACTGCTTTAGGTGAGAAAACAAGAACGTAAAACTAAAAATACTTAAACATGTTATTAGGTAATTTAAATTAATTTAATTAGTGTTTTATTGTGAAAACTAATAGAAGTTGTTATGAAATATAACCGTTAAAATAACAGGTATTACGTACGCTCAATAAAAATCACGTAATATTTAACACGGTGTATTTTACGTGGTACTGAGTGATTAATTATTTTCGTATAAAAATTGTCGATGTAATGTATGTAATTAGCTGATAGCTAGACAGAGAGAATAGACCACATATTCCATCCTTTACCAAGGACAGATCGCACGCCTGACACTTTCTTTACTATATACATACCTAAGACTAATACGTGTTTTTTTGGTACATGTATAAAGATATATTCAGTATATAAGAGCAGCGATAGCTCAGTGGGGAGACCAAAAGACTGCAATGCAGAGGGTCTCGGGTTCGAACCCATGTCACGCAACTCTGACTTTAGGAAGTTATATGACTTTTCGAAATTATGTGTGTATTGATTGACAACTATCGCCTGCTCCGTGCTTCGGAGAGCACGTTAAGCCGTCGGTCCGGTTTTGGAGCCTATTCAATACAAACAAACAAACAAAAAAATCTTTCCTCTTTATAATATTAGTGTAGATTTACGAAAAAAACTATATTATGTATGTTTATCCATTGTCTAGTACCCATAGTACAAGCTCTGCTTAGTTTGGGCTAGATGGTGTTGTGTGTATGTGGTAGAATATTATATTATTATTCAAAACAATAGACACAAAGAACATTCAGACTCCGAGCAACGATTTGTGGCTCACACAATTTTTTTCGCGCTTAGAGATCGAACTAACAACATTTATCGCAATGACAGTCACGATCTGCAACGCCATCAACGCAGCCAAAAAGTAGCAGCAATACACCGATATGTACCTAACCCGTCGAGGAAGTACAGGCGCTAAGATAAGGCGATTTCACCTCTACGAACAATAACCGAAACTGCCTTCATGTCACATTAGGAGGAATACACTGTGGGATATTTGATCACTCTTCATTAGCCGTCAATAAGATAATCTCAGTTACAGAAGAATTATCTGTTCTGATTCAATTATACCCGCTCCGTTACACAGGAATATTGCAAAAGTTCCACTTTAGAAATTTCCGTTGGACGGTTGTTTTGGAGCAACTCTAATTAAACTTTATTGTAAAAGCGAAATTTTGGTTATTTGCATGTGATTAGAGAGAGATGCGGCATGAAGGTGGATATAGTGACAAGAATAGTTAAGCTGGTTTGAGCATGTAGAAAGAATGGACGAGAAAAGACTGACTAAAGAAAGTTTATAAGGCTAGTGCGAATGGAACAGTCGCAAGAGGAAGACCTAGGCGAACGTTTCTCGATCAGATCGGAGATGTTCTGGATAAAGGCCAGGTTAAGAGCACCTTAAACCGGTGAATGTGTATGAGAAATGCGATGAAAGTGAATGAAGCCAGAGAAGTGTGTCAGGATCGTAACAAATGGAAAACCGTAGTTTCTGCCTACCCCTCTGGGAAACAGGAGTGGATCTATGTATGTATGTGATCATATGAAAAGCAAAAAATAGTACCACGTGTATATGTGGAGCTATTTTTTACATTATATATATAAAAAGCTGTTCTTTGTTGATAGCCTTATGTTTATATTATAGGGCAAATACCTAGTTATTTATTTACATCTTACGGAAAGAGTAGAAGAGCCTCGCTGATTTCAGCATGAATGGGCCGGCTCGACCAGGGAAGGGTAGTCCTTCTCACAGAATATCGACGTGAAATGGCAGTATTCCTACTGTTGTGTTTCGTTAGGTGAGTGAGAGTGCCGGAGGCCCAATCACCCCCTTTCCCCCATCCCACTCATTCTCCTTCCCACTTCCTTTCCTAAGGGATCGGCAACGCGCAAGTGATGCCTCTGGTGTTGCAGGCGTCCATAGGCCACGGTGACCACTTACCATCAGGTGGGCCGTATACTCTTTTGCCACCGTAGTTGTATAAAAATAAAACAGGAGATTCATTTCCAGGTTCAGCAAAGTGTGATTGGGATTTCTTAGTTATTCTGCACACAGCAACCTGGCTTCGTTTTGGTAGATATAGCTATTTACAAATATGAAAAAAGCTTAATACATATTTACCTTACGTTTGGATATACATTTCTTTTTTTTTATTTGGGGGAATGCATGAAGTCCGCGGGGTCACCACTACTTTTAAAATCCCTACTGTCTCCCCCTAGAGGGGAGACGAACACGAAACAGAGGCGCGCGTGGGAACACGCACGCCGCCTCTTGGACCTGGTGCTGATCGGATGGCGGGCAGGCCCACGAAGCCTGCCACCCCCAGGTAAAACCTCAGGGTGGCTGAAAGTCATTTCGCGCCCTCCGGTGCCCGGTTCTACGATTGGAGAGAGGGTTTGAGCGCTTCCTCTCCCGCTCCGCCGCCTCCTTGACGGAAATTACTTCCTCATAGAAGGAGGCGACGGCGTTCCACGATCACCTGTGGTTAAACTAGCGTAAGGTTATTAATAGTCAGTACTGCATTCAATTTAAATCCCGCTTGTGTACTGATTTCGTGTTTATCTGCATGGTTGCTGTAATATGCTAATTATCTTGAGTAATTATTATTATTGCTGTGTCAATGTTTACTGAATGCCTGTGTTTGCCCAAACCATCGAGATCTTCTGATATTTGTGTACATACAAACAGCCAAGTATTATAGTACTATGTATATAAAAAAGTCTCTAGGTCATCTATACTTAATATTATTAAAAAGGTAAAAGATTTGATTTTTTGTTTGTTTGTTTGTAAGGGTTTAACTTAAAATACTCAACCGATTTAAAAAATTCTTTAACCATTACAAAGGTTTATTATCACCGAGTAACGTAGCGCGTAGGTTATATTTTACTAGAACTAAATAGAAGAAAAATTAATTGGGGCAGTCTTTGTGGACTGCTGATAGAAGTGAAAACTTTAATCCTTGATCATAAACACTTCTTTATATTGAAATTAAACTACTATATACGGATTTTATCGCGTTGTTTATTTGACACTTTATTACAAAATTTTGAAAACTGTTACACTACTATTACTATTAAACTTTACTAATTTTTAAGCTAATTAAATTATTGAAACTATTAAAACTATTTATACTATTACTATACTATTATACTATTTATATTTGTGTTTACACTTTTCCCGACGTTTCGGTTGCTTTTCAGCAGCCATGGTCACGGGGAGACTAATATGGCAGTTGTCTCAATGTTCCAGTGTAGTTATTTCAAAGTATCCGAACATAATTTAATCATGGGTGTTTCTATTTACGCAGAATGAGCTCAAAGTATCATGAAGTCTAGCTGTGGTTTGCTTCTTCTTGGGTTTGACTATTTGAATTACTGGATCCCAAGCTGGTGGTACATTCCAACCATCTTCTCTATTGAAATTAGGATGTTTTTTGATTTTAATAGCCTCGCGAAGCATCCTTCGAAATTAGGAATCGGTGTTCTTTAGCGAGCATCTGTGGTTTGTCAAATCTCAGGTAGTGGTTGGTCCCCTGTTGCACATGTCCACACTCAGCAGACTTCAACGAGCGTTTGTGTTTTACATCAGCTATGTGTTCTTTTATGCGGGTGCCTATGCTTCTCTTGGTTTGACCAACTTATGAGAGTCCGCAGTCACAATCTATTTTATAGACCCCTGCATCTTGTAAAGGTAGTTGGCACTTGACGGATGGTAAAAACTGACTTATCTTCGTTGGCGGCTTGAAGTACGTGTTGATTGAAGCTCGCTTGAAGATGTAGCCAATCTTGTCAGTGACACCCTTTACATAAGGCAGTATGGCAGGCTGGCGCTCGACTGTGGCTGGCTTTTCTCGGGATCTGTGACAGCGGCGCGGTTGTTGGAGCTTGTTGTCTTGCAGTCCTTGCTTGACATGTTGAAGCTCGGCGTCCAGGTGTTTCTTGTCACAGATCCCGTGGGCTCTCTGAAACAAAGACATTCCCACGGTAGCTAACTGTTTAAATAAATAAAAAATGTGGATCGGTCGGATGCTAGTTCCTGATACTCTCTTAGAGATTATTAAGGGAGTCAAAATGTCGCTATTTTTTGCGTAGGACGCACCATTTAGCGTGGAAGCGTGACGATGACGCGAGTTCCATGATTTTTGTTCATCCAAGAAGTGCTCAACGCGCCTAAAGAAGTTTTCAGGGAGAGATGGCGGGAGATAGTGCGAAGAGCTGTGTCCGCCTCTACCACCGACGTAGGCGCCTCAAAGTGACCTCGACCGCTCTGCAAAGAGCGAAACGATAGAGAAGAAAATAAAAGACGAAAATGGATTACTGTGAAAGATGACCGGTGACTCTTTGGTAAATGGCCGGTTTTAGTAATAAAACTCTGTAGGCTGACCTAATCTGTCTTTTGCACTATAATATTCCGTATGGATCGAGGTCTATGCGAAGACACATATGTATGTTCATAGATCTAACTTTGACATTCATAACTGTTACATTGTACACATTCATGAATTTTACTTTGATCCTATAATGTCATACATGTCACCAAATATACTGCCAACATTGTACATTTTGACAATCTAAACGATAACCCATGGCAAATGATCCTAATCATCGATATTCGTGATACAGATTGTCCCTAGACTTGTGTCAAAAGGTAGATCATCCTAGGGATTCTCGAATCGCGTCCATGTATTAAGAGTTGCGAGATACTTAATTAGATACATGCTTAATTTTTCTTCACAATCAGGTGAATACTATTCCTTGCAGATGCTCAAATTATTGTAATCATATCTAATATACAAGCGCGATAAAAATGGTTGCATTCTAACATTTATTAGTACTTTTGCCAAATACAGGACAAGTACTCTTAGGATCCGGGCGTATTATAACTAGCAGTTTTCGCTTCATATAAATATCAATCAATCAGCCCATTGCAGTCCACAGCTGGATATAGGCGTCACCCATTTTACGCTGTTTTAATTTAATTTAATTTCTTTTTATATGTCACGTCTTTGCAAGTTGTTACTCCTTTCAAAGGCATTATTCTGTCTGCTGAGTTAAGCTTCTGAACGGTAACTCCGTCATCTCACGAACGTCCGCCGTCCTTCTAAGTCTCGACCAAATTATGTCTCTTTGTTGGCTCCAAGACAGATTAAGGTAATACCTGAGCAAAATGGGAGAGAATCTGTATTAATTTAGTTTACTTAGAAAATATTTCTATTCATTTATTTCTTCAAGAAAATGTCCCTTTGAGGTGAGCCTAAAAAACCTTGTAACTCTATTATGTTGATGTTTCTTTCAATCGAACTGAAACGTGAAGGCTGTCAATTTCTCTGGGATAATAACGTTCTTTTTTGTATTAGTTATAGGATAATTTATTGAACAGATATTTTATTCAGTGGCTAATAAAGCAGTGCTATTAAAAATGTATTTATCGCATTTAATAAAGCAACTTTTAATTTAGGATTTATTGATTTGGAGAAATCAGTTAATCTGCTTTTTTGGTGCAGCGAATACAACTGTTGTACATCTGATCTCAGGTTTGATCCCCGGCCAAAGCGGTATTAATGGGTTTGTCTATCAAAATATTTTCAGTAGCATAATGGTGTGTCGATCGGAGCCCGATATGCGGCAATGGGCTCGCCTCCTAATACATGAGAATTAAGACTAAAGTATAATTTTACCAACACATTTAAGAATACAGGTGTGAAACTATGTAGGTATGTTAGTTTGATACATTTTTAACATAGATTTTTAAAGTACATATTTATGGAAACTGCTTCGATCTTAATTGTATACCCTGCAGTGCCCTTCTATCTTCCTTAGATATCTGATTGTAAATTCTGGTATATAAATTTTATTATAAGCAGCGATAGCCTAGTGGGAAACTGTTGGAATGCCACGCAGAGGTCTTGAATTTGATCCCAAGGCGCGCATCTCTAACTTTTCGAAGTTATGTACGTATTAAATAGTTAACTATCACTTGCTTTAACGGTGAAGGAAAACATCGTGAGGAAACCTGCATGTCTAAGAGTTCTCAATAATGTTCTCAAAGATATGTGAAGTCTGCCAACCCGCACTAGGCCATCGTAGTGGACTATAGCCTAACCCTGTCCCTTCTCACACTGAGAAGAGGCCCGTGCCCAGCAGTGGGACAGTTTAATACAGGGCTGGTATTATTATTATAATTAGTTTATATTCCAACATCAAGTTACCGATCATATCTTATCTTATCTTATGTGTGGGGGCCAGTCAGTGCAGACCAGCGACACTTCGACCCAGTGGGATCTTTTGTGTCGGCCCCAAGATTTAACCCTTAGCTGTCTCCTTATGAATGTACTGCATAAGCCGCAGTGTACAATTCAGAGGGAGAAGCCTGAAGTCTTCAGGGCTTGGGTATGCCACCCCCATCAGACCCGTCCTCAGTCCAGCCAACGCGTCGCATTCACACAATAGGTGCGATATGGACTCGTCCTGTTCACCACAGGCCCTGCAGATCAAATTGTGTGCCAATCTCAAACTGCACAGGAAGTCGTTGGTGCCAAAATGGCCAGTGAACGCTCCTGTGAGCAGGCGCATTTGGCTCTTGCTATATCCACAGAACTTCCGGGTGAAGCCTGTGGCTCCGTTTGCAATGAACTTCTTGGAGTGTTCCAGACCCCTAAGGGCCATCCACTCCAACCTGTGTTTGTCATTGCCATGTGCATTCAAAGCTGCCTTGACGGTGCTCTCAGAGAGTCCCACGAATGGCTCGGGGCCCACAAACAGCTGCTCCGAGCCCTTTCTGGCCAACTCATCAGCCTCCTCATTGCCCTGCACCCCTGCATGTCCCGGAACCCAGACCAGTCTGACTGTGTTCTTCCTGCCTAGTTTATTGAGGATCTTAACACAGTTCAAGACCAGTCTGGAGTCCACCCTACACGAGTCCAGAGCCTTGAGAGCAGCTTGACTGTCACTGAGAATATACACAGTCTTGTCAGTGACACCACTGTTAATATTCTCCTGAGCACAGGCAATTATAGCGCAGGTTTCCGCTTGGAAGACCGTTGCATATTTGCCCATGCTTTGGCTCACCTTACAGTCACTGGCATAGATACCAGCGCCTGATCCTGTTTCCATTTTGGAACCATCGGTGTACCAGATGAGACAACCCTCGTCAGGGGATTTTAGACCTTGTCTCCATTCATCCCTCGTGGGGATCTTTATTTTAAAATTCTAAAAGTAGTTTTCCCTGGGTTGATAGATAAATGATTGCTACTGCACCATTTTTCCACCATAACCAGAGCCTTCTGCATGAGACTGGATACCGTACTCGGAAACTTTCCATTGACGAGTATCACTAAGTCATCCGCATATCCGACCGTTAAGTACGGACCTTTGTTGAGTTGTTCTAGGAGTGAATTGACTACCAAGCACCATAAGAGTGGTGAGAGTACTCCACCCTGAGGGCAGCCCTTGGTTGTCGTTGCATACAATTCATCACCTAACAACTCAGACCTAATAATTCTACCCCTGAGCATACAATCGATCCACTTGCAAATGGTTGGCTCTATGCCGTGATTTGCCGATGCCACACTAATGGCATCAAAGGTGGTCCGATCGAAGGCTCCCTCAATATCCAGGAATGCGACAATGCACACTTCTCGGTTATCTAATGCATGTTCTGCCTTATTTACCACAAAATGTAGTGCCGTCTCAGTGGATTTACCCGACTGGTAGGCACATTGTAGCCTGTGGAGGGGGAATTTCCATAATGCTCCCTCCCTGACATGTCTATCTACTAACTTCTCCAGGGCTTTCAGGAAGAACGACTCAAGACTAATAGGTCTATATGCCTTGGCCTCTTCATAGTCTTCCTTGCCCGGTTTCGGTATGTAGATGACTTTAACACGCCTCCATATCTTTGGAATGTATCCAAAAGCTATGCAGGCTCTGTATAATCTGCACAAATGCGGAACCAAGAGTGCAGCTCCCTGCTGTAGGATGATGGGATAAACCATGTCTGGACCAGGTGACTAAAATGGTTGAAAACCATTTAGAGCCCAGCCGACTTTCCCTTCATCCACTACCTTCCTAGCAGTGTCCCAATCTGCTTTGGTTATACGATAGCTAAGTTCAACCAAGCTGATAGGGTCCTCCTGCTCCTTTTCTATTATCTTACAGTCTGAAAAGTGTGTATTTAGCATAATTGCTAATGTCTCCTTACCAGACCCTGTTCGCTGCCCATTGACATCCTTAATGGTTGTCAATGGGTATGCTCTGACAGTCGATAAAGCTTTGGAGAGCCTCATTCCTTCAGGAATCGTACTGATGTTTTCACAGTGTGCTCTCCAAGCCTTCCGTTTGGCTTTCCGCACAGCTTTGTTGTAGTTGGTCAAACAACGAGCGTAACCGCTGTAGTCCCTACTGGTCCTAGCATTGTTAAACGCTCGTCTGGCTTCTAGCCGCAGCTTGACCAACTCTGGCATCCACCACGGTACCCTCTTGGGCTTAATTTCCCTCTCAGGGCAATTACTTGTCCAGGCCGTATACACAGTCTGGACCAATTCGTCTGCTGTAAACTTGATGTCTAATATAGAGTTGAGCTTACCCTTAGAATCCTCC
This sequence comes from Catocala sponsa, assembly GCA_963564715.1. Taxonomy (NCBI): domain Eukaryota; kingdom Metazoa; phylum Arthropoda; class Insecta; order Lepidoptera; family Erebidae; genus Catocala; species Catocala sponsa. The sequence continues at coordinate 594,766 of OY751339.1, forward strand.
AAATCTACCCTGAGGTCACTCCTAAAGGAGTTCCAGTCCGTATTTCTGGGATTCCTTCTACGTACTGTAGGAGCTGGAACCAGCGTCCTGTACCTAAAGCATATGTAGTTATGATCTGACAAGGTAATTTCATCAGACACATGCCACTCGACAATCTTAGTGCTAGCCCTGTTGGAGGCTAACGTGATGTCAATTACCTCTGCTCGCCTACAGTCAGCGAACGTTGGCCTGTTTCCTTTATTCAGAATTTGTAAAGAGGTACTTACCACATACTCCAGTAGTTTTTCCCCTCTTACATTCACATCCGTGCTCCCCCAGACTGTTTTGTGTGCGTTGGCATCGCACCCCAAGATCATGTCCAGGTTCTCCCGGCTGCCATATTCAACAAGGTCCTTTATCTGTCTAGATACAGTTTCCTTGTCCGTATAGTCGAAGTATGCAGAGGTCAGGATTACAGTATCCCGCCCTCCGCTCCCTCGCACATCAATCTTAACTGTCGTAAGATCCCTAGAACAGAAATTATATAAGGGCATTGCGTTTATGCCATTTCTGACATATACACATGTCCTCATATCATTAGTGAGACAGTTATGAAAAATTACACCTCCCGTCCCACCCAAGCCTCTAATTTTTCCCCCTTTAACATAAGGTTCCTGAATCAGAGCAATGTCATATTCACCCATCCGCAGGTGGCGGGCCAAAACAGCCATCGCCCCGATGCAGTGATGAAGATTTATTTGTACGCACCTTAGTCCCGCCATCGATCGAGGATCTTGAATGTGCTCTTGTCCATGCCAGCATGGAGAGAGAAGCCGCCTGCCTTGATGACCGCGGCTGAGACGCTGTCCACCAGGATGATACGCCTGGTATGCGTCTCTTCAACCTGCGTGCCCAGCACCTTCCACTCGCAGGTCCTAAGGGAGGGATTGAGGCGCTGCAGCATGGTCAGCACCCTGGAGGCATCTAGGCACCAGGTATTCCTGGTCTTCCAGGCCATTTTGATTGGCCTTGGAAGCTCCTTGGCGCTGACCACTTTGAGCTCCACGCTACCAACGGTTTTCCCGTCTAGACCGCGAAGCCACTCTGCAGCTCCCACTCCCTCACATGTAATGTGCAGAGCTCCTCCGAGCAGTGCACCTACGCTAATAGCCGGCAGAGGATCCAGCGTGGCCTCTAACAGGTCCCAAATGGCCACCCGTATAGGCTCCACCTGCTCTGCAGCTAATAGAGCACCAGGGAAGTTGTCAGCGACAACTGCCATCTTGACTCCCGTCAGCGCCTCCCTGTAGGAGTCACCTTGGGTCTTGGCCCGTTTGCTGTCACCGAACTGAGCAACGGTTTCGTCGCTCACTTCCCTAACCCTTTTAGAAGGGGCTGCACCAGGTGCCAGTGCTAACTGCCGCTGCAGCTCACGCCGCTTGCGTTTGGCACACCCGCTGCGCCTCTTCCTACTCTGGGTATGGCTTGCAGAGTGTGCAGCCGAGTTTGGCTCACCCGTAGGATGTGCCTCGCCCGACTACTCCTTGCTAGCCTCCCCGAGACTTGATGGCTGACAGCCACTCCCCGAGGGTGCTGCGCTAAGATCCCCCTTCGGGTATTCTTTGCGCAACTGACCCCCTCCGGAGCTGCCACGCCCTTTGCATTGGGTACCCTTTCCAGGGTTACCCCCTCTCCATACCTTTGAACTGCCCGGGTGAGCACCACTCCCTCGGCTCACGTTCGGACGGCCACTAGGGCCATCACGACCATGTCGCCTAGGTATGTAGGTGCTCCCACATGCAGCTCCCATACCCACCTTAACCTCTCCCCTTAAGGGTCCACAGGTCCTTAATTGCTCGCCCTTATCGGTCAAGCCTTTGGTTTTGGTTTTGACAGAGTCCATTTGGTCTATCATTTAATTCACCTGCTGACTCCCCACCCGCCATGGAGTCCGCAACGTTGGGGATGCCTTGTTCAGGCACCAAGGCTACCAGCAAGGTATAGCGCCCCCGAGTGAGCTGTCCCCGAGACGAACAGCACAAGTCGCTCCACCCCAAACCACTGAGGTGGGAAACGAGCACTGCCGGCTGGAAACCTCTTCACCCAAGGACACTCGCCTGGCGGCCGCATGAGCAGACACCTCAGCCGATTGATCGCAGCTGGCTAGACTACAACCTCCCGTGTGAGAGGAAATCCAGACCAAAGGGGCGTGTTGCAGATCAGCGGCACCATTATCGCCACATCACCACTCAGCCCCCAGGACTCCTTCATGCCTCCGTACGGGTCCCCGCGCACGGCACAAACACGCGGGAGGTCATTACTATCCATCGTCTGTCGTTCGACGATGAACCCGCCGGAACATGACCTCTCCATCCCAGGCAGTGGTCGTCTGGTGGTTTTAGTTACGTCTATTTCAGAGGGAACTAGACCAAAAACAGGGGGCAACCACGTGAAGGATACCCCACCAGACTTGTCTTAGGGATCTACACGACTGTTGCGCTCTCCCCTAAGACCATTGCACCTTACTCGTCTTGAAGAGTCGAGTAAAGTAGGTTTGCATCTATACTAAACAAGCAGCCAATCCAGTGAAGCTAGAAAGCAGAAAAAGCAAGCTAGGCAATGCAACTATTAAAGCAAAAACACAAACCCCCCCCCCCCAAGTTACCGATACTTCAATAGCTCTTTATATTCTGTGTAACATTCACTAATAAAAGCTATTACTAACAAATATGGAAAATACAAAATTGGCTCAACAAGTCTATAAAAGATTTACAAGATGATAGGATAATCAAATTCTCATCACTCAACAAGACTGTGAAATTATTGAAACGCGCAAATATATAGCGGATCTACAACCGAAAATGTTTTCTAAATCACTTTCAATATAATATTAATCACAGAAACAACAACGAAAATGGTAAAAACCACTAAAGCAGCAAATACCGGCTGTAAGTCTTTTAAATTTGGAGTTCGTTAATCTTACTTGTGTTTCAAAATAATAAAATATTTGATCTAGTAAAACTGTTTGCTACGCCGTTAAGCAAAACAGAAAGTTCTTATATTAAATAGAACTATTTCTTCATATCAACACGGAAGTCCAATAAAATGGCATGAGGTTACAAATTATTCGGACGTCGGTCCAGTCTTCAATCACTCCGGCCGACGCCGGCGCCCTGATTGATGCACATACTAGTGTAGTAAGAATCCAATCAATCATGGTCCGCTGTGAGCGTTTGTCCGAAAAACTGTTTATGTTTGACGTTCGTTCATAAAAACTTGATCCGATTGTGTACTGAAACGATTTTCACGATGTAAGTGATGAGTGTATTTCATTATGAAATATGATTCGGCAATCTATACAATATATTTGTGTGATTACGTAAACTTGATGGCATGGTGAGGCTTGGATAGTACAGTCACCTCGCCACTGCCAATACTCCGAGTGTTATAGGCTAGAGAGCCACACGTGACAGACCTCTGTGTGATCCACTAAATAACTCTTTTTAGACTGGATATTATTTTATGTCCATTATTTGAATGTTTGTAAAGTGCAACATAGAAATTAGGCCCAGTGCGTGCCGAGCTATATATTTAACTAACTGTCCCGACAGACGTTGTCCTGTACACAAGAGAAAAAAAAAGAAAAAAACATATCTAAACCATTCTCGAATCCATTTGAACACACAGAAAAAGTTTCATCAAAACCGGTCCAGCCGTTTAGGAGGAGTTCAGTGACATACACACGTACAGTAGAATTATATATATAAAGATAAAAAGACGTCACTCTTCGTGACACAGCTTTGATTTAAAAAATATAGTTGCATTCTGATAATAAGATATTTTTTCGAGGTTTTACTTTAAAACCGGTTTTACAAGATTTGTTAATTCATTGTTGTAATTTTCCATACGACCATTCCAATAAATTAATGTTGATTCTTTCCATATATCCAAGACACTTTAGAATTAACAGCAATATGCTGGTACAAATATCAGCTCTTGTCATTATTTCATAAAAATTCGCGATTTAAAACGGTTCTCATTTAACAGACGAAAAGAAATATTAAAAAACCTTTCTGTAATTAAAAGCGGCTAAACATCATGGTAGAAATTAAACAGTAAACATTTATTCCGGAAGTAGCATTTATCAGAGGAAATTAAAACAAAACAATATGGACGTCTTCCGGTTATTTAGGATCCGACCTTTAAGTCTTGCCACCTGGTGATGTTACCGAATTCCTTTACTATTAAATGTTAATAACAAAGATCAAAGAAGAACACTTGTGTCGAAACAATACTAATTAAGAAGAGGACGCCTTTAGTGTTGAGGTATTTTGGCTTTACACTGGCTGCTTTGTTGACGGGCTTGTTTATCTATTGACTTTCGTTTGCTTTTGTGTTTATGGCCAATCGTGAGTTTCGGGGTTCAATTCTTGGTTCAAGGAATGTTGAAAAGAAACAAAAGCACACGAGCGTAGAATAATTATTATATTATCAAAAATATGTGCAATCATGTGAGAGAGGTGATTGCATAAATATCATTTCACAACAAATAGAAATAGATGTCACGAAACGGTTGTATTTGTAAAAAGATTCTGACACCAAATACCGAAATATCCAACTTTATAGTAAGATTTTATAATAATACATAATTATGTCTTCCATTAATAAATGTGAATGTTTGTGAATATGTTTGAATGCTTGTTACTCAGTGAGGTGTAAACTGTTAAACGGATTTAGTTGAAACTTGGCACAAAGATAGACCATGGCTTGAGTTAATACGTATTTGTCATGTACCCCAGTATGTCTTTTTGGTATTCACACGAGCGAAGCTCCTGGCAAAAACTAGTTTAATCCTAACATCCTAATCCTAACTGATATTATAAAAGCGAAAACGAGTTTGTTTGTTTGTTACCTTTTCACGCCTAAACCACTGAACCAATCATCCTAAAATTATGCATATACGTTGTCAGGTGTACAGAAACGGACGTAGGCTACCTTTTATTCCAAAAAAGATTACTGTTTCCGAGGAAAACAATAAAAACGTTCTTATAATATTAGGTGGCACCACGTGTCTTTCGAATCATGATTGAATTATATTATTACAAGCAGAGTACAACCCGAATTGATTGTCAAATTCTAAATTAATGCGAGGGAAGCTGCGGGCAAAATCTAGTAATAAATAAACGACTGACGTTTATCCTCTGTTACACAACATTTAAAAGTATGGTATGTTGTCACACGTTTCAAACGGAATAATTGCTATGTTCATTGTGCATCGTTTGGCGTAGACATAAAAGAAAGTGGCACTTTTATTCCAACTCCTAAATATGTACTTATGATTGAACTGTTTCCGTTTTTCTGAGAAAGTTAAATTTTCTGAGACTTTACAAATGTAAAATCTTTCTTTCTTAAAAGGTTTCTATGATCGAATTGGTATAACAGCGGTAGGAGTTAAAATGGGATCAATCATAAAACGAATAAACCACTTTATAAAAATGTATCTACACAACTATAAACCTATAACCTTTTTAACATTGTGGTGCAGAATGTATTGTAGAAGGGGACACAGGGATTAACCGAGGGTCGAGTAGGGGCAAGTAGGGCTGGTCCGTATACGTGTCCAACTATCCCCTGAATTACTCTGGGGACAAGTTCTACGACCCTGAGGTGTGACACTGTTTTGTTGAAAACACGCCTTCAACGTATCCCTCAAACACATGATAGCTGGATATCAAATTCTTGTTCACTCAATTCGTTTGGTATGTCACTTGTTATTTAATCCTTGCGTATTAGTTGTCGTCAACATCAAATACAGTCAGAATTTGTGAAATAATAATTTTGTACAGTACTCTTTAATGTAACTCGTATAATGCCTTGAGTCTATAGCTCTCTATATAGTCTATTCCAATTCGTAGTTTTAAAATATCTTCGAGATACGATCAACGAAAATACACACTGGGATGCAAGTATCTTCCAATATATTTATTAAAAGGTAATTTTATACCATAATAGATATGTAGATAGGTCATGGTCTATTTACATCCAAAGTTTTATCCAAATACGTTTTACAGTATCTACTGGGTAACAGACATTTCGCTGGCTCACTATTACAAGGTTCTATGTTATTTTATGTTTAACTTTGGGGAAATGAAGTTTAAAATTTGCATATCAGTAAAAATAACTTGAAAAGTAACTTAGAACTATTTGCGATCTAATATTTTGAGGTGGTAAGTGCTTCCATCTATTACTATATTAGTCTAAACAAAAAGGAATGACATATAGAACCATGCAATATTCATAACTAGTTTTTTTCAAAAATGTAACATAGAACCTTGTAATATTGGACCAGCGATTTGTATATCTATATTCCAGTAGATTTGAAATTTGAGTAGATTTGTAACTATCCAAATTTGCAGATTTATAATATTAGTTGGCTAAAATCTATTTGCAGATTATATTTATTAGTTAGGTTAATATACGAATAAGTATAAGGAAAGTGCAATGCGACAGTACATGGAGGCTCTTTTGACATTAAGATAATTTCCTTACCAAGAATTCCCTTGAGGGAACCAAAATTACAAAGTATATCAATTTCAATACAGACAGTAGTTTCAAATTGAACATACAATATATCCAATAATCATATAGTGCATTAAAAAATATAAAACGTTACGACGTAAAACAGTACGAGAACCAACGTAAACCGTTATCACACGGTATACGTAATCAAATATTCATACTACGTGTATAAATTGTACGTAAGTAGGTATCGACATACGCGTCGCTCGATGAATCCCCAATACTATTGTTATTGTTAACGCCCTCAAAATCCGGCTTTCACACTAATGTGTTTATTTATAAACGATTTCCTTCTACCCTTACTTTTGAAATATACAGGAAAACGTTTCTCAACATAAACGCTTTAGAAAAAGCGGTATGTAGTCTCAAGTGCTTGGTTTGCAAAAAGATTAAAATGTGAGTTGACCAGCATGATATTTATGTGAACTAGTGGCGAGCAAAAAATCCTTGCTAATGTTATAAATGCGAATGTATGTTTGTTTGCATGTTACGCTTTCACGCCTTAACTACCGAGTATTTTTTTTTAATACTATCGAGCATTTAAGGCGTGAAAGCGTCATTATGAAATTTCACATTTCACACTTTTCATCCAGAAAATCGCGAGTGAACTCGCGGGCAATGCTAGTTACAAAAAAATTGGGGCAGTTTTTGGGGACTACCGATAAAAGTGAAAACTTTAGTCCTTGATCATAAACACTTCTTAATAAACAAAAAAAAGGGGCGGGTCGGATATCTGATACTCTCTTAGGGGTTATTAAGGGGTCAACATTTCGTTATTTTTTGCGTACACACCATTTCTGAGATATTGTTAATATTCTAAAATAATTCAAAAATGGAAAGCGTTGAAGCGTGACGATGACGCGAATTCTATGATTTTTGTTCACCCAAGAAGTGCTCATCGCGCCTAAAGAAGTTTTCCCTTCAAAAATATATAATAATAGGTACACTTTAGTTGTATTTCTGTAGTGCCTCTTACCAGGTCTATTAATAGAAAATCTATTGTTATATATCATATGTGATTCATTGGACAGGAAAACTAAATAAGCGCTACGAACTTCGTAAAATGATCGCTGGTCTTTAAATGTTTCTTTCTTGTAGAATAAGCATTATGCATATGATTTAACTGAAATTCCAGGTTTAAATGGAGATTACTGTCTTTAATAGTTTTTATTAATAAATATTTGACTTAAATTTCGAGCGGCGTCGTCCATCTTACTCTGACGTGTGTTTTCCATCTCGTGTATAATGGCGGACAGGGATGTGTGGGGGATGATAATACCGTAATGGGAAATACCTAATGTTGCGTGAGGGTGCATTTTTGTATGCACTTGTATTATTATAGAGTATTAGTTGTATTATTATAGAGTATTAGCATTGAATTGTATTCTGTATGAAGTGCTTTTGATGGTATCTACGTGTTATTATGAACATCAAGAGTATATTATGTGTGATGGGTATACCTACATGTTATCTTATAATAAAACTAGGCAGTTAATCGGATGACTGTTGCGATAGAATAATTGTCCTTCCGATTTGTTGAAAATATTAAAATATAGATGTGCCCGCGGTTTCACCCGCGTTTATCGTTACTGCGCCGCCCCCGTGGGTCGTAGCGTGATGTTATTATAGCCTTCCTCGATAAATAGGCTATCCAACACTAAAATATTTTTTTAAATCAAACCCGTAGTTTCTGAGATTAGCGCGTTCAAACAAACAAAGAAACAAACTCTTCAGCTTTATAATATTAGTATGGATATATTATAATAAAAGAATAATCAAAATTTTAATATTTGTTAAAGACCTTATTGAAGAAAAGAAACATTTTGTTTAAGAGATAATAAGAGTTAATGGATGTCGTGCCACCTGTAGACATTGTTCGTTGTGGACATTCTACGACTTAGCCAATCTTTATAATAATAATAAATTATTTATTGCAACAAAAATTTTAAGAGATATATCTTGAATTTGAGGGTAAAAAGTGGACCCGATTAAATAGAGCATTAGAAGATTGATATTTAATTAAACGAATTCTATCGATCAATATGTGGTGCCTAGAGAAACTGTCTTAAAATCATTAAATTCTCATTTGACAGCCTTTCGCTTTTGGTGCGCTTATGTGTACTACCAAGAATATGACCGATTACTTCTTTATTTCTATCCTATTTGACGGCTTCACAAATCGATTCAGTGTGTCAAGTCCATTTATGGATTATTCGACCTGAAAGTGTCGTTTCTGGTGCACCTTGTGGTAGTTTTTTAATATAATATATAATGAACTATCTCACTGCTGGACACTCATCTATGTGAGAAGGGTTAAGCCATAGTCCAACTCGCTGGCCCGGTGCAAGTTTGCAGAATAATATATCTTCGGAAACATTATGGATAATTCTCAGATATGCGAGGGATAATTAACTTTATAGTAGGTACCCACATAACTTCGAAAAGTCAGAAGTACATTGGGATCAAACTTGGTATCTTTGCGTGGCAGGCCAAGGATCTCCTATTAGGCCATCGCTGCACTTTTGTTCTTTTAATAGAATTATATACTAATATTTTTGTATTCTGATATGATTATCATGCTCGCCCACGTTTTACGATACAATAGAGTTTGTAAATTTGATAAAACAAAGCCAGAATCCGTGACCGTCGGTTACGCCCATTATTTTTCTCTCATTTTCTTTTGTACTTTTATTACTTGTATCTGGTGATAGGGCTGATTTCCTTTTCTTTTACTTCTTTGTTATCTGAGGCATCTTCAAATGCATTTTGTCTTTTATTTAAGATTGAACGGCGCAGTGGTGATATGCTAAGTGCTATCAGTTCGCTGCCTGCACGAAGCAACATTTGTACGACGTACCTACTAGTACATCGCGTCTGGGTGTGTCCTGTGCCTGGTGTTTTAATTATTGTAAAGTTCCTAGCAACAGAGATGTTAATCCTACCACGTAGTAGTAAACAAATCCTGCTATTTGTCTTAAAACCGTCAGTCATCGACTAATAAGACAACACGACAAATAACAAAGAGTGAATGACATCTGCTTGCAGTGTAAGCCAACGATAAGTAGTCAGGCGCTTTGCGTTGTTAACGTCAATATCGACGTAAAGTCGAGTCTAAAAGTCCATTAGACGATGACAAAGACGCGAAGCTAACTTTGATGCATTTTGGCAGCACACCCTCTCATCAATGTTTACCAACAAACATTTGCCCCCAATCCCATTTGCCTTCAATATAATTTTTAGAAAATTAAAAACAATCTATTTGCAGAACTCTCATTTTGCGCCAATATTGACTTCACTTGTGAGTCCAACGTTTAATCGTGAGTCAATGAAGTTATTCGTGGCTGGATATGGCCTGATCAAACAAGGGGATAGGATTGGATCAAATATTTGCCTAGCAGGAGCCGCATGCAAATGTGAATATCTGGTAATCTGTGCTTACGTGGTCTGTATTTAGTGCACATTCTCGTTGTGTTGTAGTTCTATCTACACGTTTCCTTGGTAGTGGCCGAAATACAAAGCGAGCAAATAGGCCGAGACCCAGCGGCTTCAATTTCGAAGTGAGTACTTGGATAGCCTGTGCCAGGGTTACTCTGACCATTCTGAATAGACGGAAAATAGACAAACCTCATGTCTATTTTAGATCAGCCTGTGTCTGTTGGTACGATTTGGTCTTCGCCTAAATATTGTAATGTAATTTAAATGTCTAGCAAAATATTCAAAAAGGTAATTTAAAAAGTTATAAATTTATATTTTAGCATACTATTTCGAGTTTTTATCAGTTATGGGCTTAATAATGTATTAAGATTGTTGTTAATGTTGGGATATAAGAAAATCTGACAAGAAATTACAGTCAAAATACCTAAACTAAAAATAAAAAGCAATAATCTACCAATACTCAGCAAGAAAAACCAGATAAACACGAGAAGCGCAAATAGGATTATGAAAAATTCCAATTTCGGCGTTTTCAAAACACCTGTGTCCCTGCGTTCGCCGAATGCGATACAAAATGAATATTTGCTGGCGATTTCTATGCAGCTGCCAACTTGTACCGGATTCTTCCGACACTGTTCCCTATAAAAATTAAACCAAACATTGGCGAAATTACACTTTCATGTTGCACAATAAGAGGACAAATTACTTCCTAACAAACATGCCATCGAAGTTTATTGAACTAATAAAGAATTACATTGAAATGTTGGTTGTAAAACCATTTCGTTTACCTTGTTGTAAAGCCTATTGTATTCAGGAGGCGCGTGTTTGAGCAAAATTCATTATTAGCAATGGCTGCTGGCTCCGATTAGGTAACGTCAGAGGCATGTTACATTACGATGTTTCGAGGGGACGGACCCCTCGTGGCTTTCAGAAGGATGCTCGATATTGTTATAACTAAAGGTATCTTTATAACATCTCATGTATCAATATTAATTAATTAAATAAATGCTCTTGTCCATTAATTAAACTTTACATAATTTTATCAAAAATTTTAATCAATACTGATGCACGGATGATTTAGTGGTTTAAGTGGTTGCCTGGCCAGTGCCCCTGTGCCGAGTGTTGTGGGTTCAAATACCACACGGGACAAAGCTTTGTGTGATTGACCTAATAATATGGTTGTTCCCAGTCTGGAAGTCCTTTGTGTCCATTGTTTGAATGTTTGTAAAGTTCTTCGCGATACGGGAATGATACCTATTGCGGGAATTAACTTTTATAAAAAAACAAAACAATCTTTCTTTCTTTTCGTGTGGTTAGTGGCCAACCCAAGAGTTGTTCAAGCCACCCGTAGGCCTCTGACATGGCTTAACGACTGCTGTCAATTTGACAACAACCGGGACGGATTTTTTACGTGCCCTCCGAAGCACGGAGACGCTCAGATGAAATACCACTAAGCGGTCACCCATCTATAGACTGACCGCACCCAACGTTGGTTAACCTCGCTAATCGTTTACCGATCAGTGAGTGCAACTGGCTATGAGCGCCTCAACAAAACAATAAAATAATATCTGTTATAATATATGTATAACGCATAATTCGTGATGTAAGGCGATGAGAGGCCACCGAAATAGTCCGTAAAGGAGAAAAGTTCGTATCATAGTTTTATAGCACCAATAACACATTCAATCTAAAGAATTGGTCTAATTCAGAGGTTCCTAGACATTTTTGTTCATATACCACTTTTAAAATTTAGCTGGCTCCGGTGGACCCCATGCTCCCCTGCAGCTACATTTCTACCATATTCCTGGGCATTCATAATTTCTCTATAGGCTGACTTTTTTTTTTTAATTCTCGGGAGTACCGAGAATTCCAAAGAAAAAGGAAAGGTCTGCTCGTAGGTTCAGTTTCGAGTCGGGACTGAACCTACCACGGGTAGACCCCCGCTTACGACTTGTAAACCCCCATTTTTTTGTCACACCAACGTAGACCCCCGTCGAGTCTCCCGTGGACCCCTAGGGGTCCACCTGGACCCTTTGGGAACTAAGGGTCTAATTGAACTACATTTATGAAAATATAGTTACTCAACAACGAGAATATGACATCCTAAAATAAATTAATATCTAAGAGAAACATTTTCATGCTTGTAAAGACCTAATTATTACAAGTAAAGTCATTTTACGAAGACGTGTTCTCTTGCCGTGCCTATATTGCGGTAATTGTATTTGATTTCAGAAATGTTACTATATATCTCAGTTAGCGTTAGTTTAGGTTAACATGTATTTACCTAGTGACTTTATATTTACTTTTTGAATGTGTTTAATTAGCACATTCAATTATATACTTTTGCAGCGATAGCTCAGTGGGGAGACCAACAGACTACAATGCAGAGAGTCTCGGGTTCGAACCCTGCCACGTCACGCACCTGTGACTTTCGGAAGTTATATGACTTTCGAAATTATGTGCGTATTGATTGACAATTATCGCCTGCTCCGTGCCTCGGAGAGCACATTAAGCCGTCGGTCCTGGCTGCCATTAACATCTATGGCAGTCGTTATTGCCAAGTCAGTGCCCTCTAATATCCTGTCACTAGTCTAGCCTTAGGATATCGTTAGCCTTCGGGTTGCGGAGGTCAGATGGCAGTCGCTCCGTGTAAAAACTGATATCCAGTCAAATTCGGTTATACTAGAAAGCCGCCCCAAGTTACTTGGGAATAATAAAGGCTAGGGAGAAGAAGAAGAATTATATACTTTTGTATTATTATAATATTGATGTTTCATATTTCACAGCGTATTCTCATATAATAAAATGGTAGCGGGTTGAGTTTATACATAAAATATTTTTTTTATTACTTGTTATGGTAAAAATATTTCTAACTACCAATATTTGGATCTTGGAGTGTCTGTCTGAAAGCGCATTACCTGAAAAATGCAGCATGGAATTGAATAAAACTTGATACAATATCTAATAATCTTGCTTTTAACAAACATTTGTAGATCGAGAAAAAAGTTTTAGACAAAGCGAAGTGCAGCATAGCTGGTGTAGGCATAGTGGCGTTAATGAAACTAGGGAAGAGTTTATGGAATTCTCCTAGAGATGAATAAACGTTACATCAAGTTAAAATGTTGAATGAATCACGTGAACATTCCCTAGATGTGGAAATTATTTAACCATGATGTCATCACTACTTTCTGCGTGAAAGATGTCGTGAGTTAGTTTACCAGCAGTGGTCTTGGACACTAGCGAAGCACAACTTTATCGAAAAATATATTTGAAAATATAGATAACATACATACATAGATTCACGCCTGTTTCCCAGAGGGGTAGGCAGAGACTACGGATTTCCATTGCCATAGATAACAAACTAATACAAATGTACTCGTAAACATTATTGAAGTGAAAGCTTCTTTAGCGGCGCTGTGCACTTTTTTTGTGATGGGTAAAAAATGTTAAACTTTCGTTAGGACACGCGACCTGATCGAAAATTCGTAAGACGGAGGGAGAATTGTCATGTTTGTGTACGATAGCGCAATAAATGAATATTGTATTTTACCACATAAATGATAGTACTTTTATACTGATAATTAAAGCAATTCGTGCAAATTTATTCCCTAACTATTCCAAATATCAAAAATGCACAACGTTCATATTCAAGTTTTAATTTCTGTCGGCATTCCCGGAGTGCAACCCGTTATTTTTTCGATTAGAATAACGATTTAATATTCGAAATAAGATTAATGATGACGTTTACTTTTTTTCATAGTCGCTCGATTTTTTATCATATTACTAATATAGTACTTACTGCTCATGTACAAAGTGCATTTATAAAAGCGAAATAGGAGACGCTATGTTAAACCTTATACAATATTCAATAATAATATCCCAATGTTAAAACGATAAGTTAAATATCATGGGGAACATAAAACTATTGCTAAACTGTTAGTGAGATGTATAGGATTTAATGTATTGCATTTTAAAATTATTTCCGAACACTGAACAGCGTTTGCCCAGTACTACTCTAGTGTTACATAATTCAGTATTCTTCTCCGATACTAAAACGTGAAAACAGCTCACAAGGCGATCTACTTTAGTCTAGCACAAATATAAAATAGTTTTTTAACTGCTCCACCGCGTGTACCGCTGCAGTCTGGGGCATTAAACCCACTCTAAACCAATTAAAAATCTAATAATCTTCCAACACCGAGTACCTACACATTCTCTAAGATATTTATTGTTTAAAGTATTCACACTGAAATAATTACCTATTATTTGACACTTAAAAGAATGGAATTGCCACTCCAGATACTTTTGAGTTTCTAGAAATTCTTTGGTGCTTTAATGAATTTTAAGCGTGAGCTCTGAAACAAGCGGGTAGGCAATGCCATTGAGTGTGGATATATATTTTGTGTGACTGAGCATCAAATGTTTTACTAAAGCAGTCCGCATTCAAATCTGAAGTTGACAATATTATAACGACTTAATTATTACGATTTGTCGGCCTAATTTGAAAAAGCAATGCGGTGTGCCATTTTTATAAGTAGCGCATTTCGAATAATTGAACTGTTTTTTTGTTGTATTTGTATTTTTTACTACATCGTTATTAATGTATTTTTTAGTCTATCAATGATGCGGATTTACAGTATCGAGGGAACGTCTTTCGTGAATGAATATACTGTATAAATTTATATTTAACATCTGCACTTTCAACATAATTATTACTTAATGCACTAAGCTATTACGAAGAATCATAATTATATTATTTATATAATTAGTATCCCTAATAAAAACACATATTTACATGCTATAGCAGTACAACTTTGAATGATCACCTTAGGAATTTATTTATAATTATGTGATACATCATACAAAAGTTCAGAAATTAAATATAAATATTGATAATATTAAATTTGTTTCTAAAGAATGTCATCTATCGGGCGTAGGTACTTACATTGAATCCGTAGTCATTGTTTTAATACTTTGCTCTTAGACTCTGTACGCTGCCGACAACTGCCCAAATGGAAAGTAACACATTGCCAGACTGACAAGCAACAATTACTGCAAGCAACGATTTTACGATATTGAACCACAGAATCAGTTTCACCCTTTCGCTGTCCTTTGATAGATACAATAGCAAATCTATTGTTATGTATCATATGTATAAATCTGAATACAAGAACAAAGATAAATGAACTGTAAACTCTCCCGGCCTGGCCGCACGTTGAGAATGAAGATAGTTAATATCTTTAGAGGCACCGACGTGCCTGCAGGGCTAGCACGGTATTCTAATTTCGTATTATTTTTACGTGGAAATTAAATTTCCTAGTGATATAAGGTTTGACACCCAGAAGTAATATCTAGTATAAATTTAATTTCAGCACTGTGAGTTTTACATTTCATTTCGAACTAAGGATATAATTAAACGTGAAGCTGGAAATTCTATGAGAGTAAGTGGATATTTTAATTTATATAGTCATTGGATTTTATATGAGTAAGTTAGCAGGTATGTTTTGCTGGTCAGTAATATATTTTTTGAAAGATTAAATTTTAAGCATACATGAACATAAAAGTCGTCTAACCATAACCAATATACAAAAGACGTGGTTTTCTTTTCTCTTTAAAAAGACAACTTCCGCACTAGAATAATTTCTTTGTCACGGGGGACTTTACGAATATTCAAACAACAGGCAGAAAGAACATCCAGACCCGGAACAACCATTTATGGATTAGAAAATGTTTTGTCCCGTCTGGGATTCGAACCCATAACACTTCGCGCAGTGGCAGGGGCCAGGCGACCTTAACCACTACAACATCCGTGCAATCAATAGTCGTTTGAAAACCGCTTTACGTTTGACATAATAATATATTCATAGTTTCCTATATCCCTGAAGGTCTAGGTCAGTTGAACCCTAGACGTCACGTTCTACAGATGCTTTGACTGCGGCTGCTAGCGGCTGCACCATCGGTGCAGTCTTGTGCTTTATGTATTACTTTTACGTAGGCTTTAATAACGTTTTGCTTCTGTTTAAAATCCACTGGTACTCAAATATACACACGACATGATTTGATCATACCATTTTGTTATATAAACTGTTACCTGCCATGCTGCTGCGATATTGCAGCAATAGTGCGTGTGACAACTGTACGTAGCACAGTCAGTCAGCCTTGGTGTCGATTCCCAGGTCAGCATAACTGTTATTGGAGTTTTGAAGTGAAAACTTCTTTAGGCGCGTTGAGCACTTCTTGGGTGAACAAAAATCATAGAACTCGCTTCATCGTCACGTTTCCACGCTTTCTATTTTTGAATTATTTTAGAATATTAACAATATCTCAGAACTGGTGCGTCCTACCCAAAAAATAACGACAGGCCCCTTTTATTTTTTGTTTATAATGAAGTGTTTATGATCAAGAATTAAAGTTTTCACTTCTATCGGCAGTCACCAAAGACAGCACCAATTTATTTTTTGTTAGCAATTTTTAGTGTGTGTCAGGAGTCTAAAATGTTTTCTAGTAAATGATAAATGGACTCGCCTCGATTTCATAAAATGCAACCAAAAACCATAGCTGATGAAAATATGTGGTTATAACATAGCTCTGCCTATCACTTCGAAGATATTAGGTGTGAGACTCTGTATGTATGTATATCTGCTACTGAATATGATATCAGGTAAAGACTATATGACCATAAACCATGGTACCATCCGTGTACTAGCAAAAGTAAAAATAAACCAGCCTTTCCATTTTAAATGGCCTGCATTTAAAAGTATTCTAAATTGCAACGCGTTTTAAACCCACGCATTAATGAAATACATTTTATAGGGGAAAAGCAGTCGAATGCCGGTACATTTGTCGCGGGATAAAAGCCCTATTTTAAATGAAAAATAAATGTATTTAAAATATATTCGGATAAATAAATGTTAAGTGCACTCATTGCATATACTAAAAGCAGTGTTCTCCAACGTCGTTGTTGTATATTCGTATATAGGTATTATTAAGTTATCGATAGCGATACTATAAATAAAATCCAAAACATTAAAATCAATTTTAATGTTCTGGACTAATGCACAAGATTGATCGATTAGACGTATAGTTGTATGTTTTAGAAAATATTGTACCATTGAAATTAAACTTTATACGGATTTTATCGCGTTGTTTATTTAACACTTTATTATTTCAAATCTACAACTAACATTATACTTTCTTGTAACACAACGTATCAATTTTATTTTGACGTTTAGTGTTTGCTACTAGATAACCAAATACATGATACCACTCGACTCTTGTTATAATAGGAAAGATGTCGAACATCCTCTCATTATAAGATAAAACACATGCTTAGAAGTATGATTTACTCACGGCAGATTGTAGAGCAAATCGGTGCCGACCTATCGGAAGCAGACACAGACACGGGTCTAAAACGCAGAAGGTCCCTAGAGAGTTATTGTTTAAATTAGGAACTAGACATTTACCGGCAGCACTCCATGCTAGGACCATAGACTATTATATAGGCCATAGACTATTGTGAGGCTTGAGTCACTATTGATATATTATAGGCGAATATATTAAAGCTAAAGAGTTTGTTTGTTATCCTGTTTGAACGCCCAAATCTCAAGAACTACTAGTCGGATTTGACGAATATTTTTGCAAGTGATAGCCTATTTTTTGAGGAAATTTATCCTAACTTCTTAACTTAATAATCCTTATCCTAACAAATGTTATAAATGCGAATATAAGTTTGTTTGTTTATTTGTTTGTTACGCCTTAATTCCTCGATCGATCGTCATGAAATGAACACATAGGTATAGTGAGGAATATAGAATACACTTCATCCAGAAAACTTTATTGTTTCCGAGCGAGCGAAGCCACGGGCACAAGCTAGTTAGCTATGTAACATTAGGCTACAATCATAAACGTGGTTGAAACAGCGGGGGACAGCTAGCTAGAGCAGTCCATTGAGTTTTTGGATGTATCAGTACATCAATGTCCACAGTCGATATGTTTGCCAGCTTAAAGTACAGTACTTTAATACTGCTTTCAGTAATCCGAGCGCTGAATCCAGCGGTGTATAGTTCGCTGCTAGTTTATAGAGTTTAATATTTTAGACAAACTAGGTTGCCAATAAAGCGCTCATAGCCAGCTGTTGTGTTTGAAGCATTTTATGCGGCGCTATATTTTTATAACAACAAGTTTCACTTTGCTTTACTTCTGTACACATTATTATATGAACCGTTGGGTAAACACTTACCATTTGTTTAAGCGGCGGCAGCCTACTGGATAAGGAATTGGACTTGCGGTCGAGAGGTCGTGGGTTCGAATGCCGCCCATTGAACTATCGAGGTGCACCTAGTCCTAACACAAACATTCTAGCTTAACATGAGGGGTAATAAGAATTTAGTAATTTCAAACTCGTTTGCTAGTAACCTTTACAAAAATGATTAAAAAAGAAGCCTCGAAAGTAGAGCCTCGCTGATTTCAGCATGAATGTGCCGGCTCTCCCGGGGAAGTACTACCCTCTCACAGAATATTGCCGTGAAATAGCAGTATTCCTACTGTTGTGTCTCATTCGGTGAGTGAGAGTGCCGGAGTCCGAATCACTCTCTTTCCCCCTTCCCGCTCCTTCTACTTCTCACTTCCTTCTCTAAAGGGTCGGCAACGCGCAAGTGATGCCTCTGGTGTCGCAGACGTCCATAGGCTATGGTGACTATTTACCATTAGGTGGGCCGTATGCTCGTTTGCCACCTTTGTAGTACAAAAAAAGCCTTCAGAACTACGTTTCTTTAGCATATGTGATTTTATTACAGTCAATTTGTAGATAAGTAACGTATTCATTTTGGTTTGAAAGTGTCATTATTATTATACTGTAAAGCCATTTTTTATGGTTGTAGATTTCCCTTGAGGCTGATTGATAGTTTTCAATTACTTTTCGGTTAAATAAATAACGTTTACAGCTACAAAGTTATACGTGTCAACTTAATTTATAGTTTATCAAGTTTATAACAGAATAGCAAAGGTCTCTATTAAAGGCGAAAATATTTATGCATAGATTTGCAGAAGAATTCTTTGTACTACCTAATACGGTTGGAAGTTGTCATTGTGAGATATACAAATAACAATATTTTATAATTAAGATTTTGTTTTTCTTCTAGCTCAATGAATCAGTCAAATATTTTTAACACAAGGAAATAAAACATGAGCGTCACTTAGCTGATGTTGAGCAGTCAAGTACAAAGAAAACGCTGTCGCATCAGTTTCAGGGAGCTAAACTTCACTGGCCGCATTTTCTGCGCCTTTTACGAAAATAAGGGGAAAAGTGTATAATGCAAATATAAAGGCTCAATAAGACACTCGATCATAGTTCCATTTCCTCAAATCTCCGAGCTCTCTGACACAGTATACCGTCCCTATCGAAATGTTCTTTCAACAAGCGCCGTCCGTCTAAATTCGACGCCTTCGTTAAATCCAGACGATATAATGCTGACATCACGTTCCACCTCATTTGCCACCAAAAGGACTTCAAATAAATCCCTTTTTGACATTCTTTTTTATTCTTGGCGTCTACGTAATAATAATCCTCGAAGACGAGACAGCTCGTATATTTTATCAGGATCCCGAAATACATACCTATGTACTTTCTTTTGTAATGAAACACCCGCTAATGTTACAAAGGATACCATAGATCCAAACTACAATTCATATCATTCAGATACATAGATAAGATAAAGATAAGTTTATTACTTCATAAGAAAAACAATTAATCTAAGTACAAAACTAGGGCTTAAGGAATACAAAACAAACTGGAGACCCTGACTTCTAAACTAGGTATAGACCTGTATCTTAGAAGCCAGTGCTACCTTCTGATAGTAACATTAATATAAGCCTCACAAATGGTTACAATCATTGATATTCTCATAAATAGTGAGAAAATACTAAGTACAAAATAGGGTTAGGGAAGATGGAGAAAACTATCTTTCTTTATTGTATAGAATAAATACAAAATCTGCAAGTGTCTGCTTAATAAAGTGTGAGATTTATAATTAATTGTTGTGTGTCGTGTGTGTGTATGTGTGTTTATGTGTGTCGGTGGATGTTTATAAGGATATTTGAGTGTGTATAAGTGTATATATAAATAAACTAGATGTTCCCGCGGTTTCACCCGCGTTTATCATTACTGCGCCGCCCCTGTGGGTCGTAGCGTGATATTATATAGCCTATAGCCTTCCTCGATAAATAGGCTATCCAACACTAAAAGAATTTTTCAAATCGAACCAGTAGTAATCACGCAGAATAAACTAGGAGAAACATCGTTTGTACTATGTCTGTAATGGGTAATTATTTTGCTGCGATGTTATTTTAAAACTGCTATATCTCCTAAGATATTCATTGAAATCGAATGATGTAAAGGGCAATTTTGTTTTAAATTAAATACTTGTGATGAATAACGTATTTATTTGGATAAGGATTAATATCATGTTTATAAAAATACCTTCGCAAATAATGCATTATTTTAGAACAAATTTCGTTAGCATAAAAATGGTTATAGTGAGCCAACCTTAAAAGATAGACATATGCTGTCGCGGACTTTTTTTTAGAACTTTTAAAGGGGAACAATTCTGTCATACATGATTTTTGCGAAACTTTAACTGTTTACGCAGCGCACGCAGCGGAAGCTCTCAAAAGGAAAAAATACTCTCCGATTTTGAAACATTCTTCATTGGTGCTCCGCTCCTATTGATCTTAGCGTGATGATATATAGCCTATAGCCTTCCTCGATAAATGGGCTATCTAACACTAAAAGAATTTTTCAAATCGGGCTAGTAGTTCCTGAGATTAGCGCGTTCAAGTAAACAAACAAACAAACAAACTCTTCAGCTTTATAATATTAGTATAGATATGAGTGTGTGAGAGTATTTTTCTACATAACTGTGTATCTGTATTATCCAACAGTTAATTCCCCAACAGGAGTCCCTCGGTAGGTAGATAGGTAAGAATTGGTTATAAACGAAGCTTAAAACTAAATTTACTTGCATAGTTTTTATGTTAAATCATGGCACAGTAAAACATTACTTCAGCTGTTACTTTGGTAAATAACTATACATAGAAATATATTCAAAACTAAGTTTAATCGTAATATTATCATAATAACTAAAATACATGTGCCAAGAGTAGTGGCAACAGAGCCTTGATCATCCGCCTTGGATTACTACTGAATTGCACAGTTAAATACCGTTCGCGCGACGCGACGATGCACTCTTACTTGGTTGATAAAATATCACCATTACGTCTGAAGATCGCTTAAAAAAACGTATTAACATTTAGATGACAACATTATCATATTCCATTGTCGGCGTGTTGTACCTTCTAAATCTGAGTGACTTCAAGACTTTTGAGTCTTTAAGACATTTAAATCAAAAGCGTTATTTTATAATTTCGTTTTTCTTGATGTTAGTATGCTATCATAGATTAGATCATAATATCTTACCATCTGATAAGATTTTATAAAATGGTCTAATCGACAATCGCAAACCTAACTACACCGAAGAATAAAAATTGTCGTTACAAAGCATGCACGTTGGTTAAATATACACAAAGTTTAAAATTGAGTAAGGACATATAACTGCCATGGTACTTTCAAAAATGAATTTGTAAATATAAAGTACCCTTATCTGTGTTGATTTTTTTGGTCTAAAAGAGCTACTTATTACTCGGCAACAATTTGTAGATAGCCACCAGATTTAAATAGCATACACAACAAAATTAAGATGGATGTAAAAATAAATATTGTTGAACTATACCTAAGTCGTTCTTACAAATCAAACTAATGCTTTGCCCTTCTTGATCGAAGAAATTGAAAAATAAAACTAACTTCTACAGCATTTCAAAAGAACGTAATAGAAAATAAATGGTGCATAAAGAAAGAACTTGCGATGAAATATTTCATTCAGATTTCATTAAGGGAATCTCTATTTTAATGAAAACTTTTCATTATGTTTTTTTTTAATAAGATTGCAGTGCAGTCTAATGATTTGATGAGAGTTCTTGCATAAAAATATGTCATTGCCCTATTTTGAGTTATTATCCAACCACCCGTGGTCAGAGCCAAGCGAGGGAAAGGGTAGGAAGGAAAGAACTTTTGTTTATGTTTGGTTCGTGCGTTCTAGAGTTTGAATCTGTTGTCTGTCGTGCCATGCTTTAGAATCCATATTGCCACGTCCAATTGTTAATAGGTAACATATACCTCTTGATTGACAGCTGTGCTGTGCAATATTTAGGCAGTCTAATTGTTTTTCAAGTACCAAAATTATTATATTTTCATCGTCGTACCGTACAGAATCGTGTAGTGGTGGCAGCCGAATGGTTAAGCTAAAGGTAGCTTAACCATTCAGCTGGAGCTATGCTAATTTCTAGACCTTTCTAGAGATTAGCATAGATATATAGTCACGCTCTTTATCTCAGAAGTTTTTTAATAATAATAATATAATAATAATAATTTTTATTGAAAACCTTGTTACATTTGCACAATTATTAAACGATAATGACTACAGTAGTGTAAACTGTGTCGTAGCCATTAACGCCCACATCCGGATATATTAAATAACTAAGGTTAGTAAGGATACAATTCTATTGTTTACTAGCTGTTACCTGCGACTTCGTCCGCGTAGATTTTAACTAAAAAGTGTTTGTCGCCGCGGAACCCAACTATATTTCTCTGCCCAAGTTACTTAAATGGCGTAGTTTTTATAGTGTAAAGCTAGATAATAGCATGGCTTACTCAAAAACAACATTTAAATATGCGTCGTTAGATTACACGCTGTCACAGAATGCGTAAGAAAAATAAAGATTCACAGCTCCTTCCCCGTAGGTGATAGCGTGATAATATGTAGCCTATATGGTGACCCGACCTGTTAGTAATATTCATGCAAAATTTGAAGTAAATCCATGCAGTACTTTTTGAGTTTAGCCCGGATATACATACAGACAAATAGACAAACAAACAAAAATTCTAAAAACTATATTTTTGGCTTCCATGTCGATTGTAGATTACGCCCCAAGTATTCTTTAAAAAAAAAATTCAATGTACAGTTTTAACTTTCCTACGATTTTATTATATGTATAGATTTTAAATAAATTTGTGCCTATATTGAGGATGAGAGTATGTGTTTGTAGGTGAGTGTATGTGAGTGTCTATGTGTGTATTGTGTATATGTACATATGTGTGTGTGTGTGTATGTGTGTGTGTGTGTCTGTGTTTATCGGTATGTGTAGGTGTGTGTATATGTATGGGAGTAAGATGTGTTTGTTATTATGCTATGATGTCCTGACATTGTGTATAAGTTTGTGAAAGAAGTCACTCTGTTAGTTTCAGCTTAGATTTATTATAAGTCAAAGGATAGATTTAAAGCACCTTAATTATCTTATTGTAAAGTTTGGGGCTTAGAAAGTAATATTGACGGGATGCCAGAGAAGTCCTGTGTGATTTAAAAGAACAGACTCTGTCAGATCTACGGTTAATTTTAATAAATTCTAGGTCATACGGAGTTTCAGTATGCTTACGCTTGTTTTGTACCTTCATTTCGCCAACTATGATTTTAAGTCTAGGAGCTTAGCCTAAAGCCGTCTATTGGAACTCGTTCCAGAATCCACACTGCAAAACTGCGTCCTGAAAAGTTATTGACAGAAACCTCAAAAACTCTTTGACCAACTCCGATATCGACCTCGATACCTTATGCACAGCAGTTCCATTTACGACTGTTACGCCAAAGAGGTAGTCACAGTAAATAAGAGGTATTAAGAAGCACTGGGCCAGCGTGGTGGCTATGCCCTAAGCCTTGTCCCACTGAGAAGAGGCCCGTGCCCAGCAGTGGGACGGTTTAATACAGGGCTGATATTATATTATTATTATTATATAGTACAAATTTGTGAAATATGACAAATAAATAAGTATATCAACCCCGGTGATGACCATGTCCTGTGACAGCTTGCAATATAAGAGGTTTCTTCACGAATTTTCATGAATTTCAGAAAAAGCAAAAGAAATAATATTGAAGAAATAGATGTGTATATATACGGAATGCCCACTTACCGGGCTAAACGCAGAAATAGTGTTGCTATTCTCACGCTGCCGCGCTGGTTTCTCGAATGTAAGAGGTACTTTCTCGACAAAACGGCTCATTTGTACCGTCGCCAACCAATTGTCAAAATCGGGGTTCTGTATCAAGGACTAAAAAGTTCATCTTGAGCTTGCCTTGCGGGTAAACATTGTAACTGACATGTATTACATTCACCACTGTAGAAAAACTCAAATTATCAGCCGACTCGAATGATAGTTTAGTAGTGTGTTATCTAACAGCAATTATAAGGCTGTTTAGCACAAGCTTGTATTTCTCATTTGTCAGAAATTATTGCACTTTTATACATGTACTAGATATTCCCGCGGTTTCACCCGCGCTTAGCGTTACTGCACTGCCCCTGTGGGTTGTAGCGTGATATTATATAGCCTATAACCTTCCTCGATAAATAGGTTATCCAACACTAAAATAATTTTTCAAATCGAACCAGTAGTTCCTGAGATTAGCGCGTTTAAACAAACAAACTCTTCAGCTTTATAATATTAGTATAGATTTCTATATAAGTTATATGTATATAAAACCGATACATTACCGATACCGTATGAAAAATGTTTAGAGAATAAAACGGTCTGCGAGTAACAAGGTAACCGTGGGGTATGCAAAATGATCGACACTTTAATTTAGTTGTCAGTTGGCGGCATAGCTTACGATGATGTATCGAGAGGTAAAACATTGTTTGGTTAAAATACTGAGCGAATATAATCCTTTACATGTAGTTAGATGGTGGTGGTTTTTATTTAGGTGGTTGGTGGAATGTTTCATGTTAACTTGAATAGAATCCTTACTAATATTATAAAAGCGAAAATGAGGTTGTTTGTTTGTTTGTTACCTTTTCACGCCTAAACTACTGAACCCATCATCCTAAAATTTTGTATATACGTTGTCAGGTGTATAGAAACGGACA
This sequence comes from Catocala sponsa, assembly GCA_963564715.1. Lineage (NCBI taxonomy): Eukaryota > Metazoa > Arthropoda > Insecta > Lepidoptera > Erebidae > Catocala > Catocala sponsa. The sequence goes on from OY751339.1 coordinate 619,780, forward strand.
TAGGCTACCTTTCATCCCGAAAAAAGTTACTGTTCCCGAGGAAAACAATAATAACGTTCTTATGATAATAGATGGCGCCACGTGTCTTTCGAATCATAATTGAATTATATTATTACAAGCAGAGTACAACCCGAATTGATTGTCAAATTCTAAATTAACGCGAGCGGAGCCGCGGGCAATAGCTAGTAGTGAGATAAAAAGACAAATCAGCAGTTGTCGTTGAGAAATTGACTGTAGCCACTAGCCATCCAGATTTCTTCAGCACACCCTAAAACATATAAATATTATATTTGTTAAAAAAAAAATATTTAGCCCGCGGCTCCAGTCGCGTAAATATAGTTTAGGTTAAGTTAGTATCAGTATTTTTGTCTAGATGATAATACCGTATGACGTTTTCTTTTCCCCTTCCAACGAGTATGCGAAATGTCATGACGATCGGTCGAGTAGTTAAGGCGTGAGACGTAACAAACCAACAAACAATATCACATTTGCATTTATAATATTAGTTAGGATATATCTTTATATATATAAATTTTCTGTGCGTGTGTTTGTAATTAAACTCCTCTTAAATGGCTGGACCGATGTTTATGAAATTTTTTGTGTGTGTTCAAGTGGATTCGAGAATGGTTTAGATTTGTTTTTTTCGTGTGTACAGCACGTCTGTCGGAACAGCTAGTTATTGATAAATTTTAAGAGTTTTAGACACAGGTGGTATATGCTACTTTATAATATGACCACAGCTTATTGTTCTTGCAGTTATCTTCTTATAGGCTCGACAACTTACCTTAACCAAGCAACTAACATAAATGGACATATAGTATATTCAGTAAATTTAGTAAACTCATTAGCTTTTGACGCTCATAAGTGTTACTTTGTGACCTAAATCAATAAATGATTATAGACTTTGACTTTGCTATACGCTATATATTATTTAACGAGCTTTTGTCCGCGGCTTCGCTCGTGTTAATTTAGAATTTTGCAATCAATTCGGGTTGTACTCTACTTGTAATAATATAATTCAAACATGATTCGAAAGACATGTGGCGCCATCTATTATCATAAGAACGTTATTGTTGTTTTCCTCGGGAACAGTATTCTTTTTCGGGATGAAAGGTAGCCTATGTCCATTTCTGTACACCTGACAACGTACATGCAAAATTTCAGGATGATCGGCTCAGTGGTTTAGGCGTGAAAAGGTAACAAACAAACAAACAAACTCATTTTCGCTTTTATAATATTAGTTAGGATTAGGACGTTAGGATTTAACAAATGAACAGTCAAATCATTACAGTTTTTATTGTTTGTCATTTCTATATTATCATGTTTCACAGTTTCGTAATTCAATCTAAAAATGGTCGCAATAAATAAATGGTATAAAGAATCATAGCTCGTAACAAATAAATATAACGGAATTGAACTAACTATTGTTTGGGAAATCCTATAAAATCCATAGAGCGTAACATCGTCGAATTTGATAGAAAATTTTAAAAGTTTTTGACAAACTTTATTTGCTTACCGACGGCGTGAGCACTCTTTTATTTATACAGTTATTTTTTGTTCAATAGAGGAATATTCCAGTTTCTGTTGAAAACACGCCAATGGACGTTCGTTGTGCCAACTCATCTTCTATTATTTCATCAAATACGAATAAAAGCGTAAATGTTTTTAAAGAAAATAATTTAAAAGGTTGTTGAGGGTGCGTGACGCGGACAGCTCACTTAAGTCACCCAAGTCCATAGTTATTTACTCAATAGTTTTGATATAAGCAAAGTAAAGCAAGAGCTGCAACTCCAGTCATCAGTTACGCAGTTGCTCTGACACAATTTAGACTCCATAGAAATCTGAATCTAAAACCCATAGGTATGTATTATATTGAGAATGAACTGCTCACATTATTTGATCATCGCCCGATAACCCTGTATTACTTATTGTCTTTATGGTGTATTTTATAAATGATATCAACTCTGATTGAAAATTCGGCTTATGTTAGGTATGTACCTTAAAAAGGGTGCTTAGTATGGATCTGCAATTTGGCAGCGCTTACACATGTTTGATAACTTTATAAATGATTGTAAAGCATTGAAACTTCTAACCTGTGTTTTTTTCTGTTCGTTAATCGTAATTATATAAGAGATCCGGATCCCTTTTATCCAATTATAAGCTCTCTATCTCTAAGGTTGCCAATGTTCATATGAAAGCCTTGGGTATTTCAAGTGAATAACAATACAGTTTACTATCGGATATGCATGTTTGTTTGACTTTATTTTTGTACCATAAAAATAACATTTTATTATATATCGGACATGTCTGAGGTGCACGCCTAAATATCCGTGGCCTAGGTTATTGTTATCTATAATCAACAATCTTCTCTGCCTACATGATTTTAAAGATTTACTCTTGTTTATTACCATACCTTATTAATTGGCTCCCTACAATTATGATAAAGTATCTAGTATAGAACAAAAATACTCCCCTGGCGTATAAGTTCATTGAATATATTTGGTAGAAGTTAATAATTATGAGCTAAGTTAATACATTAGGTGAGAGTTCACGTCTAATATAGCGCTATCATTCAAGTATTACTTATTCACGTGGGCGCTCCGTAAACTTAGTGAAAATCACGATACGTGAGCAGAGCCTTGGCGGAGTGCGTGTGGTACAAGATACGGAACTTTTGCACGTAAAGATCCTCAAGACCGAATTACAGTCACAGCGGTTAATCTTAGCGAAGACTGCGCAGGTGATTTTGCGCAAGAGTAAGCGCAAAGACAAGTGCACTCTCAGTTCCCTAACTCTCATAATGCGATTGGACGGGAACCCGCTACGACGAGAACAAGGCGCATGAACGACGGCTTTACGTGCTGCCCGAGGGTGAGCAACACCCCTATCTTGTAATTCTTGGCCTTGGCCCTTGTTTAATACTTAGGAAACGAGCATATTAATGTGATGCTATTATCATTGCCGCCACATGCAGGAGTAGAGAAAGAACTTGGAAGATAGTTTCTTTTCGTAAAAGGTGTCTCTGTACTTTCAAGAGGCAAAGAGTATTGACTCTGTGGCCGACTCCTCGTCTTGTGTAAGATTCGAATGCAGTGCGCTGGCAACGACGAGGCTTGTTCGCCAAACATGCAGTCAAAAAATATCTTAGAAATCCACGGTACTAAGCGTATAACAGAAGAGTGTCGTGCAATAATGACACTTCCGCGTCCGCTTGCAGCTTAATGCTCAACATATATCACAAAGTTTAGCAGACAAAAGCTAATTCGACGTGACATTGACTAATATAACTTTAGGTGATGCCGTCTTCCCCACTTCACTTGTTTCTTTCTTTTATTTTTATTATGTATAACCGCAACACATCAATGCTGTTATATTTAAAGGCAAACGTCTCAAATAACATGATTCGCTAAAAAAAGAAATACTTATTTTTGGATACAATATCTTATTGAAATTAAACTACTATATACGGATTTTATCGCGTTGTTTATTTGACACTTTATTACAAAATTTAGAAACGCTTGCATTACTATTACTATTAAACTTTACTTATTTTTAAACTAATTATATTATTGAAAATATTAAAACTATTTATACTATTACTATACTATTTATATTTACACTTTCCCCGACGTTTCGGTTGCTTTTCAGCAGCCATGGTCACGGGGAGACTAAGATGGTAGTTGTCTCAATGTTCCAGTGTAGTTATTTCAAAATACCCGAACATAATTTAATCATGGAATTTAGTAGTTTAATTTCAATGAATAACATTCGCGTAAACAGGAAACAATATTATGTAAATCTAATATCTTATTTTAATGCATAGCGTGAAGCTTTTTAAGCGGCAGATGAGGGTCCAGGTTTGATTTATAAGTATTTTTCTATCTTATTGTTTTTAAAAGACAACTTTCACACTAGGCATAATTTCTGTACCGCGGGGGAGCTTACAAACATTCAAACAACGGACACAAAGAACACGCAGACTCGGACAACCATTTGTGGAGCACTATATTGTCACCAAACATTGGCCATAATTTATTTTTAAAAGGTTCTGTTATTAACATATAACCCAAACTACTTTCACGCGAGCGAAGACGCGCGCAAAAGCTAGTGTAACAATAAAACTACACAAACTTCAGATAAAATCAATATCACTTTAGGAATTGAGCCCGGGACTTCACGCTAAATAATCACTTTACCAAAACAGGGCTGTCTCCGACATAATTATGTATGTATTTGTCTACACTGTTATTCCGTACTGATAAAACACAAAAACCACTAAGCGGTTTTATAGTTCAGTAATTTGAAATGAAACGTAAAATTTATAGAAGAGAAGAATAGCAATGGATAAGGTATTAAACTTGCGTTGGAAGGATCTTGGATTGCATTACCGATGGAAATACTGCCAATGCAAACATTTTAGCTTAGCTGAAAGGATTTACAAGAATATCAGTAGTTTGCTATGTAAATTGCTGTTAAAGTAATTAAAAACCTAAGGCAGGATTCATCTAATACCGATCCGTAGAAACGGAGATATGATTTATAGTGTGATCTATGCAAATGAAATTGCACGCAAAATTGCAGGCAAAGAATGTAGACTTAATAAAATTTGTATACAATGACTATACTTTATGTATTAATTCGTATATAGTCTCGCGCCTCTATCTCTGAAGGGGTAGACAGCACCTATGGAATGGGTCCGCAAAATATCGGCTTAGGAGTCAATTGAGCAAAAAGCCAAGCGACTTATCGGCGATGATCAACTGATCAACGGACGACTCCAAAGCTTGGGGCATCATCGTAAGGTTGCCAGTCTTTCAGTTTTCTATCGGATACATTTTGGAGAGTGTGCAGAGGAACTGCATAATCTGATTCCTCCTTACCTATTCTACCATCGGACGACCAGATAAACAGACCAGCGACACAGGTATATGGTAGATATACCACATTTACGCTCGAAGCGCTTTGCTTTCACTTTTATAATGTGTACCGCTAAGGAGTGAAACTCACTACCTAAGTCTGTGTTGCCCCATGAGTACAATCTGGGTGTCTTCAAACAGAGAGTGAATAGGCATCTTCTAGGTAAGCGTGCTCCATCGTCGATTGCATCTTCACTTAACATCAGGTGTGATCGCGGTCAAACGCAAGCCAATAAAGAATTTTAAAAAAAGGCAGAGGTGTTTGCAGCCATATATTTTATGAGTTTAGGTCCGAAGTAACAGGGGCCTATTACTACCTACCTGGCACAGCTTCAGACTCCTTATTGCTACTGAAAATTGATATAAGATAACCCAATAACACTTTGCCAGACCTGAGAATCGAAGTACGAATCCCGAGACCTCAAGCACAGAACTCGTTTTACTGCCGCTGAGCCACTAATGTGGTCCTAATTATTCCTAAATTGTCTTATAAGCAGTATTAGTATTTCATAAATTGTAAAATACTGGTATTAAGAAACAATTCGAAAAGGTAGTCATATCATCCATTGTAGAAATTAAACGTCATATAAAAATCGTAATGTTTTCTCATTTGTGATTTTTGGTTGACATCATTGATGCTATGCCAGTAACATCGCATATTAACTTCACGTAAGTGATTATATTAATAGTAGTTCGAAATTGCCACGATAATTGATGATATATTAAAATTGGATATTTTAAATGAGCACTATGAATTATGGATAATGGACGAGCCGTAGTTCATTACGCTGTCATTTACATAATCCAGTTTTAAGTATTTAGTTCATTATTATTTACTTTATAAATACTAGTTTCATTTAAAATTGTATTTTTTATTTTCCTTTTATTGCTTGATGATATGATTGTATTACTAGTTGTCATCCGTTGCCTAATACTGTCACCTATGTTGTATTCCTTGATTCAAACGTCGAACTATCTTTATTTCAATTATCAAAATGGATGAAGTAGTGACTGTCCAGTGGAAGACTAACATATACTGTAGTTTCTTTTAATGGTAAAAGGAAACATCGAGAAGAAACCTGCATGTCTGACATTTCACTATAATGTTGTATTCATCTTGTGTGAATTCTTAAACCTTTTCAAACTAAATAGAAATCCATGCCTAACAGTGGGACAGCTCAAGCCTAAAATGGATCTAGCGCTATTGGAGTGGCTGCACAGAAATATTTGATTTTGAAATGAAGAAGCATCTTCATTAGCGCAAAACGAATTGCATTCTCTACACCTCTGCTTTAGTCTTTGAAGTCCAGTTTAGTCACATCGACCGAATTTGCATTTAGAGGTGCTGTTGCTAGTGAAAATTTATTACAGAAAAATAAATTCTAGACAATATACCACAAAGGAAGTAATTTACGAGAAACAATGCGACGCAGAAATTTCTTTGGTCTATTTTGGAAAATCCTGACCATGGTGAACTTGTACATTGTATTATTCTTCTTAGTAGTTACTTGTACACAGACTCAGTAAATATTCATAGATTAGAAGTTTTATATAGATCAAAGATCATCGCAAATAAATAAGCATATTAAACATTGAATTTTAAATGTTCGATAAATTTAATAATGTGCAAGCAAATTTGTGAGAATTAATCGAACCTCTGTTACAGTTTGTGTTAATAAAACTAAGTTAACCGCAAATGGCGAGCGTGACAGGGCACTATTAAAATAAACAATAAAGCTTCAATAATGTAGTGAAGGTAAAATAATTTAGAAAATAATAATAATAATAATATTCTACCACATTCACACAACACCATCTAGCCCAAACTAAGCAGAGCTTGTACTATGGGTACTAGACAATGGATAAACATACATATACTACGTTTTTTTTTTTGTAAATATATACATATTATACATAGAAACACCCAGACCAAGACAAACATCCATGTTCATGCACACAAATGTTTGACTTGTGCGGGAATCGAACCCGCGACCTCAGGCGTGGCAGTCGGTTACACTAACCACTACGCCATCGTGGCCGACAAAATTTGGATATTTTAGGTAATATTCTTCTGTAAAATTTGGATATTTTATTCTCCAACATTTTTTTTTCTAATTTGTCAATATAATTTCAGGACGCTGTATGGATACCGACTGCTTTTTATAAACTGCTTGTACATTATCTTGCAACTACGGAAACTTTTTGATCGGGCTATAAAGAGGAATAAGGAGTGTGAGAAAATTGAAAGCCAGCGATTATACTATAAATTTCGTTTGGTCAATTTGTTCAGCGAGGCTAAGACATCTCTTAGCGCGATCTTTATCTTGCTGAAGTTAATAATAATGTACATATTCATTTAGGTCACGAAGTAACGCTTATGAACGTCGAAGTTTGTTCGTTAGTGAGCTTACTAAAGTTACTAAATTTACATTTATGTTTTTTGCTAGATTCTGGCTAAGGATGGCTTACTGCATGGACGGCGTGGTGGTTTAAATGGTCACCTCGCCTTAATTACCTCAAGGGACAAACTTTGAACCACAAATGGTATTTCCGAGTCTAGGTGTTCTTTGTGTCTGTTGTTTGAATGTTTGCCAAGTCCCCCACGACACAGGAATTATTCCTACTGTGGGAGAGAATAATAATGGCTTAGCCTATGAAAATATACCTTCTAGAAATACGCGGCCACTTTTATTAATCGCAATTCAATAATAATTTCAGTATTTCATAACTCATATGAACAAAGTATTGCAACCATTACACAGTATCTATGTATCTGTATCTATATATTAATACGAGAAGCAAAAACTTGGTACCCCTTTTTACGAAAATTGCGCGGACGGAGGAGTATGAAATTTGGCACAGTTAAAGTTTATATGGAGATGGAGGGGCGAATCCTAATATTTTTATAAAATATGCATTAGAAATATATTATATTAATGAAAAAACACTACACGCACACAACCATGCATTTGACACACGCAGTCGAATCGCGTTCGTAGTATTTCGACATTGTTCGTCTGACGTCGTACCATTCTGTGTAACTATTGTTACCTATACCTTATTTGTAAGTAATAGAGAAAAACAGAAAACAAAGTAGCAAGCTTAGGAATATTGGTCAAATTTTGACCACTAGGCGACCGCTAGCACATATAATATATCAAACTACATATTAACTAACAATGAATAGTATTGTTTGCTATTGAGCTGATATACAGATTGGAGTTTCATGAGCTAAAAAAACGTTTAGCCGATTACAAACATGAAATTCGTTGCCTATAAAATATGTTTAAAATAACAAAGATTAACACTGCAAAAAAGCAATGTTGCGCTAGAAATTTCTATCTACTCACTGAAGAGTCACAGCACGTGATGACTGCAAAACAATGGGCGAGGTATAAAGGTATGAGAACCTCCGAAACAGATACTACTCTTTCGCCGGTTACCCGGAACCCTCTTATTTACCCGAGGGAGCCGAATCATTCGCACCGTCACCACAGCATTGTTAACGGTAGGGTCTGGCATTCAAATTCGGTTTGGATCTCTTGTAGCGTGGATGTAATCTTAACTAATATTATAAATAAATGCAAACGTGCGTTTGTATTAATACCATCTATATAATATACACGGCATAAATAAACAAGGGACAGCAAAGTTATACTTAAACTTCAACTTAAGCTGAAGCATTATAATTCTCTAGATTTTGCCCGCGACTTCGCTCGCGTAAATAGGTTATGTCAATTTTCTGTTCCTCGGAAACAGTACTTTTTTCTGGATGAATAGTAAGCTTTGTCATTTCCTGTACTCCTAAAAATGTGTATGCCAAATTTCATAATGATCGATCGTGTAGCTAAGGCGTGAAAACTTAATAAACAAACTCGTTTGCATTTATAATATTAGTTAGGATTACACGCTACTAAAATCCAAACTGAATTTGAATTCCAGACTCTACCGTTAACAATGCTTTGGTGACGGTGAGAATGAATCGGCTCAGCACGGAAATAGTGCATTCGTATTTACGAATCCGTGCGCATAGTATTCTATATTATCAAAGTAATGCCATCAATAACACAGAAAACAAAATGAAAACACCATCCCATTAAATCTGTACTCATACTCCAACGTGAATCCCGAATCGAATCAAACCGCATCATTGTCATACTTTCTCGTTTACAAGACCTAACGTCCCAAACAAACCATAATAGTTTTTAAAGTAATACGAGCATAAGGCTTGTAACATCAGTGTAAGTGGCCTAACGACAGTAATATCCTCCCATATTACCCGTCAGCAGCGGATATGAAAGTTTTCATAACCACTTACGCAAGTATTTAGAGAAGGTCCACTTAATTATTTAAACATAATGTTTGACCTCTGAACGTGGCCTGTGAATGTGGAGAACTTTAATTATCTCGATTCCAACCCTCGTTTTAACGATCCCCAAGTGCGTAATTGCTTACGTAAGGGTGGGATCAACGTAGTGACTGAAAAAGGCTAGTTTTCGGAATTAGGGACAGAGCGAGGAAGCGAGTGTTTAGGTACATGTTTAATTAGTAGCCAAGAAATATGGAGTATAAAGTTGTTTTGAGGAATTATAGACGTACTTTATGTTTATTTCTGACGTAACTTTGACCTTACTGCTCTCCTATTTACTGCGTTATGTTTGAACCGGCACATAGTTCTAACAATGAAATACAAGTCATGTACAACTTTACTCAAACTAGTATTGTATGGACAAATATGATAAATGGTCCATACACCAAGGATGATGAAATGATAGACATAAGTTAACTTGTTAGAACTTTTATTATCTCATAATATTGTCTTCTGTTTACGCGAATGTTATTCATTAAAATTAAACTACTATATACGGATTTTATCGCGTTGTTTATTTGACACTTTATTACAAAATTTTGAAAACTGTTACACTACTATTACTATTAAACTTTACTAATTTTTAAGCTAATTAAATTATTGAAACTATTAAAATTATTTATACTATTACTATACTATTATTCTATTTATATTTATGTTTACACTTTCCCCGACGTTTCGGTTGCTTTTCAGCAGCCATAGTCACGGGAGACTAAGATGGTAGTTTTCTCAATGTTCCAGTGTAGTTATTTCAAAGTACCCGAACATAATTTGATCATGAGTGTTTCTATTTATTATCTCTACCAAAGTAATGTTAAAATATAATATATCTAATACTATATTATTGCTATATGATATGTGTTCCGATCAATGACACACTTAGGTCAACCGATTGAGTACGATGTTTGTTAGGTACTAATTGACTTTATATAATTATGTATAAAGAAAACAAATGGCAGGTGTCGGCATAATGCTGACACCGCGATGTACGGGTGATTTGCCCGTACCAGTATGATATGACTTATAATTTAACCTGGTTTATAGCTATGATACTGATATATCACATAAATACAGATATATTAGCGAAACAATGTTATCGAAAAACGAAAGAAAAGTTATGTCCAGCAGTGGACTGCGAAAAACCGATCGATTTATTCAAACAATGTTCTACTATCCGACAGTTACACGTATTTTTTTTACATGTGAGGTTGTTAACCGTGATTTTATTTAATTTGGATATAAATGAAAGGTGTTTTGGAAAAACAACCAATGTCACTTTGATCAAATTTTACAGGAAATGAATAAAACTTCATAAAATGGATATCTTGGAAAAATTACTACTTTTGAACTTTAAATTAATTTAAGTACATGAAAATATATATTGTAGTATAAATAATCTATAATGACAACTACTGTCAAGCGAGATGCTATTTTTTTTTAAAACAGCCGTTGTCCACGGGCTATGGTTCTTTTTGCCAGAAACATTATGGACATTGGTTGTACTTCCAGAAACACTCTAACTTTGGAGCTAAATTTTATATGAACGTTGGCTGTTTTTGCAATTTCTCTCAATGACAGATTATAGTACGAACTCTGAAGAATCAATATCAATAATCAAAAAATGTGACATTGGTTGTGTGCCTAATTGATTGATTGCCCGCACCGCGATATAATTCCATGTACCTACCTATTATGTATTACTACTTGCGGCATAATGATGTAGGTATTTATTGCATGATGACTCTTCTATGTCAACCATGATGGAAAACAACACAAAATTATGTGATATATAATTGCGGCTATTTATTTACACGGAAAACCAATACTTTTTGACAACTATGATACGGCCATTTGTAGATTTAATGAATATTAAAGGCCATATTTTTATGTTCGCACCGTACCGGAATGTTGCCATTGTCTTTCTTTTAGGGTAGTGTGTTTGACAGCAACTGTATTATGCGAATATTAGAATCGATTAGTAATGCCATACGCTTTCAAAATTTGAATTTTCTCAGCTCAATGAGAACGGTAGAAATGTAAACGTTGTCTAATTTATTTAGTCACCATCTTGGCGCGGCGCTCAACGACTATAGGATCTATTAAAAAACTTGGATAAAATATTTTATTAACTTGAATATAATTATGTATATAGAATGAAGCAAAAGAGATATTTTTACTATACATTTTAAGAAAACTCATAGCTATTAAAGTAATAAATAGAACAATATGAAAAGGAAGGCCAATTACAAGTTTTCATTTATAGATACTTATATGACTAAAAAAAATAATTACATACGTAAAACCTATTGACATGATAAACGAAAACAATCTATAGAGACTAGACAGAGAGATCTTTTCAAAGACAGTCCCACTCTTTGAAAAGATTGACACAAAGAACACAAAACTTAGATTCAATGCAACTATTTAAAAATCTCTATATTTATCTATATATTAATACGTGAAGCAAAAACCTTGTACCCCTTTTTACGAAAATTTCGCGGACGGAGGAGTATGAAATTTGGCACAGTTAAAGTTTATATGGAGAAGGAGGGGCGAATCCTAATATTTATATAAAATATGCATTAGAAATACATTAAATTAATGAAAAAACATTACACGCACACAACCATGCATTTGACACACTCAGTCGAAGCGCGTAACTATGGCTATAAATATGTATATAATGACAATATATCAGCAATATCTTACAAGCAAACTTTGGTCGAATTTCGAGCACTAGGCGACCGCTAGTAGTAATAATTATGTGGGCAACTAATCTCTAAATTCCTGTTGTCACTCTTGTACTTACAAATATGATTTAATATTTATGTTAAAATAAATTAAACAGCATTTATTACCAGCTGTCCCGTGGTATCACGTTTATAATGAACATAATGTTGCCTTTGTTACTTCTGCGTAAATAAGCCTTCCAGTGGTGACATAATCTTAAAATAAATCATATGTTTATCAGTATCTGTAATAACTGGATTTTGCCGGTGGCTTCGCTCGCGTAATTGTACGTTATGTCAATTTTCAATCTCTCGGGAACAGTACTTTCTTTTTCTAGACAAAAGGTACCCTATGTTCTTTTCTGTTCCCCTGACGTGTATGCAAAATTGCATGATGATCGGTCGAGTAGTTAAGGCGTGAAAGCGTAACAAATAAACAAACAAACTCACATTCGCAATAATAATATTAGTACCTAAGGATTTTTACGCCTGTAGGTTTACACAGTTATGAATCACATACAGATTTCGCCAGGTATGGCTTGAGGGGCCCATATAATATGGGGCGAGACTAGTGTGGTCTAACGGATAAAATTACCTTCTTAACCTAAATTTATTACATAACTTATGTAACTTAAATCAAATAACGCTTTCGCCGACCCGGGAACCAAAATCGAGACTAGATCTTGTGCACAGCAGTCACATTCACTTTTGCTCATAGCTTTTGCTACGCCACCAGCACAGACATTAAGATATATGACAAATATTAGTAAACACATTCAATGCCGTGCCGGTCACAAATGATCGCGAGCATACATTTTCTATTGTATCTACTATAGGGCATTTAATGTTTTCAGCGTCTTCATACTTTGGAACAACTAGAAATACTTTATTTATTTGGAATAACAAACAGTTACACATTATGTCCTTATTTCTAATTTTAAATAAAGTTTGATTAAATGAGCAACCCACAACGTTATTCACAGCTTACATAATTATAAATTTTTGTCAATTTTGCAAAAATCAAACAAAATATTAATAAAAATTTTGAATTTTACACAATATTTCTTACATTTTTAACTCAGTTTCTTCAATGGCTCTTTTTAATGTATTGTGAAATTTACTAGCAGGCCTACTGAATACATCCAGTTTAGTGAAAAATTCATTGTATTTTCTACATATTATAATATAATAATGTCCTCCAGACCGATTTTCGGTTACGGCGGCCAATCTAAACGGAGACCGGCCATCTGCGCAGGAGATATTACAGTGCACAAGTATGTGCGCAAGCACAAGTGCACTCTCTGTTCCCTAACTCTCATGATCCGATGGGACGGATAATCCGACACGACCGGAGAGAAATCAGGCGCAGGACCTACGGCTTTACGTGCTTTCCGAGGCACGGGGGTGTCTAACACCGCCAACTTCCTAACTCCGGGCTCGTATTGAAATTTCTTAATAGAAAAACCCAATACCTTTTTGTTGGCCCGACCCGGGATTCGAACCCGAGACCTCATGCACAGCAGTCGCATTCACTACATATACGTCGTGTAGGTCGCAGAATACTAACTAACTAGAAATACTTTACCATTTAAGCTATGTAGCTGATTGTAGTCTTACTCTAGAAGCAGTATTTCTAGTACATAATATTGTCTGTGTGTTACGAAAACCTAATTCCACATGATTAATAGTAATGAGACTGCGAGTTCAGTTGATCAACTTGTGAAGCGTCTGATGTGTAACACATTAATGTTGGTAGTTTTAATGACTAATCGGCTGAAGCTTGTTAAGCTGTCCTACTAACTACATCAAAATAAATAATAGATTCACTAGATTGAGTTCGCGCGGTTTTATCTATGTTAGTTTTGGAAGTGTTATTCTATTTAAGTACAAGACATCAGTGCCGTTTGAAGTTATTCTAGCAACGCTACATTTTTACATACATATTAGCGGTCGCGTAGTGGTCCAAATTCGACCAAAACTCCTAAGTTTGCTAGTTTGTTTTCTGTTTTTCTTTATTACATATTAATAAGGTACTATATTTATTGTAATAAAACAAACTCGTTACAACGTCTGATGTCCGCGTCGTAAGAATTGTACGACATCAGACGAACAATGCCGAAATACTACGAACGCGCTTCGACTGCGTGTGTCAAATGCATGGTTGTGTGCGTGTAGTGTTTTTGAAGTGAAACTTCTTTATCGACGTATGGGAGAAATTTTGTAGCAGTGTAAAAAAAAATCGTCACGTTTTTCGGTTACGCGCCATGTTGCTTTTTTATCAAAGTTTAGTATAGTGACGTAAAGAATATAATGTAATATATTTATAATAATAACAACAATATGTTAGTTTTGAAGTTTGGTTTGAAATAAGAATAACAATATATTAATTTGAAAGTGATAAAATAAAAAGACTTATTCCAATTTAAGTGAATTTACAAGAAAAGTGAGAGTGATTATATATTTCGTTTTATAAATTCAACACGTATGAGCATGATTTTAATATTTATTTGAGGTTAACCTCACTTTTTGATTGTAAGTATCAGTGAATGTATATAAATCTGTTAAAATTAGCAAGTATTACTAAATATGACTGTAAATCTAGTGAACATTATTAATTCTAAAAACAATAAAAAATATAAATTAAATAATAATTTAAAAATAAAACAAAACACGATTAGAAAATAAAAATATGTATACGTACATCTTTTTTAATTATTCGTTTTTAATGATTTATTTATTCATTTTTAATTTTATAAAATCGTTGCATTTCTACAAGATTAACTGTCATCATATAATTGTATTACTTTGAAAAGATAATTCCAATTATTTATTCATAACTTGTGTAATTTATTAAGTCATTAAATATCTGCTTTGCATTATTTTTATTAAGTTATGAAATAAATATTAATATTAAAGTTAATTAAATAATTTTTGTTAACTAATTAACTAATTTATTTATTTATTTATTTATTTATTTAGGATCTCCAACGAAGAATGTACACTGCAAATTACAAAAATACTCACTTAAGGATAAGGTATGTGTACTCCTTCAATTATAGGAGACCACAGCATGCAATTAAAGATAAACTTACAAACTAAGATAACAGATAACACAATTTAGAATACATATTTATAAGCAAAACAGAAATAAATTAAAATTTTAAATTTAAGTATTTTGGTATATTTATAATGACAAAAATATTGTAACACTAAATGTTACAGGTATTCATTAAGATGCTTCTTAAATTTACACAAAGGTTCACAAATATCAATTTCGTGTGTCTTTGATAGGTTATTGTACTGCCTACAGAGTCTTGGTACAGTAGCATAGTGACCGAGATTTGTTTTTGAGGTGGGTACGTCAAAGAAGTTGTACGTATTCTTCCGGGGTATTCGAGAGGGAATCTTAATAATTAGAGAACTTAGTATTTGATTGCAATCTATGGCGCCATTTATTATCTTGTGTAAGAAGATATAGTCTAATTTTTCCCTACGGCTTTCAAGCGTTTTCATATTATATTGTTTCAACCTATCGGAGTAACTTGTGCATGATCTCGCTATATGATCGCCGTAACAAAGATGATATAGAAAGCGCTTCTGTATACTTTCCAAACGATTTTTGTACACATCATAATGTGGACTCCAAATTACAGAGCCATATTCAAGTATCGGCCGAACTAAAGTGTTAAAAAGTTTTATCTTTGTGGATGATTTTTTGAAATCCTTGCCATTACGTGTAACAAACCCTAATACTTTGAAACCACGCGCAACAGTATTCAATATGTGTACGTCATATTTCAGTGCACTATCTAGTTGAACTCCAAGATCGCGAATTATATTAACTTTTTTTATTTGAACTCCTTCTATATAGTAGGTATTATTAATAACAGTTTTATTTCGGGTAAATTTTATATGGTAACATTTTTTAGTATTTAACTGCATTTTATTTAATTTGCACCAATCTGTTAGACTATTTATATCGTCTTGTAGTTTTTTGATATCTTCATCCCCTTGGATGGGCATCATGAGCTTAAGATCGTCAGCAAATAAGTAAAAATTGGAATGTTTGAAATTGTAGACAATATCATTAATAAACACGTTAAATAAAATTGGTCCAAGATGTGATCCTTGAGGTATTCCAGAGGTTGCTTTATAGTCAGTAGAACAGAAACCATTTATCACTACCTTAGATGATCTATTATCTAGATATGATTTAAGCAATTTAGTTAAAGCTCCATCTATGCCAATTGATTCCAGTTTTTCAACAAGGCGGCAGTGATCCACTTTGTCAAATGCTTTGCTAAAATCTGTATAAATTGCATCTACTGGAATTCGGTTGTCAAGGTATTTTGATATAGTTGATGTGAAACATAATAAATTTGTATTTGTGGATCTTGATTTAACGAATCCGTGTTGGTGTTCAGTAATATGTTGCTTTAAATACCAACTCAGGCGCTTGCTGATCAGTTTTTCGAATACCTTGGCAAACGTAACCAGTATTGATATTGGCCTATAGTTTGAGATCAAATGCTTTTCACCGGATTTAAATATTGGTATGACTAAAGCTTCTTTCCATTTAGTCGGGAATATCCCCTCATAAACAGATTTATTAAATATGAGTTTAAGAGGATAAGCGAGTGCTTTTGCGCAACGTTTTATAAAAAATGGAGGGATACCGTCACTGCCTGCTCCCTTCGTATCATCTAGCGATTTTAAGTTATTATATATTTCATTATTATCAAATGTAAATTCTCCAAGAGTACTGGTTGTAGTTAAAATATTTTTAGGTGTGGGATTTTCACTACTTGACGTATTGAAAACTGCAGCGAAGTTGTCTCTAAATAAGTTACATACGTCTACACCATTCACCGCTACTCTGTCTTCATGGTGCATTTGTGCTGGATATGTACTACTAGATTTCCTCTTACTTTTTATGAATGACCAAAATATTTTAGGATTTTTGGTTATGCCACTTTCTATTTTATTAATATATTCTTTGTAGCATGTAAGTCGGAGGGAATTACAGTCATCCCTTAACCTCTCAAAAGATAAAAGGTCTAATGGGTTTTTATATTTTTTAAAGCGAACATGATATTTATATTTCTCTCTATGCAGTCGTATAAGGCCAGGAGTGTACCATGGTGGATATTTTCTTACATTTGACTTCTTTATGGGAATAGTTAGTAATATAACACGTTGTAATATCTCATAGAATATGTCAATCATGTCGTTCGGTGAATCACATGCGTGAAATTCAGACTCCCAATTTACTGCTAACAATTCGTTTAAAACTTTATTATAGTCTGCTTTAAAAAAGTCGGGTTTTAGTAAAATTTTAGATTCTAATCGATGCTCGGGTAGTACTGGTATACAAAGTTCTAACGGCGGGTGTAAGGGGTCTTCTTTAGATAAACTGTGAGTGCTCCGCTTTAAGTTTTCTACAGGTGTATTACTCAATATGAGATCTAAAGTTTTGAGTTTACTATTTAAAATATTATTATATTGGTTTAACGAATTGAGAGACATGAAATCAATAAATATAGCGGAACGGTTTGAATTATTACATTCTGGGTATAAATGGTCATCCTTTGAAACCCATGAGATGTCGTTAAGGTTAAAATCGCCTAATATTATGATGTGTTTGTGTTTTTCTGCAATGTGTTGAACATTATTTGTATATAATGATAATGAATCGGAATTAACTGGTGGTGGCAAGTATAATCCGCCAATGAATATTGTATCTATACTATGTTTTGTGTTATTTAGAACTACACTTACCCATAAGTCCTCCAGCTCCGATTCAAAGCATGTAAGTCTACAAGACTTGAAGTGTTTCGAGACGGCTATCAATACTCCACCCCCGTAATTAATGTCGTAAAGAAGTTTCACTTCTTACCTGTGTACTCTGGTACACACACACATTTTTTTTCATTAATTTAATGTATTTCTAATGCATATTTTATAAAAATATTAGGATTTGCCCCTCCTTCTCCATATAAACTTTAACTGTGCCACATTTCATACTCCTCCGTCCGCGCAATTTTCGTAAAAAGGGGTACAAAGTATTTGCTTCACGTATTAATATATAGAATATTCGAGTATGAGGAAGTAATTATGGCGTAAATCTTATCATTCTGCTGATCGTGTTCAGCAGTGGGACAGTTAATAAGCAGGGCTGATAATATAATAATTAATTTTATAAATGCAAATGTGAGTTTGTTTGTTACGCTTTCACGCCATAACTACTCAACCATACTTAATATGAAATTTTGCATACACGTTATCAGGGGTACAGAAAAGGACATTGGGTGCCTTCCATCCAGAGTTTTTAAATAGAAATTGACGCGAGCGAAACCTTTGGCAAAATTTGGTTATTAGATTAATATCAAGTTTGAGCAATTGTTTCAATGACAGAATTGTATTACACCTTATATATATATTTATATAATACATACTGTACGGAATTCATGTTCTCTTGAAAGCAGGTATGGCGTTCTACAATGGTTCGATTATCGACACTTGTATTCGAATATGATGCGGTGATAATGAATGAATCAATATTCCAATGCATTATTCTACAATCTCAGAATGTATCGATTACTTTTAATGCCGATCGCGCATTGCTAAATTCATTCATAATTATTATTTAACGACATGAATTAGGTATATGGATCCTGTTATAACATTGAGTACTAAGATAATAATGATCATTCATAGTAACAATAAGATGCATCGAGAACTTAATACGAAATATTATGTTATTAAAACCAGTTTTTAGAGAAGAAATAAAAGTTATTAAAAATCTACAATATGTCCTGAAAGAATAAAGTTGATTATGCATTTTACAGACATAATTTTAATGTCTTTATATTTATATTATAATACGAAGTATCCCCGTGACTATAACTACTGGAAAACAATCGTAATGGCTGAGAAAGGTATCTTGTAAATTTCGTCTGAAAAACAATTTTATCTGCAGCTTAGAACTCTTAAAACCAGATAAGAGATGAATCAAATCACAAACAAAGCAAGAATTCTCTTAATACCCCAGTGTCACTGCAAACGACAATATTTTAAAACATAATAGAATAGTACTGTCCAGTCTTTATGAACCCTCCTCTTTGGACTATGGGTTATGGTATTTGTCCGCCTCTTCTTATTCCGGGTGTGTAGTAACCCTGGCTATTTATTCAGATTAGGGCAATGATTTTGACTTTTCTTTGGAATAATAAGCTGTATTGTTCTCATGTCGATGTAATGAACCGTTAGTAATATTTATTACAATTTGTTGGGTGTAAATTTTGACTGCAGGCGTTTTAAGCACAAATGGTAGGAGTGGCAAATTTGGGTGTTATCGCCAAACACAGCTGTCTTGATTTAACTTAATAAGGTATAATGAGAGCAAACTGCCTCATTAGTCTAATGACAAAAGCATATACCCAAACGCGACGCCCAATTTTCAGCTTTCAGATTACTGCGTCGCAAACACGCAAATTTATTAGTAGCAAGTAACACGGAGTAAAAATCTTTGTCTAATAGATGGCTGAAAACTCGCCTATTTACGATTAAAAAATAATAATTTAAATATGCGTCTCATATATTTTAAAGTAGTTATAAGTGTGATGCTCTTTAAATGATAAGCGTAAATATATAATAGTTTGCTCGAAAATGTTTGCTTATCATCCCAACATGTTTCGAGTCGATGAATCGGCAACCATTGCAGATTATTCGTTTACGGCACGAACGAACCGGCTAGATGAAGTACCAGTCCCTTATAGGGAATTGGCGTAAAGAGAAGAGTAAGTTAGAGTTATCATTTTACTGCAAATTTCCTGATAATTATGAGTTTTGTAAGCTCATCTACTAAGTAACTGCTATTTCCTTTCTTTTCATTCCATCTCCATCTCTGTTGCCTAGTATAGGACGCGCAAGTGACAGGTTACGATAATTACATATAATAGCTTGTAATTAGACGGACTGTATGTTTATTTGTCAAGTTTATCATATAATAATATATACACAGACAGCTTGTCGCATACATTTTCAAAGTGATAAATGTTTTGCCGCGTACTTTCATCGATTGTCCGCCAAAAGCGGTGACATGCAAAAACTTTTTTCATTGAAATGAAAAACAATCGATATTGTAAAAAGTTGCGCGTAAATCCTGAACATCATTACGTGAAGTTACACTTGAGGCCAACGCGAAGTGTAAATATCAAATGCGACACACTAACCGTAGCTATGCCAAATCTCTCCTCGATATCAGTTGCTTATTCAATCGGCGCGATTTGAGCTAGCGAGCGAAAATACAGTTGGGTGCACTGAACAATTTACAATTCACTTGTCGCCCGCCTCTCTGCAGGGGACAATGGAAGTGTGTGATTTGAGGTTTGATTTTAGTCTAGCGCCAGCTTGGCTCGCATTGTGAAACGATTTTGGTGACTGGACACTTTTTTCGGCCGCATTTTGATTAGGTTTTTGTTCGCTGATTGGAATAATGGGTTAAACTGGTTTTGTGGGTTGAGTTGCAATTTTAGTTTTTGTGCATTAAGATATTGTAGATGAAATAGTTACTTTACAGTTGACGTGAAAGTTTTGAGCTACAATTTTCGACATAAGGCGTTTTACGACTTGATAAAACAACCTGATTATATGTTATAAAGCTGAAGAGTTTGTTTGAACACTATAATATCAGGAACTACCCAGTTCAACCTTTTGGCCCGTTTATGAAAAAAGCTTATAACATTACGCTACTATTCATGGGGGTAGTGTACGTAGGTAGCTGCAATCATGCCTAAATATTATTTAATGTAGATTATATTAAAGAAAATCGACGTGAACCGTAAACTAATTAGTAAGCAGTATAATATTCTTGCCATTATAACATTAGTGCGGGTAATCAAACCATGCTTATGGCTGTGGATATTAATCCATTTTCAATTAATACACGATTGATTAAATCTAACTGCGCTATTAATTACATAAACTTGCGGAACTGACGTCGTAGGAACGAGATCCTGGAATTATAACATTAATTGTTACGTAGATGCAAATACTTATCGATACTGGTCATGATTAATTATAACGTTTTCTGACTTTCGCGACTTGTACACATACTTAATATTAGATTATATTAGACATCGGGTCCTAATCGCGTTTAATTATTATTATTAAATACTTATTAATTTACCGACGTTTCGACCGTTTTGGTTTTGTGGGAACTCAGCGGTGCATTTGTAAAGTACAGAGTACCTAATTATTCTTACTTGGTTTACTAACAAACTGAGGCATCGACGAACACGCTGCTTAACTCACACTTGTCAACCTGTGACTACGATCGACGTAATTCGGTCGAGACGTCGGGAAATAAATTTAGTGCAACGTAGCTAACGTAAGGTATAATCGCTTGCAATAAAAGGTAGGTATCAGTCGCACGATGCCGACCTTATGTAAAAGGAATAAAAGTGGGATAAAAGGAAAGGAATGGTAGCGGTAAGTATGTAGGCCTTCTTCACCTGTTGAAATTCTGTAATAGTATCACTAGTCTGAAACACGATGGTTCTTTTTTTTATGTTGTCAAACGAGCGGACGGATCGCCTGATGGTAAATTTAAAATTTGCCCCCCTCCCAGCAGGGGAGAAGGTTGGGCCTCCGGTACCCTCACTCACTCAACGCAAGCGCTATTTCACGCCGGTTTTCTGTGAGGCCGTGGTATCACTCCGGTCGAGCCGGCCCATTCCGGTCAAGCTTTCTTCTTCGTACCGTCACTTTTGACATCAGTGGGCTTATAGTACCAGATACACTACTATATATTATATCTCATGTACAATTTTTTATGAAATATTTTTAATTCAAGCTTTATCGTGTGCATGCATGATGCAGCAGTTTAAATGGTCGCCTCGCTATACTACTGGTAGTGCGCCGAGTGTCAATGCCCACACAGGACAAACATATGGACATATGACAAACATATGGACAAACAGTTGTGATCAGTTGTGCTAATTCTGGGCGCTTGTCATATCCGTTGTTTCAATGTTTTTAAAGTCCTCTGCAACACAGAAATAAAGAGGGGTGTGTGGGAGAACGATCTAAAAAAGAAAAATTTTGGCCAGTCTTTGGGGACTGCCGATAGAAGTGAAAACTTTATTCCTTGATCATAAACACTCTTTTATAAACCAAAAAACAAAAAAGGGGCAGGTCGGATGCTAGTTCCTGATACTCTCTTAGGGATTATTAAGGTGGTCAAAATTTCGTTATTTTTTGCATAGCACGCACCATTTATGAGATATTGTTAATATTCTAAAAAAAATTATAAAGCGTGGAAGCGTGACGATGACGCGAGTTCCATGATTTTTGTTCACCCAAGAAGTACTCAACGCGCCTAAAGAAATGTTCACTTCAAAAATCTCGCAACTGTATTAAGCAATGGAAAAATAACAAACCAAATGAATTATGCCCGAATAAGAAGATTCATATCATTACACAGATTTCAGCTTATGATCTCTTACCGATGATATATTATAATTATCATCTGAACTGAATCAATCTGCTGCCGAAACCCCTCGAGTTATTACATCCCGGTCCGCCACAGGGACATCCCTCTTAATCCCTAATTACACGAATCCTGACGGAATATTATAACGTAATCGAAGATAAGGACAACTACAAAAGAGAATGCTTAGTTGGTACCCATAAAAGGCGGGTCTGATTAATGGTTTTTCGTCTGCGACCGTCCTTTGTTAATCAAGTATATAGTCGGACACCGCCTAAATTAATTTCTAGACAAGCGCTGAAAGGACAATGCTGAAAATAGTTTTTGTCACTACACTGTTTACTGCACAGAGGACAGAAAACAGCGAGCCACAATTTAATCTTTATATATAAAATGGTGTTTTCTAGCAGAATTTTATAAAATCCTTCTAATGTACAGACTTTTTGATCTGTACAGCTTTATTTTTTACTAGCTGACCCGCGCAACTTCGTCTGCTTCACATAAGAGAATTTTCCTAGTTTTTGCAATATTTTTCATTTATGCTCCGCTCCTATTGGTAGTAGCGTGATGTAATATAGCCTATAGCCTTCCTCTATAAATGGGCTATCCAACACTGAAATATTTTTCTAATTTTTACCCGTAGTTCCTTAGATTACCGCGTTCAACCAAACAAACAAAATGTGAGTGAAGTCGGCACGTGAGCGCCCCCGCCTTTTTATAAATGCAGCGGATGGCCGTTTCGCGCGTTAAACAACAATCAACCGTATAGCCGTACCCATACTGGCGCGGCGAGATTTGGAAGTTTTATTTCATCTATATCTTGTGTGTTTATTAACCGATTCCTATATTTTCTTTTATAATATAAATATTAAAGTGTACTTTTTGAATATGGGAGTTTGATAAAGATATATCTATGTGAAATACAATATATTTATGTATTTTAATACACTTTGAAGAAATGCCTAACGATTAAACACGTTATTGTGGCTAATTTATAAAAGATAGATATATACTATTAAGGACTTTTTTGTAGATCTTTTGAAGACCATCATCTTTGTAATACATACTTTTGGTGTATGATCAACGTATGCGAGGATAAGAGCTCGAAAGCGCATTTTCGTCCGACTTGCTTCAAATTTATCGTCACTGCTCAGTTCCTATGTGTCTTAGCGTTATGTTATATAGCCTATAACCTGCCCAGGAGTATGGACTACAATCGTGCCAAGTTTGGTTAAAATCCCTTCAGTAGTTTTTGACCCATGCGTGCACATACAGACAGACAGACAGACAGACAAAAAATTTACTGATTGCATTTTTGTCATCAGTATCGGTCACCATTCATCCTCCAATATTAATTTTGAATATATATTCAATGTACAGAATTGACCTCTCTACAGTTTTATTATAAGTATAGATATGTAGTTTAGTATAGATTTGCTTTCAAGGCACCCAATTGTCTTTGTTAATGATTTTTAACTAATTGTAATTACATTTTACCAAGGAGAATAACATTGATATATCTCAGAAAGACAAATTTGACAAAGGGCTTTATCGAGCAATATTACTTGCCTTACACAACGCAAATTCATAAATCAGACCAAATTGAACAGCGATTAAAACAAGACAGAGCGTGGGTCACAATGAAACATAATTTATTGGCACCTACAACTTTTGTTCAGTACATGCTTGTGATAATTTTTCATTTAAATATATGTTATTGATCGTTGATATCGCTGTGCCTTACCATTCTAAAATAAAAGATGTCGTAGTGGTTAGTGTAACCGACTGCCACGCTTGAGGTCGCGAGTTTGATTTCTGCACAAGTCAACATTTGTGTGCATGAACATGGATGTTTGTCTTGGTCTGGGTGTTTCTATGTATAATATGTATGTATTCACAAACAAAAAAGTATATATGTATGTTTATCCATTGTCTAGTACCCATAGTACAAGCTCTGCTTAGTTTGGGCTAGATGGTGTTGTGTGTATGTGGTAGAATATATTATTATTATTATATGGGGATTGTTTCAATACTCGGCTGCGCCGGTAACCGGTGTTTTAATGACGGTTACGGGTTGACACCAAGTAGCCGCCATCTAAGATATAATAAGAGAGTGTTGTTCTGTATGATGCGGTTCGGTCTCATCACTCTGCATACATTTTCGTACTATTCTACATGTGTTTAATATAGCTGCTTTTTGAATGTTAATATAGGTATTTGGTGTTAGGTCGAGCAATTTAAGACTATGGTGTAAATATTTTGGGATTACCCCGGTGGTCGATATTACAATCGACACAATGTAAACTTTGTTGACTTTCCAAATTCTTGTTATTTCTTCTATCAGTTCTGTGTATTTGTTAATTTTTTAAGAGGTTTTGGGTATTCGGTACTGCTATGTCAATGATGTGTGCTGTGTTTTGTGATTTGTTGTGTATTGTGATATATTTATTATTATTATTACATTATTTTACGTCATAATATTATATATTATACGTTATCTGTCGTTATGGCACACACACAGTAACTACGAAGCGGCATTTGTAGATTTCATACTGTATCCTTTAGACTCTGGCAAATGGCTAATAGTCAACATACAAACATAGGCTCAAGGCTATGTCTCCGAAAGAGAAGGAAGAGTTATATTGCACTTACATTTCTCCAGCTAAGGTATGTAGGTACTAATAGGGAGTGCGTAATAGGAAGCGAAATTGCCATTTACTAGACACAGCCCCAGACTACTTTGCTACTGAATTTTTTTGTAAGTGAAAGCTTCTTTAGACTCGTTGAGCACTTCTTGGGTGAACAAAAACCATGGAACTCGCGTCATCGTCACGCTTCCACGCTTTCCATTTTTTAATTATTTTAGAATATTAACAATATCTCAGAAATGGTGCGTCCTACGCAAAAAATAACGAAATTTTGACCCTCTTAATAAACCCTAAGAGAATACCAGGAACTAGCATCCGACCCACCCCTTTTTTTTTAGTTTAAACTTCTTTAGGCGCGTTGAACACTTCTTGGGTGAACAAAAATCATGGAACTCGCGTCATCGTCACCGAACGCTTTCCATTTTGGAATTATTTTTGGTTTATAAAGAAGTGTTTATGATCAAGGATTAAAGTTTTCACTTCTATCGGCAGTCCCCAAAGACTGCCCTAATTTTTTAAAGAATTGTACCCTAATAACACTTTGCGCTGGATACCGAAATTCTGGATTCACCTAGTTTGGTAACAGAAGCTGTATGTAGTAAATTTTTAACAATTTGTATGTCTGTATGTGACAATAAAATTATTATTATTTGTTTCTCTTTCACGGCCCTTTGGGGGCTAACACGGGGACATGGGTCCAATATGAGCAATAAAATTATTATTACTTTGCATGAGCTGGGAATCGACGCCAATACCTAAACCCAGCAATTACATACTATCTCGTTATGTGAGTAGCTCATGGCTAACATTTGCAATTTATTTACATTTATACATAAGTAATCGTATCAGCATTGCCATAAATGTTCCCACTAGGCTTACTAAGCGGTGGTCAGTTTCATTTGCATGCCGCAAAACCAATCAATCAAAACATCGATCAAACGGTTGCACGTGACAAAAAATACGTCACGACTGTGTGGAACAGTTGCGCGTAACTTAGCATGTGTGTGTGTAGCAAGAACTGTAGCACGACTCATGCAACCAATTGTGTTAGAATGAGACAGTAGCAAATTTTTTACACCATTCGTTAGACTACCACGCAGATGTCTCGAGTTCGATCCCAAGGCGCGCATCTCTGACTTTAAAGTTATGTGCGTATTAAATAGTTAATAATCGCTTGTTTAATCGGTGAAGGAAAATGTGCATGTCTGAGAGTTCTTCATAATATTCTCAAAGATATGTGAAGTCTGCCAATCTGCACTGGGCCAGAGTGGTGGACTATGGTCTAATTCTTTTCAAACTGAGAAGAAGCCAGTGCCCAGCAGTGGGACAGTTTAATACAGGGCTGATATTATTATATACATTGGCCCAATGGTTCGAATTCATCATCACCTTGACAGGATCTACCTATAGATATATAGGTTTTTCTTTATATAATATATATAAAGAAAAACCATTGTACGATTTTAAAACGGCTTATGTTTAACTTATCACCAGATATAGTAAAATATAACAGTCAAAATTATAAATGATCACCAAATTGCAGCAAAATATATTTAAAGAGATCAAAATAAGTCGACGGAGCCCCGCTTCGCGGGCTCCAATTTTTCGGTGGGTTTAAGATGGAACCTAACATAACCCAACCCTTTTGAGACGGAATACAGTGATTTGAGGCGTATAGGTGCTCGTTATGATATATTTTAGTAGGCATATTTTGCTGCGCAATTAGTATTTTTGGTGGTCATTATATTTAATCCCTTTTAAAACATATTGCGTGTACGGAGGAGTATCTGATAAGGCATAGTCAACATTTATATGAAGAAGGAATGGAGTCAAAAAAATAACGCGGTGGATTTTTAGCTGCATTTTGATCACATATCGCTATAATAGCCTATAGTACTACTGGATAAAGCAGCTTTATAATAGATTTAAAATTATTAGAATCGGTTTAATAGTTCCTGAGTTTACCGATTACAAACAAACAAAGCTTTCGTCGGTATAATATTATATACTATATCTTCTTCTCCCTAGCCTTTATTATTCCCAAGTCCCTTGGCGTCGGCTTTCTAATCTAACCGGATTTGACTGGATATCAGTTTTTACACGGAGCGACTGCCATCTGATCTCCGCAACCCGAAGGCTAACGATATCCTAAGACTAGACTAGTCTCAGGATATTAGAGGGCACTGACTTCCTAATAACGACTGCCATAGATGTTCATGGTAGCCGGGACCGACGGCTTAACGTGCTCTCCGAGGCACGGAGCAGGCGATAATTATTGTCAATCAATACGCACATAATTTCGAAAAGTCATATAACTGCCGAAAGTCAGAGGTGCGCGAAATTTATATATAAGATATAAATAATAATCGCGTTGCGAAAAAGTCAAAAGATACGTCAAATTAGTTCAACAGAAATAACGAACAAGCGAATCGCTTTTTACATCATATTATCGAAAAATAATTGATGTTAATGTGATGCATATCCTCAAGTTCTAAGTCTGCGGTACTACTACCACCGTGACGACGTTACCCAGATTCCGAGTCCTGGAAGTGTTCCAAACTAGAAGGCGCAGATAGATCGCGCATTCTTCACTAACAACGCATTAGCATACCAACGCGTGAACCGACTTAAGTCAGGCTTGCATCCGTATGAATATGCAACAAATGGCAAGAGTAAGAGACGATGTTAACTTTGTACCAAATGAGGCACATTCTGAATTTGTTAGCGGTTAAGTTCCATGTGCAGGGAACAAGTATTGTTGCAACTTTGAATATATTCTTCGTTCTACGGTGGAATTAAGAAAATTCTGTTGAATGAAAGGATTTATACAAGGTTACCATATTCAATATTGCACAGGCGATAGACAAGTAAAACACAAAAGAGTTATATTGGACGTAGAGCAGCGATAGCTCAGTGGGGAGACCAATAGACTGCAATGCAGAGGGTCTCGGGTTCGAACCCACGTCGCGCACCTCTGACTTTCGGAAGTTATATGACTTTTCGAAATTATGTGCGTATTGATTAACAATTATCGCCTGCTTCGTGCCTCGGAGAGCACCGTTGGTCCCACTGGAACAACGCTTAACGTGCTCTCCAAGGAAGGGAAAGGATTCGGGGAGGCGAGGGAGGGAAAAGATCCCACTGGGTCGAAGTGTCACCGGTCTGCACTGACTGGCCACCACATAAGATAAGATAAGATATAATTAACTCATGATACGCCAAATCAGATTTCTTTTCCTAAATTTCTTGTTCTTAATTATATTAGATTTAAAACACACCCGTAGTAATATTAATCCTAACTAATATTATAAATGCGAATGTGAGTTTGTTTGTTTGTTTGTTACACTTTATCGCCTTAACTACTCGATTGATCTTCATGATATTAATAGCAATCAGAAGAAAATATAATAATATTACTATACGATGAGGCTAGCATTCGCACTCTTGATAAAACTTGAAAATTTTATTACAAAATTTTAAAAACTGTTACACTACTATTAGTATTATACTTTATTAATTTTTAAGCTAATTAAATTATTGAAACTATTAAAACTACTTATGCTATTACTATACTATTATACTATTTATATTTATGTTTACACTTTCCCCGACGTTTCGGTTGCTTTTCAGCAGCCATGGTCACGGAGAGACTTTTAATTAGCTTAAAAATTAGTAAAGTTTAATAGTAATATTAGTGTAAGAGTTTTCAAAATTTTTATATATAAAGTGTCAAATAAACAACGCGATAAAATCCGTATATAGTAGTTTTAATTCCAATGAATAACATTTGTGTAAACAGAAGACAATTTTATCCTAGATAATAATTATAATTTTATATTATAAAATAACAAAACCTTGTTAGTAAAAGTCACCAATCGCTCTGTACATCCGTCCTTATTTCGAACAGATTGTGTAAGCACTTGATACAGAAGCGGAGCAAAGAGATTTGGCTCGTGACTTCTTTTGTTTAGTTTTTGTGTTGTACCGATAGATAGCAGTAGGGTCGGTACAAATTGTTCTCAAATAAAAAGCACCAGATCAAAAAGTTGAATCTAAAAATAAACAAAAGGGGAACTCTAATGCTACGAGAGTAGTAATTCTTTGGTCAAAGCTACCGTTATGTTTTTACGTATGGATATTTCTATGAATCGATTAAAAAACTAAGTAATGGTTTATTCTTATATCCCCAAAAGTGTACATGGCTATGTTTTTAGATCCTACGTTATGAGATGCGAGGCAATGCCATCTACTAGGCACAGCTCCAACACCTAGCTGCTACAGAGATTTTCTTTTCAGTAAAACTCAATAACACTTTGTCCAACATATGAATCGAACCCGATACAACTTACAAATTATACAACAACAGACAAATTATAAATATTGTTAAGTTATATGATGATGCATTTAAAACGTATGCATTTAACCTCACGAGCTACTCACTACTTGATGTACCTTTACCATATTAAATTAATTATATAATATAAAAATAAAAATAAAAAAAGAAGATTAAATTAATAAATAATAAAGTTTATTTCCAAACAATAGTTTATTTTTTATGCGTTATGCACTCACTGCTCTTACCTGCGATGTGGTCACTTCTCGCCTCGGTACAGCACTTGCAAGACCCTAGCTCGCAGCTTAAACTGACATCTAAACTCTTAGATTTCTTTACTGAGTTATTTATTAGACTCGGCTACAAAGAGAGCTCGGATCAACTCTGCAAAAAGTTTAATCTAAAACTACTACTTCACTAGTAGTAGAACAAGTTTTAACTTGATTTTTTAAACACTTGAATTCGCATTCAATACTTTTTGCAGAAAGCATTTCTCGATCGAGAAATGCTATAGAAATACTTAAAGACGCATTGGTTTTGCTTTTCGAACCAAGATGAATTTTCAGTTTGTTGTCACTTAATTAAAGATAATTAAATTTAAGTAATGACTAGATTATGCTCGTTGTTTCGCTTGCGTAAATGTAAGTTAGGTTAGGTTAGTCCTTTTTCTGGATGAAAGGTACCCTATCTCCTTTGTATAATATTATACATTTCCAACCAAAAGTATCAAACAATGATTCTATTTACCTATAGTTGATTGGACGACAGGTAAATACTACAAAAGCCAGACCTGTGTATGAACAAAAGCAGCAGCAAAATGTATTTTCTCAGAAATTGGACCAGTGGCGCATCACAATCACAATTCTGTCAGTTAGCTATGCTAAATTCTACGTAACAGAGCAAAGCCTATTATCGTCAACCGTACAACTGACAGCATACTGGGCTGTACGTCATGCATAAAATATATTATTATATCATATGGTACTAAAATATTATTTCAAAGACATTTGAAAGTTATCTAATTTTCTAAAAACACAATCATATATTTTTTTCTATCCATCAACCGCATCATTCATAAGAGAAATACGCAAACGCATACAAACGAATAAAAAATCCATCATAACACTTTAATGAAAAATATACCAAGCAATAATCGTTCCAGATGACGAATGGTACATTTCAAATAGTTTTCATCGGCCGTAACATAATTTCGATAGTCATAACTCATTTCTATTCGTCTCGACAGGCAAATAATCGTAGTTAGGTTAGACAAATGGCCATCGATTTGTTTCGTCTCAGAAATTGTTTCAAATTAATGCACGATCTAATAGAGGATTTGGGATACTGATGGTATCTGTCCTGAACTCCGAACTTTGGATGTCAGGGCTCTGAATGGGTCTAAGTAAGCTTTATTAGTGTCGTAGTTTAATTGAAACTATTTATAGGCTTGTGATGTAATGCAAATGTATATTCACATTCTCGTTATTTATTATAAATTAAAACAGGATGAACATGACTATAGATTATTCTTTTCTTTTTGTATATCTGGTGCTTTAGTCATATAGATATCTAAATAAACGTTTTAAATGCTTTTCATTAGCCATAGTTACGGGGAGACTATGATTGACCATGGCTGTTGAAAGCCACTGAAACGTCAGAGAAAGTGTAAATTAAATAGTTTAATAATTAAAATAGCTTTGAATAGTAGTAAAGTTAAACAGCTATTTATAGTAATTTAAAAAAAATTAATGTAGTGTGTTTTCAAATAATTAACGCATTAAGTCCTATGAAGTAGTTTAATTTCAATGTATAACATTCGAGTAAATGTAAGACAATACTACGAAAATTATCTCAGTTTCTGAAGTTAGTCCGGCGATAAACTAGAATTGGAACCTGGTTTTTTGAAAGCATAAGTCATATACAGGATGTAACAGAAAGGTGTAGTCATATTTAATGGTCATATAATATAGCCCATGTACAATGGAAAACCGCGAGAATTGAATTTGTATATCTACATTATTTTCACGAAGATATTGGATTTTCTTTTTTATCGACTTATAAATATCAGCATATTCTAATCGATACGTAAACAACACTATACTGCATGCACGTGTATTTGTTTCTAACAATTACAATAGACTTTTTTAATAAATAAAATGATTGAAATTGTCATGAAATTTAAAATTCAATATTTTGATATGGGTTTAGGGCACATAGGTTTTTTATCAGATATACGAGTACATAGTGACCCTAAAATATGACCACGACCTTTCTGTGTTTACGGAAGGGTCTGTCTTTAGAACACGATCTGGAGGAGTGGCTAGGGAAATGGCTAAAACTAAATTCAAGATGACCACTAGCCATCCGTGTCACAACAGACCCATTGGATATTATTATGATTAAATAGTGTGATTGGCGCAAGTCGTTCTATTTAATGTAAAATAAATAAATTAGTAAATAAATTCACTAGGTCAGTTGTGCATCGTGCTTTCAAGAACTTTTACCTAACGATTGTCGAATCTCTGGTTAATAATTTGGACTGGCCCCATTAGCGCTTCTATTTAACGACTATAAACGCAATGGCGATCAATATGATTCTTCTAAAAGATTTCTCTTTCCGGATTTAATTGCGTAGCGGCAAATAGCACGTTGAATAACTTAGAACCTTTTTGTGACGTTAAATAGTCATGAGCTGTTCGAGCCAAGTTGTCACTTGTAACTTTGAAAATGTGAAAGTTACATGTATCAAGTTGGCAATGAGATAAAATAGCAAACATGAATTAATTACCTACAGGTTTAAATTGCATATTAAAACTCAAAGGAATTTCATAGTAACATAATAAAAATCACATGATCAGAGTGATTATTTTTGAAGTGAAAACTTCTTTAGGCGAGTTGAGTACTTCTTGGTGAACAAAACTCATGAAACTCGCGTCATCGCCACCTAACGCTTTCCATTTTTGAATTATTTTTGGTTTATATAAAAGTGTTTATGATCAAGGATTAAAGTTTTCACTTCTATCGGCGGTCCCCAAAGACTGACCCAATTTCTTTGTTTTTTACCGTAGTCAGTTTTAATTACCAATGCGTACTTATCGTAACTCTGAAAATCCTAAAGCCAACTTTAAAAATTCTTCAAAGTCCAATTAAAGTCAACAAGATGACATCACGTAACAAATCAAAACAATAATAAATAATGCTCTAACAAAGAAATACGTATTCTTTAAAAATGTTTCAACAGAACAAAAGGTAACTTTGTTAATAACTCGTAAATCTTGTTCAGTGTCGGCGCCATTAAAAATCTGTCGAAGCGGCGTAATGGCGGGATGCAGCGAGCAATTACTGTCACTCACTCAAATGCACAGACTCTTCGTAACTCGATATATCTATTCGTTCGAATTAGCTTTTTAAAACAAGAACGTTGCTAGCGGTGTTCTTTTGAATGTTGACGGTAGATCTCGTTTTTATGTTCAACTTTTGAACTGTGCTTTTAATTTGAGAAATGATACGATCGTTATTTTTTTGTTTTATATTATATGCGTGAATTGAAATCAGTTGTTTCGTTTACTTTGATTAGTATGAAACGATATATTTAAGGAATTTATGATTCTCTTATTATACATTGCCAATAGAATAATAAAATACGTATAAATAATTTATAATAAGCTGACACCAATTATTTTCATGACGTATCAATTGTAAATTATTTTTATATAAGGTACAAACAACCTACTATTGTGTACTTACATAATAATAATAATAATATCAGCCCTGTATTAAACGGTCCCACTGCTGGGCACGGGCCTCTTCTCATTATGAGAAGGGTTAGGCCATAGTCCATCACGCTGGCCCAGTGCGAGTTGGCAGACTTCACATATCTTCGAAAATATTATGGAGAACTCTCAGACATGCAGGTTTCCTCACGATGTTTTCCTTCACCGTTAAAGCAAGCGATAATTAACTATTTAATACGCATATAACTTCGAAAAGTCAGAGATGCGCGCCTTGATATCGAATTCGAAAGGAGTCTCAGAAATACCTACGTATATGTAAAAACGTTACAATTAAAGCAGTATGTAATAAAAATAATGGTTTTAATCAGGGCTTAAATATTTCACATTTTAGGCCCTGCATTGGGACAGTTTAATACAGGGTTGATATTATTACATATATACCTAATTTAATATTCATTGTGTCTCCATACCTAAAACATTACTTCATAATACTCCAAGCAAAATGTGGTTGTCGTACATCTCCCATACATACTCTAGTTCGGTCATCTACAGCTGAGTTTTTGTACCTACCCAAAGATTTCATGTAATTATTTTACAAACAAGTTTCCCTCTTAGCAACCGAGGCCTACCGACCTTCCTTCCTTTTATCTCTGCACGTAAAAATGATACACGAACACAATCATCGGAAGCACAAGTGCGAATGTCTCCCGTAACCATTATCAGACGCCAGCTAGTTATTATAATTGCATATTTACGAACACTTTATTGGCTACAGTCGCACTCTGATAACGTACATAAAGCTAAATGGGTTACCATTTACATAAACTATTGGGAAAACAGTGTGATTGAGGCAGTTCAGCGTTTCCCTACGCAAGCCGGTTTGTATGCTGAATGGAGCATTCGTCGAGATCATGTTTGAATTTAGTTATATAAGCTAGACTCGCGGCTAGTATCTGAAGTAATAACATTATTGTTTGTGATGTTATTTGATAAGGATAACGTTATAACTGATAATCAAATTTGATTTGATTTAATCAAGTAAAATTATATCATATTGGTAACGCAGTTGACGCCAAGCTTAATTTCGATGTACTTATAAACAATTTCTATATAAGATTTTTGAAGTGAAAACTTTTTTAGGCGCGTTGAGCACTTCTTGGGTGAACAAAAATCATAGAACTCGCGTCATCGTCACGCTTCGTCATCGTCACGCTTCAAGGCTTTCCATTTTTGAATTATTTTAGAATATTAACAATATCTCAGAAATTGTGCGTCTTACGCAAAAAATAATGAAAGTTTGACCCCTTAATAACCCGTAAGAGAGTATCAGGAATCCGAACCGCCCATTTATTTTTTTGTTTTTTGTTTATAAAAAAGTGTTTATGATCAAGGATTAAAGTTTTTACTTCTATCGACAGTCCCCAAAGACTGCCCCAATTTTTTTTTATAAAGCCTATTGACCAGACATACGATTAATGGACACCAAGTATTTTATTTGTGGATTATAATACATATATTAATTATCCTGTGTGAGATTCGAACCCATAGCATGCAGCGCTGTGGTAGCGGAGAAATGACCGCAGTCTGGAACCATACCCGACAGATTACAATGAGCTTGCCTCTAATGATGTAGGAATTAAAAATATACTTCAAAAGCAGAGGGTAGTACAGCCTAGCTGATTTCAGCATGAATGGGCCGGCTCGACCGGGGTAGGACTACCCTCTCACAGAATATCGACGTGAAATAGCAGTATTCCTCCTGTTGTGTTTCGTTCGATGAGTGAGAGTGCCGGAGGCCCAATCACCCCCTTTCCCCCATCCCGCTCCTTCTCCTTCCCACTTCCTTTCCTAAAGGGTCGGCAATGCACAAGTGATGCCTCTGGTGTTGCAGGCGTCCATAGGCTACGGTGACCACTTACCATCAGGTACCACTTACCGTATGCTTGTTGGTCACCATAGATGAATAAAATAAAAAAACTACTTGCTCACCTCTGCCTACGATGTTGATCAACATTTGTGAAATTCTGAATTGCATTATCATACAGTATGACGGTAAACCTTTTAGTGCGGTAACAGTTAAACGCTACCTACTTATTTTAATCGCAATTTATTACTATGGAACAATAATTAACGAGATGGGTGTAAAAACCTCTTCGTCTTCATGTGACCTTCTGACCCCTATATCTCGGGGGTCTTTTGACCTACATGGCCCATATTCAAACTCGACTGAAGTACGACCCCATGGTGTCTGCACACCAAGTTACAAGTCAATCGTACCTATTGCTGAGCATGATGCCCACAGTTGGGCCTCATGTCCACTTTTGGGCATCTTGACCACTGTTAGGCGTCATACCAACTGTTAGGCATTATACCCACTGTTGGGCATCATGTCCACTGTTGGGTATCATGTCCATTATTGGGCATCATGGCCACTGTTGGGCATGTTGTGTTGCAAAACGCAGCACAAGATAAAACTCGACAGCAAACAGCAGCAATCAACTCGAATCAGCACACTACCACTCTGCGTAATTATAAATGAAGCCATTTTGCCATTTAAAATATATGTGATCTTGTGACCTCTATATATCGGGGTTCTTTTGACCCACAGGGCCCATATTCAAACTCGACCGAGGTATGACCCCAAGGTGTCTGCACACCTAGTTAGAAGTCAATCGGTTCGGTGGTTCCGGAGCTATGCCTGTCACTAACAGACAGACACACAGACCCACAAAGTGTTTGCAGAAGACTCAGAGATTAATAAGTACAGTTTTATTAATATAATGCTGTTAAAAATTTGTTTCATGTTCAGCTACTTATGTCACTGACTGTACTTCGGGAATGTTTAGCTGTGAGCTGTATGTATGAAATATACGCTTAGATATTTATAGTATTTATTATTTTAGTTTGTCTATATCAATATATTCGATATAAAAAGGCACAGTTAAATACATAACAGTTTGTGGTGCTATATCATCAGAATCCAAAAGAAACTACACTTTTTTCATGCGCAAGGGGTTCCAATAAAAGTAGTCCAATCAACTAAAGTCAATCCATTGCTCAACTATGCATTGTTTTTCATATTGAAAATAATAATATATTTTTAGTTTTTTTCTAGCAGTAGTATAAAATTCTTTTTGTATTCGTATTTCGCTAGACCAACGTCAAAAATAAAGCGTAGCCTCCTTCAAAACGGGCGCTCGGGGAAAAATGAACAGGCGGTCCGTGAAAAATAGAGCCCTATTGGAAAAAATACCAACAATAAATCAATGTAAAAAGTATAATCATTTGTTTCTCGCCGCATTGAAACTTTACGAACCAAACTGTATTGTAACTGTGTATTGTTAGGAAAAGTTTTGGAGATCGCAATTTTATTGTTTTTCCAACCTCGTTAAAACTATACGCAGACTCAATGAATGACGTTTTCAATTCCGATTTTAGGGTTCAATAACTTGATACTAGGGTGGAAAATAAAGAACTTGATATACTCTTCGCTTGCACAAAAAGCGTCAAATATCTATTTATATCAATCCTACTCCTACCTAATATTATAAATGCGAATGTAAGTTTGTTTGTTACATTATCACGCCTTAACTTCTCGACCGACCGTAAAATATAGTACTATTATAAAACTGTAAGAAGGCTGGAATATATTAGGACAAGTACTGGATTGACTGAAGACTGATTTCTTCTCATAGGCTCAACCCTTTGCCTGAACCTAGCAACTAACCTAAATTTAGCTTCAGTAACTTAGTAAACTCACTAACCTATATACTTTGACGTTCATAAGTGCTACTTTGTGACCTAAATGAATAAATGATTTTTGCCTTTGACTTTCGAGACATTTTTAATGTAACCAAGAAGAAATTCAGGCCAATTATTTGAAAACAATGATTTTAGAATTATTGTCGACCTACCTGTCACTTTCAGTAACATGTAAAAATACTGAACAGATATTGATGCGGCACTCATATTTGGTATTGATCGTTGGAGTTTAACGTAAAATCCAAACCATGCTTAATCGGTCAGTAGGGCCAAAGAAATAGTGTGACGAGCCCGCGTTACATTTTTCTATACTAATATTATAAAGAGGAAAGATTTGATTTTATGTTTGTTTTTAAGGATTTAACACAAATAGTACTCAACCGATTTAAAAAAATGTTTCACCATTAGAAA
The DNA here is from genome assembly GCA_963564715.1 of Catocala sponsa. Lineage (NCBI taxonomy): Eukaryota > Metazoa > Arthropoda > Insecta > Lepidoptera > Erebidae > Catocala > Catocala sponsa. The sequence continues at coordinate 657,174 of OY751339.1, forward strand.
GCTACTGTTACTTACATAACCTAGGTTAGGTACTTTTACGCGAATGAAGCCGCGAGCAAAAGCTAGTCAAGTATTTTAGTGTAAGTAATTGACGCACAAGAAGGCAAATGCGACGGGGTGAAAGGCATACCATAGTGGAACAATAAATATGAGCTAGTCAACCGGAACATTCAAATAATTAACATAATTGTAGTAATATCCAAGCTCCAAATATTCTAGATTCCTAGAAACCTTGCTCACCGCAGGAATTGAATCCAGGGTTATTTGGCTGTGAACTTTTGTAGATTTTATTCTTATTGGATAGAAGATTTGGTTATGCTATTTTTTAAATACAGGATAATTCGCAGGATATTTTACTTTGAGTATAGCAGCAGTATAGATAAATAATAATGTATTATATAAAAAATATTGTTTATTGTTTCAGTTTCTAAATTAAAATTTATAATTACATATTAATTGTGTGTAACCATTTAACATTTTCATTACATACATACATAGATTCACGTCTGTTTCCCAGAGAGGTGGGCACAGACTACGTATTTCCATTTTCTCCGATCCTGACACTTATCTGGCTTCATTCACTTCCATCACATTCCTCATACACGCTCGCCGGTTTAAGGTGCTCCCTGGCCTTTGTCCAAAACGTCTCCGTCATCTTTTTTTTTTATGCAACTAAGGTGGCTAACAATCATACGGCCCACCTGATGGTAAGTGGTTACCGTAGCCTATGAACGCATGCAATATCAGAGGCATCACTTGTGCGTTGCCGACCCTTTGGGAAAAAAAGGAAGTGGGAAGGAGAAGGAGCGGAGAAGACGGAAAGAGGGTGATTGGGCATCCGGCACTCTCACTCACCAAACGAAACACAATAGTAGGAAGACTGCTATTTCACGTCGATATTCTGTGAGAGGGTAGTCCTTCCCCGATCGAGCCGGCCCATTCATGCTGAAATCAGCGAGGCTCTACTACTCTAAATCTGATCGAGAATCATTTGTCTGTTCCATTATTGTCATTTTTTTTTTGTGTTAGAAACACAACTCCCGCTCTAGGCATTATTACTGTGTCCCGGGGGACTTTACAAACATTCCAACAACGGACACAAAGAACACCAGGAACCGGAACAACCATTTGTGAACCACACAAATTTTTGTCCCGTGTGGGATTCAAACCCACAACACTCGGCGCAGTGACAGTGGCGAAGCGACCATTACGCCATTTTTTTATACTATTTAGGTGGCACACAAGCATACGGCCCACCTGATGGTAGTGGTCACTGTAGGCTACGGACGCCTGCGACACCAGAGCCATCACTTGCGCATTGCCGACCCTTTAGGAAAGGACATGGGAAGGATAAAGAGCGGGAATGGAAAGAGAAAGGAAAGGAAGGAAAGAGGGTGATTGGGCCTCCGGTACTCTCACTCACCGAACGAAATACAACAGTAGGAATACTGGTATTTCACATCGATATTCTGTGAGATGGTAGTCCTTCCCCGGTCGAGCCGGCACATTCATGCTGAAATCAGCGAGGGTCTACTACCATCCCTGCAGTCATATATATATTCGATGACATATGTTAATTGTGTGTAGCTTTTAACGATTTCATTATGAAAGTGTGTTTGGTGCTTGCCTTTCTCTTTCTCTTTACGCTAAAGTTGAGTCACGAAACAAAAAGTTAAGTTAGTTAAAAATAGTAAAGAGTGACTTGAGTACATTTTACCCTTGGGAAAATATTTTTCCCAAAATACACGAAAATAAATCATGATGATGGCACTAGATGGCGCTACGTATCTTTTATAACTTACTTTTAATGGTGGATACACTTGCGTCTATATCACGCACGGCCGTGTCCGCGAACCACAAACAAAATTTATTTTGCTTGATATATTAAGTACTCGTTTAGTATATACTCTTTTTGTATTAAGAAAAATAACTGATAACGAACGATAAAAAGTTAACAATTTGGTATATCTTATTATTTATGACCTCTGGATGCGTTGGTAGTGCGACGTCATTTTTTGTTTAAAAGTATATATTCGAGAAATTATAGGCTTATGTTTAACTTATGACCAGATATAGTAAAATATAACAGTCAAAAATAGTAAAGGATCACCAAATTGCACAGCAAAATATATTTAAAGAGATCAAAATACGTCGACGGAACCCCGCTTCGTGGGGCTCCAATTTTTGGGTGGTTTAAGAAGGAACCTAACATAACCTAACCCTTCCGAGACGGAATACAGTGATTTGAGGCTTATAGGTGCTCGTTGTGATATATTTTAGTAAGCATATTTTTGGTGGTCTATTTTTGGTGGTCATTATATTTAATCCCGAAATTATATAGCCGCGCATGGCCGTTAAACGCTTTTCTTGAATGTATCTGAAGAATACGAACTATTTCGTCGACCTGCACTTCTACGTTGATATTTTGCGAGAAAACAGTTCCTTTTATGGATAATCCAATGCTAAACGAACCATATTAATAACAACTATGAGAAATAGTTGTACTAATATACAGAAGAAATAAATTAAAATTATGATTAAAATAAACTGACTTTCAGAAACATATGCTTCATTGTTTAAAGTAGGTTTTAACAAGTTATATTTTTATATTTCAAATTATAAACTTTAATAACTATACATTATAATTATGGCGAATACGCCGAGCCGGCCTTGTAAGAGCCGAGAGATAACAGGCGGAATTGAGCGCCATGTTTCGCTGAAATGAGACGCATCTCAAGTAGAACACATAAATATAATTGTCGAATAAGGCCTAAGACACGGTTAAGTATACGCATAATTGTAACATTACAGGATATTAGAAATAACGGTGTAGCAACAGAACGCCCATTTGAATTTCAAATATGGTGGCGGCGTGATTCCGAAAACGGACGTCCTTACTTTTCCAATTCACTATTGCAACTAATTAAAACTTTAGTTTAATCCGAGATTCCCATTATACTTTCAGAAATGGCGACGGGTTAACCTAGCACTGGTGGGAGGGTGATCTGCTCGGGTGCTGTCACACCGACGGCGACGCGTAAATGTTGTATCTACCTACGTACATCTAGAATATATTATTTTCACTTATGCCACAGCGCTAGTGATAATAATATGTATATCCTAATCCTAATCCTAACTAATATTATAAAAGCGAAAATGAGTTTGTTTGTTTAAACCACTGAACCGATCATCCTGAAATTTTGCATATATGTACGTTGTCAGGTGTTCAGAAACGGACATAGGCTACCTTTCATCCCGAAAAAAAATTACTGTTCCCGAGGAAAACAACAATAACGATATAGATAGCGCTACGTGTCTTTCGAATCATGATTGAATAATTATATTATTACCTACAAGCAGAGTACGACCCGAATTGATTGTCAAATTCTAAAGCCGCGGGCACAACCTAGTTCCATATAAATATTTACGCAAACAAACAGGAAAACAGGCGTGAATCTATGTATGTATGTAAATATTTACGCAATTGTTTGACTGCACGTATGGCTTAGTGGTTTAAGTGGTCACCTCACCATTGCCGCGCTGCTGAGTGTCGTGGGTTCGATAACTAACCGGAACAAAAAATTATGGGATCCACAAATAGTTATTAGACCGTAGACCATTCCTTTCTTGCATAATCACACACACAAACTCGTGCACACACATATAGACACACACACTAAATTCAGCTTATTTAAAATATCCTCATGCACGGTTACATTCTTTGATTCCTTCATGGATCGCGTAGTGGTTCAAGTGGTTCCATTTATGACCACAAATGGTAGTTCTGAGTGATTTTTGTATTCATTGTTTATTTTTGAATGTTTGTAAAGTACATCGCGACTCAGGTACTGTTCTAAGTGCAGGTTTTGTTTTTTTTAAATTAAACATATACAAACGTTACGTAACCTAATTATATTCATTCTTATTAAGGAAAATAAGACACCAGTCTTAAAACGACTTGTTTTATGGATGTTGTTTTTTCCGAAATTCTTTTCTCTTACACCACGGTGTAACGTCTAGAGCAGATCAACAAAGCAGGACGAAAACAGCAGGACTTAAATGGTTTTCTCTTTGTCGGGCCAATTTAGTAATGTGCTTATTTTCACCAGTTGACGTTCAGATAGTGGATTCGGTTGTTCAGAGTACCTAGAGTTGCTAGTTATGGGAGTCGGAAGTAGCTTTAATGAGTTCAGATTATTGTAACCAAGAGTAGCTGTCATTCCAAATTCAACTCTATGCTAATGATGTAAAATTACTTTTTGAAAAGAAAAGTATTTATGAAAGATTTTGCTCAAGTTTTAAAATGTTCTCTCGGTAAAGACTAAAGACTGTTTTCTTCGTACCGGTGGCAAAGAGTGGCTCTAGTAGCGTTGCCGTATGAGAACAAAATTTCAGCGCTGAAATAAAGCTTAATGTTCGTTAGTTTTATGTCACGAGACGGCGACGAGTTATTCCACAAAGGCTATTTGTTTGCTTTCTCTTTTTTGTTTTTTATATATGTATAAAAACATACTCTTTATGTAAAATATAATTTGTAATCAGGTCTTATTAAAAATAACCAAATAAACTCTTAAAACCTTACGCACAACGTAACTTATACATAAACATTTTTTAATAATTTAGCTTTGGCGTAGTGCCTTACTCCATAACACTGCCCTAAAAACTTTTGTTAATATTAAGCCAAAATTAGTAACTTCCATTAAGTTAGGAGCACATTTTAAGCGAATAAATTAAGATGGCCGTAACCCGCTTTGTTGCAAAATACACAGTCCTTATTTCCAGTTTCTAAGTTAATAAGAAACTCGACGAAAATTTAAAACTAACTCTTTAAGAAGGTTCTAAAGCTGCCAGCCACAGACTTAAGTACGTATGCAAATAGACAAAAAACTACAAATGTAGTACGGTATCCAGTTCGAAATTCAAAAGTGGTGCGCCAGTTGCAAAAGTTCAGTTGTTATGAACGCACGTGACCCGCTGTCCTTCGTGGTTGATGTTCATAATAACCGGGTAAACGGTGAACTTGCCGTAAATTGTCAGTAACATTTTGTTACTTCAGAAACATATGCCACGTTTTTACGAAGTAATTCGAAGCTTACAGCTTTTTGCCCGTTTAACTAGGAAAATAAGTTTGATGAAAACTTATAAGGAATGTATGCTTTTATTTTAATAAATATTTCATTCGGATGAAAATCAAATCCAATTCATCAAACACTTATAAAATACTAGATGTTCCCGCGGTTTCACCCGCATTTATCGTTATTGCGCCGCCCTCGTGGGTCGTAGCGTGATGTTATAGCCTATAGCCTTCCTCGATAAATAGGCTATCCAAAGAATTTTTCAAATCGAACCAGTAGTTCCTGAGATTAGCGCGTTCAAACAAACAAACAAATTCTTCAGCTTTATAATATTAGTATAGATATGGGGATGGAATACAAATAATTTTATTCTATTCATCATCTCTGCAGGAGATAGACCTCCCCACACATACTGAACTTGGGCTGACCTTTATTCTATTATGACTGTTTTATTCGATTACAATACCTTTTTACATTGGAGGTAAGTTATAGGTTCTTTACATCGCTAAACTTTTATTTCTCACATTGAAAAGAGGCCTATGCACGGCCGTGGGACAGTTTATGTATAGAGCTGATATTATCTATATATTAATACGTGAAGCAAAAACTTTGTACCACTTTTTACGAAAATTGCGCGGAAGGAGGAGTATGAAATGTGGCACAGTTAAAGTGTACATGGAGAAGGAGTGGCGAATCCTAATATTTTTATAAAATATGCATTAGAAATACATTAAATTAATGAAAAAACACTAAACGTACACAATCATGCATTTGACACACGCAGTCGAATCGCGTTCTTAGTATTTCGGCATTGTTCGTCTGACGTCGTACAATTCTTTGTAACTATGGTCACCTATACCTTATTTATATGTAATAAAGAAAAAAGAAAACAAAGTAGCAAGCTTAGGCATATCGTCAATGAAAGAGTATAGTCAAGTAAATAATAATTTGTTTGAAAAAGATAAGTAAATTTTACCTGTATTGCCTTGGCGAAATCTAAATGAAATGTGATTATAAGGGTAAAGTTATAGACAATAAAATCTTAATAACGATCAAACTTAAGATTTAAATCAATTATGGTCGAATTTTGACCACTAGGCGGCTGCTAGTACATATAATAATATATAACAGTAAATATACTGTTATACTTTTCAACATGGGCTATAAAAGAAAGGCAATTATTATGGTATCGGGTTATGCGCAATATTTCTATTCATTAGTAAGCAAGTGTTCATTTTCAAACCATTTTAATATCACCTTATCTTAAAATATCATAGGTATCATTCACATAATGAACTTAATTATTATTTAATTTATCTTAGAAAAGTGTTTTTAACAATATTTTTCTTTCAAAACTCGTCTTAACATCTTTCCAGAAGGATTTTTTGGCAGTGCGTCTAAGAACATGACTTCCTTTACTCTTTTATATTCTGCTACTTTCTTAGCTACAAATGACTTTATTCCTTCAGCATCTTCTTTGCAGCCATCTTTTAAAACTATAAAAGCTTTAGGTACTTCCCCACTTCTTTCATCAGGAATACCAAGAACGGCAACGTCTAAAACATCTGGATGTTCTTTTAGAACATTTTCTAACTCTGCAGGAGGTACCTGGTACCCTTTTACCTGTAAAGAAGAAAATTAATAAGTGCAGTGCAAACAGAAGATCCAATTAAAAACACATAACATTCGAGAAATTGTTAATATGTACTATATTTGCTCATCTTCCGAATTTTATTGGAATGAGGCCAACTTTCTGTATAATATCTTTATTTCTAACTATTTGTTTCTATGCCGTTCACGATTTTGCGTGTGTGATATTTTAGTAATGTATTTTTGTAATAGGTATTGCAAGAATTTTAAACACGTTAAATAAATATAATACGCTAGAATAATAACATACAATAATTAAAATGGATAAAGATTCACGTGATTCAAAACGCACCACAGGAATATTAAAGCTTGTGACCTCTTAATTTATCATTTCACACGTGAGCTGTCATGTCACTTTAATTTATGATTGTGCGGGAATCGAACCTGCAGCTCTCGGCGCAGCGTAGTGGCAAGTAGACCACTTAGACTTACGCGCCATCCGAGCAGTCCTTTGTTAAATAGTATACATTTTTTAAATGATGTATTACGAAATAAAACAGTATAGTATTAATATTTGAGAACAATACCCGGGCTGTCTTAATTAATTTTCATTCTAGCTTATAATGAGAACTGCTCAACATCATTTAATAATAAATAGTTTTGTAATTAAACATGTATTATTTATGTATGCTATTTTTTGCTTTATCAGTTCAATAGGCACTATAAGTTTGGTAGTATGAACAAGTGTAGTATATTTAATTGATTAGATTACGTAAACATAGTATAGAATGTGAACAAAATATGTCTTTATGATCTCGAACAACTGTGCTTTAAAAACAATATACGAACTTAGCAACTAAACTTATTGAATATTAGACTTACCTTAATGAGTTCTTTTAGTCTATCAGCTATGGTTACAACTCCGTTTCTATCAATACTGGCGAGGTCTCCCGTCCTGAACCAGCCGTCTTCAGTAATCGAATCCTTCGTGGCTGTAAGATTATTTCTATATCCTTTCATCACTTGAGGACCACGAATTAGAAGTTCACCAACCTGTAAATACAATTTTACTCTGAATCTTAATTTTGTACTAATATTTTTAAGGTAGAGTGTTTTTTTTATACAAATAAGGAGGCACACAAGCATACGGCCCACTCGATGGTACGTGGTCACCGTAGCCTATGGACGCCTGCAACACCAGAGGCATCACTTGCGCGTTGCCGACCGTTTAGGAAAGGGAGAAGAGGAAAAGGAAGTGGGAAGGAGAAAGAACGTGAAGGGGAAAGAGGACGATTGGGCCTCCAGCACTCTCACTCATCGAACGAAACACAACAGTAGGAATACTGCTATTTCACGTCGATATTCTGTGAGAGGGTAGTCCTTCCCCGGTCGAGCCGGCCCACTCATGCTGAAATCAGCGAGGCTCTACTACTGAAATAAGGTACTATTTACAAAACATTCTTTTAAAAGCAAAAGACTTCGGTAAGGTTTATAATGTAGACGACATTATAGATACAGCTGATACGCACCATGTAACTACAACAAACTGAGCATTTTTTTATTTTCCTGCTGGTAACAACCATGTAATCCTTTTTATAGTAAGTGCTTCCCGTATTCTATGAACTCTTACGACCCACAGAGACTCACTGCCGTGCTCCCAACCTCTCAAAAAATGAGTCACAGTTCCCATGCTGAAAACACGGCGCGATCTTATGGGATTTTGGAAACTTTACATTTTACTTTACATTTTCACCTTAACATTATATACAATATTTTATTTTTTAAAGACAACTCCAGCTCTAGGAGTAATTCCTGCATCGCGGAAAATTTTACAAACATTCAAACAACAGATACAAATAACATCCAGACTCGGAACAACCATTCGTGGATCACACAAATTTTAGTCTCGTGCGGGAATCGAACTCACAGGTGAGGCGACTACTTAAACCACTACACCATCCATGCAGTCATCACAATGTTATTAAATCACCATTTTTGATAAAGTAGTGAAAAATACTACGGTTTTATTGGTAGTGGACTCTACTGTGTAGAGTAAAAGCTCTACACATATATAGCTCTACAATCTTCGCTTCTTTTATTGTCGCTGCGAGCGGTAGCTCTCTACGGGTATTCTTTTGATTTTGACTTTCTGCCCTCCACTATCATTTCTATAATTTTTTACAAGCCTTACCTCATTTGGCCCAAGTGGTTGCAGGTTAGAGTCAACTATCCTTAATTCTGTGTTTGGTATACCATAGCCCACTGTTGTGACGTCATTAGATCCTGGCACCATTGCTACTGCTAGAGGTGATGTTTCCGTCAAACCATATATGTTAAGGAAGCTGGTGTTTGGCTGAAAGAAATAACTATGATTAAAATATCGAATTATTCGATTCTTCAAGCATTTTAATATTATTTTTAAAATAATAATAATAATAATAATAATATTCCATCACATTCACACAACACCATCTAGCCCAAACTAAGCAGAGCTTGTACTATGGGTACTAGACAGTGGATAAACATACATATATACTTTTTTTTTCGTAAATACATACATATTATACATAGAAACACCCAGACCAAGACAAACATCCATGTTCATGCACCCAAATGTTTGACTTGTGCGGGAATCGAACCCGCGACCTCAGGCGTGGCAGTCGGTTACACTAACCACTACGCCATCGAGGTCGTCAAATGCTTGAAGAATATTTATTATTTGAAAAGTTCGTTGATAAATATTCGATTGCATTATACTTTGATATTGATTGATTCTTTTTGTATGTATTAGTCATACGCAAAGCCTCGCTGATTTCAGCATGAATGGGCTGGCTCGACCGGGGAAGGAATACTTTCTTACAGAACATCGACGTGAAATAGCAGTATTCCTACAGTTATGTTTCGTTCGGTCAATAAGGTGCCGGAGGACCAATCATCTTCTATCCCTCTTCCCGTTCCTTATCCTTCCCACTTCCTTTTTCTCTTCTCCCTTTCCTAAAGGGTCGGCAACGCGCAAGTGATGCCCCTAATGATGCAGGTGTCCATAGGCTTCGGTTACCACTTACCATCAGGTGGGCCGTAAGCTTGTTTGCCACTTTAGTAGTATAAGAAAAAAAATACGAATGCAGTCACCGCCATCCGTATCAAACACTATAGGAGAATAAGCAACGACAATATTACGAGATCTGAAAAAAGGATTTCACTATCATTCCAAACTATACGATTTGGTCGAATACGATGATCGCGCATCTTTAAATCATTTTTTATTGTCGCATATTCGATTATATGTAGTATGAATTATAATTAGCAATAACTAATTAATCAACGTTCGATTGCGAGATCATAGAATTTACCAACAATAAAATTTAATTATTCGTAGCAATTGCACATTGCAATTTATTCATGATCTGCTTTAATCAAATTTTCTTTACGAAATTACTAACATAAAACGAATATTACGACAAACATTCCACGTGTAAGCTCTAATTTCATAATACATGCAATAATTACATGAAACAACAATACTGTCGACTAAAGTGCGTTATTTAAAATCTAATATAATTAGCTGTGTACTAATTACATCGTGTAGATGCAACATGAACATTGTGTAGAGAATACTAATTATTTCATGAAACGAGGTACAGGCTTATTGAAACTAGGTTCGGTAAATTAATTTTACCATATCTGCTTTTCTGTAAATTAGGCTTTATAATATTATAAGTGAAAAAGTACCCTTAAAAGAATTATTATAGTTTCTGTGCATGATAAGCTCATACAGGTGTTGGGTCCTGCCTGACGTAGTCGTAATCATTGGTACCGCTGTGCATGTGTACCCTAGCTCGATTCTCGGGACTGGCAAATTATTTTTGGGTTCCTACTGCCAATAATTTTTCAGTAGTAGTACGGAATTTGAAACTGTGCTCAGAGACAATAGGCTTGTACTTTGGGCGATATAAGCGTAAAAACATTTTATGTATGTATGTACTTATACTGTATATATTTGTACAAGTCAAGTCAAAGTCAAAGTCAAGTCAAAAATCATGTATTCACTTAGGTCACAAAGTAACACTTATGAACGTCAAAGGGGTTTGTTACATTTACTGAATTTACATTTATGTTAGTTGCAAGGTTCAAGCAAAAGGTTGAGCCTATGAGAAGATACCTGCAAGAAACTCAAGGCCACTCTTTTAAATCACTATCAAATTATAATTTCAGTATTTTACAACTCATTTATGTACCGGGTGTTGCAGTCATTATGCCATATGTCACTGTCCATATAAAACTAAAAATAAAGGAAAGGAAGCATTTCAGGTTTAAAATAATATTTATTTAATTAAAAGATTAAATGCAACTTGAGCTATAAGAGATAGCTCACAAACTTGTAAGATAAATTCCAAGTAAAATATCGTAAAAAGTACACAAAAAACCATCATATTAATCAAAAACTAGTCTCTGACAAAAAGTTCGAACGGGAAATTGACAAAAGGAACAGTTTTTCAGTACGAAAATAAATATGATTTATTTGTTACCTTTTGAGTGATCGACGACGCTATGATGGCGTTTTTCCTACTTAAGAAGTCTTATGATTTTTTACATAAATATACGTCGAATTTATTGTGAACAATCTATCGATGATTTTAATTTTTTCCAATCATTGTCTTTTATATGGCATGTATTTCACAGAATCGACATACTCGGTGTACACCCGTATGTCTTTCCGAGTATACTTAGATATACGGATATGACTTTCTTGCCATGACTAGGTCGAGCTCAAGGTTCTGTGCATTTACAAGAAATAAAAATATATTTGTGTGCTGCACTGAGTATTTCGTGTAGAAAAACAAAATATAGCTATGGCTGACCCGATGATCATGGCTTTGGCTGACACCGTTAATAAATTTTGAACTGACGTAAGCATATGCTTCTACTGCTGTTCAAGAGGAATCCTAACTAATATTATAAAAGCAAAAATGAGTTTGTTTGTTACCTTTTCACGCCTAAACCACTGAACCTATCATCCTGAAATTTGGCATATACGTTATCAGATGTACAGAAACGGACATAGGCTACCTTTCATCCCGAAAAAAATACTGTTTCCGAGGCAAACAACGATAACGTTCTTGTGATAATAGATGGCGCCACGTGTCTTTCAAATCATGATTGAATTATATTATTGCGAGCAGAGTACAATCCTAATTGATTGTACAATTCTAAATTAACGCGAGCGAAGCCGCGGGCAAAGCTAGTATTATATATTTGTAAGGTGAAATGACAAAGTTTTAAACAAAAACAACAATTATTTATTACTTTTTCTATAGTTTTACGACATACATTGTCTTACGGCTATATCCCCAATGACATAAAAAGAAGAGTATTACACTCACATTTCACCAGCTATAGTATAATGTGCCACGTAATGGAGGACGAGACTATTGACAACATTTTTATTTTTATGGGATTGGTAGCAAACAAACAGACGGATCGCCTGATGGTAAGCGATTACCGCCGTTCATGGACACCCGCAACACCAGAGGAGTCATAAATGCGTTGCCGGCCTTTTAAAAAAGAGTATGCTCTTTTCTTGAAGGTCGTATTGGTCCGGACCGCAGTTTCATTCCACAGTTTTGTTGTGCGAGGCAGGAAATTTCTGGGAAAACGCACAGTTGTGGACTGCCAACGATCTAAATGATGGGGATAAAATTGCTGTCGCGTAAGACGATGGTGGAAAAAGGCTGCAGGGATTAGTTCGTATTGGTAACACTAAGTATTACTTTTCCTGTGGCTGGAATCGAACCCAAGACCTAATGCACAGCTGCTGAATTTACAAATTCTGTTCCACAGAGGCAGTTCTTAGTCTAATTATGTACGTAATTTATAAAAACCTAGTTAGGCCTGGCCTCGCTATGATGTGGTTCAGTCTGATATTTATAACTGAAAGTAATTAAATGTATTCTATTTCCTATTTCCATGAAAACAACAGGATATAATACTTTTACGTAGAAATACTGAAGCATAGTGTAAAACTTGCGGACACAAATATACGGACGCTGAAGTTTATATATAAGGAATACTTTTTACCTTAACTTTTTCAAGTACTTTCAACACGTCATTCCTGGGTAATGGAGCAGCACCTGATGTGATCGTTTTGACAGACGCCAGATGTTCTTTCGTCACATCGGGGTGTGAACCAAGGAATAATACTGCAAATAAATTATTATTACTGGTACAGTAAGCATTAGCTTACTGTACCAGTATAAGTTATTATTAGCTATTAAGCTAATAATAACTTTTAAACTTTCGCGTTGCATGATATATAATTATATAATATGTAACGGGTATTAACGCGATCATGCATAATGCTTTTCTAGGCTTGACGTGTCGACCAGGTTACACCGGCCGTGGTCACAAGCTGAAGGTAAACATTATGCATGATCGCGTTAATACCCGTTACATACTAATAGCTAATGTTGTAATTAATACAATAAATAAATTCTAACATTACATAACTGAATGCCTTCCGATTATTGTAAATTAATTATTAGCTACTAACTTTTGCTCGCGGCTAAGGTCGAGTAAAAGTAGGGTAGGGTAACAGTACCATTTTAAAAATAAAATATAGCCTATGTTACTCGCTGATATTATTATCTTTCTAATGGCGAAAGAACAATTTTAAATTGGTTAAGTAGTTTTGAATTAAACCTTTACAAACAGACAATCAAATCTTTCGTTTTTGTATGCGACTGCGTGTAGTAAACCTTACCCACTCGTGCGATTAGAGCAACCAATGTCAATATCGGTATCTTTTTATAAAAATAATTAATTATAAAAAATAATTAATTATAAAAAATAATTAATTATGAAAAGTAGTAGCAAAAAGCTATTTTTTCTACCACTTTTCATAATTTCATAAAAAAGCTATTCCATGCCTCGGAGAGCACGTTAAGCCGTCGGTCCCGGCTGCCATGAACATCTATGGCAGTCATTACTGGGAAGTCAGTGCCCTCTAATATCCTGACACTGGTCTAGCCTTAAGGTATCGTTAGCCTTCGGGTTGCGGAGGTCAGGTGGCAGTCGCTCCGTGTAAAAACTGATATCCAATCAAATCCGGTTCGACTAGAAAGCCGACCCAAGTGACTTGGGAATAATAAAGGCTAAGGAGAAGAAGAAGGTAGAAAAAAAGCTATTAAGAATGGTATAAATAAGGTACGACTTAAAATTCTTAATTTTTCATTTAACTCCGTATAAGTCCGTGCTCCAGGTTCTTTTCCAAGCAAAGTAGGCTGCCTTGTGTTCAAATGTGTTCGAAAATTAACGTCGAATTTATATCACTAAAAGGGTTTCTCGTACGACTGTCAGCAGCGATAAATTCACAACACAACCGCAAATTTTAATTTATTCATAGCGATTGCATTGATATAATTGGCCGGTTGAATAGATACAAACAATTATTAGCATTTATAATTTATATCACGATCTACGACAAAAGCGCGTTTGTATTACTGCAAATTCGGAGTGTGAAACTGTGCTTAGATATACAATATATGCATGTTTTTTTATTTTTTTTATACAACCAAGGTGGCAAACAAGCATGCGGCCCACCTGATGTTAAGTGGTCACCGTAGCCTATAGACGCCTGCAACACCAGAGGCATCACTTGCGCGTTGCCAACCCTTTAGGAAAGGAAGTGGGAAGAAGAAGGAGCGGGAAGTCGATATTTTATGAGAGGGTAGTCCTTCCCCAGTCCACCCGGCCTATTCATGCTGAAATCAGCGAAGCTCTACTATTCAAATACGGCCGCTCTGTTTGTTGATTGTATTTAAAAAACTTCAACAATAATTCTATCGATCCGCACTAATGTTATAAATACGAATGTGAGTTTGTTTGACTTTCACGTCGTAACTATTCGATCGATCATCATAAAATTTTGCATTCACGTTGTCAGGCTAACAGATAAGGACATAGCATACCTTTCATCCGGAAAAAGTACTGTTCCCAGGGAACAGAAAATTGGCAAGCCGCAGGAACAATCCAGTGATAAATAAGTTATGCTTAAACTTACCTAAAGGAGGAGCGGCACACATCAGATTAATAGGATGGTCTTTCAGTACGTTGATGAATGAGCTCGGATGGAACTTCGGTGTCGTCACTACTTTCATACCGACGGACAGTTTGTGCAGTAGAACTATTGACAAACCATATATATGGAAGAATGGTAATACGCCCAGAATGGTGTCCTGGTTTGTTTCTGAAAATAAAATAGTTGCTTTAAAGATGTTGGTATTAAGTTAAATTATGTATATTTATAGATCGTATAATGTCTGTATGTATAAAGCAATTAATATACCTACCTGAATTCAGACATGCCCTATATCTGACTTTAGGTAGGTATATTAATTGCTGTATCATATAAATTCTAAAGTCGGATGGGTTATAAAATACATCTAGTTCATATAAATACAGGCAAGTATTCTGCTGAGGCAATGCATCATCTTTCGTATAAATATTTTAACTATGTGGTGTCAGCTCCTGTAGTCTTGCTTTAAGGATCATTTTTCATAACTTTTATTTTTGCTATAAGCCTTAAGAAGTAAATTAGCAGCGTGAGTTACCGAAGTCGTATGTTCTATTATATGGTTTTTCCTATTTATGCATAATATAGAGCACATTGCAAAATGGGCTAAATTCTTAAAAAATTGTAGTAGTATAGTAAATCTTTATCTTTCTATCTAACTCCAGGCTCGCCAAGCAACTTTAGAAATAAAAATAAATCTTTGTAAAATTTGATTAAAATATTTGACTTTGATTTATAGTTTCATAAATACGTTCATTGTCCATTAAAAACGGAGCCATTTACAGTTTTGGCATTTCAAATAATACTCAAAGCGACTTTTTAAATTTATTATAATAGATTTTTATGAAAAATAAAGTGCTTATTCAAATATATTTGCTAGTTTCATTATATAGAACTATTGTTTGGATAGACAAACTCGAATTCACAGCGCAGTCTATAGACAATTTAACTTTTACTTAAAATCACCTAGTATGTATCACGTACATACATCACGCTTAAACTTTAAGTTATTCACTAATCTACTGAAAAATATTGAATAATAATTGAGCTTATTATAAAGACTGAGGCATTAGATCCACCACAGCCCTCTAGAAAAAAAACATCACATTAAGTTCTTTCACATGTTTACATATCTAACTTAATTCAGTAAAAACCTAATCCCCGAGACATCGTTCTTATGGCCATTTGTACGATATCTTCCACAAAATATTTAACACAAGCAATATACATCTTTATTCATTTAGGTCACAAAGTAATGCTTAAGATTGTCAAAGTTACACTAAACTACATACTTTAGTGTGTATTTTACGTAAATAGAGTTAATATTCTATTTACGGTATTTTACAAACCTTCGTTGCTACGTTCAGCAAAACAAGAGAAGGCGTGAGAAGAACTTACAAGTGACACTGAGTATCTGAAAATAGCCTTTCTACCAACATTACTTCAAAGATTATACCCAATAAATTAACAAGGCACTCTGAATTGTAAAATTGTACACAGCTCGAAGACATGCGGACAATCCATATAGTTACTCAAGTGAGTCGTTCAAAATGAATGCAGCAATCATCGCTTCAGGATATGCCACTCAACATATTTCTGAGGTGGACTATATTGTATATTGAACTATATACCATCTCATGGATTTTTAAGGCAAGCCTTAACCTCAGTCTTGATGAAAATCATCATGTTACTACAATAATGAAGGAAAACATCGTCAGGATACTTGTGTGCTGTCGGTACTGGTCTGTATTAGCATAGCCTAGTTAAAACCAGTTCGTAGAGGCCGCTTACGATCATATTAAAGTAATTACGCCTAAGGATTAAGTCGGACGAGGCAAGTACCGACTAATAACATGATTAGTCGGCACTTTCTTGAAAAAAGTTGATAGGGTTGACGATCTTAGACAGTTGCTTGGTATTAGGATTATATTAGTATTTGATTAGCTATATCATTATATATATTAAGTACAAGATTTATTAAAAAGTAAAACATAATATGACGGTGCTACAGTATAATAATTTGGTTTTATTTTAAGCCTAGTCAAGGGTCGAAACATTACACAGTGTATAATGTCCGATGAAGCTCGGAGTTTAATATAAAATAAAGGATTAAAATTGTCACAAAAATCAGGCAAGTGCAATTCTAAACTAGAAATATATTTAGTAACTAATTTAATTATATTGCTAGTTTAGTTTATTAGTAGTTATAATTTATTATTAATTCCTGCTAAGACCGTATATGTAATAAAATTGTAACATGTACCAATTGTAATACTGCAGCATGTGTAGCTTTTAGTCGCATTTAACAAAATATTTAGAATTTATTCAGTAAGAAATACTTACTTGTGGTTTCATCGTAATGCCGAACAGTCTCAACATCTTGCTGCAAACAGTTTACGACAATATTCCGATGTATTAACTCCACGCCTTTTGGAAGTCCTGTAGTACCACTAGAATATGGCAAAAAAGCAACATCTTCGGAATGTCTTCTGACTTCTTTTAAAACGCTTTGGTCAACATTATCAGCCATAGCAAATTCTTCAAAAGAAATTGTTCCTGATGGTAAAGCACTTTCAGAACCCTTGACAACTATAATTGGTAGATCTTTTTTTAATAAAGTCAATGCTTCTTTGAGAACTGGAACGATTTCTGGTACAGCGATGAGGATTTTTGCATCGGATAGCATTATTTGACGTTGGACTTCGTCTGAAAGAAATATGTTAAATGTTATTGCCATATTTTTTTGTTTTGCGACAATTCAACTTTAAGTAGATTGTCGAATTTGATTTCATAATTATTAATGCAGGTAGTAATAGTTATATAGTTAATAATGATTAATTGTTGAATAATTAATATATTATATACCAAATTTTTGGTCCACACCAACGGTTTTATAATACATTTATATATATATATATATATATATATATATATATATATATATATATATATATATATATATATATATATAAAGATACAGGCTAACCTAGTGAGGCAATCAAAGGAGACTTAGGTCATGAATGAATTAAGCTCTTTGCAAAATGTATGGAATAATATAGGGTACATATTGGTGCTGATGTATACTACTACACCGGACTAAGCATGCTCAGGCGGACGTGTGCACGTACAAAATATAATTAATTTATTGTTTAGTGCGGCGCAAGCCAACGCTCGTATCTTTTTACCGCCATGAGTGACAAACTTGTGGCGAATGAACTGCTGGCGTTCCTGCAACAGAAGCTGGATGTCAAGGACGAGGTGTCAGCCATCCAGATATGTTCCTCGAACTTCAGCAAGGAGGACATAGCTACTGCCAATTATACTATTATGATATATTGAGAACACTAGCAGCTTGATGATTATGATATAGATAGTTTATTTCATTTTAACTTACGTGGAGTATAAATAGGATTACAAGTACTGACTTCGGCACCTGCCTCCAGAGCTCCCAACACTACCAAAGGAAACTCTGGTGAGTTTGGCATCATAATGAATACTACGTCACCATCATTGATCTTCATCTGTGTTCGTAATTTCGCCGCAAAATTTCGCGAATATTTGTACATTTGATGATATGTGTATGAGCGCTTCGTAATCCCGCATACCTGAAAAGTTAGGCATATTTTAATCATCAAGTTTTATGAAGATAATATAAACTATACCGAGACCATGATCTCTAGTATACTATCGATTGTCTCGTTAACGCAATGGACGTAAGTGCGACTGCTGCTATGTGAGACTCTATGCAACAGGTTCAATTACATGATCAATCAAAGTATTGTCTAGATTTCTGACAAATATATAGACGCTGGTCTAGTACTATGCCCGGTATACGGAAATAGGCAAACCACCTCTTGGGTACTGAAACCAGAATACACCTGATTCTAAAACCAGAGTTGGTAAAATTGAGTATAATTTTTTTTACACCACTATGTTGACAAACAAGCATACGGCCCACCTGATGGTAAGTGGTCACCGTAGCCTATGGACGCCTGCAACACCAGAGGCATCACTTGCGCGTTGTCGACCCTTTAGGAAAGAAAGTGGGAAGGAGAAGGAGCGGGAAGGGGAAAGACGGTGATTGGGTTTCCGGCACTCTCACTCACCCAACAAAACACAACAGTACGAATACTGGTATTTCATTTCGATATTCTGTGAGAGGGTAGTCCTTCCCCGGTCGAGCTGGCCCATTCATGCTGAAATCAGCGAGGCTCTACTACTCAATAAAATATAATTTAAATATAATTCATTTTTGCCTACCTATTCAAGGACATAGACTATGTAAGTATGTTATAACATACTTACATAGTCTGTTTCGATGAAGGAACGATCTGGATAGTTTTAAACCCCTACAGCATTAAGCGTATTCATGTCCAGACATTTTCATTTTTGAAGTGAAAACTTCTTTAGCGGCGTTGTGTGTTGTTTTTGTGATGGGTAAAAAATGTTAAACTCGCGTCAGGATACGTGACCTAACCGAAAATTCGTAAGACGGAGGGAGAATTGTCATGTTTGTTTACGATAGCGCAATAAATGAATATTTTATTTTACCACATAATGACAAAAATACTTAACAATACCGTAACCCTGAAATTAGGAATTATTATTCCGCAATTACAGTAGCACTACGTTTACGTTATAACGTAAACCGCAATTACAGTAGCACTACGTTTACGTTATAACGTAAACGTAGTGCTACTGTAATTGCGGAATAATAATTCCTAATTTCAGGGTTACGGTATTGTTAAGTATTTTTGTCATTATGTTCTCAATAACAGCTAGATACATATTACGTTTAGCGTAGAAATGACTGGCAAAATGTTAGTGTGAGCCTCAAGCTATTTCTTTATGAATATTTATAAAGACGACGTGGCTTATAATTTTATTTATATAATCTGCATTGTATACGGTACATTTATTGTCAACTTTTAAAAACCTTACTTTAAAAGCATTAAATACATCTGTTTGGGTATATTATATTGTCAATGTCTATTGATCAGCAAATATATTACATGCAATTGTATGATGTACGTGTTCATTTTATAATGACCGTATTAACTTTTATTATCAAGATTATAATGGCTACTATTTTAGCAGCTAGTCAGTCAACATTCACGAAATAATAAATGTTCCTTCTTTACAAATATTTTGAGGACTTGGACACACACAGACACCCTCACACACACACACACACGCACAACATTCACACACTTACACATACAAACCCTCACAGTTGCATACACACAATGACCCACAGCTGTCATCTATCCATGTTGCCAATATAAGATACACTATATTGATAAAATGTATTAAGTACGAGAGCCCTGGTACCCATACCACAAGTGCAATCTTAGCTTGGGTACCAGTGATTAACAAGTGGACTGTACAATTATTTGTATACTTTTTATGTGTTCAAATGACTGTATATTTTAATGTCAATAAACTTTATAATTATTATTTATATTATATTATTCTTTCTTAGGTTTATTTCATTTAAATCGACAAATTGACATATTAAAAGATGTTTCTATTTAATAGTATGTTGAAATTCGTATTTGATATATATATATATCATATGAGCGTATGTATTATGTATATACATACGCTCATATGTATTCGTTGGTACAGTTATTAACCAGTTACTAAATTTTAAGCTCGTAGTTATTATATTGTTATAATCACTATTATATTATATTGTAATTACCAAGCTTGCTCAAAGAGCTCATAACAATGCTCTGTGAGCCCTGTAGATATAAAATTACAGAGATACGGAAGCAACGAGGATCTATTCTGAAGCCTTTCAAGAATAGCTCTAAGAAAGGAAAAAATCTCAAATTTATACTTTAATAATTATCACACGCAATGTTCATGTTCAAGCACTAAAAAATTATTAAATAACTATTGCATAACTAATTGAAAAATTGTGATACAAAAATATTCCGCCGGATTATTGTTCATTTATCTATCCCGTGGGACCCTAAATTTTTTCGTTTCTTAAATTTGGTATTTAATACGTTTAAATAATTTTTATTGATAAAGTGTCCGAAGTAGACGTGGCTTGTGCAAGCCAAAGTAGCCGTTTTCGGCCGTATTTTCATCCTTCTGGGAAAGTTATAAATATTGGTCCTACAATTCCGGGAGCCGAGACTTTTTTATAGGAAATTCATCTACATGCCATTCCGAATCGAATGACACCTCGCTCATACTTTTCCAAAACAGCTGTATACCTCTATATACCTCGACAAGGATATGAAGTCGATAAAGAAAACGTACTCGGTATGTTTTACTCATCCTATACTTTAAACATATACATCTTTAAAAAAAAATACGTTATTCGTTTTATATAACGAGTAATTATATTAATTTACCTACCACTTATATAATTACATAAATTATTATTGATTAAATGCATCAGTCATTAGATATGTTTATTTTATGACATTTCTATGCCAAGACAAGAAACTGTTTAGTATTATTTTCATATATAATATTGTGATTTTTATATAATGTTTTTGTAACTACTACTACTACAAACAAAAACAAACAAACTTTAAACTAAGTAAATTATTAAAACTATTTATATTTAAGTTTACACTTTCCCCGACGTTTCGGTTGCTTTCCAGCAGCCACGGTCACGGGGAGACTAAGATGGTAGATAGACAGTTTTTGTATTTACTATTACAGAGTTTGTAATGCTGCCTACCTTAAATTATGTCGTCTATTCCTTAAGAAGCAACCAAATTAAAATACATACCAGTGCCGTTCTATCTGCCCATCTCCCCAAGTTTTCCCACATGTGTTCAGGGAGAGTTCTGTTTGGAATATCGATTGATTTATGAGGAGACTTCACTGTATTGTCAGAAGTCCACAGATTCTGTTCTCTTCTCGAAGATACAGATATATTTCTGCATGCCAAAAGTTTATGAGCAGATCTTGCCACCAGATTCTTGGCTGCCATAGTGTTACTGTAAAAAAATTATACTATGTCAATATTTATAACAAGTTTTGAAAATACTAGTATTTGGAATGGTATGCCTCTCACATTAGAATACTTATAGCTACCATTCCTGTTTCGATGAAGGAACGATCTGGATAGTTTTAAACTCCTACAGCATTAAGCGTATTCATGTCCAGACATTTTCATTTTTTAAGTGAAAACTTCTTTAGCGGCGTTGTGTGTTGTTTTTGTGATGGGTAAAAAATGTTAAACTCGCGTCAGGACACGTGACCTAACCGAAAATTCGTAAGACGGAGGGAGAATTGTCATGTTTGTTTACGATAGCGCAATAAATGAATATTGTATTTTACCACATAAATGATAGTACTTTTATACTGATAATTAAAGCAATTCGTGCAAAATTATTCCCTAACCATTCCAAAACATCAAAAATGCACAATGTTAATATTGAAGTTTTCACTTCTGCCGGCACTCCCGGAGTGCAACCCGTTGATTTTTTTATAAAGAAGTGTTTATGATCAAGGATTAAAGTTTTCACTTCTATCGGCAGTCCCCAAAGACTGCCCCAATTTTTTTTTTAAGTTACCTCTCGCTCTGTTAATAAATCCTGTGTCGCGGGGGACTTTACAAACATTCAAACAACGGACACAAAGAAAATCGAGGCTCAGGGAAGACACGACACTCATCATATTATCATAGAGGCAGCTGCGAGGCGATCACTTAAAGTGGTACGCCATATTATGTGCAGTCTACAATGACTATGATGAGACTATGATGGATAACTTGGATAAAAATAAATAGACAACGCTTTGAAGCTAGGCCTAGCTAGGTGATGTCACTGAGGTCTTTTGAAACAAAGGCATCACCTGGGTAGCAGATTAAAAGACAAAGAAAGATGCCGTCGCTATCAGGTAATTCTGAAGCTAGATGGACAACTTCAATCTAGCTTCAGTCTTACTTGATGGTGACGAGTAGGAGAAAGAAAAATAGTATAGGTTATCTCGCTAAGTGTTAGTCAGAAATGTGAATCAGTTGTCATTGATATTGTAATT
Source organism: Catocala sponsa (assembly GCA_963564715.1). Lineage (NCBI taxonomy): Eukaryota > Metazoa > Arthropoda > Insecta > Lepidoptera > Erebidae > Catocala > Catocala sponsa. The sequence goes on from OY751339.1 coordinate 679,920, forward strand.
ATTTACAAATAACTTAATAAAATTAATATTTATACTCTTGTCGTTAGTTTAAACTTTAATTATAACAAGAAGATACTGATTAAAGCAAAATTGTTTACACACAAAAAACGATATCAGTATGACGATAAATTAAATAAAAGTATAATTATCTCGTTGGAGATAAAAATTTCATTTGCGTTGTCAATGATATGTTAAATAGAAATATAATTATTCTAACATCAATATAATATCATAATTATACTGTTGATATATTATTACACCGGTATGTGTGGAAAACCTTGGGGGAGGCCTATGTCCAGCAGTGGACGTCTTTTGGCTGACATGATGATGATGATGATATTATGTACAATAGTACTCCCCATAGGAACATATCATAATATGTTGGCTCTTTAGTCAACTGAGGCCGCTCGAACTTATCCCGCGGGATCAGTTGACCTAATTTTATTTTTTATGTTATGATTTTTAATATGTTGACTATGGAACCAGATTTCTGAAATAAATAAATAATAATTATTATTATATTACATGGATCTTACAACTTTTTACGGTAGAAGAACTGAGTTGCGAGACTTAGTTTTTTTTACAAGACCACAGATAATATAAGACTATGTTTTTGATGGCATCTCATTTCTTTTTGTAGATAGTCCTACTTTTTTCCCTGTCCGGTACCTTTTACTTCTTGAATACCGTACCTATCAACACCTATTATTCCATTATATTATATTATACATATACAGGTACACTGATTCATTCACTGCAAATGTAACTTTGTAATTCTATATATTTATATGGGATTACAAAGTTATTTATGCTGTTGATGTATCTAGAAAACTGGACCGAAATTGCAAAATATTTGTTTTTCCTTGATTTATACACTAAACACTAATTGTATTCTAAATTTGAAGCTTCTATGTCTGCTAGAAGTGCCTTAGTGTTTTGATGATCAGTCAGTCAGTGAGTGAGTGACAAAATTAAGAAACTTTGATTAGTTATAATTCTTAAACTACTAGTTCAAATTGAATAAAATTTGAAATATACCTTGTTTATACAATGCCTGCTTGGTTACTGAAAATTTAGGCTTCTAGTTTTATCCACAACGAAGTTATAGGGGGGTCGAAAATGACCTGAACTGTTTCGAGAAAAGGATGGTACGGCCGTGCCGCTTTTTTGCTCGACTTGGCGGATGCACTGCCGTGCCCCCAGAAACTGTAATAAACTCTTCATGAAATTAAATGTAATAAATATAGTCAATACTTTACTGGTATCAATTTTACAAGTATCTAAGAAGATGAACACATAAAACATAACAAGTAATAAATTGATAAAAAAATCATTAAAACGTGTCTGCAAATACATTTAGGTTGATGACCGCTGCCGGGTAAAAAATATCGCTAGTAGCGATTATGCTTATTTAACATAAAAACCGGCCAAGTGCGAGTCGGACTCGCGCACGAAGGGTTGCGTACCATCTATAGAAACGGCAAAAAAATCATGTCTGTTGTATGGGAGCCCCTTAAATATTTGTTTTATTTTAATTTAATTATTTATTTTAAAGTGAAAATATAACTAAATATTCTGTGAATATTTCAAGCGTCTATCTGTTGCCGTTATCAATATCGAACAAAACCGAACAAAAAAATCACGTTTGTTGTATGGGAGCCCACTTAAATATTTATTTTATTCTGTTTTTTCGGTTCATGAGATACAGCCTGGTGACAGACGGACAGACGGACTGACAGCGGAGTCTTAGTAATAGGGTCCCGTTTTACCCTTTGGGTACGAAACCCTAACAATACACTCATATAATTATAATGTCTCTCCCACTTTCACATATATTATATAATACTTACCGTATTGTATATTATATACATACACACTTATACGAGAAAAACATAATCCTCCTGACGCAGTCGGGTAAATATAATATTACAACCTATACCTACGTCTTTCTTATTTTTTCGGTGTCTATATTATTAGATCTATGGAACAGTAATGTTTACTTGTACAAATTTAGTAGAAACCAAATTTTAAACGAATCTTAAATAATTTAAAAAGTGTATTGTATGTCTACGCTAACTACTAATACTAATATTATAAAGCTGAAGAGTTTGTTTGTTTGGTTGTACGCGCTAATCTCAGGAACTACTGGTACGAATTACAACATTATTTTAGTGTTGGATAGCCCATTTATCGAGAATGGTTAAAAGCGATATAACATCACGCTACAACTAATAGGAGCGGAGCACTAATGAAAAATGGTGCAAAAACAGGGAAATTCTCTTATTTGACGTAAACTAAGTTGCTCGGTCCAGCTAGTAAGTTATATTTCGATGATATACCACTTGAGCGATGCTGCGGGCGATACCTAGTATGTAATAATGAGGTTATATTTGCTAACGGTGGTATTTTTCAATTTAGAAAAGTATGTAAAGTTATTCACTAATATAAAACTATATTTTGTCAAAGTAATATAAATTGAGCACCGAACCGACGGGCGTGTATGAGGAATGTGATGAAAGTGAATGAAGCTAGAGAAGTGTGTCAGGATCGTAGCAAATGGAAATCCGTAGTCTCTGCCTACCCCTCTGGGAAACAGGCGTGAATCTATATATGTATGTATGTAATATAAATTATCGACGTAAGCAAACTTCGCTAGTCACTAACAAAAGCTATAATTAAATTGAAACCATCATCTATACTGCTTAAATTGTTCGAACAATAAAATTATAATATAGTATTATTTTCTTTTCAAATAAATATTACTTAAGAATTTTGGATAGTACTCACATTAATATTAAATCCAAAATCAAACACAAAAACTTGAAATTAATTTATCACTGACGATACGTTAACTACTGCCGGTATACTTCATTCATAATCTATAGATAAAATAGTATCAAAAGTCGTCACTAATGAGACGTAACGCAGATAGGAGCAAGACGTTGCCTCGCGGACCGCCGCAGACCTACTACTCGTGCGCCACAGTCATCGTTACGTACCACTCGCGGTCACTGCCAAGGCTGGCATGTGTGTACTCGGTGTTTTTGTTGAATTGTTTAACCGGATTTGATGTTTCAATAGAGGCTGGTTTAACATATAAAGTATTTTGTGTACAAAGTATCGCCACTCCATTTTTTTTTTTAGTTTTAATCTCTGGTGGTGATTTAGAACTATATCTAAAGAAATGCACTCGTAGTTTGTCAAGTATTAAAATAACAGATATAATTTTTTTTAAATGTTGTGTCTGGCCATCGGTGTACCGCAGCGACTCAATAGGTTAACACTTGCCTGCTGCAGTTCTTTTTAATAGCTTTTAATTTTTAAATTTATAATATAATATTCTACCACATACAAACAACACCATCTAGCCCAAACTAAGCAGAGCTTGTACCATAGTACAAGCTCTGTAAAAGTATGTATGACGTATAGTATACGTACTAAAAGTATGTATGTATGTTTATCTATTATCTAGTACCATAGTACTAGACAATAGATAAACATACATACATACTTTTTTTACAAATACATATATATTATACATAGAAATACCCAGACCAAGACAAACATCCATGTTCATGCACACAAATGTTTGACTTGTGCGGGAATCGAAGCCGCGACCTCAGGCGTGGCAGTCGGTTACACTAATCACTACGCCATCGAGGCCGACGATTTGTAATTAATTTATAATTATATATTAGGACTACTAAATAATTGTTACAGTTTTATTAATTATCTATATTTATACACACAAACGTCCACAAGTGAAATGTGATGGTCTATCATTTTTTGTAACACTCAAATCTGTAAGAGAGTTTTACGAAAATGATTCTGGTTATTTTAACAATTCTCGTAGTGCTGTCTATAGATAATCTAATCTACAGAGAAATAATTGACATATAGATCAATGTCCCAAGAATGAAATGGTGGAGCATACGAATATTTTATAATAGTAAGATCGTCCTTTCAAACACTGTATGTTGGCCTGTGCATGTTTTAGTTGGCGATGTTTTTTAAATGGTTTGAGACTTCCGAATTACTTTATAAAAATAATGTTTGATTAATTATAAGCAAACATCACAATAAAAACAAAATAAAAGAAAACGACCTTAATTGACTGTTTGCAGTAGAAGTAGTAGGCCTGAATAGTTGATAAAATATTTCGAAGCAATTAAATTCCCATTGCCAAAGTTGGCTAAATAGACCAAGTTGACGATGTCGATTAACTACAGTTGAGCTAACATTTCAGTGCTTATAATAATTATTGTAGACATATAACAGACCGAATGGAGTGGTTTAAGTGGTCGTTTCGCAACTGCCATGGCGCCGAGTACTGTGGGTTTGAATCCCATACGGGACAAAACTTTGTGTGAGCCACAAATGATTGTTCCGAATCTGGGTGTTATGTATCCGTTATTTAAATGTTTGTAAAATCATTTCAAAAACAGGAATTATCCCTAGATGGAGAGAAGTCTTTTAAAAAAAAAGAACATATCTCTGTTCTCGAATAACTCTCTCGGTAATAATAACTGTTAAACTTTCGCGTTGCATGATATATATATAATATGTAACGGGTATTAACGCGATCATGCATAATGTTTACCTTTTTTTAGGCTTGACGTGTCGACCAGGTTCTCTCGGTAATATTATAATGAAGAAATATTAGATTTTTGTTTGATTGTTTGAAAGGATATAACTTAAAAATTAACAAACCGATTTAAAAAATTCTTTCAGCTTTAGAAAGCTGTACTATCACCGAGTAACATAGGCTTTATTTTATTTAAAAATAGTACTGTTATATAACCTAGCCTCACCTACTTTTAAACAAGCGAAGCCGCAGTCGCTAGTCCTAAATAAAGGCGTATATCAACTGCTACTAACTAGCTGTCCGTATCGGCTGTGACAGGTGCTATGGCTTACAATGCCGTCCGTCGAAGGTTTCACGTGCTCTAATGGCACCTCTATCTCGCTCCAACGGGTCGCCTGCCAGCTTCGGCAGATAACTTCGACGTGCAGAAGGCTTGTCACAAAAAAAAGCAAAACAAGTATGCACCTACATTTAAATGACTTCAGAAGTTTGATCTGATATAGATTACGCCGTTATATTAAATAAAATATTTTTTAAATTCATTTTTGAAGTGTAAACTTCTTTAGACGCGTTGAGCAGTTCTTGGGTGAACAAAAATCATAGAACTCGCGTCATCGTCACGCTTCGTCATCGTTATGCTTCCACGCTTTCCATTTTTCAATTATTTTAGAATATTAACAATATCTCAGAAATGGTGCGTCCTACACAAAAAATAACGAAATTTTGACTCGCTTAAATTGAAAGTATCAGGAATGCGACTCGCCATGTCTTTTTTTTTTGTTTGTACAGAAGTATTCTTTTTGGTTTATAAAGAAGTGTTTATGATCAAGGATTAAAGTTTTCACTTCTTACGGCAGTCCCCAAAGACTGCCCCTACTACTACTTTTATATTCGTTTAAGACATCTTCCGCATCAGGCATAATTCCTGTGTCGCGGGGTCTTTACAAACATTCAAACAATGGACACCAAGAACCTAAACTCATGACAACTATTTGTGGAGCACATAAAGAACATAATAAATAACTGCTGATGGATATTCGAGCATCAACGGAAATCTTATTAACAAATCAAAATAAAATAATTTGTTAAGATTTTGAAGGCTATGCTAATAACCTATGTAAGTCTGGAAAAAAAAGAAGTAATTATGAAAATAGTCAATTGATTTTTTATTTAGAATTCGCATTAAGCAATTGACGTATTGTACTTCCAGTGTTGCCATATTAATTATTGAATAATTGTAATCCGAAGTAGGTTTTGTACATTGTCTTTATTACATAAGCATCTAAAAATATATTTACTCATCTCATACACTCATATACTCATCACAATAAATGTCAAAAGGTTTATCTTATTTTAGACTAAAAATGCACGCAAAATAATCCTCTTAGAAGAAAATAGTTTCAGAAAGTCATAAATCGAGTATGGCAACAATATTAATAAAAAATTTATCGTTTCCTATGGTTCGAATGTTTGTCAGCCTGAGTGACTGACATATTTTCCTGTTCGTTGTCTGTCTTACTACGTTGCGACGTTTTCTTTTGATTTGCCACAATTTCTTATTAGGCCTGGACTGTTTATGGAAAATCATAATTACCTGTAGTTGACGCAAATCGGGATTTAAGCTCCAAACTTCAAATTGCAATATATTTAACGCCTGACTTTATTTTATGGTGATCCTGAAGACAAAGTTGTTCAGGAATTTAAACTCTATATTTTGAGATATTTTTCATGAATTGACGCAAAAAAAAGTCCGCAAAAAAATGTATGAGAGTTCTACAATATTCTTTTTGTACCGTGTGGGCATCGAACCCATATCAACCACTACGCCATCCGTGTATGCGAGTTACGTTTAAGTCAGAGCAACGATAGCTCAGTGGGGAGACCAACAGACTGCAATGCAGAGGGTCTCGGGTTCGAACCCACGTCGCGCACCTCTGACTTTCGGAAGTTATATGACTTTTCGAAATTATGTGCGTATTAATTGACAATTATCGCCTGCTGCGTGCCTCGGAGAGCACGTTAAGCCGTCGGTCCCGGCTGCCATGAACATCTATGACAGTCGTTATTGGGAGAGTGTCGACACAAAAGATCCCACTGGGTCGAAGTGTCGCCGGTCTGCACTGACTGGCCCCCACATAAGATAAGATACGTTTACGTCTGTCCATTCCCGGTACGCTTTTGTCACATTCGCATAAACGTGAGATTGCCATTACGTGATTATCTCAAAATTACATACGACATGCTTGGCTACTTATGACAAGCAACGTCATTATCGACCGCCTAATTATCTAATCTTGAAATTATTTGATTTGAAATTATTATACAATACTTTTAGACATGTAACGAGATGATAACTTCACTTAATTAATTTAATTAAACAAGAGATTGAGAAGTTGGTGACCGTAATATTCGTTTTACCTAGCATAGGTACAAACTTATAGCCCAGCGATAAAATTATCTTACATACTAAGTACATATTCACTTCTTACGGCTCGCCAACACTTTGGTAGTTCTCTCTACTAGAGCCTCGCTGATTTCAGCATGAATGTGCCGCCTCGATTGATCGATTTCACGTCGATATTCTCACAGAATATCGACGTGAAATAGCAGTGTTCCTACTGTTGTGTTTCGTTTGGTGAGTGAGAGTGCCGGTGGCCCAATCACCCTCTTTCCCTCTTCCCGCTCCTTCTCCTTCCCACTTCCTTTTTTTCCTAAAGGGTCGGCAACTTGCAAGTGATGCCTCTGGTGTTGCAGGCGTCCATAGGCTACGGTGACCACTTACCATCAGGTGGGCCGTATACCTGATTGCCAACTTAGTTGTTAAAAAAAAAACCCTCACTAATCGCTGCCAGAGGAACAAGTACCTAAGACAGACGACGCTCTTTAAAAAAAATTCTAAAGCTGCCAGCCACATTCTTAAGGACGTATGCAAATAGTTAAAAAACAAATTTGCGCTATCCAGTTCGGAATTCAAATTGGTGCACCAGTTGCAAAAGTTCAGTTGTTATGAATGCACGTGAGCGGCCATCCTTTGTGGTTGATGTTCGTAATAACTAGGTAAACGAGAACATGACGGTAAATTTTCAGTTATATGTTGTAATGTCACAAACATAAGCTACGTTTTATGAAGTTAAAAAGGGAAACCCAAGCGTGAACGCATTTTTTTTTGGTTGAACTGGAAGATTTATTTATCTCAGGGCTATACCAGAATATACGTATTACCTATTTATTTTTCTTCTTCTTTTATGTCGAATACTTGTCTCATTATTATCCTACCTCCTTATTTTAAAGTGTTAATCAAATTGCTGCAATGGTATCTTGATAAAAACAAAAATGTAGAACTAATTCGTTTTTTGTGTAATCATAAAAATGATTGTGATGATAAGATGCTTGTTTATTTTTATTTTTCATAACTACAATTAGTGTACAATATCAGAGATAACGATCAAATTAGTTTTATCACTGTAATGTATTATGTTTTAATATTAATCTTTACTACACTGCAGCATAAAATGTGGCTTCACTAATCCTGTAGAGAGTTGTTAGTGAATGCTATGCTATGCACGAGGTCTCGGGTTTAAATCCCGGATCGGGCCAACAATAAGTTATTATAATAAATCTTAATAGAAGCCCGGAGTTAGGCCGTTGGCGATGCCAGACACCCCTGTGCCTCGGAAAGCAGGTAAAGCCGATGGTCCTGCCCCAGATTTCTTTCTGGTCGTATTGGATTACCTTCCCATCGGATCATGAGAGTAAACAGAAAGCGCAATAATTGTGTTTGCGCATACACTTGTGCACTATAATATCTTCTGGACAGATGGCTAGTATCCGTTACGATTGCCCTCTGTAACCGAAATTCGGTTATTATATATAAAAAAATCTTAGTAGTTCAATTGCACTTGTTTCATAGATACAGAAACTAGTAGTTCAATTGAGGTCTCTGCTTAGATTCTCGAGTCAGCCAAAGTGATGACAGAAAAGCTAATAAAGCTTTTCTATCAAGAAATTCTCGAAAGCAATAGAGTCGTCTTATAATGTTGCTCCTAAAATACTAGATCTTTGCCTACCCCCTCAGGGTGAAAGAGATATGCGTTTATGTAGTTGTTGGATTGCCAAATCAGTGGTCTTGAAATCAAACCAACGGTTCTCATTTTTGTCTTTAGAATATTAAGTACTAGCTGAGCCGCGCAACTTCGTCTGCTTCATATAACAGAATTTGCCCCGTTTTTGTAACATTTTTCATTGCTACTCCGCTCCTATTGGTCGTAGCGTGATTTTATATAGCCTTCTTCGATAAATCGACTACCAAAACAATAAGATTTTTCAATTAAAACCAGTAGTTCCTGAGATTAGCGCGTTCAACCAAACAAACAAACTGTTCAGCTTTATAATATTAGTATATGTAGATTAACGTTATTACTGTATGTTGTATTCGGATCGAGGATTTTGTCAATCGGTATTTTATTAAAGGTCTGTTTGTATTATTTCATTGTATTGTAGCTTTTGTTTGTTTTCTTATTAGCAGCGCTCGTCTATCGACTTGCGAGGCTATGGAGTAATTATCTGTACAAACGGTAAATATTAAAAACGAAATGTATATTTACTCCCTATAAAAGTTACGATAGCAGCTTCCGTCAAAGAAGCCTCAAGTGGTGATTAATACATAGGATATTAAAAGTTATCCCAGTTTGTGTTGCTATGATTTCGGGTGTCCGGATCCGCTGGCTACTGACTTATATATTTACCCGCGTTAATCGTTACTGCGCCGCCCCCATGGGTCTAGCGTGATGTTATATAACCTATAGCCTTCCTCGATAAATAGGCTATCCAACACTAAAAGAATTTTTCAATTCGAACCAGTAGTTCCTGAGATTAGCGCGTTCAAACAAACAAACAAACAAACTCTAGCTTTATAATATTAGTATAGATATGTTTTATATAACAAAATAAATCTGCGGAGTATGTCATAATTATTCCAAAGATAAAGTTTAGTAACCTATACTAACATCAAGGACATCGCGGCATAAGATAAGATAATTCTTTATTTGTTTAAATATGTGTCTATACATACGGCAGCATGCACGTTGTAAATCAAATGTAATTTTTTAATTCAGGTTACAAAGTAATACTTATGAACGTCGAAGTCCAATAATATAATTAGTGAGTTTAGTGATGGTACTGAAATTATATTTATGTTATTATTAGGTGCAGACAAGAGTTATAAGCATATGAGAAGAGCCTTGCAAAAATATATTATAATCTACATCCATAATTATCTAATCCTTCTCTTAGATACGTACGTTTACGTAAGGATATGCCGTAACGAAGAAATAGAAACCAGAGTAACAAAAATGTTCTAGATATTAGGTTTGCAAATTCTAGTATCTATATATTAATACGTGTAGCAAAAACATTGTACCCCTTTTTACAAAAATTGCGCGGCCGAAGGAGTATGAAATTTGGCACAGTTAAAGTTTATATGGAGAAGGAGGGGCGAATCCTAATATTTATATAAAATATGCATTGGAAATACATTTAATTAATGAAAGAACACTACACGCACACAACCATGCATTTGACACACGCAGTCGAAGCGAAGTCGAACTATGTTTACATATGTCAATATATAATGACATATTATATCAGCAATATCTAACGGGCAAAGTTTGGTCGAATTTCGAGCACTAGGCGACTGCTAGTTCTTATTAATCTCTTAAGCTAAATTAATAACTATACATACTTGTAGTAGGACTCAGTTTACGGTAAAGCAATGGGTAGAATTCAAACCTCTCAAATGCAAGTCTTAGGTATCTACCGCCGCATATTCTGAAACGTCCTACCTGAGTTAATTTACAGCGACACGTTTCAAATAATAAATGTACTTTGAATTATAATTTAAGCCATAATAGATTTTATAAAAATAATCGTAAATCCTAACTAATATTATAAAAGCGAAAATGAGTTTGTTTGTTTGTTACCTTTTCACGCATAAACCACTGAACCGATCATCCTGAAATTTTGCATATACGTTGTCAAGTGTACAGAAACAGATATAGGCTACCTTTCATTCCGAAAAAAATTACTGTTCCCGAGGAAAACAACAATAACGTTCTTATGATAATAGATGGCGCCACGTATCTTTCGAGTAATGATTGAATTATATTATTACAAGCAGAGTACAACCCGAATTGATTGTCAAATTCTAAAGTAACGCGAGCGAAGCCGCGGGCAAAAGATAGTTGACTATAATCTCCGATTGATCATTATTTATGATTAGGTTATTTGCGAATAAGGCAATATAATTAAATTTTTGCGTGAAGATAATAAAAAATCTGGGTATATGGCAGTTTACATAAAATGATTAAATAATAGCAATAAATACGTCCTTAATATACTGTACCTTCTTGTCCCTAGCCTTTATTATTCCCAAGTCACTTGGGGTCGGCTTTCTAGTCTAACCGGATTTGACTGGATATCAGTTTTTACACGGAGCCACTGCCATCTGACCTCCGCAACCCGAAGGCTAACGATACCCTAAGGCTAGACCAGTGTCAGGATATGAGAGGGCACTGACTTCCCAATAACGACTGCCATAGATGTTCATGGCAGCCGGGACCGACGGCGTAACGTGCTCTCCGAGGCACGTCCTTAATATACTGTACCTATATATAGATAATTTTACATCCAGTAAATGGATATATTTGAGACAATTATAATAGTTTGGTAGTATAAGCTTAGGTTACAATTGGACTGGCATATTGCAATATCAATAAAAGTTCCTAAATTAATAAATAATAAAAAAAACAGCAATATAAAAGTTTTATAAAAAGTAGTTTTATGCCAAAGGTAATAGGTAATAGGTAATTATCGTAATAAAAACAGTTCAAAATAGAGTTTCTTTAATTAAAATATACGACAAATGTGAACGATTTCCTTTTGTTAATTTTTTTGTCAGCCTCGATGGCGTAGTGGTTAGTGTAACTGCCTGCCACACCTGAGGTCGCGGGTTCGATTCCCGCACAAGTCAAACATTTGTGTGCATGAACATGGATGTTTGTCTTGGTCTGGGTGTTTCTATGTATAATATGTATATATTTACAAAAAAAAAGAAATGAAGTATATACATATGTATGAATGTTTATCCATTGTCTAGTAGTACCCATAGTACAAGCTCTGCTTAGTTTGGGCTAGATGGTGTTGTGTGTATGTGGTAGAATATTATTATATTGTTATTATAATGCACGCAGCATGTCACATCATGTCATGTCATATCATTGTGGTGTTGCTTGGCTCTAGTAATGACTACTGATTGATTGTTTGTCTCTGTGTTTCACTTTTTACCGCTAAACATGCCAGGAAACTCAGTAATTGGCTTAAGTATAACCTTTTGTTATAGGTAGTACTAGCAATTAATTCTACGATAATCTTAGTGTCTGAGGCGTAGCTTAATATTGCTAGTGCTATCTACTCTCTTATTCATATGTATAAAAAACAAGCTGTTGAGTTTCTAATAAATAAATAAATAATATTATATTTCAGCTTTTATCAAAAGAAATCTCTAGCAAACAAGAAATTGATATTTATTGATTTACTAACGTGCTCCTTGCGAGTTTTTTACGAGAGAGATGTGTGTGGATGACAGCTAAACTAGGAATAGTGACAGCGATTAAAATTGTTAAAAAGTATAAAAAAAAAATTGTATCGTAAAAATATTTTATTAACAAAGTATAATACCTACATAAGTGACTAATCAGCTCCTAGAATAATACGGCTACGTATTATACGTACAAGTTGCTAACTTACATTTTTCTCCTTAGCAGAGGGGAAACAAAGAGTCTGAATCGTAAAATGTCGCTGATCAAGCATCAAAGCAATTATTCCCATCATTAGCTCGTGGGTCGGCGCCAATAAATCACCCTGTAAGCCCCCGTAGTTCCTTAGAGGTTTCATGGAGGGCCTTGAAGTTAAGGCTGTCTCTTAATACGGTTTTGCCTCCGTTTGTTTAAGGACAACTGTCCTATTTACGACCCAAGTTTATTGACAAGTTTCCTCAAAGTTTGTATGAAGAGATTTTGGACAATGCATCTGTTAATGTAAAAGTTTTTATGCGAGAATAATGTGATGGTTTATCAACTTTGCGTAAACGGAGAGGTTTGTTGTGGAAAAGCGCTTATGATTGTGCATTTAAGAGCTTAATTTACAGGTTTAGCTGATATCATTATTTGCGAATTAACTAAAAACTGATAAAGTGTGAGGTAGATTCTCGAGGGTTAGCTACCATAACAAAGTACCACGAGTATGCGAGTCGCAGGTCAAAAAATGTTAAGGCATTAAATTTTATTTTTAGAATTTGCGTTTTGTTATAAGCATCCCACGTTTGATCCTTGTATGTCTCGCTATTTCATTGATCTGTGTTTGTATTTTAGTATATATGTGATTTTCTTTCGTTCATTGTTAAAATATTTACATAATGAGAAGCGACGAAAGGAAAATTTTAAAGGCATATGAATACTATTAAAGCATGAAATTGATAATATTCGTATAAATGTTGGCGAATTTACAATTTACTAAAACCCGTTGGTACTCTGTGATACTCTTTTCTTTTACATTTACATTTACATTGTCTTACCATTATAAGAAAAAAGTATATACTATACAATCCAAACATAAAGGAAAGAAAAAATGTACCTGTAACTAAAAATATTTTTTGCGCATGTACCTACGTAGTACCAATTGTGACTTTATGTTTTTATTCCTACAATGTTCTACAATTAAACCAAGAATAGTTACTTTGAATTAGTTAGGAACACACGTAGTAACATTTTAAGCTAATAACTTTAGACACGCGCATGCTCATTTTGTTGGTATATGTTGCCTAAGTTAATAAGAAATTCCAAGAATAACTTTTAAGGAGGTTCTAAAGCTGCAAGCCTGCCTTTTAAGCATACAAATTGAAAAAGTACGCTATACACTTCGAAATCCAAACGCAGTGCGTGTGCACTGTGCTAGTTGGAAAAGTTCCGCTGTTATGAGCGCATGCACTCATAATAACTAGAGAAACGGCAAACGTGTTGGTCAATTATTGAGTTACTTGTAGTATCATCAAAATATAAAAGCCATTTCAACGAGGTTAATACGAACTCACTACCATCTCCGCTGGGCAAAAATCTTGCTTTGTATAAACATGTAAATTTAAATAACCGTAATTATTCCGCTGAACTACGAATACATACATACATAATATATTAATGAAAAACTTAAAAATAGGAATATTTATATAAAGCCTTTTATGCAATAAGTTGCTGATGATGATATGCAAAAATTAATGATTTTTAACTAGACATTATGCTGAAGTTATCAGCTACTCTCATAAATAAGAATTCTCTATGCCATTTATATGAAAATTTCTCGTAATTTTGTCAAGTACAAGTTGAACTAAAATCCTTAAGTGGTTCGTGTAGATGTCAGACCAAATGGGAAGAGAGACAAAACAGGTCTGGTAGGCAAACATTCATAAGACCAACGGTCTTATAAATGTTTTGGATTCAGAGCAACTTCTACATAGCTGATTTCAATTGCAATACAGGGTAACAAGAGAATATAGCTATTGCTTTCTTTATTCGTCATTTACATCATCGGTCGTCAATTTAGGTAACTCTTAATCTGGCTCTTCTTCAGTAAGTGATCAGAGAACGTTCGCCGACGTCCTTCCCTTTCAACTGTCACATTCACATTTGCGCTACTTTATTTAGACATCCATTCCTTCTACATCTTTCACTATGCCACGTTCTACCCTCCGAAACGAATTCCAATTAGTTTATCCAAATCCAGATAATAATATAGCCTTGACACAATTTGAAAGTACAATAGGTAGATAGTAGTGCAGGTATGGAATAATATCAACGTTGATTATGTTCCACTAATAGAGATACAGACAACATAAGATGGATGGATGGCCCATAATGATTATTGAAACAATATTAGCTTTGAATAATAATTTAATTTTCAGTATATTCGCATGTTTTAACATATTTGACATCAGTTTAAGTCTTCCGCTGAGTTAAATGTTTAATTAATTGATCTCCCTATGTTACACCCTCATCTAATATTTATCTATTAATTCTATTATACATATATGTATATTTAACAATATTTATCTTTTAGTACTCTTCTTAAAATCTTACCAGAAGGATTTTTTGGAAGTGCGTCTAAGAACATGACTTTTTTCACTCTTTTATATTCTGCTACTCTTTTGGCTACAAATGACATCACATCTTCAGCGTCTTCTTTATGTCCTTCTTTTAAAACTACGAAAGCTTTAGGTACTTCACCACTTCTTTCATCAGGAATACCAAGGACGGCAACGTCTAAAATATCTGGATGTTCTTTTAAAACATGTTCTAACTCTGCGGGTGGTACCTGGTACCCTTTAACCTGTAAAATAAAGTTTAATGAGCCCAGCCCTTGGCATTTATAAAATAAAACATTAATTAGCTGCTTATTAAGTGTTATTTTGTAAAATTGGACTTATGGCCCAACATATGGCTTCAGGTTTTCTTGGCGTATTGGGCAAATTGTTATTAGTTTTCTCTTTTAGAAAATTAGCAGTGTGGAGTCTGGAAATGTGCATGGTAGACGGCATTAAATTCACTCCTGTTTCTTTTTTAAAGACATATTAGATAACATTTTTCTGTGTTTAGTGCTTACTCAAACTTCAGAAATACTACAATAGCAGTGGCAGTTTGTCTTTATATTAATATTATAAATAATAAAAATTACGTTGCTTTGACAATACTGTTAGTCTCAATGACTTATGTAATTGTGCTAAAATATAGAGATTTACCTTAATGAGTTCTTTGAGTCTATCAGCGATAGTGACCACTCCATTTTCATCAATACTGGCGAGGTCCCCAGATTTAAACCAGCCGTCTTCTGTAATTGAATCTTTCGTAGCTGTAGGGTTATTTCTATATCCTTTCATTACTTGAGGACCACGAATCAAAAGTTCGCCAACCTGTAAAATGATAAATCATTGTTAAATTTTATAGTCACTCCTGTTAATATGGACCTTTATAGTTTGCAAAGTGTGAGTAACTAAACAACTTTTGGATAGTAAATATGTAGCAGTTCACTACACACACTTAGTTAAGTATTAAAATAAAATGAAATTACAAGGTGTTTTTATCTCTTTTAGTAGCCTTAGAGACAATGGCCAAGAAAACCAAGATAGTGTTTTCTTAGCAGTGACCTTCGGTCGGAATGAAGATCGGTGACTGCATCATACAGAATGCTAGTAGCGATCCGTTTGGAGTCAGCATAAAGTGAAATTTCATTCAATACATTAATTTCTATTGCCTCACATTTCTATATATCTCTTATTTTTAACGGCGCCCACTTACACTTCAATTCATAATGATTTTAAATTTGTATGTATACCTTACCTCATTCGGTCCTAATG
The DNA here is from genome assembly GCA_963564715.1 of Catocala sponsa. Lineage (NCBI taxonomy): Eukaryota > Metazoa > Arthropoda > Insecta > Lepidoptera > Erebidae > Catocala > Catocala sponsa. The sequence continues at coordinate 695,963 of OY751339.1, forward strand.
GTTGCAAGTTAGGGTCTGCGATCCTTAGTTCAGTGTTTGATACAGCATAGCCAACTGTTAAGTAATTATCAGAGCCAGGCAACATACCGGATGCTAACGGTGATGTTTCTGTCAGGCCGTATATATTAAGGAAGTTGATGTCACGCTGAAAAGTTGAAGAAGAAGAAAACGTAACAAAGGTATTATGTACTAGATTTTTCCCGCGGCTTCGCTCACGTAAATATAGATTAGGTTAGTAACAGTTTTTTTCTGTTTGAAAGGCCCTACGCCCTTTCCTGTATCTCTGACAACGTGTAGGCGAAATTTCAGGGTGATCGGTCGAGTAGTTAAGGCCGGAAAGTCTAACAAATAAACAAACAAACTCACATTCACACCTAGAATATTAGTTAGGATACCATACTATTTGATTTTGGTTTTCATCATTTGGGCTGCCAATAAATTTCTTTGATTTGTGTCAGTCCACTCACTTAAATACATTTCCAAATATCAATTGCGATATTACTATTTAATTTCCCGCTCGAGAAAACTAATCAGAATGCTCTCAGGATTTTTACTAATTTATGGCAGCCCGTCTTCGTCTTCTCTATTACTAAACTTAAATGATGCAATGTGTTTATAATCCTAATCCTAACTAATATTATAAAAGCGAAAATGAGTTTGTTTGTTCGTTAGGTACCCTTTCACGCCTAAACCACTAAAGCAATCATCCTGAAATTTTGCATATACGTATATGAATACGTATTCAGGTGTACAGAAACGGAGATAGGCTACTTTTCATCCCGAAAAAAAATTCTGATCCCGAGGGAAACACCAATAAAGTTCTTATGATAATAGATGGTGCCACGTGTCTTTCGAATCATGATTGAATTATATTATTACAAGCAGAGTACAAGCCGAATTGATTGTCAAATTCTAAATTAACGCGAGCGAAGCTGCGGGCAATAGCTAGTAATGTATACACCAATCGCACCAAGTCATCGCCCGATACAATTTAGAAAAGGTACCATTTTGCTATTCTGCTACGTTTAACTATATTAACCTCTCAAACCCCGCGCCCCGCGCCGCCCGGGCACTCAAGGACACTTGAGCGGTAGTCGAGTGGGTCGGCAGATGTTTATAATTTAGAACGCAAAGTTATGATAACAAAGCTTGTGTTTCTTAGAAGTATACATTGTAAGCTACGATAAGTGTTATGAATCATCGCATTTACGTGTATATTTTAGTTTATACATCTGGTTAAAGTAACCGAATTGGAAATATGAGATGATATTATTATATCTTTATTATATAGATTAATTGATTTGTCTAATAAGATGTTTTACTTTTTCTATTTCCTAGTTAAATACTCTTTATAGTAAAAAAAAAGTATTTATAATGTCTGTGAGAAAAAAATAAGATATTAGCATTTGAAAGTGCGTGACGAGTACATTTTAGAGCGCGGAGAAAGTAAATATTGAAAAAATTGTAAAAAAAATTCTGACGTAGCCTTGTGCGTGTTTTTTACATATTTTATATAAATACTAATAAATAACACTATCATAGTGATTAAAACCTGAAATACGATATAATAAAATAATAAAAAAATAAAATATCAAAAAAGGCGGGAAATCTGAGAAATTGTAATAGGTTATTTTGGGCTTCAGTTTGTTATACAACAATAACAATAGTCACTATTGTTTTTATTGTGTCTAAAAATAGAAAGAATAAGCTTTCCAATAATGTATTACACTTACATACTTGCCCTATAAAAACTACAGATAACAGCGGAACAAATAACATAGACGTCCCGTTACGTCACGTGACGTCACGTGACATGACAAAAAAAATATTTAGAAAAATATTATTCAGTTGATAAATATTAATTCGAAAAGCTGGGTTCATTCTGAGAACATTGATATGCAACACAATATTTTAAATACAGGCCTTATAATAAAAAAACGGCAAACAGAACACGTCCCAACGCTTCGACCCCATATAGCGTCACCGGGGTTTGTCCATGTATTTTTAATCTAATTACATAGTCTGGCAACGAGTATAACGAAATAACAAATTCATGATGCTAGCGACGCGTCCTTTTTTAGTCAGTAATAAAAACCTTAAACAGAAAATAGGCGAAGCGAGAAGTTTGATTAATTTTCGTCAACTAAAAATGGATATGATTTATTACTTTTATAAGTTTAATAATAGCGATTATGAAACTTTTACTTAGAGCAAGAAATATATTTAATACTAAAGTGATGCTGTCATATAGGTTTAGCGCAGTGTATATTTAGATCAATGCGCCAAATTTATTTGGGCAGTTTCGGCTATCTATAGACAGGTATTTTTAGCATTGAATCACGTTACCACTGAATCGACTTACCCAAAAGATTAAAAAAGAAACGGTAGATGCGACCACTTTAAAAAAAATAGGTATGTCTTTGGTTAATATGGCTGAGGAACTGATGTTATGTAATAAAAAATCGCGCTAACACATTTGTCTAACGTAAAAGCTATTTTGTCATACCTATCAAATAAGTAATATATAATAAAATATGAAAGCCGTAATACGGTCTTATTTATTTAAGGGAACAGTATTTTATTTTATACGATATGATTTATTACACCGTTTACACGTTTCGATGATCCAGATGTGATCACAGCTATGTGTTGTGTTGTTTGAAAGTCATTCCCGAAATTGCGAGGGTTCAATACAAAAATTTGGATATCCATCATAAGATATTGCTTCTGAATTATAACAAACAATATAAATAGGCCATTCAAGAAAAAATAAAACTTAGTCTAGAAAAACGACTTTGAAGAATATTAATGTTACTAACTTTCAACTAATTTTATTATGCAAAGCAACTTGGATTATTTTGTTTTGTTCATTTATCTTCGTAAGAATAGCTCCGTGAGGACTAGCCTCTGTTTAGCTTTTAGATTTTTGTTAAAACTGTATACATAATATAAATTAATAGCTGTTTTTCTTTAAACTTGGAACGGTTGAACTGATTTGTAAAAATGTCAATGGTTACATTCACTTTAAATACTAATACAGTCTATTAAGACCATGAATATAAAGTAGAGATTTAACGCCTAAATATATTTCGGCAATTCAAGTGTTTATTAACAAAATAATGTTATTACACGACGAAGTTTGTAGTTTCTTTTAAAGTAGAATTTCTCCTAAAATTGTATTTTTTACACTTCTGATAAAAAGGACTTAATTGACTTTTCTTCATTTTTATTTTTAAAATAGGTGCGCTCATTAAATAACTTTAAATTTTGCGTTGCATTCTTGTTAATTATTAATACTCCTACACCTTTAAGGTACAGCAGCACTTAGCATGTCGGATCATGGCCACATTGGCTATCAGATTTTGAGTTCACTACCCGCAACCTGCAAGCATCTAGCAGCCCAACAGTGATATTCGATATTTAAATTAAGACTAATTAATATTGACATAATAATGAACATTTTCTTATTACCTTAACTTTGTCTAGTACTTTCAGGACGTCATTTTTGGGCAACGGAGCGGCACACGATGTTATCGTTTTGATAGAAGCCAAGTGTTCCTCTGTGACTCCAGGGTGTGACGCGAGAAACAATACTGGAACAACAAATTTATTAATATATATTAGGATTTTCTTTGCTTTAAAATGTAATTTGCTTACATACTTCATAATTACTACTACTGAAAATTATTTTAAATCTAACTAAAAGTTACTGAAATAAGCGAGGTGGTTTATTTAGAGAATAAAATACCAAAACCATTGAAATATTAGATTTTAACTTGACTGTTCATTGAAATTAAACTACTATATACGGATTTTATCGCGTTGTTTATTTGACACTTTATTACATAATTTTGAAACTGTTACACTACTATTACTGAAAAGAGACCGAAACATCGGGGAAAGTGTAAACATAAAAATATAAATAGTTTTAATAGTTGCAATAATTTAATTAGCTTAAACATTAGTAAAGTTTAATAGTAATAGTAGTGTAACAGTTTCTAAATTATGTAATAAAGTGTCATTTAAATAACGCGATAAAATCCGTATATAGTAGTTTAATTTCAATGAATAACATTCGCGTAAACAGAAGACAATATTGACTGTTTATCATTTTAACAAGCAAAATATTGTAAAGAGATTTTATTATGTTCTCAAAAATGTGTAAAGTCTGCCACCAAAGTTTAGCCAGCATGATGTATTCATTTACTAAGGTCATTCATTTAGAAAATAGATCTGTTATAGACACATTGTGAGTGCTTAGAAAGGGGCTAATTTATATGACAAATGTACCTACTCAGATACAACTCTTCTGGCTTTTAATTGTTAATAGACTAAACGCCACAAAAATGGCTATACAAATCACTTTTTACCTTTATTCAGCCGTTGGTATTTTCACATAATAAGATAATAATAGGTATTATGTGATTGTTGTGGTAACATTATGACATAGGCTTTTCAATTCCTGCTGACTTAAAATTTAGTATTTGATCTGTTTTATCAAATAATTTATTCATATAATATGAATGTGCTATGCTATTACCTACGTTTTACCTTACTTGTGATTCTTGAATATTTTGCCTTGTTATAAAATGTAGTCAAGCAAATTAATAATTATTATTTACCATTATGTGTGTTCACTAATTTTGATAATTTGCCTAGCTCAGAATAACTACGAAAATCAGAACAATAAATTGACCAGAAGTTTTTAATCTACCTTTCGGTTCCTACAGCGGTTTTGAGCATACACGTGAAATGAGCGGTTTGCAGCGAAGCTTCCACAGGGACTAGATAATGTCACAATGGTAAATGCGTATGTGCGACATGAAGCCTAAAGCCATTCATAATTGTATATTAGCATTTTATGTACGGCTTGCTCTCGATGAGTAATTGCCGAGGTCTGCAGACCAACGTTTTGCGACGCTCAATATATGAATATTTTTGAAGTGAAAACTTCTTTAGGCGCGTTGACCTCTTCTTGGGTGAACAAAAATCATGGAACTCGTGTCATCGTCACCAAACGCTTTCCATTTTTGAATTATTTTGGCTTTATAAAGAAGTGTTTATTTGAATTATTTTTGGTATATAAAGAAGTGTTTATGATCAAGGATTAAAGTTTTCACTTCTATTGGCAGTCTCCAAAGACTGCCCCAATTTTTTTTTAACTGAACGGTTCACGTAGTGATTTAAGTACTCGTCTGGCCACTGTGCTGAGTGTTGTGAGTTCGATCCCTACACGGTACTAAAATGTGTATGATCCACAAATGTTTATTCTTAGTTTCTGCTGTGTTGCGGGGGACTTTCCACACGACCAATATCTATAAAGTTCCTCGAGATACAGGCTTTATTCATAGTGCGCGAGTTGCTTTTTTAAAGTAATAAGAATTAGGGGCATACATATGTATGTACATGCATACATAGATTCACGCCTGTTTCACAGAGGGGTAGGCAGAGACTACGGATTTCCATTTGCTACGATCCTGACATACTTCTTTGGCTTCATTTACAAATGAGGAGTTATCTTATAATTGTTAATTATAAAACAACTTTTATAACTTACCCAAAGGAGGAGCAGTATACATCACTTTGATTGGGTTTTCTTTCAGAACATCAAGGAAAGTATTTGGTTGGAACTTCGGCATCGTGACTATCTTGAATCCGACGGTTAGTTTGTGAAGTAATATTATTGACAGACCGTATATGTGGTAGAATGGCAGCACACCTAGAGTTGTGTCCTGGTTTGTTTCTGAAATATATAATAAATATATTTGAAACTAGCTTTTGCGCGCGGCTCCGTCCGCGTGGTGGTACCTACATGAATAAAAAGAAGCCTATGTCCTTTCCCAGGTTTTTAACTATATCTGTACCAAATTTCATCTAAATCGGTTGAGTGGTTTAGTCGTGAAAAGGTAACAGACAGACAGACAGACAGAGTTACTTTCGAATTTTAATATTAATAAGGATTATTGATATTTATTTCACCTACTAGTTTTTTAGAATCGTAGTTTAAATAGAAATATCGGCACTGTGAGTACACTAAGTGTTCTGGATTTTATCTACTTGGATCAAAAATTTGAAGGTAATAGTTTCGTTTTGTTGTTGAGTACCTGTCGTAATTGCGGCAAGCGTGTAAGCGTCACCCGCGTTAATGCTAGTGTCTAACATATGTGAATGCTGTACACAGTAGCCGTCTCTTACTTTACCTAGTCATATGATACTAAAGTATCTTAATACTTTTTTTTTACGTTGTGGAATGCATTTACGCATACCCCTCCGCGGGGGCGGGCGGAGGGGTAGTCAGGCTCACCGAGGTAAAAGATAAAGATGTTGAAATGATGATAATAGACCTCCCGGAATACCGTCTAAACCTACCACGGTGTTCCTCGACAAAACCGCTAACGACAGGTCCGAATCACTTGCACATGCGTTCGCGACCCCGCCGAGGTTTCGGCCCGCCGTATGAAACGGCAGATCACTACATGAAGAGACCTACCCATTGGCACTTCTCACTTTAAACCCTACTGTTCCCCCCTCTGGAGGGGAGACGGACTTGACACAGAGGCGCGCGTGGGAACACGCACGCCGTCTCTCGGAACTGGTGCTCATCGGATGGCGGGCAGGCTCACGAAGCCCACCACCCCCAGGTCAAACCTCAGGGTGGCTGGAGGTCATCTCGCGCCCTCCGACGCCCGGGTCTGCGGTTGAGGAGAGGGTTTAAGCGCTCCCTCTCCCGCTCCGCCGCAAGTATCTTAATATTACTACTACCTGGAGTAGCCCTTAGGATATTTCAGGTTCTGATGATTTAAGTTTGATATTGACTAGACGTGACATTGTGCCTTACTACTAGATATATTTACTGAAATTCATACGATAATTTTTTTCTATTGATTCTCGTAAGTAGTGTCCTCACGAAGTATTTTTCCCTCGCTAGTAAGACAGCTTTATCAAGTAACGTATGTAGTGAGCCGTGTCCACCTTAAAGGCATGTTCGGCGGCCGCCGACCTGTTGCTGTCTAAGCTCGTAATGCTCTTGACGTGTGCACAAAGCCTGCCTGCGATATTGTGACGAGTTTCTGGAAAAACTAAAACTGAACCTACAATAGATACGTATTCGCAGGGTACAGGTGCATGGGATGCTGACCACACCAGGGACTCTTGGATATTTTGCGGGATGACACTGCATCCTCGCTTTCCAATTAACCAGGCGGGCGGCACATTATCTTAATCTGTATTACTACATACTCGTAATTTCGTTACTGGTTTTTGAGTAAAAGGGCGAGCTATCGCTGCTAAACGCTAACCCAGCTAAGTAGCTGGGTTGGCGTTTGGCGTTTAGCAGCGATAGCTCAGTGGGGAGACAAACAGACTGCAATGCAGAGGGTCTCGGGTTCGAACCCACGTCGCGCACCTCTGACTTTCGGAAGTTATATGACTTTTCGAAATTATGTGCGTATTGATTGACAATTATCGCCTGCTCCGTGCCTCGGAGAGCACGTTAAGCCGTCGGTCCCGGCTGCCATGAACATCTATCAGTCATTATTGGGAAGTCAGTACCCTCTAATATCCTGACACTGGTCTAGCCTTAGGGTATCGTTAGCCTTCGGGTTGCGGAGATCAGATGGCAGTCGCTCCGTGTAAAAACTGATATCCAGTCAAATCCGGTTAGACTAGATAGCCGACGCCAAGTGACTTGGGAATGATAAAGGCTAGGGAGATTTCGTCCAAACACTCCTTGTGTTTGGACGAAATCTGGTGAACAGATAGAACAGATACGTTCATTCGTTTTATACCGGCGGCGCATCAATAGTAAATGTTGCAAAAACGGGGTAAATTTCTCTTATGTGATGCAGACGAAGTTGCGCGGCTCAGCTAGCTGTAGTACCTATATAAAAAACATCAGAGGTATGCAAAGCGTGTTGTAGTAACAAAACTATAGTAAAACTAGGAGCAGTATTACTAAAGTTAGCGCAAGTACAAGAAACACAAAGTAAAAGTATTAAATCTACGCAAAGAAAAATGCTTCATAAAAAGTAATTAGTACTTTTAGTATAAAATGTTAAAAGCATCTTATATTAAAGTCTTTGCATCTAAGATGCACTTTACACTACATAGATATTGTATTCATTTAAAAGCATCTAAGGAATATAAAAGAAGAAGAAGAAGATATATGACAACCGTTAAAATCAAAATTTTAAGAAAAATAATTTCAAATAAAGAAAGATCTGGCCTTTCGGTTCGTAGTGCTATTTGCAGTTGAAATTGATAACTTTTTACGAAGTCGTTTCTTCTTCTCCCTATATTTTAATATTTCCGGCCTATTAAATATGGTTTTAATAGTTACTACGTAATAAAATATTTATCTATGATGTGTTATCTATGTGTAGAAGCATGTGTAAAGATAATAAAGGCAATAATACTCTATCGTATGACCTATGAATTAGAAAAACACCGCGATAAGGCACACGTTCATTATCTTCACACTTGCTGTATTTAAATACGTCATATTGATAAGATATTTGAAAATAGAACATTCGTAGTTTTGTTGCAATATTATTCAGATTCAGAAGTTAAGAAAACACTCTTAGACTGCCACGCAGAGGGCTCGAGTTTGAACTTCAATAGTATGAAGAATGAATTTAATAGAATAAAGTGTGTATTAAATCGTTTATTAACGCTATAGGTTTAATAGTGAAGAAAAACATCGTGTGGACCTGCATGTCCGAGAATTCTCGTTCTTGAAAACGTCTGAAGTTTAGCCAGCATGGTGGGCTTTAGGCTGACCCTTGTATCTTCATGCTAAGAAGAGGCTAGTGCCCAGCAGTGAGACAAAAAAAAACTTGGGAGGTGTCAAGGGACACCCGGATGGAACGAAATTCCTTTCGATTAATTAGTGAAGGAATTGTAATAAAATTTTATTTTTTTAAGCTATAATAATACTTTTTTATTATTAACAAATATAATGTAATATAAACTTAATCAGTAGGCTCAATTTTAGTAATAATTGGCTTGTGGACATTAACAATACATACATATTAAGAAATAACCTTAAACTTACAACTATAGCAAAAAGTGTCGTTACAAAAAGTGCTCGAAGGATCGAACCCGCAACACTCGACGGTATAGTAACGAGACGAGATAACATCTTAAAACTACTCGCCATATATACACAGTCAACATATAAACTAACATAGTTTATGTAATTTAATTAGGGGACACAATATTAAAGACGTGCCTACTTACGCGAGCTCACCCGTTAGTTGGCTCCTGTTTAGTGCTGTTTACTTTCAAAGTAACAGGCTTATTTTATACAAGTGGGTGGCAATTTCCAACGAGAAAATATCTTTGACTTTAAACTGTCTACAATATTTTTTGTAAATCCTTACTAATATTATAAATTTGAAAGTAACTCTGTCTGTCTATCTGTCTGTCTGTCTGTTACCTTTTCACGGCTAATTCACTCAACCGATTTAGATAAAATTTAGTACAGATATAGTTTAAAACCTGGGGAAGGATATAGGCTACTTTTTATTGATGTAGGTACCACGCGGGCGGAGCCGCGCGCAAAAGCTAGTAGTTTATATTTATAAAATTTTAAGTGTGGGTGTGTAAATTAAGAATATATTTTGTTTTGCATATAAAGTGGTGCTTGATCATTTGTCCTGAAAGGATAACATGTTATATAATCATTCGTTGTAAATGTTTATAAATATAATATGCTGTCATCCCTCTTTGTACACGTAGTCAATAATCTTTGGACCAATATCAAAACATTTTTTTAGTTAAATTTTTTAACAACTGATTTAACCGTTCCAAATATTTCTATCCTTCCAGCTTACGAAAGTAAGGAAGTGCTAGTTGTCAGACAATAATGATGTTCAGCCGTGTTTGGTAGCCGGTATACAGCTTTCTGATAGTTGTGATGTCTATCGATTCGGCTTAAAATGTACATATTATATTTTAATTCATAACATAACGCATCGACAATCGATAATCCTTGATAAATAATATGAAGATAATTAAACTGATTCCTAAGATGCATTAAATTAACGTAAATATCACCTCGGATATAATCTATATATTAATACGTGAAGCGAAAACTTTGGATCCCTTTCTTACGAAAATTGGGCGGACGGAGGAGTATGAAATTTCGCACACTTATAGTTTATACAGAGAAGAAGTGACGAATGCTAATATTTTTTTTAAAATATGCATTAGAAATACATTAAATTAATGAAAAAACACTACACGCACACAACCATGCATTTGACACACGCAGTCGAAGCGCGTAACTATGGTTACATATATCCAATATATAATGACATAGAAAGTGTCGTTACAACTTTTGGTCTTAATTTTTTCCGTGTAGCCCCCTTTCGCAACGCGAGATAAGGAACTTCGTTCCAATAATAAACAGAGCTGTTATTATTTTTTTATTATTACTGAGAAGATTGCCTAAAAATTGGTTCTATGGTTTTGTTGGTCATATGTTTTGTATAATTATTAATCTTTGATATCAAAGCTATTAAAATGGCCATGAATTTGTATCTTCAGTTCTTTATTGCTGTGAATCTAAACACAGACCGAGGTGTGTTGATAATTAATGTCGTTCGTTCAAACAAATATAGATGTAAACGATAACTCTCGTGTTATCAATAACCCATGTGTGGCGGGAGACATTACAAATACTATATCAACGGACATAAGAACACCTACACTCGCGATAACTATTTTATTTCACACTCATTTTTGTGAGGTGAGATGGCAGTGTTGTAGTTTCGGTTCCCATATGGGACACAAAATTGTTATCCTTAAATACTGATTAGAAGTTGGGTGTTCTTTGTATCCGTTATTAAAAGTTGAGTAAAGTCCCCCGCGACTGGAATGACACTTAGTTCAGGAATGGAAATTCCATTATAAAAAGAAATATAATAACTGAACATAAAAAGTAATTAACATCAGTTGGAGCTCTAAGAGCAGTAATAGTAATGAAATAACAATCGAAACCACTGCACCATATCTAAAATCAGTCAAAATATAAGTAAAAAGTAGCACCAAGCTTTAGAAATATTATAATGCAGCAGTTCACACACTATAAAGTAAAGTAGAAGAAGAATAAAAGTAAATGTCATCTAACTTACTTGTAGTTTCATCGTAATGCCGAAGAGTCTCAACATCTTGTTGCAAGCAGTTTACGACTATGTTCCTATGTAACAACTCCACACCTTTTGGAAGCCCCGTAGTACCACTAGAGTATGGCAAAAATGCAACATCTTCAGAACTCCTTTTAACTTCTTTTAAAACACTCTGGTCAACATTTACCGCCAAAGCAAATTCTTCAAAAGAAATCGTCCCTTGTGGAAAACTTCCATCAAATCCTGTGGCAGCTATTATTGGTAGATCTCTCTTGGCTGAAGCGAGGGCTTCTTTAAGAACTGGAATGGTTTCTGGTACTCCAACCAGGATTTTCGGATCAGATAGCATTATTTGACGCTGGACTTCATCTGAAAGTGACACATTTTGATGAAACTATTTCTGTACCTTCAGTGAAAAGTGATACAACTTGAGTTATATCAGTTGTAATATTTTTACACTATGTTAATCAGTAAAAAATTAGCTATTTTTTGGTCTAATTGACATGCCTCTAAGGTGAAAAATGAGCAAGATAATTTTGGTGTAAATTGCTTTAAGGTTTTTTTACATTTATCAATGTGTATTATGATACATTTCGAGTAATATCAAAGTGAACTCAACAAATATTTTTATTTCTTTAATGTATATTAATACATACATACATACATACATAGATTCACGCCTGTTTCCCAGAGGGGTAGGCAGAGACTACGGATTTCCATTTGCTACGATCCTGACACACTTCTCTGGCTTCATTCATTTTCATCACATTCCTCATACACGCCCGTCGGTTCAAGGAGCTCTTAACCTGGCCTTTGTCCAGAACGCCTCCGATCTGGTCGAGAAACGTTCGCCTAGGTTTTCCTCTTGCAACAGTTCCATTCACACTAGCCTTATAAACTTTCTTAGTCAGTCTTTCCTCGTCCATTCTTTCTACATGTCCAAACCAGCTTAACATACCCTTTTCTATTCTTGTAACTATATCCACAATATCTTGTAAATATATCCAAATTCATTGTGATATATGATTCTGATTTAATCTGTATCAATACTAACATATTTTTGGATACATTTAAATCAAAAATCATCAATTTTAATTTAAGTTACATAACCCATAAAATAAGTGTAGTGTGATATATGTATGTAAGTTGTCGACAGCGCGGCAACCAGTGAATCGCAACTTCTTCGCGCAGGGTAAGATGCTTATATTGGCAATTAGAAAGAGTGAGTGTTGAAAAAGTAAAACTTACGACTGCATTCAAACTGGTGCAACGCACCAGTTTGAATGCAGTCGTAAGTTGATTGTAGAGTGATTTGCACATTTTACAGCAAATCGATGCGTAAAGTAACTGACTTATATCATTTTACACAAACTATGTAGCATTTGTTGCGACAATTAATATCTTGTATTATGATTTACTTATGCATAACTTAATTTATTACACTTTTCAGGAGGTATTTTATGTACCATATATGAAGATTATTTAACTTTAGTACCTATCTATCCGGATAGCTTTCTATCTGCACCCTAAACAATGAATTACGGCGATAGCATTCTTGTTATACATTCGTCAGTGGCAAATTCATATTAAATATTTAAAACAAATACCAGGCTTTATTTTTAACTAACTATAAACTAAATAAATATGTTCTTTGTATTTTTAAAACATACATAAAAATATCTTTCAATCTTGATTTAATTAAAAACATATTCCGTTAATTTCTTTTGTATTGCTTGCAAAGAATTGCTGTTCTTTTTTATGCGGGTGCCTATGCTTCTCTTGGTTTTGACCAACGTATGTGAGACCACAGTCATAATCTCTTTTATAGGCCCCTGCATCTTGTAAAGGTAATTGGCACTTGACGGATAGTAAACAAAATAGGCTAAATAATTTATTGTATGAAAAATGCTACTACTCTGTCAAGGACTTTCTAAATGACACGTTTTGTTAATTATTTAAGTTATGCTTTAGTTTTGGTATTATAAATGTAATTTAGGCTTAGATTTGTTTTATTTATGTATTTATGTTTTTATAATTTTAATTTTTGTACACCGATTGTATTGACAGGACACAGCACTATGCACTATATTTGCGTTTGTTTTTGTAAGACTTTTTTTATAAACCTGTGTTTTACTAATAAAAATAATTTAAATTTGAATAAACACCAACGAAGAGAGCTTTAACCTACACATACTTCAAGCCACCAACGCAGATAAGAACATTTTTCAAAAGAACACCGATTCCTACCAAGAATGCTTCGCGGGGCTATTGAAATCAAAAACTGGATAATTAGTAGAAGAATAGTTACGATGGTAGGAATGTACCAGCTTGGGATGCAGTAATTCAAATAGTCTAACCCAAGAAGAAGCAAAACACAGCTAGACTTCATGATACATTGCGCTCGTACTGCGTAAACAGAAACACCAATGAGTAAATTATGTTCGGGTACTTTGAATAAACTACACTTCAGAACATTGAAACAACTACCATCTTAGCCACCCCGTGAACATGGCTGCTGAAAAGCAACCGAAACGTCGGGGAACGTGTAAACTCAAAGTCTTAAATATAAATATTTAATTTAATTAACTTAAAATGTAGTTAACTTTAATAGTAAATGTTAAATAAACAACGCGATAAAATCCAAATAAAGTAGTTTAGTTTCAATTACCTGTATCATTTATTTGATTTCGTATACTTATAATTTAATTACCGTTTATACTTCAAACAATAATGAAAACTCGCATTATTGAAATTATGAAGCGTTTCGAAAAAAGAGCACGAATGTAATGTGAAGAAATATCGATAAGATTAAAATGATATGAACTGGATGGAAGAATTAATTATTGTTACAGAGGAAGAATATCATAATAAAATAGAAGAAAATAACCATAATAGAGGAAGAGAATCAAGATGAAGAGAAAATGGACGAAATAATAAGCGTGATGAAAGAAGACGATCAGTTTGGGCAGCTAATTAAAAAAAGCAAGCGTTGATGCAGAAATTAGATTAAGTAGAATGGAAAGTAAGCATAAGGATAGAGGAAGAGGCCCAGAATGGACAGAGGATGGCAGTGAAATTAAGCGCGACAGAAAAAGAGAATCAAGATAAACAAAATATTGAACAAATTTTAAGCATAATAAGCAGTACAGCGTCTGAAACTGAATTATCAATAAGGCCTGATTTATTAGTTTATACAATATGCTTCTTTATTACGTATATCCAAAAAATAATACTGATTTCATAAGACTCCCATTATGTTTTAAGAAAAGTTTAATTTGGATAGTTTAATTTACTATGGCGTCTATTTATAAATAATAAAATGTTGTTTTATTTTTTCAAATGATAATCCACTTACAAATTCCTTCTAGTTAACAAAATTCTCACAATTTTATTTTATCTGTATGAAACTTGTATCAATAAACACTTTAGTATTTTTAAAATGTACCAAATTACACAACAGTTTGTATCATTACTCACATTTTATCTGAAATACAATACAAGTGTATAAAGATTCAAATTCAATTTAGCTCACAAATTTCTGGTTATAATGTAAATTTGAATTTTTAATGTACAAATGACGTATATTTATTTTACACCTTTTTATTTTATTAAAACCTTAAAGTATAAACCTCCAAAAATACGAATCATAGATCTTTTAACACCAAACCAATATACGACGTGTAAAATGGTTCATGTAATTTTAAATTAATTGACACATAAAACGACGTTAACATTCGTTGTGTTAACTGATATAACTTGATTTATTTTTAAATAATAAAAAAACTATATATATTAATGCATTTTTTCTTACATTGAAACATGCTCAAAGATAATGTTTATCACTGAAATTAATCAGTTTCTATTTTAGTGAAGTAGAAAAAGAGTAAGAATTTTTTAAAACTTCAACGTTAAATATCTCAAAATCATGATTTTCAAGTTATATCACTTTTCAATGAAGGTACAGATTTGTCTTTTGGATTCATGTGCTAACAGAAAGAAACCAAGATTCAATTGCTTAGAATTACACCAAGCAGAATTATCAGGATTTTTTTAAATTTATGCTTTTAAATAAAAGCTAAAATAAAAATCTCTTTTCGCTATCAACTGTTTTATTCCTTAATTTATTAGCTGAAAACATTTTTCTAGCGTGAAAATTACTATTAATTAGCGGTAAACAAATTTAATAGGGATGCCCTGAATGTAGTGTCTGACGGTACATGGATAATATAATTAGAAATAAATAAAGTGAGGGTAGGTGAAAAATCTTTAGTTTCATGTCGCCAAACTAGCCAGCTTGCGGCCACGGCCGGTATAACCTGCTCGAAACGCGAAAGTTTAAAAGAAATCAGTGTCATTTCGTTACAATTTAAAACTTACGTGCGGTGTAAATTGGATTAACAGTTGTGACTACCGCGCCTGCCTCGAGAGCTCCCAGAGCGACCAAAGGATACTCGGGTGAGTTCGGCATCATAACGAATATTACGTCACCATCTTTGATCTTCATCTGCGTTCGTAATTTTGCGGCAAAATTCCGCGAATATTTGTGCATCTGATGGTATGTGTAAGACCGCTTTGTGGGCCCGCAAACCTGAAAATTCAGTCATGATTTAAGCAAGATAGGTTATATCTGCAAATAATAATTGTTTTTGAATAGATATCTTATTCACCAGAAATAATTATTCGGTCGGAAAGGACTTTCCAATTTCCTTTTTACATCTTGCATTATTATGGTGTCAAACAATACATTATTAAAATAGTTATGCATTTGATATAAGAATTCCACAATGAGAGTGAGAATAGAGAGTGCACTTCATTTGTTTTCACACCTATAATATTTATTGCCTGTGCTATTCTTCGTTGAGATTGACCAGCGTGGCAGGAACTTGAACTAGTGAGAACTAAAAATATATTTTGAAGATATTACGTATTGACTATAATATTTTATAAGTAAGAAAGTAAGTTTATTAGATAGGTAGGTAATAAATCTATACATCTAAACAAATAAATAAAATTGAAGTGTCTGTTTGTAATGTCAAAATAACAGCTTCTTATCTAATGCATATGAAAGTATATAAGGTACCTATACGAAAACATATATTTATGAAATTTTTGTCTGTCTGTCTGTTTGTTCCGGGTAATCTCCGAAATGGCTGAACTGATTTTCACTGGCAGATAGCTGATGTTATAAGGAGTAACTTAGACTGCTTTGATTTTAGAAAAAAAATAGGGTTACTCGGGGACAACACTTTTTAGTTAAAGTCTACGCGGACGAAGTCGCAGGTAACAGCTAGTACAGAATAAAATTGAACGTAATCTTTTGTTGATTTTGCCTAGTATAAGTAAGTAACATATATAATAATCCACATATTGTTAAATAAATGCTTGTAAGTGTATAAGTCCTTAGATTATAGTAAATTATATGATACATACGAGAGCCGTTTTGTCTCCCCATTTGTCCAAGTTCTCCCAAATGTGTTCAGGAATAGTTCGGTTTGGAATATCGATATCTTTATGAGGTGACTTTACTATATTTTCTGATGTCCATAGATTATTTTCTCTTTTTCTAGAGAAAAACGACAAGATACTTAAATTCCTGCAGGATGAAAGTGTATGGGCACTTTTTGTTACCAGGCTTTTGGCTGCCATCGTTTTTCTGTAATAAAACATGTTTTGAGTTTGGACATACATATTTGAGCATTCACGAATTATTTCATTGGATTTGTTGCCCGACGAGACAGCAGCTCATGCTCTGCCGTTGGATAAGAAAACGGTAACTGTCCTCATGGATATGTCCTCTTTTAGTATTGAGAGAGCATAACACCAAAGAATAGTCAATCCATGGGTTATAATTAGTAGGGCGTTTTTATCAAGTAAATAATAAGTTAATAGAGTTTGTAGGAGATAATAATTAAATAATATAATATACTATTCTATCACATACATACAATACCATCTAGCCCAAACTAAGCAGAGCTTGTTCTATGGGTACTAGACAATGGATAAACATACATATATACTTTTATTTTTGTAAATACATACATACTTTATTACACATTTGTCTTGGCCTGGGTGTTTCTATTATACTATTATACATAGAAACACCCAGACCAAGACAAACATATTTTTTCTTGTATTGATTGATTTGTCTTTGAACTGGTAATTGTAAACTTAAGATATAAAAATTATGCATGCTGTGTTTACCTGCAAGAGATTGTTATGCTAGTAAGGAGTTTTATGAATGTATCACATCTTGTAACAGTGTAATCAATTGTTGGTGAACGTTATAAATAAAATAAAAAATAAATTTAAAAAAACATCCATGTTCATGCACACAAATGTTTGATTTGTGCGGGAATCGAACCCGTGACCTCCGGCGTGGCAGTCGGTTACACTAACCACGCCATCGAGGCCGACTATGATGATATAAAATTATACCGTCCATACTGCAACTGTTACGGTGACCGATAATAATTAATAATTCATCTCAAGACCTCTGCGTGATAGTCCACCAGTCTCCCAACAAGGGTATCTTACTTAAAGTTCTACTTGTTAATTAAGACGAACAAAATCTTTGAAATTATTATGTATCTTTACGAATTTCGGAATTCAAACGGGGCAACGTTTTAGGGATTTTTGCTTTACAAAACTCTCAGTAACCGCACGGAATACTTCTTCAAGGATTTAGATTTCAGTGCATGTATGATGTATGTATAAAAAATATAATTATAAGTAAATTTTTTATAAAACATTTACAAATAAATCGATATCGATATCGAATACTACATAAATACAAATTACTTTATAATTATTAGAGAGAGATGCGGCATGAAAGTGGATATAGTTACAAGAATAGAAAAGGGTATGTTAAGCTGGTTTAGACATGTAGAAAGAATGGACGAGGAAAGACTGACTAAGAAAGTTTATAAGGCTAGTGTGAATGGAACAGTCGCAAGAGGAAAACCTAGGCGAACGTTTCTCGATCAGATAGGAGGCGTTCTGGACAAAGGCCAGGTTAAGAGCTCCTTGAACCGACGGGCGTGTATGAGGAATGTGATGAAAGTGAATGAAGCCAGAGAAGTGTGTCAGGATCGTAGCAAATGGAAATCCGTAGTCTCTGCCTACCCCTCTGGGAAACAGGCGTGAATCTATGTATGTATGTATGTACTTTATGTGTCATCAATTTATTTCTTAATTTAAAACTAAAAATAGTCACAAGTATACCATATTGATAAGCCAAGCTAATACCAAAAAAAAACTTACCTACAGTATTTTAAGCTTCCGACACTGTAACTAGGAACTCTCTTACTACTGATCGAGTGATAACAATTCAATAAATAACGATAAAATAAATCATAATCTAGAGATCGAACTAAGATGTCACCTTGTGGAACGCCACAGAACTACTAGGCATATCTATTATCAACATTACGTGTGCACTGACGGGCAATAACATGGCTTGTATGCACTTAGAGTTTATATTTTAATCATGACTTTCGAGCTTAGGAATGATCCCTATCGACATAGGTCGCAATTTAATAATCTATCTGTTGATTGTTTCTCCTAGTAAATATAGAAATTTGACAGAAACTCCAAAGTGTTTATGTAAAACTAGCTTTTGCTCGCGGCTTCGCTCGCGTTAATTTAGAATTTGACAATCAATTCGGGTCGTACTCGTCCAGAAGTGAGAAAATTTTCATACAAACTTTATCCCCCCTTCCGCCCCTTTAGGGTAGAGTTTTATCCATTTCACCTACACAGATATTTTTCAATTATAATCGAAAACTTATGTACCAATTTTCATACTGCTAAGTCCATAAATGAGAAAATTTCCTTACAAACTTAACCCCCCTATTTCACCCCCTTAGGGGTGTAATTTCAAAAAATCCTTTCTTAGTATACCCCTACAAATTAAAACACACATGCTCTCCAAATTTCAAGTTCCTACGACCAGCGGTTTAGGCTGTGCGTTGTCTCTAAGTTAGTCAGTCAGGACATCTTCCTTTATATATATAGATGTACATCTCTTGTAAGTTAAACAATCCAAAGATAAGTTACTATTTTTTGCTTCTTACCAATACACCAAAAACTGCGATTTTCAGGGCGAATCTATATCTATATGTTAATACGTGAAGCAAAAACTTTGTACCCCTTTTTATGAAAATTGCGCGGACGGAGGAGTATGAAATTTTGGCACAGTTAACGTTTGTATGGAGAAGGAGGGGCGAATCTTAATATTTTTATAAAGTATGCATGAGAAATACATTAAATTAATGAAAAAACACTACACGCACACAACCATGCATTTGACATACGCAGTCAAGACATTGTTCGTCTGACGTCATACAATTATTTGTAACTATGGTTACCTATATCTTATTTATATGTAATAGAGAAAACAGAAAACAAAGTAGCAAGCTTAGGAATTTTGGTCGAATTTTGACCACTAGGCGCCCGCTAGTAATTATAAAACTGTAATGACGCACGTCTGTACATTAAAGTACTATAAACATACAAGAAGTATATTACACCTACATACATTTCACTAGATATGTTTTAGGTTCCACGTACCTACTAGCAGTTAGCCTAATGTGGGCTGCGCCTAATAGTTAGTACGAGTTACTGGCTACTAGATGCAGTTGCAGACTGTGCTAAATGCTGTCACTGAGAATGTCTTGTTCGAAATACTCACAATCTTTCCTGACTCGGGAAATAAAGACCTCATGCACAGCGGTTGTATTAACTATCCTTAAACCGGCGAGCGTGCATGAGGAATGTTATGAAAGGGAATGAAGTCGGAGAAGTGTGTCAGGATCGTAGCAAATGGAAATCCGTAGTCTCTGCCTACCCATCTAGGAAACAGGCGTGAATCTATGTATGTATGTATGTTACATCTATTTAAAAAAATGTGGATTCAATGACACAATAGTTTTTAAGGGTTGTCGGGTTATTCGTCTATCCTCTTGATATGTCATCACGTATTAAACGTGTTTTAGCAAAAGTTATGATTATGCTTTGTTGACCAAAGCTACAGATTTTCTGTTATACAATTCTTATTAGCAATACGGAGTCTACAAACATGTACCCAGTAGACGGCAATGAGCTAAGTAACACATCTCTGCCATCCTCTTCAGGGATATGTAAGCGTGAGGTAATTAATGTAAGGTAAATCTTATTAGCTAATCGAATAACTTGTAACTTTATATAACTGAATAGTCGTGAAGTAACTAACTGAAATATTCTAAGAATTAGTTTCAGCTCGACGTTTAAAGTCCGCTAACAGCACTCCACTCTCAGTTACGTAGTTTTCTAACTCGGAAAGTATGAGTCGCCCACTTTTGAGAGCCAATGACGTCACCATATGTTCAAAAGGTACAGAATAAAATATATTCTGATTTTGTTTACTATGATATTTATATAAAGCTTCGGATTTAAAACGGTAGGCACCAATCTATACTAATATTATAAAGCTGAAGAGTTTGTTTATTTGTTTGTTTGAACGCGCTAATCTCAGGAACTACTGGTTCGATTTGAAAAATTATTTTAGTGTTGGATGGCCTATTTATCGAGGAAGGTTATAGGCTATATAACATCACGCTACGAACCACGGGGGCGGCGCAGTAATGATAAAAGTGGGTGGAACCATCTAGTAAATTATATTTTTTTTTACGTAAAATCAACGGTCTTGGTTCATACCTACATATTATGTTTACTGTCTTATGTATTATTTCTTCTTTTGATAGTATACCATTTACCCACTAAATAACATTGTAAATCTTCAAATAGAATATGATTGTGGAGGAACGGGGTGTGATGTCCCTCTAACACAAAGAGAGGATCCTCCGACCAGGCTGGTATACATATATATGCGACTCAGCGCTCTGTAAATGTTACTTGTGCGATTCAGAATTGTATGACGGCATGTTAAGCGCAATTGTATCGCCATCTGTTAAATGTATGCGGAACTTCTTTGTCTGTGCGAAGTCGCCACAGTATCATTTCTAAAACATTTTTGCTGTCCCTCATAGACGTTCATCGTCCGCCTCTTATATAATATCTACAGCATACAGTAAATAAACTGATATATACATAGATGTGCATAATAAATATGTTTAGAAAATCTCACACTCGTGGGGTTAACCGTAGATAGCTTAAGATAACCTTTGTAGCGCGAGCGGGAAATTCCCTAGACTGCGTGTGATATAATGAAAGAACCTTATTAACAATCATTTTCAGAATATTAATTGACTTTACTATTTCAGTACCTTGATATTATTTTTAAATTATAAATGATTTGAGATTTGCGTCAATACCCCAAAATAGTTTCCTACTATTTTTATAATAAAAATATTAAAAACTAGCTTTTGTCTTTGGCTTCACTTGCTTGGGAACAGTTCTTTTTTCTGGATGAAAGGTACGCTATATCCTTTTCTGAGCCCCTGTGTGCCTCGTGAATTCGAAAGTTCATTGTGATCGGTCTAGTAGTTAAGTCGTAAAAGCATAAAAAAACACACACATTTACATTCATACTATTAGTTAGGTTATCTGCCTTCATGGCGCAGCGGTTGTGAATACGACTCCTGTGCATGATGGGTTCGAAGCCCGGATCTGTCCTTTAAAAATTTATTGGGTTTTTCTGTTAACACGTTCCTGTCTGATGAACCACATATGGTACATAACAATTGATTTTCTATTGTGTCTATCACGGGACTGTAAATGGGTTAAGCAATCTCAACACGAGCCCGGAGTTAGGAAGTTGGCGGTGTTAGACGCCCCCGTGCTTCGAAAAGCACGTAAAGCCGTTGGTCCTGCGCCTGATGTCTCTCCAGTCGCGTCGTATTATCCGTCCCATCGGATCATCATCATTAGGGAACAGAGTGTGCGCTTGTGTTTGCGCACATACTTCTGCACTATAATATCTCCTGCGCAGATGGCCACTGGCCAGTCTCTATTAAGATTGGCCGCCGTGACCGCAATTCGGTCTTGAGGACATTATTATTATTATTAGTTACGATTTGAGCCTTTTTCTTTCCTGCAGGTTTCTTACTATAGGCTCCTTTTGTCTGAATCTAGCAACTAACGTTTTACCTTTAGTAACTCAGTAAACTCACTAACCTATGTATATATTTTGACGTTCACAAGTGCCACTTTGTGACCGAAATGAATCAATGATTTTTGACTTTGACTTTAAAGCCTGCAGTATAGCAGCGATAGCTCAGTGGGGAGACCAACAGACTGCAATGCAGAGGGTCTCGGGTTCGAACCCACGTCGCGCACCTCTGACTTTCGGAAGTTATATGACTTTTCGAAATTATGTGCGTATTGATTGACAATTATCGCCTGCTCCGTGCCTCGGAAAGCACGTTAAGCCGTCGGTCCCGGCTGCCATGAATATCTATGGCAGTCGTTATTGGGAGAGTGTCGCCACAAAAGATCCTACTGGGTCGAAGTGTCGCCGGTCTGCACTGACTGGCCCCCACATAAGATAAGATAAGCCTGCAGTACACCAAACTGAAGGATTACAGGTAATTCAATCTATCTTGCCTGGTATGCCTTCCTGGTATTACGTCCATCATTCTATGGAGTAACTCCTTCTATAGTTTCGACGTCAATATACATGCGCCTAACTTCCGTAACATAAATTGACTCGACTCTTATTTGACTATCGGTCAGTTTGTTCATGTTATAAACGCTCTATAGTTTGAAGCTAAAGCATCAAAACTAATTAATCAGTTTATTTTGTGGAGTTGTGTAGAAACGTTTGAAATTATATTCGTTACTAGCTATTGCTTGCGACTTCGTCCGCGTAGATTTTAACTAAAAAGTGTTTGTCTCCGCGGAACCCTATTTTTTTCTAAAATCAAAGTAGCTTAAGTTACTCCTTATAACCTCAGCTATCTGCCAGTGAAAGTCCCGTCAAAATCGGTTCAGCCGTTTCGGAGATTAGCCGACAACAAACAGACAGACAGACAAAAATTTAAAACATGGATGTTTTCTTAAAGGTACCTTATATACTCTCATATGCATTAGATAAAAAGCTGTTATTTTGACATTACAAACAGACACTTCAATTTTATTTATATGTATAGATTATTTGTATAGATTTTACATACCTAGTCGGAGAATGGCCGAATTTCATCTTTTAGATTATTTAGTTTTTAGGTTCTAGTTGATCTATGAGCATGCCTGCTGATAGATCAACATGGCAAACCGTCAATAGAATACACATCAAAATAAAGCCACATTTCTTAGACTACCTAGTTATGCACTCTGCTAACCCACTTCAAACAATAACTATAGGATAATGTTACCAACCGACTTGTCATATTACTTGGTTTCAAATACTAAATACATAATTAGTATAAACTTGATGGTGACCAAATCCATAATCATAAAAGTGAACTACCCTTTCTTACTAGAAGACCACCAAGACCATATGAAACCACGTGACACCTTTACTGTGTATAAAAGAGCTGCGCCTCAACAATCATCAGTTCCTTTACCGTGTCGCTGTAAGACTGTAGTGCTCTGCGAAGCACACGTTATTTAATTAAATAAATATTTTTTTAATTAACGTCTACTTAATAAATTTGACTACCTCGGTGGTGCAGCGGCAGTAAATACTACTAATATGCATCGAGTCTGGGAGTTGTAATTGGAGGTGGCTATTGGATTTTCTTTACGTCATTCTCAATCAGGTCCGGAATTAGAACTGCTACAAATAATTTATATTTATATTCAGGTCTCGACCAAGTTCAGCTAATAAAATGTAAAAACAGATTTTATACAAGATTTTCTGTGTCCAATTTTTAAATTGTAAAATGTTTTCTTTAGATTAAATATAGTTTTAATGTGAATTTAATACAATAATTCACAGCTAGTGTGAATGGAACAGTCGGAAGAGGAAAACCTAGGCGAACGTTTCTCGATCAGATCGGAGGCGTTCTGGACAAAGGCCAGGTTAAGAGCTCCTTGAACCGACGGGCGTGTATGAGGAATGTGATGAAAGTGAATGAAGCCAGAGAAGTGTGTCAGGATCGTAGCAAATGGAAATCCGTAGTCTCTGCCTACCCCACTGGGAAACAGGCGTGAATCTATATGTATAATACAATAAGTAGTCTGTAATGTGTTTTGTAAAGACGTTTATTTATTTATTGAATAAAAATTTATTATTATATTATTATTATTATATATTATATCGTTGGGTAAACAAACATAAAACAACGGACACAAATAACACTGGGACTCTGAACAACCATTGGTAGATAACACTCTACTACTTTCTGTGTGGGATTTTGACCAGCAACAGTTGCAATGACCAAGTAAACCACCACGTCTAAACATTAAACAATAGAGACTCGCCTCAATAAGACAATTTCACAATCATCTGATGATATGAAGCGTGCGATAAACTTTGACAGCGCCCCGTGTAGTCTAATTACGTGCTGTCCTATAATTTGGCACGTTTGAGGTCGATGCCAAACGTTTGGCAGCGTTAATTTTGTATTGAACTTTAGCATGCAAATGTAAAACACTGGACGATGTTTGATCGGAGCCTGAACGACCATAACCTAGAAAATACATGCAATCAAAAATATGTTGATTTCTGTAAGACATAAAGTTACACTTATGACGTCAAAGTTATAGTTAATAATGTGAATATACATTAACAATTACCCGTTGCCATGTTCAGCAAAGCCGTGCTTGCATTCACCTCTGTAAATGCTACTGAATTTCTCTGGCTGCCTTCGTTAGTTGGTAGAATTTCAGCAGTTTCAGTATTTTTATCTATAAGGGCATGGAATATGGAGCCGAAATTCGGTTTTATTTGTATCCGATAATTAATGCTTCTAAAGTCTCTCGCCATACGGAAGCCATCCCTAGTGAGAATGATTATTCCTGAAATGATTAATCTGGATTATAAATCACTTTTGTAAATGCTGAATGTTGATTACCGCGCTCGTAAGAATCAGATGTGGTGTTTGCCTGTAAGTGTTTGTTACACTATTGTTATCGTTCGTGCTCCTTTTATTGTGTATTATTAGTGTAAACAAATGTTGGTGAACCAAATAAATAAAATAAAATAAATTAGTATATAAAGATTATTTATAGATTATCTATTTTATTTTCTTGTTTTAGGAGTAGACTACATTCGTAAATTAATTTGAATACGCCTTTTGCTTTAATTCAGTATACTCGTATATAATTATATATATATTGTAACAATCGTATTTGGTCATAATTATTTTTGGGATGTTTGGGTATTTTGTAGTAAGAATTATAATTTTAATTAAACTTTGGATTGGGGATTACGGTATTCATCGAATCACATACATCGAACATCGCATACGACCTTAAAATATTTACATCATAATATTTTACACATAACGTGATCTATAAGTAACACTTTATTTGCTCTCACTTTGATTTGTATAAAGCAATAAAGTAAATTAAAAATATATTTCGGCGTGTACTAATATATAACAAATATTAAAAATAGATTTTCATTTTATATAAGACCTGAAGCTAAAATGATTGATTGTAATCTGATGCTCTCTCTTTAATGAAAAATTGTTGACATTTATTTGAAAATACTAGGTTTGTTATTCAATTATTTTATTATCTAGAGTGGCAGAAATGTAAAAAATGTTTTAAGAAAATGAAATGAGAAATTTTCTTGGTTCTTTTGCAAGAGTTGCGAGCATAAGATCAGCATTTTAATAACTTCATAGTGATAGAGAGCCTTCTGGCTACTTTATTATAAAGTGCTTTTTTATTTGTTATGATTGCGCCTGGTACTAGTTTACTTCAATATTTATTTATCATCTTTGTTTGATGACGTATGAACATATATGATGCAATCACCTTTTTAACATAACATTTAAAATAGAAAGCAAAAATCCTATCCTAACTAATATTATAAAAGCGAAAATGAGTTTATTTGTTTGTTTGTTACCTTTTCACGCCTAAACCACTAAACCGATCATCCTGAAATTTTGCATATACGTTGTCAGGTGTACAGAAACGGACATAGTCTACCTTTCGTCCCGAAAAAATTACTGTTCCTGACGAAAACAATAATAACGTTCTTATGATATAAGAACGTAATAATAGATGGCGTCACGTGTCTTTCGAATCATGATTGAATTATATTATTATTACAAGCAGAGAACAACCCGAATTGATTGTCAAATTCTATATTAACGCGAGTGAAGCCGCGGGCAAAAGCTAGTATATAATAATCCAACAATTATATATAATAATATCAGCTCGTATATTATAAAGTGCTAGGCACGGGCGTCTTTTCAGTGTTAGATCGTAGTCCACCACGCTGGCCCACTTCACATATCTTCATGAACATTAGGGAGAACTCTCGACATGCACTTTAACTTTTACTCTTAGAATACCTACACGCACGTTGCGCTTGATCAAAAACCGTGTTTCGAAAACATAGAAATTTTAATATCCTTTTTTTGGCTTTGAAATATTTTCTGTTTAGTATTTAATCAAAATTGTCTCAAGAATTTTTCTGTTGAAAGGATAGTCTACTTAAAATATATTTTACGACGATTTTTGGGCAGCAATGTTAAAATTCAAACTTGCAGCTATTGTGCCAGGCCGTGCAAAAAAAGAAAAGCTTTTATTACCAGCGAGACCAGTGGCTTTTGTTAATGAAGCAAGCAGCTTATGCCGGTAATAATAATAATATAATATATTATTGCGTGTTGCTTTATGAACCAATTAAAACGACGATGTGGTGATTGAATATTGACTGGTTTATTGTTACTTAATTAAGGCTTATATACTAAGTTATTATACATACGTAGTACGGACCTATATAGGAAAGGGAAATTATGATGTTTACTTTATTTGCATAATTAACAATATTAACTATTATGTATTACGGCACGTAGTATTTTGCTTTGCTAATAACAAGTTATATATATCACGTTTGCATGTACTATACTATACTATGATATACTATGGCTTTCGCCATAGATATTCCCCCCTTGAAGAAAAAAAACTAAATTACACATAGTAATAATTAGATTAGAAAAAATAATAATACAGATTAATTTTATGCCTACGTTTCTAAGCAACGTTTGCGTCTCTAATTATTTTCGTAAGCCTCTTCTCGATCTTATTGCTTACGAATTTGAATACTATGACTATGGTTGCGATTGTACATATGACAACCCCTGCTATCGTCATGAATATTATCCAGCTCCGGATCCCTTGTACTTCCTCGACCACTTGGGAGTGCAGGTTTAATAAATCTTCTGGTTTTACTGCATTGTTCTGCACCATGTTGATTTGTTCCTTCTCGTGGCTCGAGTTTGATCCCATGCTATGTGTTGTTTCGACGCTGTGCTAAGTGAATGCATAAAGTAGTGCTATTCTAGCTTATATATTATAATTGGAATCTAACCGTCGGGCGGGAGATTCTACCAGAACGTGTTCTTGTTTCTGTTTTCTTATCTGCTTGTGAAGTTTTCGTTATCTGATCGTCTATTGTCCGTTTGCTTTTCTTGCTATCGTTTAACATGAATGCAGGTTTAACTCTATCGATAGCTACACTTTTTTGTCGTCCGTTTATCAAGATCGTGAAGATCTTATCATTTCGACTGATGACAAGATAAGGACCATCGTACGGCGGTGTAAGACTTGGCCGTAATCGGTCACAACGTAAGAAAACGTGCTTACATTCCGATAACTGTGGGTGCACGAATATCTTGTCGTTCTTACTTTGTCTTTGTGGAACAGAAATCATGTGTTCTAAGTTGTCCTTAATTTCTCTGATAAAATCTGCGTATGTTGAGTTATTATGTGTCTCGAAAAATGCTCCAGGCAATCTAATTGTTGAACCGTATACTAATTCAGCTGCCGAGTATCCTGTGTCTTGCCGTAAACTCGTACGTATGCCAAGTAAAACGGTAGCTAACTCTTTTGTCCAATTGATTGTGTTACCTCTTGCTATCAATGCCGTTTTCAATGTTCTGTGCAGTCGTTCTACTTTAGAGTTTGACTGTGGATGATATGGGGAGGTTCGAATTTTATGAATTCCCATTAAGTTTGCTAAATTTTTTAATATTTCAGATTTAAATTGGCGTCCCTGGTCTGTGGTAATGTATTCAGGGCATCCGAATCGGGCTATCCAGCCTTCATATACCGTTCTGGCTACGGTTTCTGCAGTTATATCAGCTATGGGAAATGCCTCTGGCCATGAAGTACAACGATCTATCATTGTAATTATATATCGTTTGTTTTTAGAAGTGGGTAGAGGCCCAACTAAATCAATATGAAGATGGGAAAATCTTCCTGTTGGCATGAATTTTCCGAATTGTGATTTTGTATGACGATGTATTTTTGCTCGTTGACATTGTAAACATGTCTCAGTCATGTAATGTTATGAAAACTTTCGAAGATAGTTTTCCTGAATTTGAGGGGCATAAAAGGGCGTTGTTTTCCTGTTGATATATCACAATAAATCTTAATATTTTTATCTGGAAAATGTATTAATTCTATTTTTAACGATTTATTGGCTTTTAATCGTTTTAACTCGCTGTCATTCTTTTGATATTTTTCTACCTCGTACCAATCGATTGCAGAGGGTAAGGATATCGTTTCGATAACTCGAGATAAAGCATCGGCTACCAAATTCTTGTGGCCGCTGATGTGCTGGATATCCGTACTGAATTGTGATATATAATCCAGATATCTGATTCGTCTAGGGGTATCATCCAATGACGGCTTCTTATCGAAAGCATGCATTAGTGGTTTGTGATCCGTGTAGACCGTAAATTCTCGTCCTTCGATGAGTCTTCTGAAATGTTTTATAGCCATATAAATTCCTAGTAGCTCTCTATCGTAAGTAGAGTATTTTGTTTGGGCTTCACTTAGTGATTTGGAGAAAAAAGCTATCGGCTCCCATTTTTTGTTTCTTCGCTGCTGTAGTACAGCGCCTACGCATTTGAGACTAGCATCCGTCATTAAAGCTATTTGCGCGTTGCTGTCCGGACATGCTAATATAGTTAATTGTCGAATGTCCTGCTTGCAACATTCAAACGCGTGATTTGCTTCGGTATTCCACTGTATAACTGTCTTATCATTTTTCTTACAATTAATAAATATTTATTTAATGGTGCTTGATGTTTTGCTGCATGTGGAATACTGCTTCGGTAGAAGTTAATCATACCCAAAAAACGTCGTAATTCATTTATCGTTTGTGGTTTAGGGTAATTGTTTATGGCTTGAATTTTTTCCATAGTAGGAGTCAACCCTTGGCTCGTTATATGATAACCGAGGAAATCAATTTCCGACTTGGCAAATTCGCATTTGTTTGTATTTATTGTTATGCCGTGATCATGCAAGCGCTTAAACACCTCTTCTAAGTGTTCATAATGTTCCTTAATATTATTTTTATTATCAGCGATAAATATGTCGTCTACATACACGAATACGTAGTCCAAGTCTCTGAATATGGAGTCCATAAACTTTTGGAAGGACTGTGCTGCGTTTCGTAACCCGAATGGCATTCTGATGAATTCAAAAAGTCCAAAAGGGGTTATAATCGCTGTTTTCTCTGGTTCAGCTACGGGCAGAACGTGAAAAGCTTTCTTTATGTCTATTTTGCTGAAAATTCCTTTTCCGCTTGCCACGTACGTAAAATCAAGTAGCCTTGGAAGTGGGTACCTGTCTGGTACTGTTATTTTATTTGGTGCGCGGTAATCGCCACATGCTCTCCATTCGCCATTCTTCTTCTTGACTAAATGAAGTGGCGATGCCCATTGACTGCTTGACGGTCGGCAAATTCCCATATCCATCATGTCTTGGAATTCCTGTTTTGCAATTCTGTATTTATCAGGAGGTAATGGACGCGCTCGAGTAAATACTGGGAAACCTTTTGTTATTATTTGATGCTGTACTTGGTGCTTGGTAGGTAGGTTCATCGATCTAGGCTTTGTAATGTCTTCATATTTCTCTAACAATCGCTTTATTGGTTCCTGTAGAGAAGCGTTTAACGATAGGACTGATGCAATGTTTGCTCTCACTATTTTGGCAGGCGTTTTCAAACCTGTCTTTTTATCGATCAGTTTTTTTCCGTGTATATCTACTAATAATAATTGATAATGATCCAGAAAATCAGCTCCCAGAATTGGCATCTTGACGTCGGCAATGGTAAATGTCCATTTAAAGCTTCGGCGAAGTCCTAGGTTAAGCATTAAAGTGCGTTCCCCGTATGTATTTATAGGGCTGCCGTTGGCGGCGAATAATTTGTATTCGCATGCTTTGCTCTCGTTATTTGTGCGATTGATAACCGAAATGTTAGCACCCGTGTCGACTAAAAATCTATAACCACTGTTTGAGTCAGTTATAGTTAGACGGTTTGCTGGGTGAATAGCACAGAGACCCGTCGTTTTCTGTGCTACTTCTAGTTTTCCGACGGCCTGATATTTTTGTTCATATTCCACGAACATGGCTTCTTGCATTTATACGAATCTTGCTTGAAACGATTATGATAATAACAAATTCCATTATGCGAGCTTCTGTGGCGCGACCTATACCGTGAGTGTGACGTATGGCGGGAATGGAATTTGCTGCGTTGCATAGGTTGATGCTCGCGTGCGCTACGTAATGCATTTATTTCTATTCGCATAGCTGCAAGTTGTGACGATATGTTTGTTATTAAATTAATGTCAACCGATGTCTCTTGAGTGGTATTCTTGTTGTAGGTCAAGTTTTCATATATTTTATCGGCTAACTCGCTCAAGTTGTCTAATGATAAATTGTTTGTAACCGATATAATCGCTTTTAGCGAAGCGGGAAGTTGTCTTAGCCGCAGAAGACGAATAGTGTCGTCGTTTATATTTCCACATCCCGCTTCCTTCATTTTTCTCAAGAGCTGGGAAGGCTTTTGGTCTCCGAGGTCCATTTCTGATAGTAGTCTGTGAAAACGTCGGTGTTCGCTCTCTTCGTAGCAGTTTATTAGACGTTCCTTGATGGTGGAGTACTTATTATCGCTGGGAGGATTAGTCAAAATGTCATTAACCTGATGGACTACCTCTTTTGGTAATTTAGATATTACCATATTGTATTTGTAGTCTTCGCCCTGTTTTTGTGGTGCCAAGATGGCTTCAAACTGAGCGAACCATAATCGTGGTGAGTTTGTCCAAAATTGCGGTAGTTTTTCCGTGAGCGTGATTGCAGCAACAGTTTCGCAGCCTGAGTCGTCTTTTGAAGGAGTTATTGGTGGAGCCATTTTTCTTCTGACGTTATGAGGATGTGATAATATCGTAATACTATTGTTCTCTAGATTCACCGCTGAAAACCAAATTGGGTTCCGGTCGTCCCGGTATTATATCAGCACTAGAGACCAATAGATCACGTCGGGGTCACCAATTATTGCGTGTTGCTTTATGAACCAATTAAAACGATGATGTGGTGATTGAATATTGACTGGTTTATTGTTACTTAATTAAGGCTTATATACTAAGTTATTATACATACGTAGTACGGACCTATATAGGAAAGGGAAATTATGATGTTTACTTTATTTGCATAATTAACAATATTAACTATTATGTATTACGGCACGTAGTATTTTGCTTTGCTAATAACAAGTTATATATATCACGTTTGCATGTACTATACTATACTATGATATACTATGGCTTTCGCCATATATATAATAATATTCTACTATATACACACAACACTATCTAGCCTAAACTAAGCAGAGCTTGTACTATGGGTACTAGACAATGGATAAACATACATATATATACTTTTTTTTTGTAAATACATACATATTATATATAGTAACACCCAGACCAAGACAAACATCCATGTTCATGCACACAAATGTTTGATTTGCGCGGGAATCGAACCCGCGACCTCAGGCGCGGCAGTCGGTTACACCAACCACTACGCCATCGAGGCTGTTGCAATTATCAATAATCTAAGATAATTGCCTACTATTAAGCAGCTATTGTGCTTGTTAGCAAGTCTGGTATATAAAACAAATTCTCAGACTGAAGTATTTTTTCTACAGTCGACCTAAGGCCATATTTACTCTAAATGTTACCTTACCAATAGACGCAAAATTAAGAGAAGCACCTCATAATATTCGACGTCATTGTACTTACATTAAACTTCGATAACGTGAATCTATTTAGCACACAGCTGACTGGCTCGATTATGACACCGACTAAAGTCTGAACGGTACATTTAACAATCACTGCTCAACGATTCCGTTGAGAAATGTGACTTAAAATGGCGAATCTCTTTACATTGTTTGCAAGTCTTTGGATATCGTAAATAGGCTGTTAAAATAATTTTACCGCTTTCGTTGTAATTATTCAATTAGTTACAGGTTGGGGGAAATCTTTGGGGTTCATTGTTTGTTTGTAAAATTGAGTAACAGTGAAATTATTCACAAAAATAACAATCTTTAATATCTGGAATAATTTAGGTTAAGGTCATCTTTACTTTGTATGTTTTTGTGTATTTTTATTGACTTTAAGTAATAATTAGGTTCTCAAACTAGCTGATAATAAGCCGAGTCGCTGTAGCATCACAGTGTGATGATGAGTTTATGTCGCGCTCTCGTGAAGTTTAGGTCTATCGACTTAAACCGCGATGATGTGCCTACACGCTGCTTTTGGTAGTGGATGTATTGCTGGAACTATTAAGGTAGACAGATGAGTATATACATCCAAATTTGGCAGCTCAGCTTATAGTTCATAGAGTCAAGTCATTTAACGTATATTTTCTGTACAAAAGTATCGAATAATATTTTGCTCAATTGGTGCTCGAACCCGGGGTAAAGTTAACGAGATAGTAACTTACTGTGCATTATAAGCTCGCAAAATTTTGTTTAATATTTTAACAATAAACTACCCAAATTAGGCTAGGTCCTGTTTAATATTCCGTAGAGCATTATGTAAATATAAAACACAGGGTGTCGGGCGGCATATTGCGCAAATCTTGTAATTTTTCCGCCCCATCGGGCTCCTTTCATTATCAACCTATTTAATAATTTCGCTAAGGTTCTGCAATGGCGGATCTACACTTGGCCAATGTTTTATTGACAGCTTAGTGTTAAAAAAGCTAACATCTCCTCCTAGAGTACTGGACTCCGTTTTCTAGCTAGCAGATTAATTTCGATACTTCAAAATGATTGAGAAGCAACATTTTCAAATATAGGGTACATATTCCATTATTTTTATCCTCTTTTATATTATTATGTCCTAGGATCAACAAAACTTGGCATCCTAACACCAAACTCAAATATATGGATGGCTGTTGTGCGGACATAAATCTACTACAAGTAGCTAAAACAAAACAGGTAAGAATATTGAAAAGACTATATTTATAGCTACAGAATCTATTTATTTCCTGAGAGCCGAGTTAAAGAACGAGTTTCATAAAATGAATAGAAAAATTACGCTTTCTTTATAAGTGCATCAAGCTGCTTATGTTCAGTACTTTGAGCTGCGAGTGATGCGCGCACTCTATTTATATAAAGTCTAGATTGGAACAAATTTTCCACATCAAGACGGAGTGCAAATTTTAGTTTAATAATTCATTGAAACATCTTGATCTTTTTAAGAGTTAGTGCCAAGAAAATCTTTAATTCAGTATTCACAGGTCTGAGGAGAGAAACCGCTCGATTTACATATTTTGGTCACGTAAACTGTAAATTTGAACTCAAACAAAAATACCTAAATTAGAAGGAACTTCAAAACGTTCATTTATCCAACTAATTTCTATGACGTACCAACATCAAGAGTCAACAGTAAGCGCACCACAAAACAAGCCTTTTGTAAAGATATTAATATTCTTTCCTAGTGCCCACAACAGAATAAATTATGTTTTTCGTGAGAACGAGTAACAAACCAAGTTTATCCAACTAAATGTACTTAAGTAACTTCGAAATAACTTACTTGAGAAACTTCGGCATTTTCTGTCGGATCACTGCCTTGGTAAAATAATATTTGCCGTTTATTATTAAAAGTAATGAAGCCTGTAGGCAAGTGTACCGAAGTACAAGCTATTGTATTGTAAAGGTACATTGTTTGATATTTTTGGGAAACCAACAAACTTTCTAACTTTTAACGCACCCAACCCTTAATATACAGTTTTCTGAATATAATAAGTACAAAATTTTCCATTTATTCGGTTTGACATACACTTTTTGACTTCGTTAATTATGATAAAAAGCTGTTTCCTTGAGAAGTGCCTAATAATTACCAATTATAAAAAATATAGGAGAATCTTCTAAAAACCCTCTTAATATTTTTGCTGATGAGTTGAGAGCAACTAGTCTAAAATATTTTCAGCGCCCTCGAGGTAAACGTAAAAGCGTGTTAAGTTGTTACTCTCCTGAATTAATTAATAGCTCATAATTTACAAAGATTAGGACCTGGCAAATGTTAAGTAGGGAACGTCAGTCTATTCTGTTAACAACTAAGAATAACTTTTAGAATACCACTGTTTTACTCATAATATTGTATAATATAATATAATATAATATAATATAATATAATATGCCCCCTGAAATCCAACCATACGTCTGAGTCGAACAGCTAACTCACGTGGGGGACGGACACGCGATTCATTACTGGCGCGGCTAACATGGCAAAGGTAACCCATAAAACATGGAGAAAAATTCAAATGGAAAACGTATAGGGCCGCTGCCCGGGGGCGATCGCTGGGGCATGTTCGTTGCTGGTGTCGGACGTGGCAGAATGCTAGCCAGCGACTCTCGACGCACCGGCTGGTCGAGAGTCGGGGACGAGGGGGTTAGGGAGTCTCCAGATGCTACAGCCGATGAAACTATCGGTGTTACTTTGCGGAGTAGGGAGGTATCTCCCGCAAGCTCTGCCGGTACACTGACGTCGACCACAAGTTCAATTAAAGATGATGCGAGGAGAACGTGGTCACAAGTAGAACTAGAAGAACTGATGTTCTGTTATTACCGGGCTAGAGTCGGAGGATCAGGTTACATAAAACGACTCGAGAAAATAGTTAAAGACAGGAACTCACACAACCCAAAAGCTAGGAAATTCACTGGTAACACACTTTCCAATCAGGTACGCAGTATACTATCACGCAGATGTATTTCAACAGAGGTACTGGAAGATATTAAAAGATAAGCTGAACGACCACACTCAATTCCGGACATATTCGAAACACCTACCCAATTAGATATGAATCAATACACAGATACTAACACAACAGACATACTTCCACTACCAACTACTCTATTATCTGAAACACTACAACACGATATCACATTGCAACCTGACACCCCGACACAACACACATACGCTAACACCCAGCATACCTTCACACTCATGCAATCGGAAGCAAACACACAACAAACAAATAACACATTATTGAATAAAACAGAAGTAGAAGTAATTGAAGTCAATGAAGATCAAGATCCTGTTATACTCGAATTTTTGCAAACACTATCGGAAGTTAGGCAAACACCAATACAAGACAGACAATTTTTACCCAAACCAAACTTTACAAACAATTTAACCTAAATACAATAAATAAATACCTACCAAACCTTCTAAGCACACACGAGTCACTACGTGAAGTTAATGACATAAATTATGCAGCTGCAAAAACACTAATAACATTAAACAAACAAACCCCATACACGCCACCAAACGTACAGAAACCAAAACTAGATCCACCTTGGAAAAGAAGACTCAAACTAAGAATAGAAGACATTAGGAAAGAACTAGGAAGATTAGTAGAAATTAAAACCGGTGCTAATAGTAGAAGAAAGGCTAATATTAAACAAAAGCTATATGAAAAATACAAGATTACCAACCAAGAAGAACTAAACAATACCATTGAAATAATAAAACAGAAAGTAAAAGCTCTAGCAGGAAGACTCCGTAGGTATGATGAAATAAATGAAAGGAAGATACAAAACAAACTATTCGCGTCAAATCAACATAAATTTTACAAGTCCCTTAGTAATACACAGAATACCCCGATCCAAATACCGGCAAAAGAGGATGTACAAAGTTTCTGGACTACGATCTTATCAAATCCCATCTCTTACAATAAACATGCTACGTGGATATCAGAAATAGAAGAAAATGCACAAAATATTGAAGAACACCCATTTGATGAAATAGATGTAGACAAAGTAAAAGAAGCAATCAGGAAAACTCAAAACTGGAAAACACTAGGCACAGATAAAATACAAAACTACTATCTAAAATACTTAACAAGCACACACACACACATATATAGCGAAACTATTTGATAGAATAATAAAAGGACTCGAACCCGTTGACAGTTGGTTTACGACAGGGCAAGTCATTTTAATACCAAAAATGAAGACACACAGGATCCGAAGAACTGGCGTCCTATAGCTTGTCTACCAACTATGTATAAAATATTAACTTCCATAATAGCTAACGAACTTTATGTACACTGCGACAGAAACGACATCTTAGCTCCAGAACAAAGGGGATGCAGACGCAAAGTACGGGGTTGCAAAGATCATCTCATGATTAATAAAGCCATACTCGAAGATGCACACAGATGCCAAAAATATCTAAGTATGAGCTGGGTAGACTATCGGAAAGCCTTTGATAGCATGTCGTATGAGTGGCTACTCAAAATATTAGACCTTTATAAATGTCCACCTGTTATCCGAAGCTTTCTAGAGATGGTCATGCCGACATGGAATGTGGTCATGACGGCTCGCGGTACGAATGCATCAGTTACAACCGACCCTATATACATCCGCAGAGGCATCTTCCAAGGTGATTCACTTTCCCCTCTTCTATTTTGTTTAGGCATCAATCCCATTTCCCAAATTCTTAATAAATACGAGTTCAAAGGGTACCGATTTAAAGATAAAACAATAGTCAACCACTTATTATATATGGACGATCTAAAGATTTACGCAAATACTAAAACTAACCTGAAAGTTTTGATAGATAGTACAGAAACATTCACTAGGGACATAGGGATGGAATTTGGACTTAACAAATGCAACGTCCTATATTTAGTAGCTGGCAGAAGAAAAGAACTTCAAGGAGAAGGACATGTATTACTTAGCGGAGAAGAGTTCAATCATTTACAAATAGATGAAAAGTATAAATATCTAGGGATTAGCGAAGCAGGAAAAATAGATCATGGTGAAGTTAGACAACAGATACAAAAAGAATATTTCCGTAGAGTAAAAAACCTTGTAACCTCACACCTTAATTCACGAAATCTTCTGAAAGCAATCAGTATTTATGCAGTCCCGGTATTATTGTACACATTTGGTATTATTAACTATAAAACAATAGATTTAAAGAAAATAGACATTAAAACCAGAAAAATTTTAGTAATGAACAAAGCACACCAAAAGAAAGCAGATGTAGAGAGGTTATACCTACCAATAGATGAAGGAGGAAGAGGCTTAATTAATTTAGAAACACTGTACAAAACCCAAATAATTAAGTATAAAACATATTTAGAAACACGAAAAGATTATATATTGAACTCAATAGTAGAACATGATAGGACCAAAGATAAATACTCAATTTTCAAGGACACACAAATAAATTTAATAGAAATAGGTTTATGCCCAAATGAAAAACACACATATAGAGATATTAAACAGGGAGTGATAAAAACTAGAGTAGGTAAAATAAAACCAAAACCTTTGCATGGACAATTTTACAAGGCAGTTTAAAAAAAAGAAAATATAGATAAAATACAATCGTTCCAGTGGCTTAAGAAACAACCGGTATCGCCATCACTAGAGTCATCCATATTTGCAATCCAAGATCAAGCAGTAGTCACCAAACAACACGAAAGGGATATTTTAAAACGAGCAGTAGATGGTAAGTGTCGACTATGCCTAGTAAAAGACGAGACCACGCAACATATTGTATCCGGATGTGAAAAGCTGGCCGGCACTTACTACACCAAAAGACACAACAATATAGTGCAATATATCTTCTGGATCCTAGCTAAAAAGCATAAGTTCCCGGTCGCTGACCTATGGTGGCTAGAACACCTGACGCAACCGCAGGTCAAAGAAAATGAGAGTGCAAAAAGAATGTGGGAGATACCGGTACAAACAGACATTACCATAGTACACAATAGACCAGACATAATATACATCAATAAAATAGAACATACCTGATAGACATTACAGTACCATCTGATTACAACATAGGAGCAAAAGAAATAGAAAAGCTTAGTAAATACCATGCACTTAAGAAAGAAATAACTAGATTATGGAAAACACCCACAGAAATAATACCCATAGTAGTAGGAGCCACCGGAGTAATAGCCATAAACATAAATAGATATTGTAGCAAATTAGATTCTAACATAAACATTTCAATAATTCAAAAACAGGCAGCAATACACACATCAACAATAGTCAGCAAAGTTTTAGGAGATACAGTTTTTGTTAGCGGGGGCACTGAGCCACCTTTTTCCTGAGGGTCTCAGGGCGGGTACTCAGTATACCGAGCCAAAGCTCGAGAAGAGGAAACACCTAAACAATAATAATATAATATAATATAATATAACATTGTATTCGGTTAGCATCACACTTCATACTAGAAATGTAAATGTGAAAATTTGTACAGTATTTTTTCTCAATTACACGTAAATCCTTGTATAAATTTGGATTATAGGTGTCTTAAACTAAACTAAACTATCCTTTGTCTCAATACTGGGTTTATGCAGAGGTTTATTTTTATACAAGTGCGATTAATGCAAGAACAGCCGCAGGCAGAAAGGGTGAGAAACCTTGTAAAATAAATACAAATATATAAGCCTACGAACTGTGAAGTGCCTGACCAAAGAGTCGCGATTACCACTAGGGTTTGTATTCAAAATTAACAGTATACACTACGTGTTACCCCTTAATTTCAACTTCTTATTTAGGAATAAAATATATGGTGCGTTTTTGTAAAAACTTCTCGAAAGTCCACTTGGAGCGATATCTACAAAAAATCGGGTGACGATAAATTTTATTGTGAACATTGGTATGAGAGAGATTTTACGCTCGTTTTGTCTTTACATTCCCGTGAATTTAACATTCAATTCATTATGTATAATACTATCCCTGCCTATAAACTGCCTGACTGTGAGCAATGTTTTATTTCCAGTATAAAAAGGATTAGACCATAGTCCCCCATGCTGGCCTATTGTGAGTCAGGAGACTTGACACATCTTCAAGATCATTACCTCCAACTTATAGTTAACTAGGTTTCCTCATCACGCTTGCTGCCGTATTTTCTTTTTGTTATTAATTATTACGCAAAGGCAACAATTTTCCCGCCATACAAAATGTTTAAGCAAGCTAATACTTTTGGTATTGTTTATTTGAAAATAGAAGACATCATAAACCGGATATAAGCGTTAAAGAAAATCAAAAGCTAAATCAAATCAAAAATGTCAAAAGTGTAATTCATCCACATGTTGCCAGGTATGGTGTTAGGTTCCACGTATAAGTGTAATTCATCCACATGTTGCCAGGTATGGTGTTAGGTTCCACGTATAAGTGTAATTCATCCACATGTTGCCAGGTATGGTGTTAGGTTCCACGTATAAGTGTAATTCATTCACATGTTATCAGGTATGGTGTTAGGTTCCACGTATAAGAGGGTAAGCCTATTGCCTTCTACCAGGGAGTTGCAGACTACTAACAGCTACTGAAAATTGTTAGATAGATTTTTTTTATGACTTGTCTCTCAATCCGGGAATTGAACCCGAAATCCTAGTGTAAAACTGTCGCATTCACAAAATAAAATAGACTCATAGAGCAGTTCAACCATTAAAACAACAGACAATAAGGCGCCGGCCCCTCTGCAGGCGCTCTAGCGATCAGAGTTCTGAGTTCTGCGTTCCGCGTTCACTGTCATGTATGCGGTGTCTTAGAAAACACACAAAAGCAGTCAGAAAAAAAATGGAGCTACGACAGAACGTCCATTCTCTTTGAAGCGGCGGACGTTCTGTCGTAGCTCCATTTTTTTTCAAAAGCGGTCATATTAACCCCCGATATTGAAAAGTTTATTGAATTAGAGCGAGACAAATGTACTGAACTTCAGATTTCTAGACCGCTCGCTGTGTGGGCAACTGTGAACGCTAAACGCAGAACTCGACCGCAGAACGCTGACCGCAGATCGCCGAGGCGATATGTTCAGCGCCTAAGAAAGCAACTAAATCACACCAATTTCTGCCTTAAACCAAACCTAAAATACTCTACTACTACTACTTATTTGCGTAAACTAAATTAGACACAAGACATACACTTTCATTTTTATTATAATTAGTAATGCTGCCATTAAGTCTTAACAATGTAGGAAGTAAATGCAATGAAGTCTAAATATACGTTTAAAGTTCATAGATTAAGTTCCTACAAAGCACATAGGTAGCAGGTATCTGTGAGATTGCGGATCCGCCGTTTAGTATTCCCCACGACGCCTTATGTTCTACGAGGAGACACGTGGAACTCAATAAAGATTGTCACAAAGTAGGTATAAAAAGTTTAGATAGTAAAAACTTTGTATAATTCAAGTGTTTTATCCGGCGGTTTGTAGGGATGAAGGGGATTCAACAGTTAGAAACAGCCATGATGAATATTGTTGAATATAATTTGCAAAATGGTGGTAAATGTTATAACTTGGAGTCATAATATATTTTGTGGTCTGCCTTCTTGGTCCCGTAGCATAAGTTTGCATGCAATTACTGTGTATTACGTTCAATTGCCGGGTTGAACAAAGTGTCGTCAGATTTGTATGTAAGGATCAATAGTAGTATATTTTATTTTATTTTTATTTTATTTTACACTTTTAGGAAAACTTACAGCTAAATTAGTATCATAGACAGATTTGATACGAAAAAAGAAGGCCAATTAAAAGATTTCACAGATAGCAGAATAAAGTGTAAATAATAGAAGAAGAATTTAAGAATAAATTTACTATCAAACTAGGTTTGGCACCCGGTATATATGACAATAGGCTCTTGCTATGTGCGACCTAATCAAAGCTGGTGAAGTGGTATTTTAATTGCTGTATATAATTTGTGATGGAAATTGTACTGGCTGAGACTTAGATTGTACCGGCCGTGGTCACCATCTGACCAGTTTGATTAATCAGCTTGTGACGACTGCCAGTGTTACCTAGTTGAAATGTCAAGCAGTTAAAGGTAAACGTATGCTTGATTGCATTAGTTAATTTTTATATCCTAACTAATATTATAAATGCGAATGTGAGTTTGCTTGTTTGTTACGCTTTCACGCCTTAACTACTTGACCGATCGTCATGAAATTTCACATATACGTTATCAGGTCTACAGAAAATGATATAGGGTACCTTATCTAGAAAAAGTACTGTTCCCGTGTTGCCGCGGATAGAAGCTAGTGTTCCATAATTTAAATTAGATTAGCACCTACTTTCATTTTGTCAGCCGATCTATGTCTTCTTCAT
This sequence comes from Catocala sponsa, assembly GCA_963564715.1. Classification (NCBI taxonomy): domain Eukaryota; kingdom Metazoa; phylum Arthropoda; class Insecta; order Lepidoptera; family Erebidae; genus Catocala; species Catocala sponsa. Next base: position 737,568 of record OY751339.1, read on the forward strand.
TATAGCACAGGTGTGAAGAGACTAGTTAAGTTGTAGTAGAGCCTCGCTGATTTCAGCATGAGTGGGTCGGCTCGACCGGGGATGGACTACCCTCTCACAGAATATCAACGTGAAATAGCAGTATTCCTACTGTTGCGTTTCGTTCGGTGAGTGAGAGTGCCGGAGGCCCAATTACCCTCTTTCCCCCTTCCCGCTCCTTCTCCTTCCCACTTCCTTTTTCTCTCAAAGGTTCGGCAACGCGCAAATGATACCTTTGGTGTTGCAAGCGTCCATAGGCTACGGTGACCACTTACCGTCAGGTGGGCCGTATGCTTATTTGACACGTTAGACGTTATATCTAGATTAACGCCGGCAAATCTAGTTATACATATATACCGATAGGTATGTTCATACTCTTATAAACATAACAGTTATACAACACGATCTGTGTAATTACAAAGTCGATTATCCTGCGGTCTGCGGTCCGCGGTCGGCTGTCCAGTAATAGGGGCGCAGCACCAAGTGAACACACATCGATAGACTACGGGATTGTTTGTGACGTCATGTCTAAAACACTGTTCCTGGTAACCTCATTGGTTTTACAAATGTAGGTATAATAATATAATAGTACTGGCTTTTGCCCGCGGCTTCGCTCGCGTTAATTTAGAATTTGACAATCAATTCGGGTTTTACTCTGCTTGTAATAATATAATTCAATCATGATTCGAAATACACGTGGCGTCATCTATTATCATAAGAACGTTATTGTTGTTTTCCTCGGGAAAAGTATTTTTTTTCGGAATGAAAGGTAGCCTATGTCCGTTTCTGTACACTTGACAACGTATATGTAAAATTTCAGGATGATCGGTTCAGTGGTTTAGGCTAAAAAAGGTAACAAACAAACAAACTCATTTTCGCTTTTATAATATTAGTTAGGAGTACAGTGTTAAGTTTTAGTACTGTCACGGTAGTGCAGCGGTAGCGAATGTGACTGTTGTGTATTGGTTTTGTTCAATGCTCGGGTTGGGTATTATTGTTGTTTCCTGTAATATTTTTTTAGTAGCAGCTTGGAGTCTGCAACTGGCCTTGGTAGCGTTTATATAATATTCTATTCTATATTCTATCACATACACATAACACCATCTAGCCCAAACTAAGCAGGGCTTGTACTAGACAATGGATAAACATACTTATATACTTTTTTGTAACCCACCCAGACCAAGACAAACATCCATGTTCATGCACACAAATGTTTGACTTGTGTGGGAATCGAACCCGCAACCTCAGGCGTGGCAGTCGGTTACACTAACCACTACGCCATCGAGGCCGACAAAATGTTATAGGTATCCAATCATTTAAAAGCTCTCTATATAACTTTTATTGAAAGAGGAATTGTAATCAAAATGGATTCACAGAATACATTACCTATAATCATGTATTTAATGGCGTAGTGGTTCAAGTGATCGCCACTACCACCGCGCCGAGTGTTGTGGGTTCGATCCCCACATGGGGCAATTATTTGTGCGATCCACAAATGGTTGTTCTGAGTCTGGGTGTACTTTGTGTCCGTTGTTTGAATGTTTGTGAAGTCCCCCGCGACACAGGAATTAACCCCAGTGCGGGAAATGCCCGTTTTTTAGAAAACTAAAATTGAAGAGATCTATACTAATATTATAAAGCTGAAGAGTTTGTTTGTTTGTTTGAACGCGCTAATCTCAGTTAGTTAGTCTTTTAGTGTTGGATAGCCTATTTATCGAGGAAGGCTATAAGCTATATAACATCACGCTACGACCCACGGGGACGGCGCAGTAATGATAAACGCGGGTGAAACCGCGGGAACATCTAGTTGTAAATAAAAATCAATACCATTTTTTAACAGAGACTCATTACAACTCAATATAGCCGAACAATAATAATAATAATAATAATAATTTTATTTGTTTCTCTCTCACACAGAATGATTACAAAATCAGGTCTTAAATTAGGTTGTACATGATCGAGTAAGTGTAACTACGATGATTGATATTAATAACATTTAAAAGGTGAGATCTGTGTGAGAGACTGGTATCCGTACTAGGTAGGAAACCTGTATGACAGATGACCAGCCTCTCCTACCTCTAAACATGTAGTTGTTAATGTAGTTTGTATTCAATAATTATGTTGTGATATTATTTCAATTTGTGAGATGAGGAAGTATATCATTATTTGTGTTGTGTTTGTGTGTGTGTGTGTGTGTGTGTGTGCGTGTGTGTGTGTGTGTGTGTGTGTGCGTGTGTGTGTGTGTGTGTGCGTGTGTGTGTGTGTGTGTGTGTTGTGTGTGTGTGTGTGTGTGTGTGTGTGTGTGTGTGTGTGTGTGTGTGTTATGTGTGTGTGTGTGTGTGTGTGTGTGTGTGTGTGTGAGTATGTGAAGGTAGTGTGTGTGCAAGTATGAGTTTGAGGGTATATGTAAAGGCGTCTATATATGTGTATGTAGAAATAGAAAATGAATAAAGCTAACAGATTTGTCTATTTAATTGGTAGTGCTAAATTAATTGTGACCTTGAATATGAAATAACTATGATGGGATAAATACAGGTTTTCGGTTTCGTCATAATTAAGAGATTTTAGCCAATTTGAAATATTCTGTTTGCATTGATACTTAGTTAGGGAGTAAATATGTAATTTTTGATTTAGTTTATTATATATAAAAAAGTAATAAAAAAGTATCGCTCATGCCGACTTAAAAATCATATGAAAAATGAATCCAACTGTCATTTCAAGGTGGAAGCATTCAAATAGAGATGTCCATACAGTAATTCACGACAAGTAAGCCGTGTTATACGCCTGCTGAGTTTTGGTAATAATCGAATGAGCAAAAAAAACGGCTCATGTCGAAACGATACTCCTAACAAATGTTACACACGGCAGTTTCTGTTGTTATACTTACATGAAAAGTCTGAGTTGTTACGTATGAATTAGATATGAAATCAATATAACATCCTAACTAATATTATAAATACGAATGTAAGTTGGTTTGTTACGCTTTCACGCCTTAACTACTCGACCGATCATACACGTTGCCAGGGGTGTAGAAAAGAGTATAAGGTACTATACTTTGACGTTCATAAGTGTTACTTTGTGACCTAAATGAATAAATGATTTTTGACTTTGACTCTCATCCAGAAAAAAGCATTGTTACAAATCTAACCTAATCTATATTTACGCGAACGAAGCTGCGGGTAAAATCTAGTAAAAAGGATGTTAATTTTTCTACATGTAAAAGCGTACCGATTTTACACCAAAATTTAAATTGGCTGACCAGTGTTTGAAAAGCCACTACTCACCAAATTGAAAAACTAGTTATGAGTTTAATTCTGACTATATGAAATAAGTAGACTAAAATTAGTCGAATTATGTATATACATATATAGACTCTCGGTAATATATTCCCGAAAGGTTGGCAAAGGTAAATTACATCGACTTTTGGCTCCCTATGTTTTATTCCAGAATTTTCCAGTCTACGTGCTAACTAAAACTTTGCTAGATCTAGAAATCAAACTCGGAACTCACACGAGGTAGTTAAATATGGAATTAAATATAATAACCACCAAAAATAGTAATTGCACACCAAAATATGCTTACTAAAATATATCATAACGAGCACCTATACGCCTCAAATCAGTGCATTCCGTCTCGGAAGGGTTAGGTTATGTTAGGTTCCTTCTTAAACCCATCCAAAAATAGGAGTCACGCCAAGCGGGGCTCCGTAGACTTATTTTAATCTCTTTGCTGTGCAATTAATATTTTTGGTATTAAAATGTGGTTTTAATTTTGGTGATCATTTACTATTTTTGACTGTTATATTTCACTATATCTGGTGATAACCAACACTATAATAACTACACACACTATAATAATGTGGTCCAAAGTGTCTCAAGTGCGAGCAATATCGTAAATAACAAAGTTCTCGTAAGCAATATTTTATATAACAAGAATATTTATCCGAAGCGAACGATCAATCAATGTCTAAAAACAGATAAAAATGAAAACGTAACGACAGTGGCTGTCATCGGTTTGATATGTAATTCAATTTGGACACGAACGAAATTGTTTTGTTTCCAATGTAAACGTGGTTGGACAATTGAAATCATATTATTGTGTTTGAGCTTTTGGATAAATTTGAAATAGTTTTATCACTATTGCCTAATTCTCACCCATATTTATTCGGATTCCAATCGTACTACCAAAACATATTCATTGTTCTATTTTTTGGTAACGTGTTATTGGCTTTTAACGTACATCGCATATAGCTTCTATAACACACATCTGCCTGCAGTGAAGGAAAACAGCGTGAGGAAAACTGCATGTCCGAGAATTCTCCATAATGTTCTCGAAGCTAATATGTGAAGTCTGCCAACACGCACTGGGCTAGTCCACCTATGGCCTAACTCTTCACATACCGAGATGAGGCCCGTGAAATTTAGCCCATTAGAATTTTAGTCTGTTTGATTATTTTAATCTGTTGAAGTATTGAATGGGGTTTGATGCAGTTTTCACAATTTAAGGCTAAATTATTCAATTTAAAATCTGTACCACGTTTCATCTAATTGTTTAGCTGAAACGGCAATATGATAAAATTCTATCACATATACACAACACCATCTAGCCCAAACTAAGCAGAGCTTGTACTATGGGTACTAGACAATGGATAAACATACATATATACTTTCTTTTTTTGTAAATACATACATATTATACATAGAAACACCCAGACCAAGACAAACATCCATGTTCATGCACACAAACGTGACGGTGCATTATATTCCATCAGAACTGTCGACCGCAAGACCTTACTTTAGTTAAATAAATAAAATTAATTGCATATACAATTGTAACATTGTAGCCATACGTCCCTGCTCGCTGATCTCCGCGACAGTGTGTAATCCTTTATAAGCGTGCTTCCTTCAAGTAATTTTCCACTTGATCAGTCGACCGACTTTTTCCCTTTTTCTGTTTCCCCATCGCAAGTCAAGTGTGAGCTTATTGGCCTGCTAAGAATTCTAATAAAAGTTAGGTACATCAAGTTAGTAGATCTAAGTGGCCCTTTACCTCAGCCGATACTGAATTGGGATCCCGATGGCACTTGATTTAAATACGGACTTATTACGTGATTCGAATCGTTAAGGATTTATTTTAGGCTCAAGAGGTTTTTTGTTTATTATCAATTTAAAGCAATCAAATTTGCAATTGTTTGAGATTGGAATAATATTTGAAGTATTGTCGAATCGCTTTGAAGAATATTTGAATTATTTTGAATTAAATTTTGTTGTCTGATACATTTAAGGCAATTAATCATTATTGATGTATTTTGAATATCGCTTAATTTTGTTATCTTTGTTGTTGGGCTCTGATAACTGGTAATTAACCTAGTTTCAGTAGATGGTCCCATCAGATGGACTTATAACTTTGTTGTATGCCAAATTGATTTATGTGCTCCAATCTGTACACAAAGTGTTTCCTGCGTAAGTTGCGCTAAACTAAAGTTTGCGTAAAACATTTTGATTCATTGAAATTGGTAAATAATCCGTAATAAATATAAAATAATGATAAATTTAAAGCTATAGCAGTAAAGGTAATAGTAACAATTATAAGTAAAACCATAGGTACTCGACATATTATTAAATTAATTAAATATTTTGTAATCCAAATGTTTCCAATGTATATACCTCATTGGTGTAACAAGTTAAGAGCCTGGCCCAAAGTTGTTTAGTTTTTTAAAAAAAACGCACTCGCCTACCGAGCCTTCCGTACAAATTTGTAGGTACATATTATAAACAAAATTGTCCTTGCATAAAGACCCTGTTTTTTATGGTTTAATTATAAATGTATAGGTTTTAGATTTTTCCCTATACTTGTAATATAAGACGGTATTACTTGCCTAATATCATATTAGAACTATGATATTTGGCAAGTAATACCGTCAACGGAAAATACCTTATTAATTTTGATTTCCTTGAGAGTGTCGAAATAAACGTTTTTTGCGGCATAAACGGCCGTATCTTTTTTTTACGTTAACTTAGAAGTTTTATTTTTTCACAGTTTCAAGAGACTATAAACCTGAGTATATCGTTTTAACTTCAACTCGATACCTCCACGCGTTCCCGAGATAAAGGGTCTTGACAGACAGACGGACGGGCGGACGGACAAAAAAGTGATCCTTTAAGGATTCCGTTTTTCCTTTTGAGGTACGGAATCTTAAAAAGATAACTGTCGCACTAGGAATAATCCTGTGTCACGGAGGACTTTACAAACCTTCAAATAACGGACACAACGAGCACTCGGACTCGGTACAACCATCGGTGAATCACACAAAGTTATGGGATTCAAATCCACACCACTCGATGCGGTTGCAGTGGCGAGGCAACCATTTAAACCACCACGCCATCTGTGTCAGTCAATAGTTATTAATAATAATATAATAATATTCTACCACATACACACAACACCATCTAGCCCAAACTAAGCAAAGCTTGTACTATGGGTACTAGACAATGGATAAACATACATATATACTTTTTTTTTTGTAAATACATACATATTATACATAGAAATACCCAGACCAAGACATACATCAATGTTCATGCACACAAATGTTTGACTTGTGCGGGAATCGAACCCGCGACCTCAGGCGTGGCAGTCGGTTACACTAACCAATACGTCATCGAGGCCGTCAAATAATAATATAATAATATTCTACCACATTCACACAACACCATCTAGCCCAAACTAAGCAGAGCTTGTACTATGGGTACTAGACAATGGATAAACATACATATATTGCTTTTTTTTTTGTAAATACATACATATTATATATAGAAACATCCATGTTCATGTACACAAATGTTTGACTTGTGCGGGAATCGAACCCGCGACCTCAGACGTGGCAGTCGATTACAGTAACCACTACGCCATCGAGGCCGACAAAAAGTTATATATCTTCTGTACATACATAGATTAACGCCTGTTTCCCAGAGGGATAGGCAGAGGATATCCATTCATTTGCTACGATCCTGACACACTTCTCTGGCTTCATTCACTTTCATCACATTCCTCATACACGCCCGTCGGTTCAAGGAGCTCTTAACCTGGCCTTTGTCCAGAACGCCTCCTATTTGACCGAGAAACGTTCGCCTAGGTTTTCTTCTTGCAACTGTTCCATTCACACGAACCTTATAAACTTTCTTAGTCATAAACGTCAAATAACTTCTTATTGACGACGACGCACCTAGTGATTGAAAGTTATTTCTTTCTGACTACATGCATTATAATATTTTCAATACTGTTTAAAATTAATTACTTACATTTATACTACTACTAGCTTCTGCCCTATCTACGGTCTACTAGCTTTTGCCCGCGGCTTCGCTCACGTTAATTTAGAATTTGACAATCATTTCGGGTTGTACTCAGCTGCTTGTAATAATATAATTCAATCATAATTCGAAAGACACGTGGCGCCATCTATTATAATAAGAAAGTTATTGTTGTTTTCCTCGAGATCAGTATTTTTTTTCGGGATGAAAGGTAGTCTATGTCCGTTTCTGTACACTTGACAACGTATATGCAAAATTTCAGGATGATCGGTTCCATGGTTTAGGCGTGAAAAGGTAACAAACAAACAAACAAACTAACGAATTTTCGCTTTTATAATATTAAATTAGGAAGTTAGGAATAGGATTAGGATAGGATTAGGATTGCTTTTGTTACATACTCTAGTTTATTAATATCTACTACTTTTGTAAATGAAAAAATTTAAAGTACCGACTAGAGTAACAAAAATAATTGATCTGTAAACCATTAAACCATACGACACCATTTATATTTAGCAAATCCCGACAAGTTTCATTACAACAAATGAAATGCTACCCAGTGATTTCTATCATACATACAAACATCTACATTATTTAGACCTTGATAAAATCTATCTACGTAAACACAATATCTTACCCAGTTCAACAAAGAGCCTTTATATTCATTCAAGCTTAGCAAAATTCCGTTTCGTCAGTCAGTGTTCAAGTTGTCGCTTCATATCCATCTATCCAAACAGATATTAAACATAAACAAAACTGAAATCCCTATTCCAATAAGAAAACGTTGGATATCCATCAGAATATTTTGGAGGTAAACTCTGTTTTATTATCAGCCGTTTTCAATTACAACCCTCTCAGGAACTTCGTTATTTAGACCTTTGTAAGGCCATGATTTATTTTGAGAGAAGCGATTTATTGTGTTTTGGTTATATTTATTATTATTAGCAGCGATAGCTCACTGGGGAAACCAGCAGACTGCAATGCAGAGGGTCTCGGGTTCAAACCCACGTCGCGCACCTCTGACTTTCGGAAGTTATATGACTTTTTGAAATTATGTGCGTATTGATTGACAATTATCGCCTGCTCCGTGCCTCGGAGAGCACGTTAAGCCGTCGGTCCCGGCTGCCATGAATATCTATGGCAGTCGTTATTGGGAAGTCAGTGCCCTCTAATATCCTGACACTGGTCTAGCCTTAGGGTATCGTTAGCCTTCGGGTTGCGGAGGTCAGATGGCAGTGGTTCCGTATAAAAACTGATATCCAGTCAAATCCGGTTAGACTAGAAAGCCGACCCCAATTAACTTGGGAATAATAAAGGCTAAGGAGAAGACGAGGTTATATTTATTATTTTTTTATCTGTTCTTTTCTTTTTAGTGGTTGGAAGTTGAAAAAGAGGTATATTGACTACCTATCAGATAGTGACTGCACGGATGGCGTTGTGGTTTACGTGGTCGCCTCGCCACCGCCACTGCGCCGAGTGTTGTGGGTTCGATCCCCACACGGGACAAAACTTTGTATGATCCACACATTTTAATGGTTGCTCTGAGTCTGGGTGTCCATTCTTAAATGTTTGTTTAGTCTTAAAAAATAGATAGTTATACAATTAAATATGTTTCGACTTTTTTAAATTTCTATATTTATTACCTAGGGCATGGTATAAACACGTCTTACAGCAGAAACATTGATATCAATATGTTCTGCCGAAATTGACGTGGCAATATTTTAGATTTTATACTAATATTATCGCGGTTTACTTAAACTAACTGAAAGATATGGCATATTCTGAATAGTATTTTAATACTTTGAAGATATTCGTATTAAGTAATTTAATTTCAATGTATATACATTCATGTATCAGATAATATAAGATAGTTATGTCTTTGTAAATAGTGTAAAGCCTGGAGCCCGAACCTGGGAGTTAAAACATCTATGCCGCGGGCGTAATCAAATTGCAGATGTGTCGATGTTTACATAACTGTGCAAACAATTGGTAAATGAAAAAGCAACATAGTACACTTTGAAAGTGCTACGTTTTAACACGTATCTGCATCGTCAGTATATCTTGAATATTAAGATTATTTACAACCAATTACATAATAACATACGCCTGTAACATATACCTTTTTTACCTACAAACAAAAGAAGGAAAGACTTAGTTTGTAAAAGTTGCCGAACTAAGCATGCTTACATGAAGATATTTTTCTTATTCTTAGGGCATTTTTCGTACAATAAACGAAATAAGTTATTAGATATATGTACATAGCATTAATCATAATCAATGTCACATAGTTTTAACAAAGTACCTAAAAACGCTTACGTATTCAGATACAGAGAAATTGCTAGTAGTTGTAAAATAATTTCTTATTGTTTAAACAATTTTTCATTTGTAATTGTTTAAAACGATTTTAGTTGTATACTTAACTTTATATATTTGCAGTGTATGTAGAAATGTTTCTTGTAAATCCTTACTTTATTAACAGTAGAATAAAAATGTAATATTAGAAACAGCCTGAAACACAGGTCTCAGACCTAGTTCAGGTAATACAATAATATAATAATAATAATATAATATTCTATCACATACACACAACACCATTTAGCTCAAACTAAGCAGAGCTTGTACTATGGGTACTAGACAATGGATAAACATACATATATACTTTTTTTTTTTGTAAATACATACATATTATACATAGAAACACCCAGACCAAGACAAACATCCATGTTCATGCACACAAATATTTGACTTGTGCGGGAATCGAACCCGCGACCTCAGGCGTGGCAGTCGGTTACACTTGCCGCTACGCCATCGAGGCCGACATCGAATTTTTTATGAGGTCTGTTTTTACAATCTGTCATAAAAAAGTCTCTTGTGTCAAATATTTAAATTGTAAACCATCGAAAAACTACTGAATATGGAATATGCAAATTTTTACAAGTAACAGTCGCTGAGCTTGTCGAACAGTCGGTGAAGACAAGCCAACATTTTAGGTCTTCATTATCGAAAGCAAATAAATTTTCGTGGTCCCCCGCTTACGAATTGTGCACCCCCAGTTTTTTGTCACGCCAACGTAGACCCCCATCGAGTCTCCCGTGGACCCCTGGGGGTCCACCTGGACCACTTTGCGAACGAATGCTTTAGATTAAATATAGTTTTAATGTGAATTTAATACAATAAGTAGCCTGTAATGTGTTTTGTAAAGACTTTTATTTATTGAATAAAAATGTATTATTATTATAATTATAAATTTTAAGACAAAACTGAGGAAAAGGTGTTACCGAGTTTGCTTACATTATAATTATTGTAAGGCATTCTGGACGATGATCTCTATCATTCGCAGTCTTTTTGCTTCAGGCACTGCACTAAATATTTGAGCGATATTGAAGTATTTATTAGATTTTTGACCACCAACGCTATATAAATTTGTATGTGAAGATACTCCTCTAGGAGAAGCAGCGATAGCTCAGTAGGGAGACCAACAGACTGCAATGCAGAGGGTCTCGGGTTCGAACCCACGTCGCGCACCTCTGACTTTCGGAAGTTATATGACTTTTCGAAATTATGTGCGTATTGATTGACAATTATCGCCTGCTTCGTGCCTCGGAGAGCACGTTAAGCCGTCGGTCCCGGCTGCCATGAACATCTATGGCAGTCGTTATTGGGAGAGTGTCGACACAAAAGATCCCACTGGGTCGAAGTGTCGCCGGTCTGCACTGACTGGCCCCTACATAAGATAAGATACTCCTCTAGGATCATGTCCGCCTGACTAATGCTGTGTTGACAAATAAGGTAACCATACATGTACTTATTTTTGAAGTGAAAACTTCTTTAGGCGCGTTGAGCACTTCTTGGGTGAACAAAAATCATGGAACTCGCGTCATCGTCACCGAATGCTTTCCATTGTTAAATTATTATTGGTTTATAATTTGGTTTATAAAGAAGTGTTTATGATCAAAGTTTTCACTTCTATCGGCAGTCTCCAAAGACTGCCCCAATTTTATTTTAGATCATCTGAAGACAAGTTAATATCTACTGGTGCAATATACAGCAAATTTTTATCTTATTTGCTTGGTAGATGCTACACAACAATCATTCCGCCAACTGCTCATAACTTCGGCAAAATTTGATTCGTTTTCAGTTGTTCAACAATTGTTTAAGCTTAGACTATTGTTGAGTTGAGTTCGGAAGTCGGTGTACTTCTATCTAATTCAAATATAAAGTACTTCGAGATAATATTGGTATTAGACTTTTTTGTTTTGTTGTTTTATGATTTCTGTGCAACGAATTTGAATGAGTAAATTGTGGATATTTTAATTATTTTATAATTTAAGAAAACTTACAGCTATATTAAAGTAGTAAGCAGAACAATAAGAAAAGGAAGGCCAATAATTACAAGCTTCCACATAAAGAAAAAAAATAATTACATTGGTAAACATTATTTTTTTATACAACTAAGGTGGCAATCAAGCGAACGGCCCACCTGATGGTAAATGGTCACCGTAACCTATAGACGCCTGCAACACCAGAGGCATTACTTGCGCGTTGCCGACCCTTTAGGAAAGAAAGTGGGAAGGAGATGGAGCGGGAAGGGGAAAGAGTGTGATTGGGCCTCCGGCACTCTTACTCACCAAACGAAACACAACAATAGGAATACTGCTATTTCACGTCGATATTCTGTGAGAAGGTAGTCCTTCCCCGGTCGAGCCGGCCCATTCATGCTGAAATCAGCGAGGCTCTAAAACAGGATATGACATTTAAATCAATTCAATTCAAGATATGACATCTTTTGGTGTTAAGAACTGACTCCGAAGTACCAATTGCCTCCATGGCGCAGCGGAAGTGAATGCGATTGCTGTGGATGACGTCTCGGGTTCGAATCCTGAGTCGGGCTAACAAAAACTTATTAAGTTTTCTGTCATGAAATCTCAATACGAGCCCGGAGTTAGGAAGTTGGAGATGTAAGACACCACCGTGCCTCGGAAAGCACGTAGAGCCGTTGGTCCTGCGCGTGATCTCTCTCCGGTCATGTCGGATTATCCGTCCCATGGGATCATGAGGGTTAGGGAACAGAGAGTGCACTTGTGTTTGCGCACACACTTGTGCACTATAATATCTCCTGCGCAGATGGCCAGTCTCCGTTAAGATTGGCCGCCGAAATTCGGGCCGGAGGACATTATTATTATATTTTCCAATTTAGAGATGCTAGTATTAACAATATCGATGCCAATGTGAGTATTGAGTTCCTTTATGACGCGCAAGGCCCGCCTACCAATTGCAAAACTTTGAATTCACTCCTGAGCTGTGAAGTGTTATTGGGTTTGACATAAAATGATATCTCGCATACACAGGCGACGAGTTTAGTCTATCCCTTCACAGACACTTCAGTCAAGGATTAGGCTGCAATCTAATACACGAAATGTCGTCAAGTCATGTTAAGATACTGCGCTAGAAGCGAATAGCTTGCATATCCTTTATTGTCATTATCAGTCGCTCATAGCCAGTTGCACTCACTGATCGGTAAACGATTAGCGAGGTTGAGCAACGTTGAGTGCGGTCAGTCTATAGATGGGTGACCGCTTAGTGGTATTTCATCTGAGCGTGTCCGTGCTTCGGAGGGCACGTATAAAGTCGGTTCCGGTTGTTGTCAAATTGACAGCAGTCGTTAAGCCATGTCAGAATTTTAAAAATCGGTTGAGTAGTTTTTGTGTTAAATCCAACAAACAAACAAAAAATCAAATCGTTCCTCTTTATAATATTAGTATAGATTACTATAGAAAGACAGGTTTGTTCACATAACGAGCCAACCATATCGTTAATTACTGAGTCTTAAATTAATATGAACTGAAAGTACGTACCTATTTGCGTATTCCTTTAAGAGTAACCGACAAAATTAAACCCAAGAAGTCAGAGAGCTAATTGTGTTAACTTGGCACGATTTCAACAACGAACAACCAGTACAATTAACTGAAAACCTTACTGAATGCAAACGGTCTTAGTAAATCTTGGATACAGTTTGATATACGTGGTCTTTCTATAGCCTTGGTTATTAATAGATGAATTCATTCCGTCTCAGGCAATCTGACGTTGAAATTAATCCCGCTCAATGTGACTTTTTTCTATTGAACGTAATTTAAAGGCTATCGGAGATCGCTACTAAGCGTACTTGTGGCACTTCGTAAAACTTTTATGTGTATCAACGTAGTAAGGAAAACTTGTGGTTTGGGCAAAATGGATGTTGTTGGTTGGTTGTTAGTTTTTCCTTCGACAGTCACCATTATTTAATCGATTATTTTGGGAAGGGCACTAGTCCATCAGACAATATTTTACAGGAGACACAAAAAACCTTCTGTTGACAAAAAGGTCTATTGTAGGTGCCAAAAAGTTTATGGAAATTTATAGATCTATCTAACACAATAGTGCATGTGTATCTCTTAACGTAAAAACTTACCACATGTTTAACTCGATTTCGAAAAAATGTGGACTAGTGCCCTTCCCAAATGAATCGAGTCAATTAGAAAAAGTTAAAATATATTATCAGATTTGATGCTGGCATTTTGAATTGAAACGCGCAACCAATTTGATAATGAGATGCATACTGACTGAAGAAAATATTTATTTGTGAAAGGATTCAAATTTGAAAGAACTCGCCTTTTTGGAAGTATATCTTATCTTTTTGAGTAAAAAACTACATTATATTACATCCCATTTTTTTACTTTACTGAATATTATTGGCTGCTATGTAGATTTACCATACTAATCAAAGTATGTTCCTAAAATCTTAGAAATTGAACATAAATTCCTTTCAAAACATTAGGTATTAGGGACAAACTTAAAAGTTAGCAAAGCCCCTTCGAAGTTTACAAAATCCTTTTAGTGAAAATTAAAATAGCTTTTATAAAAATCTTTAAAGAGCATTAACGAGTACATCAGACTTTTCACTACGTAAATGCAATAAAAATCAAAATTGTCAATAATAATTGTAGTTGATTTTTATTTTTTAAAGTTATTATGGTTAGGCCATAATCGAGCACGACACGATCGTGGCGGTAAGTCCCGTTTATGAAGAGTGGCTGGAGAGGCGACATGGCGCCCTCACCTTCAAGCTGACACAGGTACTGACTGGCCACAGTTGTTTTGGCAGTTCCTGTGTCACATAGACCGTCAGGAGACGCCCGGATGTCATCACTAAGGCGACTGCCGCGATATTGTTAAGGACACGGCATACTTTGGCGGATTGCCCACACGCACAACGCAGCACCGTGAGTTGCTCGCGGCAGTCGGAATGGTTGTCCTCTTGCTCCCGGCCATGATTCAGTCTATGAACCTCCAGCCATCTCGGTTTTAACTGGGGGTGGTGGGTTTCTTGGGACTGCCGGCCACCCGATCACCACCAGGTCCGAGATGCGGCGTGCGTGTTTGCGTACGCGCCTCTGTGTCGTGTCTTCGTCACATACCACACGTCAAGTGTTGTGGGTTTGATTTCCACGCGAGACAAAAAGTTGTATCACCACAAATAGTTGCTTCAAGTCTGTGTGTACTTTGTGTCCGTTGTTTGAATGTTTGTAAAGTCCCCCGCGATACAGTAATGATTCCTAGTGCAGTAGTTGTAAAATAAATAAAAAAATTGTCATTTAGTCAAATTGACGGAGTGATATGAACCTCATATCAAAATTGATTGCATGGATGGCATAGTGGTTTAAACGGTCACCTTAACCACTTGCCATGCCTTAGGTGTTGTGGGTTCGATCTCCAGACAGGATAAAACCTTGCGTCATCCACAAATAGTTGGTTTAAGTCTTGGTGCTCTTCGGTCCCGTTGTTTGAGTGTTTGTAAAAGTCCAACGCGAGACAAGACTTAATTCTAGTGCGGGAGTAAAACAGAAAAAATAAATCGTTGTGGTTAGCCTCTCAATCAAAAATTTGTTTTTATAAAAGATCCCCTTTGGGACTATTTGTACAATAATCAATGAGAGTAATATTGTAACTTAAATTATATCAGGCTTCTACTAAAACAGGTATATATCGTACTAAGTTAAGTTACTTACTGTTATATAGCAAAAAAACTTTTCCATGTACATCCTGAGGTGTGAAGTTTGTTTGTTTTCGCTCGGCGCGCCCTCTGGGGTATCTCAACTGAAACTTATTGGGTTTAACTTATTTGATAACCTTCCCTCGTGAGATTTCACTGTATGAAAATATTAGATACAATTTGATTTACGTTTATTCTTATCCATTCGAGATTTATTTGCTTGTTGTTTTGCACGTCTGTTGTTATTATGTGCTGATTGATTGTGAAGTATTTATATTATTATCATTGATATCAAAGGAAACGGATTATGCAGTATTTCAAGGGTTTTATACCTTTAAAGTAGGTTAGAATCAGCTTATAAGTTTAGTTAGTTATTCTCGTATGTGTTTGTATATCAAGACCCCACCTGCCTCCGTGGTAGAAAATGCGACTGCTGTGCATGAGGTCTCGAGTTCGAATCCCGGATCGGGCCAAGAAAAAGTTATTGGGTTTTTCTGTTAAGAAATCTCAATAGCAGCCCGGAGTTAGGAAGTTGGCGGTGTTAGATGCCTCGGAAAGCACGTAAAGCCGTTGGTCCTGCGCCTGATCTCTCTCCGGTCGTGTCGGATTACCGTTCCATCGGATCATGAGAGTTAAGGAACATAGAGTGCAGTTGTGTTTGCGCACACAGTTGTGCACTATAATATCTCCTGCGCAGATTGCTAGTCTCAGTTAAGACTGGCCGCCGTGACCGAAATTCGGTCTGGAGGACATTATCAAGACCCTTTTTTAGACTTAGCTGATGGTAGCAATCTTTATTATGAATTATAAGTATTCTTCGCCATTATGTCTAATTATTTTAATTTAAATCATATATTATCATCTTTATATATATAAATCTTATGCGCGCGTGTTTGTAATTAAACTCCTTCTAAACGGCTAGACGGATTTTGATGAAATTTTTTGTGTGTGTTCAAGTGGATTCGAGAATGGTTGGTTTAGATTTGGGTGTTTTTATTTTTTTTCGTGTTTACAGGACAACATCTGTCGGGACAGCTAGTATAAATATAATAACGACTATTTCCTACGTACGGTTCCACTTAGCGGTTACGTCACACAATAGCGTGTGCGGCCTATTTTACTATTTCACCGTCATTTGATAAGTGACGTACTATCAGAACTAAGGCTGCCTGTCCATTGAAGCGGAGCGAGGCTGCGGCGCGAAGAAACGGCGAAATATTAACCAGTAGGATTGCATAAAATCGCCGCTCCGCTCCAGTATGCAATCCTATTTGTTAATATTTCTGCGTTTCTTCGCTCCGCAGCCTCGCTCCGCTTCAATGGACAGGCAGCCTAAATGTGGAAGAGATTTAGTTCTGGTAGTACGTCTTATCTTATATATTTTAGTGAGGACTTAAGTATTTTTTTACATAAGTACTTATTTTTTAAGAGGATTAAATGTAATGACCACCAAAAATAGTAATTGCACACCAAAATATGCTTACTAAAATATATCATAACGAGCACCTATACGCCTCAAATCACTGCATTCCATCTCGGAAGGGTTAGGTTATGTTAGGTTCCTTCTTAAACCCACCCAAAAATAGGCTCCGTCGACTTATTTTGATCTCTTTGCTGTGTAATTAATATTTTTGGTATTAAAATGCAGTTTTAATTTTGGTGATCATTTAATATTTTTGACTGTTATATTTTACTATACCTGGTGATAAGTTAAACATAAGCCTTTTTTAAGGCGTACATTTTTTAATAAAATAATTGCCAAATACCCTGTTTTCTGGGCAAAAATTGTATCAAAGTGTAAGAAATCGTGTAGAGGTCATAATATATTTTATTAGTAGCATAGTTGCAAATTATACTCCACAAAATATTGCACACAGCTAAATCTTTAGGCACTCGTTTTTTAATAATACCTTAAATAGTTTATTATATCTCGCTTGAATTGTGAAGGAAAACATCGAAACACGTCTTAGAGTTCTAAATAACTCTCTCGAAGATAAACTGTGCTAGCCCGCACTGAGCCAGCGTGGTGGACCATGGCCCTAACCCTTTCACTCTCAGAAGAGCCTTTTGCCCAAACGGACAGTGGACACAGGGTTGATATTAATACTTATCTATACTAATATTAAAAAGCTGAAGAGTTTGTTTTTTTGTTTGATTGAACGCGCTAATCTCAGGAACTACCGGTTCGAATTGAATAATTCTTTTAGTGTTGGATAGATTATTTATCGAGGAAAGCTATAGACTATATAACATCACGCTACGACCCACGGGAGCGGCGCAGTAACTATAAACGCGAGTGAAACCGCAGGCACAGCTAGTATAGGTATAAAGTTGTCGTCCATTTTTAATCTGTCAAATCTTATAATACCAGACATAATGAAATCTATTGTGGGTGGCCACCCATGTGCTGCCCCAACTCAATAGGTCTGAAGCGTTTTCACATATTGCACCCCCGTAACGTAACAGGCAAAATGCTGATCTTCTTCATTTCAGTCAGCCTCTATGCTGTGAACTGGTGCAAGGCAATTCTACATAATGTACAAGCACTTTATCTGCATTTAATCTCCATAAAATGAATAACTGTTACCAGATATTTCGAATGTATACGTACTCTCACAATAACTAATAATAATTTATGCATAACTTCACACCAATCTCTCGCGGGAGTTAGTACGAACTATGAAAAGCCACAATACATGGTACGATTTGAATTAAACCTAGATTGCGGTAATACTATGGGAGTAAATATTTGATAGCGTAATGGCCTAGTTATAAATTCTATACTAAATTAGGTTTCTTTGTTCCATCTTGATGATTTAACCGCTATTTAGCCAACGTTTTAACTTGTGGTAGTGAAGACAGTAGTTATTAAACGTAGTATAAAATTCGTATTTATAAATTGTATAACATTATTATAATTAAGGGCAGATTAGGAAAGTGCGATAGCAAAGGGTCTCAGGTTCGAACCCACGTCGCGCACATCTGACTTTCGGAAGCTATGATTTTTCAAAATTATGTGCGTATTGATTGACAATTATCGCCTGCACCGTGCCTCGGAGAGCACGTTAAGCCGTCGGTCTCGGCTGCCATGAACATCTATAGCAGCCGTTATTGGGAAGTCAGTGCCCTATAATATTATCCTGACACTGGTCTAGAGTTAGGGCATCGTTAGCCTTCATGTTGCGGAGGTCAGATGGCAGTTGCTCCGTGTAAAAACTGATATCCAGTCAAATTCTGTTAGACTAGAAAACCGATCCCAAGTGACTTGCGCTTGGTCAGGATTTGCGCGAGCCAAGCTGTAGGCACAAAACTAGTGTTTCATATAAGTTTTCGCTTATATTTGTCAATTGTGATGGTCCAGTCCCGACGTTTGGCTCGGAAAAAGCTTATACGATTTGTCTGTTGCGCAAATCTTAGTCAACACGATATGTAGAAACTTGTAGGCAATAGCAAGTACACCACATAACGTTGTATTTATAATAATAATAATAATATTCTATCACATACACACAACACCATCTAGCCCAAACTAAGCAGAGCTTGTACTATGGGTACCTACTAGACAATGGATAAACATACATTATATACTTTTTTTTTGTAAATATATGCATATTATACATAGTAACACCCAGACCAAGACAAACATCCATGTTCATGCACATAAATGTTTGACTTGTGCGGGAATCGAACCCGCGAACTCAGGTGTGACAGTCGATTACACTAACCACTACGCCATCGAGGTCGACTTTATTTAAATCATAGCTGATATATGTAGTGATACATTATTACTCATGCATCGCTACCTACTTAGATATACATGTATGTATGTATGTACGTACGTAAATAAGCAATCAAAGACGTAACAGTTATTTTACTGTATTTGAAAATTACGCAATTCTACGTCGAGAGTGACTCAACTATAAATGGATATGGCAGCTCGTAACTCAGCTACTTTAATATTAAAACTATAAACTGCCAGCTACCCAAGCTGCCAACTTAATAGAACAACTGTGTGACTAATTACCCCGTCTGAAGTAGACCATCATTTGAACCAAGCACATCAACATGTAATTTATGCGGCATCTCCGATAAGGTTTTAATAAGAGGATTACAATTTTAATTACATCGCGTTTGATGGTCTTCCTCTCATAATTTCGTCTCGTTGTCAGAGCTTTAATTTGCTATGAGTTGCTCGAAAGTATCTATCACTGAGTTTTAGTTTTAATGTCGTCTATTCTCGACATCGTTGGGCTAATAACGCTTAACTATAACAATTGTTAAGCAAAGTTCGTTGAACGTTGCATAAATGGTGCGCACATCAACACTATATAATAAACATAGAATCTTTATGCCACCCTAAATATGATAAAGTTAGGTAGGAGTGTACAATATTCTTATTTTGTGATCTACATTGAGAGACGAAAATTGACTCAGCTTTCATTTAAATCGATGATAACTAACTTAAATGTCTACGCCCTGAGAGCCAATTCTCGAAATATCATATGTTCAAAATACGGTTCTGAATTAGTCTCAGTGTCGTCAATATTACAAATGGCAATAAAATTATTGTGAACATAAATTGCATTTCAGTTCACATCTACCGTTTCTTAGACTTCGAAACTCAATTTTGAACATATTTTATTATGAGTGGCCTTCAGTGTTCAAACTGCACAAAAATAAAACTTACTTTGGCATTAAAATATTATGGATATGGCAAGGTAAATTTTTATCCCTAATGGAATGAGACAAATTTCGCAAATCCGCGGATAAGCGATACGAATATTAGAAAATCTCCCTGTAGCGATACTGTAGGGCTATGAAGAACATAATTTATTTTCGTTGCGGCTTGCTATTTTAATATCACCTGTATATTTTATATATTTTGCAAGACTTTACCGGAACCAAACAAGTACGAAACAATATGCAATTTGCGAACAAAGTGTTTGTATTAAATATTAATTACACGCTGTGTTCACTGTTCTAGTAATTAATGTACTTTATTGTTTATTTTAATATTCAATGTAAACTGTATTATACTATCTGATTCGAGAACTATTCTTATCATTACCAAATTTTGGAATATACATTTTTTTTTATTGCCATTTATGGCAAACGACCAAGTCGCCCACCTGACGGAAAGTGGTAACCGCTGCTCATGGACTTTTCAGCAATTTCAGGATACAGCAAAGCCGCTACCTACCGTGACAGAAGAACTTTTTGTAAACCTCCATTCAAGAAGGACCATATCATTTATTATTTACTAGCTTTTGCCCGCGCCTTCGCTCTCATTATTTTAGAATTTGACAATCAATTCGGGTTGTACTCTGCTTGTAATAATATAATTCAATCATGATTTGAAAGACACGTGGCGCCATCTATTATCATAAGAACGTTATTAATGTTTTCCTCGGGAACAGTAATTTTTTTCGGGATGAAAGGTAGCCTATGTCCGTTTCTGTACAACTGTCAACGTATATGCAAAATTCCAGGATGATCGGTTCAGTGGTTTAGGCATGAAAAGGTAACAAACAAACAAACTCATTTTCGCTTTTATAATATTAGTTAGGAAGTTAGGATTACATTTTGAAATGAAAGTATGTCTGAGATAGTTGTAAGAATGGTAGACAGAAGTAAATCACATGCAAGAGAGATATATGCCACGTAATAGGAAATAAGCTTATCTACTATATATAAGGTATAGTTCAAAACTTCGTACTGCTACTACCTATGAATTTATTGACAGAGAACTCAATAAAACTATGCCCGAAGCGGCAATCGAACCAGAGCCTTCATTCACAGTAATAACATTACCTACTTCTACGCCACCAAGGCGATTCTTTTTGAGTTAATAATATAAGAACACTACTTTCCAATAGAGATTCAATTAGTATTAAATTATATTATATTTTCAAGATAAATAAATCTTGAAAATATAATATAATTTTTAGATATATTTGATTACTAGTTTTCACCCGCGGCTTCGCTCGCGTAAATGTAGGTTAGGTTTGCAACAGTCCTTTTTTCTGGATGAAAGCTACCCTATGTCCTATTCTGTACCCCTGACAACGTGTATGCAAAATTTGATGTTGATCTGTTGAGTAGTTAAGGCGTGAAAGCGTAACAAACAAACAAACTCATTTTCGCATTTATAATATTAGTTAGGATTACATATTATATAATAATCAAATATATTTGAAAATTTAATAAAAATTTAAACAATATTGCTTGTATAAAACGCGCCCGTTTCAAGGCCCATGATTTCGAGATAATATTTCTGTATTTCTACGAGAACATACTTAACAGATTTGAAAACTTTATCTTGTTTCACTTTGTGTTTGTTTTGCTTTAAGTTATTAAATATTTTAAAATGAAAAGTATTATCTATTTACATTCTAGCAGATACAAGTTTTGAGAAATGAGAATTCTTTATATATTTTCAAGAAATCTATTACATATCGTTTGATTGGCTGCGATACTTGTGTAGCTCTTTCATTACTTTTATAATGAAAGAGTAGCTGAATTCGAATTTAAACTTAAATAACTGAAATAAGAATTCGTTGAATGGAGCTCTGAAAAATCTATATTTATACAATAAAATAATGAAGTTTGTGTATACATAAATAATGAAGTCATCCGATTTAATTCGTACACACAGAGTATCATGCATATGTCCTCTAGGGGATAGCCAGCGGTATATTACACCCGCAATCCACCAGTTCATATTTTAGGTCACACCTCCTACTACCGCCTATGGGCACAGTAACAGATTCAATGCTGCAACTGCAAACTTCTTTAGAGATCTTCTCCCTAGCCTTTATTATTCCCAAGTCACTTGGGGTAGGCTTTCTAGTCTAACCGGATTTGACTGGATATCAGTTTTTACGCGGAGCGACTGCCATCTGACTTCCGCAACCCGAACGCTAACGATACCCTAAGGCTAGACCAGTATTAAGATATTAGAGGGCACTGACTTCCCAATTACGACTGCCATAGATGTTCATGACAGCCGGGACCGACGGCTTAACGTGCTCTCTGAGGCACGGAGCAGGCGATAATTGTTAATCAATACGCACATAATTTCGAAAAATCATTATAACTTCCGAAAGTCAGAGGTGAGCGATGTAGGTTCGAACCCTAACCACTAAGCTATCGCTACTTACTTTTCTTTAGAGATAATCTCAATAATATTTTATCAGACCCAGGAATCGAAACGAAGGCTTCAAACACAGCGGTTGCATTCAATACTGTTGCGTCACTGGGGTAGATGATCCAATACATAATATCATTTACGTTTTGCTCAACATCTGATAATAAATTAGCAACTTTTATAATAGGCTAAAGATCTAACATACATACATAATAATATATACTTTCATCTATCACAATTCCTTAGTGTCTTGTATTTTACAGGCCTACTAATCAACCAATCTTACATATTATGTAAGAAGTAGTTAAAAACTCACTTACTTATGTTGACTGTTATTTAAGTAATATCGACAGGCCGTTGATTAAAGATTTATCGTTAATCAAGGCATTGAGAGCCAATTAGTTGAGAGGTAACTAAATATAAGTTCGCGTTATTTTATAGCTTATTTAAGATGAGAAAAGGTTTAAAATGTTGTAAAATAGTGTTGTCCTAATGAATGACGCGATAAAATCAGTTTAAAGTAGTTTAATTTCAATGATGAAGATAGTCAACGTAATATTTCGTATCCACATATAACTAGAACAATTCAAACGTCTCCAATTCGCCACCAACTTTGGGTTTAATTTTGAGAAATCACCTTCTCTATTATTGTTCCTTCGAACTGTCCAAGTTGAAACAAATACGTACCCGCAGTACAATTACGAGGCAGGTAAGTGTTCGTAGTGAAAATCTAATTAAGCTAAAATGTAGCGTGTGTAACAGGGAAAGTTTGGTGGTGGAGTAACGCTAACCACGTGCTGGGGCCCTTACGTACGTGGGGAGAACTTATCTGCCAAGAGAATATGGAAGTGACAAGAGATGCGCGTGAAATATATAATGAGGGTGATCCCTTATAGCTGGGTTACTGCGAAAAACTTTTGATACATGCTTCTGACGCCTACATCACTGGTGAGTAAACGTCTATGACACTCACATTTTGCTAAGCTTGGGTTTAGGTGCCTCGCTGATTTCAGCTCGACCGGCTCGACCGGGGAAGGACTACCCTCTCACAGAATATCGACGTAAAATAGCAGTATTCTATTCCTACTGCTGTGTTTCGTTCGGTGAGTGAGAGTGCCGGAGGCACAATTGGGAACGAGGGTAATTACCCTAGTTCCCCCTTCCTGCTCCTTCTCCTTCCCACTTCCTTTACTGTCTGCCGGGCACAGTCCCAGACACCGTGCCGCTCCTGAAAATTATTTTACAGAAAACCTATACCTCATACACAGCAGTCACATACACCGTGAAACGTGAAATATCTTTTCGCTTGTGAATATTCAGTGACTGAAATGTTGAGAACCTTTTAAATTTAGGTAATATACGTCACTTTCATGCATTACTTATTAACTTATTTATGACTTAACTTGTGTAGCTAAGCCTTAAATGAATAATTATGACTATACTAATATTATAAAGCTGAAGAGTTTGTTTGTTTGATTCAACGCGCTAATCTCAGGAACTAGTGGTTCGAATTGAAAAAATATTTTAGTGTTTGGTAGCCCATTTATCGAGGAATGTTATAGGCTACATAACATGACGCTACGACCAATAGGAGCTGAGCATCAATGAAAAATGTTGCAAAAACGGGCAAACTCTCTTATTTGAGGGAGACGAAGTTGCGCGGGTCAGCTATATATAACTTGATCCAGAATGTTGTAATATTTACTCATGTTGTGATTCATGATTAAACGCTACTAATTAAAGTCAGATTACTAACAAATAAGCAGCAATAACCTAATGGGGGACCGTTGAACTGCAACGCAGAGATCTCAAGATCGATTCCAAAGGACGCGCCGTTGACTTAATAATCGCTCGCTTGATTGGCTAAGGGATATATCATAAGGAAACCAGCATATCTGAGAGTTCTCCAAAATGTTCTCGAAGATACGTAAGTTCTGCCATCCCACACTGGACAAACATGGTGGACTATGGCCTAAATCATCTCACAGTCAGAAGAAACAAGCAGTGGGACAGCTTACATGCAGGACTGATATTAAGAAATTGCTGAACCTTTACCACATCTAGTAGTTCTGTATCCAAATAAACGCCTCTCAGCAATGTGCGACGAGAGCACTTTGCTTAAAACAAATTACAGGGCCCGTATAAAGGGTTCATCTATTTTTATTGTACACCTAAGATACAGGGAAACCTTCGGCCGAGCGGAATACGTAATGAGAATACTGATTGCGAATATAATAATAATGGAATGTCCTTCTCCAATGTATAAGTAATATAATGAGGTTCGTTAAAAAAGATTGTATCTAGAAACGTGGAATAGTGATACTTTATATTTCTTTTTTTTATACGGCCACGTTGGCAGACAATCGTAATTATAGCCTGCCTGATGGTAAGCTTTTCAAACAAAGATTGGCTGAGGGATGAGGGCTAATGGTCTACTGATCGCATAAAACCTCCTTATGAATCCTGATATACATATTTTGAATGAAACACGCAAGACAAATTTTTAACCAGAAGCTTATGTAAAGTGGTGATACTTTACAAGACGAGCTGCAATTTCGTTCAAAAAAATTCTGCTCATCAATTACCCCTTATAGTTATTTTTCACGGTTAGTAGCGCTTGATGGTGTACATCCTTGAAATTTCCATCTTATAGTTGCCATCTTTTTCATTATATTTCATGACTTGCTCACAGAATATGACGCTTCCTTTCTCGTTCCATTCATTGCTTATGAATTAATTAATTATGAATGAGGTATGGGATAGAACATACATCCACGGAATCAAATCTCTAGATTTAGGTGATACCATGGATATAATAATATTTACTAATTAATAATATGGACTAGAGTTCATAATTATTATTAATTAGTAAGAGAATCGTCTATGATGACAATTATGAGCTCTACCTGGGATTACCTAGGACTATATTATACGACCACATCTAAATGTTACAAGCAGTAGGTATAGTGTCCTATATAGGTATTATCTCAAATAATTATATTATATTGTTAGAGTCGAACAGTATCAACGGAAGTAGTGATGGGCGTGGCTAACCCCACCGCTACAACGTCATCGCAGATGGAACGACAGCGGCGCGCGCGCTACGGTCGCTCAGTTCGTTTCGGGCACGCGCAGCGTTCACTTGTTAGGCGGAGCTCTTGTCGGTTGACTGTAGAAATCGCTATATTCGTTGTTTAAATTATTTGAATAGTTTTATTTTGATTTAATTGTGATTAAATATAATCCTATTGTTTTACTGGTAGTTTTTTTTAAATAAAATATAATCCCATCGATAAAAATATATAATTATTTATTATAAGCCTAATTGGCGTCCCACTTCTTGGCAACGGCCTCCCCTTTCGTCTTAAATAATTAATATATAATAATAATAATAACTTTATTTCAGATAAAATCCATATAAGAAAAAATAATACAATTATTAAATACAAATTAATTAAATTATATATATAATTAATAACAATAATAATATGCACACAGCCATCTAGCCCAAACTAAGCAGAGCTTGTACAACGGATAAACATACATAATATACACTTTTTCTTTGTAAATACATACATAAAAACACTCAAACTAAGAAAAATATCCATGTTCATGCACACAAATGTTTGACTTGTGCGGGAATCGAACCCGCTACCTCAGGCGTGGCAGTTGGTTACACTAACGACTACGCCATCGAGGCCTTCGATTCACACTGGTCTTATAAATGATTACACATTCTACCAACAATTTCCATCCCATTAATAAAGACCATAAATATCCAGAACCCACAAGCATTAAACGAAAAATTAAGATGAACATAGCTGATCCCTACTCAGAAGTAGCATTAACCCTATAGATGCTAATTGGCAACCATAAACTACACGACCACATCATCCATAACTAAATTACGTCCAAACCAGGGGTTGTAAATCATTGGCACGTTTCGAATTAATTCACTACAGTACCTGAGTCTAATCCGCGTCGCAATCAGAACGCTTTTGTGAACGAAATTGGGATTAGTGATGAGAATTTTGGATTTAGTTCGAAGAATATGTTTTGGTCAACTGATTATTTTTTGGATTGTGGTTTAACTATCTTATAGGTTCAGTAGCGTAAATTGGAGCTTGCTTAGCTTGTAGATGAGGTACAATACCTTTAGTCAGCAGATTGCCAAAAATAAATATGCTACGGATTTTTTTTTGCATTCTGGAATTTTGTCATCGGCAATAGGTTTATCTAATTTCAAATTACACATTAAGGTTAAAACATTATAAACTAAAAACATTAGCAAGTCGCAGGTTGAAACTAGATGTCATATTTCTGCATACAATTCGGGACGGCATCACAGACTGTAGTGAACTGTTAGGCGCCTTACACATAAAAATACCTAACCGAATTCCAAGAAAAAGTAATTATAACCTATTGGATGTTCCATTCTCAAAAACTAGCCTGGGTCATTACGCTGCTGTGCCAAGGCTTTGTAGGCAATACAATAATTTATCAAAGTCTCACAATATTGATATTAGTCAACCTTTACCAAAATATAAAACACACTTAGAACGGGTTATTTAAGTGTTTCATTAAGTCTCACATTGTTTACTTATTTTAATTAATTAATTTTAAATTTTCTATGCATGCTGTGGTTTCCTATAACTAAAGGAGTACACTATACAAAACTAATGTCCATTTATCTGTGCAATTGTGTGTATATTTTTTGTTGGAGATCCTTCATAAATAAATAAAAAATAAAAAACTATTAGGTTGACCCATAACATCATAATTTATATAATAATTTTACTCCTGTATTAAACCCACTGCTGGTCACGGGCCTCTTCTCAGAGTGAGAAGGATTAGTTCATAGTCCACCACGCTGACCCATTGCGCATTGGCTAAACTCTCAGACATAAGTTTCTTCATGATGTTTTCCTTCACCGTTTAAGCGAGAGATATTTAACTTTTAATACGCATATAACTTCAAAAATTTACAGATGCTCGCCTTGGGATCGAATTTGAATTTTTGCATGGCAGTTGTTGAACTGCCATGTCTGACAGACTGTTGAGTCTCCCAAGAGGCCATCTAAAAAAAAATTGGGACAGTCTTTGGGGACTGCCGATAGAATAAAAAACTTTAATCCTTGATCATAAACACTTCTTAATAAACCAAATTATAAACCAAAAATAATTCAAAAACGCAGTCGAAGCGCGTAACTTTGGTTACAGATATTAATATATAATGACATATGTCAGCAATATTATTGGTCGAATTTCGAGCACTAGGCGACCGCTAGTAGTCTAAAATAATTCAAAAATGGAAAGTGTGGAAGCGTGACGATGACGAAGCGTGACGATGACGCGAGTTCTATGATTTTTGTTCACCCAAGAAGTGCTCAACGCGCCTAAAGAAGTTTACACTTCAAAATAATCTAAAAAAATACATTTAACAACGTAAAATCTTGGCACATCACTATATCAGTTAACTACCTCTCCAGACCTATATAATGTTGGTATCGAGTTTTCATATAAACACTAGGTATGACGTACATACACTGTTCGGTCAATTAGACCCAAATGTGCGCGGGACGTGTTAAAACTTTTAATGTGAAGGCCGTATTTGATGAGGGTCTTTATAAAAAAGTTTCACGATGAAAACTGTCTCTCAAGCACGTTTTATATATAATTTAATATAACAGTATATTACTTCGGTAATTATAATTATGCTTAGGAGTTCATAGTGCCAGTATATCAGATTAGAAGAAGTAAACATTACATTTTCTCATAATAATATTGTTAACACTAATAATTGCAATAAAAAACTCTTCTAGAAGTTCTAAATAATAACCTAATCGCTGAATATTTAAGTTAATTTTAGAATGACGATGAAAAGAACTCCGGTAATAAAAGTGATTATTCAATTAAATATATTTTTCTAACTCGTCTTTGTTTCTTTGCTAGACCAACAATGCAACAAAGACAACCAGTTTTACGAAATAAATAACCCTTTCATACTGATACTGAGGTGACAAATAAGTACCTACTGACTTAACTTTAACCATAGTCCATCACTTGCAATACCAGAAAGAACTTAAATATAGGATTAAATAAAAGGAAAGCGAGAGGGAGCTATGTGAGCCGCCGGACTCGCACTATGTGATATTCAATGTTATATGCTGGGCTGATTATAGCTGGTCCTTCACTAGGCATGCCGCTCCTTTCAATCCAACATCAAATAGTTGGCAGCTTCGAGTTCTTCCAATCGTATCTTCTAAAGTAATTGGTGTCAATATCGTTAGATAATGAAAACAACCAATTTAAAATCAATTAACTGTTCAGTGTACAAACATAAATTAAGTAAGATTAGAATGAGTTTTATGAAATCGAAACATAGTTATTGGTATTTTTACAGCCAGTGCTATCTATTGGCAGTGTGGGGAAGACTTGGCAGTTTGGTCCAATAATTTATTACAGCGCCATCTACTGACGTCTTATGGAACTACTCAGCTTGTTGATACGCGAAGAGTAGAGAGAACGCTGGCACATTCTCGAATCTTCGTACTGCTTACATACCAGGTATGGCGTTTCTAGAAATCTCCAGAAACGCTTTAACCGTGTATAAAAGGGCAAGGCCATCCAGGTTGGGAGCCTTCTGCGCTCACCCACAGTCCGCGTAAAGTTTTAAAGGCCATCTGAGGCCAACAACCAGCACGCACAAAAAAAAAACTCCCCGAGTCAGTTTACAACCGTAAGCGATCAAGTATACATCGGAGCGAACTGAAGTGAAAATACTACAGAGTTTTAATTTAGTTATAATGGAAAAGTGTAATATAGTATGTGTTGTGTTTTAAATTTAATTGTGTGCTAGAATAAAACGTGTTTTAGTCGGTAATATTGTTTACATTCTTATCCCTCGAACCCAGCATGTAACAGTATTGTAATCGAGATAAAATGTCCGAAACAGTTCATGTTGGTCCGATTACCCCTGATTGATATTTATCCATTTCCGTTTGAATAATAAGCAGTAAGCTGTTCCATTTTGTCCACAATTTCCCAATTCAAACAGATATATTAATTCTAGTAATACCTGTTTGAATACATTCTCTGCTAGCTTACACGCATCAGAATGTATTAACACATAATAATACAAAGCTGTCTCACTGCCTGAAATGTTTCTGCAATATTCTATTGGCAATGTCGCATTTGTCGAAACCGTTGGAGTAGACATGATTATGTACAGTGTACTACTAATATTATAATCTAAATGTTTGTGAACATGTTTGTATGTTTCTTATTCAATCACACGTAAGTGATTGAATTGATCTTAGTCTACATATACCTGCATCTTCCTTTATCACAGATCATTACATATTATAAAACTAAAACAAAGTCCCCCGCTGCGTCTGTCTGCCTGTTCGCGATAAACTCAAAACATACTGAACGGATTGTCATGCAGTTTTCCCCTATAGACAGAGTAGTTTATGAGGAAGGACAGAGTAATTTTGTACTATCCGTGGCATGCAAGGGCGGGTCGCTAGTTTCTTTTAAAGAAGTGTATAAGTATATGTGAGTGTTCCCGTCATGGATGTCCAAATAAAATGCTTTATACATTTTTTTTTAAGAGACGTTCATAGCCAATATCACTCACTGATCGGTAAACGATTAGCGAGGTTTAGCAACGTTGGGTGCGGTCAGTCTATAGATGGGTGACCGCTTAGTGGTATTTCATCTGAGCGTCACCGTGCTTTGGAGGGCACGTAAAAAGTCGGTCCCGCGGTTGTTGTCAAATTGACAGTAGTCGTTAAGCCATGTCAGAGGCCTACGGGTGGCTTGAACAACTCTTGACAAAAAGTTGGCCGCTAACCACACGAAAAAGAAAGAAAGAAAACGCTGTATACTGATATGGGTATATATTTACTGGAACCTAATACAAATACATATTGAACTACGATGGAACTGAGTGCGCAATCACACAGTTAGGTCGTAGTTCAATAATTATATAATTATATAATATTCTACCACATACACACAACACCATCCAGCCCAAACTAAGCAGAGCTTGTACTATGGGTACTAGACAATGGTAAACATACTTATATACTTTTTTTTGTAAATAGATACATTTTATATATGGGAACACCTAGACCAAGACAAACATCGATGTTCATGTACACAAGTGTTTGACTTGTATGGGAATCGAACCCGCGACATTATGCGTGGCAGTTGGTTACACTACCTACTACGCCATCGAGTATTTATATTAATTGTAATTTGTTTGGAGACGACTGCAGCGCCACTTTAGCACTTGCACCTGTCTACACAAAACTAATGCGTCAGCAGTATCCCTACAGATGAAACTAGGAATAGTTCCTATGTCATGAGACTTAATTAATATTCACACAACACAACACTTGGCGTATAGTATCGTTTATAGCCGAGGGAGTTAGCTTTATAAAAGAAGAAGTTTATAAAGCAACAAGCTAACGCCCTCGCGGTCAAACGCAAGCCTATTACAGGATAAAAAAAAGAAAATTGGGGCAGTCTCCAAAGACTGCCCCAAACAGAGTGGGTCGGATTCCTGATACTCTCTTAGGTGTTACTAAGGGGGTCAAAATGTCGTTATTTTTTGCGTAGGACGCACCATCTCTGAGATATTGACAATATTCTAAAATATTTCAAAATTGGAAAGCGTGGAAGCGTGACGATGACGAAGCGTGACGATGACGCGAGTTCTATGATTTTTGTTCACCCTAGAAGTGCTCACCGCGCCTACAGAAGACTTCATTTAAAAAAAAATAATTATTCAACTTGTTCCTTTAAAATGCCGATCAACGTTGCAAATTTAATATGTGTGACGCAATCGGTTTTACTGGAATTGAAACAAAACAGAACCAGAACCAGTTGTTGATTTCAATCGTATGCTATATTTGTTTCTCAGAGATGAATAATTTGCATTAGGTGAACATTATGCACTTGATCGAATTCTACCTGTCTTGCCATTATAAAATTTTGTCGATGTGCAAGATAGGTTGCAAATATTACTGCAACGAACTATCAAAAAAATGTCAACCCTTTCAATTAGGTTTTGGTTCCAAAGGAGGTTCCGAGGCTGCCATACATGCCCTTTTCACGTACCTAGGTTGTGGTGATGGAGAGATCATTCTCAAGGTTGACTTGAAAAATGCTTTCAATTCAGTAAACAGGGCCAACTTGTTGACACAGGCAAAATTAGAAACATCCAGAATTTTAAATTTTTTTTGGCTATGTTACAGGACTGTACAAAATTACTATACAAGGATAATCTTTTAGAATCTGCAGTTGGATATCAAGAAGGTGACCCTCTTGGACCGGTCATTTTCAGTTTGGCAATACAACCTATTATTCGGCAGATAAATTCAAAATTTAATGTTTGGTATTTAGACGATGGGACTCTCGGAGGCGATGCAGATAAAATATTACAGGACTTGGCCCTTCTTAAAGACAAATTTGCATCTATTGGCTTGGAATTAAATACCGGTAAATGTGAACTTTTTTTAAACAATATTGAAAACGATAACAAACATTTGGTACTTTCAAAATTCAATTGTTTGGCTCCAAACATCAAAATTATGGAAAAAGTTCTCTTCGCCTCCTTGGGTCACCAGTCTTTGAAGAAGCTTTTAATTCCTTCATAGATGAGAAGATACAAAATTTTTGTGAAATTTCAGATCGCCTCCTCAAAATTAATATTCATTCAGCTTTTACAATTATTCGATATTGCCTTTTTGTTCCCAAATTTACACATGCGCGTATCATCACAGTTTTGGACAAATTTAGTACCTTTAGAAAAAATTTATAAAATTATTCAAATACTTTAAAAAATATTTTAAATGTGGATTTGAACGACCGAGCTTGGCTACAGGCTTCTTTGCCTGTTCGTCTTGGTGGGCTCTGCGTTCGAAAAATTTCCGATGTTAGTTTACCGGCGTTCCTGTCACAGCACGGAAGAATTAACCAGGAAAATTTTAGCACCCACACTGGTTAATTCAGAAGTGCTGTGCAAAACTGACGCTGTGAATGCCTGGAAAATGGCTTGTCCGAATTCTGTTTTGCCAACCAACCTATTCTCCCAGCGGCAGTGGGACAGGCGGCTTAGCAACTCTGTAAGAGAAAAGCTTTTTTCTACATCTTCCAATGTTCCTGAGCGTGCTCGATTGCTGGCTGTGGGAGAATGGGAATCTGGTCTTTGGCTTCAGGCGCTTCCATCGTCCAATATAGGTACCATGTTGGACGATACCACTTTTCGCCTCGCCACTTGCCTCCGTTTAGGTATTTCGTGTGTTTCTCCGCATTGCTGTCACTGTGGAGAAGCTGTCGATAGCCTCGGATACCATGGACTCTCTTGTAGCAGAAGCGCTGGTCGAATTTCTCGCCACGCTAATCTTAATGACATAATACGTCGTGCTCTTGTCACTGCTGGCATTCCAGCTGTACTTGAACCCAATGGCTTGGTACGCGACGATGGGAAGAGACCGGACGGAATGTCATTGTTGCCTTAGAAGATGGGCAGGCCTTTGGTGTGGGACGCAACGTGCTTGACACCCTTGCGCTGTCACATCTTCCAAGCATTGAGGGATGTGCCGGCGCTGCTGCGGCAACCGCGGAAACCCTCAAACGGCGCAAATATAGTAATTTAGTCGGAAATTACATTTTTGAGCCGTTTGGGGCGGAAACCCTAGGTTCATGGGGTCAAAGCGCTCGTATTTTGTACAGGGAGATCGCAAAACGCCTGATCGACGTTTCGCGTGGTCAGAAGGCTGGTCGTTTTTTGGCCCAAATAATCAGCACTGCCATTCAACGTGGCAATGCTGCCAGTCTTCTGGGTACGTTACTAGTTGACAGCGATGCTGAAGAATTTTACGATGCCTAAACCTTTTTTTAAATATTTAGTAGTATAATTATTTGTGTTTTGTAAATATGTTACCTTTTTTAATACGTTTGTAAATATATATTAGGTTAATTCGTTTTAAAATTAATAATTTAATATGATTAAAAGTAAAACCTAATTAAATGATACTTAAATTGAAAAAAAAAGTCACTTATAGATATTAAACGTGACTTCAATCTTTTTTCTTGTTAAATGCCATATTGATATTAGCACACATAATATTGCCCTGCTGAGAGAGTGTGAGGATTTTGAACATGAAGTCACCGTAGAAGAACATCTCCCCGAAGAACTGACGTGATATGGCTGTGAAGTCTACGACGAAGTATAATTCACTCTGTAAACAAAAAAATATAAAATAATTTTTAATAGTTTCTGCCCACGACATTAAGCGGGCGAATTCAGCGGAATATCGGGATTAAAATATCCTACGTATTGATCCAGGATATGGTCAAGTTTCAAGTTTCATCCAATCCTGTTTAGTGGTTTACGCTTGATTCAGCAGCAAACTATTCAAAGTATCAAACACATTCATAAATAAACTTTAACATATATAATACTAGTCGGATATAAAATTATTTATTATTTCTTAAAACATGAGTATGCACACATAGGTATATACAAGTTAGAAAATATAAAACATAGTAACTCAGTCATGTTTTGCTGTTAGGGCGTACACATTTTAAATATAAATCATGGAAATGAATGTAACAAAGAGAAAAAAAATAAAATTATTCATATATTTATGCAAATTAAAATTAGTTTTTAGTTATTATATAAAACAAATTCTTAAAGTAAAATACGTTTAATGTATTATAACTTTTCATTTATGAACTCCTGGATATCATAGTAAGTTCGAGTTTGATCGAACATTTCCGTGGTTGACGTGGTTGTGGAAAATTTATTAGATTATTCTATTACACAATTTTTAGTAGTACACTGTATCATACTTGAGCCTAAAAACCTAGCTGGCGAAAAACCCTTAAAAATCTCTTTACTACTCTTTGAAAGTCAACTTTCAAAATTGTATATAAGAAATTTAAAGGTGAGTCTATATAATGTTTATTATTTATAACAGAGTCTCACACCAGTATATAATGTAAATGTATATAAAAAACCATACTACAATGTACAATAATAGAAAAGAATATAAAGCGCATACAGAAATCACCAAACATAAGCGAATCTCCTAAGGGAGGAATAAAGAGGTTAATAACACAAACCTTTTTGACGATGCAGTTTTGTTGAATAGGCAAATACTTGGCCATTATGCTGGTGATCGCAAAGTGCTGACACGGTTTATTCACTCTGTAATTCCACAGTGTAGTTTTTTGCATGCCGTTCATGTGACTCACGTGAATTCTTATCTGAAATAAATGCATTTTAGAGACAACTGTTCCAATGATAGATATATACTGAATATATTATATACATAGATAAAGCGTTTGTAGTTTATATAATATAGGTATTTATGTAGGATATACAGTTTTGGTTCGGTTTGATTGTAGAGAAGTGTGTCAGGATCATAGCAAATGGAAATCCGTAGTCTCTGTCTACCCCTCTGGGAAACAGGCGTGAATCTATGTATGTATGTATGATTGTAGTGTTAAATATTTTTGTTAATTAATGAATCGTTCAAATATATATTTTGAATATATTTCGCTGTGTACCTATCGGTAAACAGTTGAAGCTACAGTTTCTGGTCAGTAATTAATAAATGGTCTGTTCGAAAAATAAATCTATGTCAAAATATGATAATTCGCTTTCTCTAAATGTTATGTTAGTTCTAGTGTTTTAATCAAGAACATAAAGGTATATTTCAATAATATGCTACATAAATATAGTGGCAGCGTTAGAAACGCTCACAGGATATCGGGTCACACCAACATGGACGGGTTTTGTTATTCTCATCTATTTAAATAAGCTGATCCCCTGATCAGCAAAAAGTAGCAGTAGAGCAAAAAGACATATTGCTCTCTCCGTAGAGGGCAATATGTCTTTTTGCTGTACTTGTATCAGTTGTTTTTTTCTATTGCTCGTTATTGTAGGGCTCACTTTCTAACCATGATATTTTTTTTATATAAATGTCATCTCTCGCACAAGATGTGATTTCTGTGTGGCGTGGTACTTCGCGAACTTTGAACCCACGACATTCGGCATAAAGGCGTTGGTGACGCGACACTAAAGTCACTATGCCAATCGGGCAGTCATACATAAAATGAACAATTACCAAAACCTAAACGCCAAAGAGTCTTACCTCGTTTATTCTAACAGGAACGAGATACGTCGTATTGAAAGCGACCAAAACACTGGTTTCGTTAGCAATGATCTCCACGTCGACCTTTGTCACATTCGTCGACTTCGGACCCTGGCACAATTCAATTTTCTTCAAGTCAAGTACATATGGGCCCTAAAAGATAAAATTATAATTTATAGTAGGTAACCATTTTAGTCTGAAAATTATTTAAAACGTAACAACAAGCTTCTAAAAATAATAATTGTAATATCAGTCATGTTTAGAAACTGAAAACTGAAACTGTACGAGAAGGATAAGGTCGTAGTCCATCACACTGTGTCAGTGCCGGTCGGCAGACTTTACACATCTTCGAGAATATTATGCAGAACTTTTAGAATGTTTTTCGGTTTTCGTACGATGTTTAATTTACCGTGATATTAAGCAATGATTATCCTGTGGCTTACTCTCTGATCCCGAGATCCAGACAAAATGCTTCTTTATTGTGCCTGGTTGTAGAATAATAAATGAATTGAATAGGAATATAACTTTGAAAAGTTAATGTGCGTGACTTGCAATTGAACTTGAGATCTAACCATAGCAATTCAATGGTCTCCCCAGGCCATCGCTTCGTCCAAATAGCCCCCAGTTATAAACAACGATTTAAAAGTGCCATAGTTTCTATTCACGTCGAAGTAATTTATTTACTCAAATTTTAAAGATGCCACATGTCATGACAAAATTAAGCACACTTAGATTAATATCCGCAGTAACCGCAAAACAAAGATTTTCGTTAAGAAATCAGCATGTGTGCTCAAATTATTTTTAAGGTGGATAGGAGAATTTTATCTATCAAGTCTCCTATCTGCTGCGGCTCAATAGGTTAATTTAGAAG
Source organism: Catocala sponsa (assembly GCA_963564715.1). NCBI lineage: Eukaryota > Metazoa > Arthropoda > Insecta > Lepidoptera > Erebidae > Catocala > Catocala sponsa. The sequence continues at coordinate 774,112 of OY751339.1, forward strand.
TTGGCATACCAGCTTTCTTTAACTGCTCTCTACGTTATTGCCACGATACAGGCTTAAAAGATCGAGGCTCACTTAAAAGTCTATAACAATTGATGATTATGTGCAATAAGAAAGTGAATAATAATAATAATATATACGAGTATTTACACAATATGATGATTGTAATACATGCGGTATTGTTAATGGATACAGATTAGGTATATAGTACTGTGAACTACATCGCTATCTTCTAAACAGATGGATGGAATGCTGTTCTCCTATATGGGTAAGATAATAACCTACACAGCACGCATACCCATATTTTCTTTTTGAAGTGAATCTTGTTTAGGCACCTTGAGCACTTCTTGGGTGAACAAAAATCATAGAACTCGCGTTATAGTCACGTTTCCACGTTTTCCATTTTAGAATATTAACAATATCTCAGAAATGATGCGTCCTACGCAAAAAATAAGGAAATTTTGACGCCTAAGAGAGTATCAGGAATCCGACCCGCCACTCTTTTTTTCTTTTTTGTTACTTTGAAGGAATGTTTCTGATCAAGGATTATACTTTTCACTTCTCTCGGCTGTTCCCAAAGACTGCCCCAATATTTTTTTTAATAATCGGCTTCCGCATTATTAATAATTCCTGTATCGCGGGGGACTTTACAAACATTCAAACAACGGACACCAAGAACATCCAGACATCGAACAACCATTTGCGGATCACACAAATTTTTATCCCGTTTAGGGTTCGAAACCACGACACTCGGTGCAGGGGCAGTGGCGAGGCGAACACTTAAACCACTACGACATACGTGCAGTCTGCTATTAGTACTATGGACATACGTGCTGTATATACAGTGTGAGTTTTCATAAAGTGTACATATGAAAATGAGTGAAACTAGACATCATTAAATAGGTATAAATCGAAGAATATTATTTTTTATTTTTCTTATTATTTTTCCTAGTGATAAAATGATGTCTAGTTTCACTTATTGTCATATGTGCACTTTATGAAAACTCACACTGTATATATATATATATATATGTATATATATATATAATTTGTACAAAACATGTAAGCATTGAGTGCCGCGCTGGTTACAGTATGAATGGGCCGGCTCGACCGGGGAAGTACCACCCTCTCACAGAAGATCGACGTAAAATAACAGTATCTGTTATGTTTCGTTCGGTGAGTGAGAGAGCGGCGGAGGCCCAATTAGCTTTCCCTCCCCAAACCCCATCCTGCTCCATTCCCCTTTTCCTTCCGGTAGGCAGCGACTTGGTTGTGTTTTTTTGACATTGCTTTTGTAATGCTAAGAAAACACAGCCACGGTTCTCGCTTACTATCAGGTGGGATGCTGGCACGTCTGTCACCGATGAACGCAACAAAAAAAATTATATCTACAAAACATTCAACTGTGGTTACTTACATAACTGTTAGCGTTTTTCGACAAAGAAAACTCCACGCAGTGCCCAGCACGCGAAGCTAAAATTAAAATCAAGATTCTTAAAGTCAACATTATACACCAGCTCGACCGATACCCTGTGTTTTAAATATAAATTTCATACTGCCATTTTGTACCTTAATGATTTTATAATGGATCCATGTAATGGTATATTAATTTGTATTTTTTAATCTCGACCACAGATTCGATTTATTTATTCACTTCCGAATAACATTAGCATAAATAACTTTTGATGACGGCAAAATCTATGGTTACGCAAATTTTTTTCTAGTTATAATGGACTGTTGATGAAGTTATTATTCTAGAATAAATTTGTCGTTATTATAATTGCGTTCATTTATTTTTTTTATTCTCATTTTGTTTGGGAGTTTTTAGCCACATACGGCCATGTCAGCTCCATCATACCCTAAACTTAATACCTATTCATATTCTACCTTAAGTGAACCTTATCTATTATCTTATAAATTAAACTAGCTGCTTTAGACAGGGGCTCAGCTAAAATATTTACGAAGGCACCAACATCCATCATATGCATTTCAAGAGATTGAAGCATAATAGTTCTTAGCTCCTGGGTTATGACGCACTCCACCAACAGGTGATGAACATCGTCTGCGCTTAGTTGTTACCGAGGTTTTACTTCTATTATCTAGACTTGACCGAGTGTTTAGAATATATCCTACGTATATAGCCTCAAGCCTACATCCCTGAAGATGTATTACATCCACATACGACAGTTCTAGTCTTTGTACTGCTACTCAGATTGCTTGTCAAAGCTACAACACTCTTGTTCACCTTTGTTCTAAGTGTCAAGAACAACTTGCAAAGAAGGCAGTGAAATGCGGCAGGGAAGAACGGCCAGGTTATAATAATATCAACCCAGTATTAAACTGTCCTACTGCTGGGCACGGGTCTCTTCTCTGTGTGAGAAGGGTTAAGCCATAGTCCACCACGCTGGCCCAGTGCGGGTTGGCAGACTTCACATGTCTTCGAAAACATTACGGAGAACTCTCAGACGTGCAGGTTTCCTTACGATGTTTTCCTTCACCGTTAAAGCAAACGATAATTAACTATTTAATTTCACACAAAATTTCAAAATGTCGAGGTGCGCCTTAGATTCGAACTTGATACCTCTACGTGGCAGTCCAACGGTTTCGCACTAGGCTATCGCTGCTGTGCCAGGTTAAGAATATAATAATCCGACGAACGTACATGAAGAATGTGATGAGTAAGAGAGATATGCCAGGATCATAGCAAGAAAATAAAATCATAGTTTCTGCCTATAGCGGCCATGATAACCAACTTCTTTGTTTAAAATTAATTATGTAACTTAAAGCGCAATTTCCTAGTACAGTACTCTTTGTGCACTAAACTTCTGTGGCATCGATTTATCCTAGTAAATGCACTCAAATATTTACCTATACATAAAAAAAATATTAAATAAGGGTTTATGTATAGTAAATACTTAATTCTAAGTACGGTATATGTAATATCAACAGTAATTAATTAACGATTATTACTCCTGCTTTGGCATAAGACACAAGATCGTTATGACAAGCTAGAGACATTCAAAAAGTTCTAAAAAATAACTAGAAACTAGTACTACTCACAAAAAAAATTAGAAGACATGTGCAAGAAATAATGTGTATGCAGAAGCCATACAAATGTGTCCATACAGTACATGCGGCCATACATAACTGATTCAGATTAGAACTAATTGCATAGTCATGATGTACGGCTGGCAGATACCGATGTACTGGGACCTTGCCCGATGTTCTAATTAGGAACGTTCGGCTGCTGAACCTACATATATACAATGTACGACGATTGAATTTGAGAGGTGTATTTCTATATGTCACCAACTATATTAAGGTTCTACGTGGATCGTATTATACGAAGCTATTTTCCTGCTATACTAACATATATAAGTATATATATGACGGCCTCGATGGCGTAGTGGTTAGTGTAACCGACTGCCACGCCTGAAGTCGCGGGTTCGATTCCCACACAAGTCAAATATTTGTGTGCATGAACATTGATGTGTGTCTTGGTCTGGGTGTTTTTATGTATAATATGTATGTATTTACAAAAACAAAAAGTATATATGTATGTTTATCCATTGTCTAGTACCCATAGTGTACTATGGAAAAAAATAATAAAGCGTGGAAGCGTGACGATACCGCGAGTTCCATGATTTTTGTTCACCCAAGAAGTGCTCAACGCGCCTAACGAAGTTTTCACTTCAAATTATTATGTTCGTGAAAGGATCGAAATTTAAAATCGACTACTGGGCTTCTATGCCAGACATTGCGCATTATTTGGAACTTACTTTTATAGAAAGAAATGAAGATTAAGATATTTATTTCTATTATAAAATTGAAAACCCTATGCTGATGCTATTAATAAAACCGCGCACCGCAGATTGCGAGTAAATTAATATTAGACAATGCTCAAACATAATTTCAATGCTTTAAGGTTGAATAGAATTGCGGTATTTGTTCACTTATTTAAAACCACCAAATCGAATTAGGTCGCGGTTTTCCATTTAATATCTGTTGAGAATAATATAAAAATATTAATAAGTTTGATACATGTGTTTTTATGATGATGTTTGCACATTGTGTTTATTAAAGTATAAAACGAAGGCATCGTTTGGCAAGTACCGTACCTTAGAATTCACCAACGTTTGCAAAAAGCTCTGCTTAGTTTGGGCTAGATGGCGTTGTGTGTATGTGATAGAATATTATTATTAGAATATTATATTATATGATCTCTCCAATTCTGTAGCCGTAGTTTCAACAATGTAGTCCTGTCCTGCTCACCACCATGGCTATCTCATATCTCTTTATTGCAACTAAATCAATGCACTGCAAAGTTTATCGCTATTATAATAGATTGCTATCTTCAGTATTCAATCAGTTGTTACTGAGTCGTGTACCTGTATATTATGTTATAATTATTAATTAATATTCTCGATGAGATAGGATCGCGTTCATGACTGTTTAGTATTAAATCAATACGTTTACAGATTAGTAGATTACAGTTATTAACATTCTAGTTTCTGCCATTACGCTCGCCATGTGAATCCTACAGGAACGCATACCAGAATGGAAATATCTTAAGTCTTAATCCAAGACGTAGTTCTATGTGTATGGCACGTTTCGTCCAAATCCGCTCAATGGTTGACGCGTGATTAAGTGATGTAAATGTCCAAACTGCACATAATGTTTGTAAAAGTAATCATTGTACTTGGGCTAATCTCAGTATTTAGTAACGTCCCTTCTCCCAAATATATCATACGATACTTTATTAGATACATTACACATATAGATTTGGTAAAATTGTCTGTGGATGAAACACATTTCATTTCGAGCGGACATTAAACCCGATCCACTGGGTACATTGAGTTGATCATTTAGATTACTTAAAATTTGTACAATTATGAAGATATCAATTGAAATTTATTTACTACTGTCACGTCGGCCTCGATGGCGTAGTTGTTTGTGTAACCGACTCCCACGCCTGAGGCCGCGGGTTCGATTCCCGCACAAGTCAAACATTTGTGTGCATGAACATGGTTGTTTGTCTTGGTCGGGGTGTTTCTATGTATAATATGGATGTATTTACAATAATTAAAGTATATATGTATGTTTATCCATTGTCTAGTACCCATAGTACAAGCTCTGCTTAGTTTAGGCTAGATGGTGTTGTGCGTATTTGGTAGAATATTATTATTATTATTCTGTAAGTGAAAACTGTCTGTGTCTAAAGATATGTTAATTGAACTTATACCATACTCTAGTCTACGATCATTTCTTGTAGCATATCGTGTTTTACTAGCAACAGGACCCAGTTCTAAGAGACCTTAACGTTAAACAGACTGCAGACTTCACAAGAAGCTTTTCAGAGGAAAGATTGCAGGCATTTTGTTTAAAATTAAGGCGTAACCAAGAGCGTGGAATAAATAAGAGCGGTGCTGTTGAAAGACAAGATTATGAAATTGAGGCGCTTTTTATAATTTAAGAATAAACTGATTGGCTGATGGGGGTTTCTAATTATTCATTACATGTGTATTTTCTGAAAGAAATACCTCAGTCCGGAACTTCACCAGAAAAAAATTCAGCAGCGTTGCCCTTTCAGTTAAGGAGCGGGAGATTAATATTCTATCACATACACAGAATACCATCTAGATCAAACTAAGCAGAGCTTGTACTATGGGTACTAGACAATGGATAAACATTCATAATTATATACCTTTTTTTGTAAATACATACATATTATATATAACACCCAGACCAAGACAAACATCCATGTTCATGCACACAAATATTTGACTTGTGCGCGACCACAGGCGTGGCAGTCGGCTACACTAACCACTACGCCATCGAGGCTGCCTTACGCATAAAGCCATAACGTCACGGTCTTATTGACCCGCCTTAGCACAAACAGACATTTCAATTTTATTTATTTATATAGATTAAGCACATACACAAAAATGTACGTCTTTTCACTTTATAAGTGTAGATTAAAAGGATAATAAACTATGACAGATAGCACCGTTTTACTACCACCATACAATAAGACCATTTACATACAAGCTACCATTTAGTAGACGTGGCTCTTTCAGTATTGGCGGTCATCGGTTTAGTTTTTAGTCGAAACTGCATGCAGTAATGAAACATCTCACTCCGGACACACAAACGCCAATTGCACCATCAAATCGCTTTTATCTCTGTACATTGAACAACGTGCAACTTTGATGTTACGATCTAACGACGATATTGCAAAAACGCGACACAACATCAATGCATTCGCTAAATGGTCTTCTGAATTTTTATACTACTAAACAAGTAAAAACATTTACTAAAATACGACCCGCTTGATGGTAGGCAGTTCTCGTAACTTATGGTCATGTACAGATGATACGCAAGTTGGTAAACCTTTAAAAATGGAGAAGCTGTACTGCCAGTACAAGAGTCAATCATCACACTAGTCCCCTACTGACATTAACTCGTGACTTATGGATCGAGGAATCCCTTTTCAGTTCAGGCTCTCTATTCAGGTAAGCTTTTATCCAGAAGAATAAATAATACAAAACCAAAAAATGTAGGCGGCGTCCTCGCTTTGCTAAGTAATTACCGCGTTGTGCGCAATTGCTGCATTCGAATACCTTTCGAAATCAATTGTACACTTTATTAGTAACTACAACTATCTGGCTGTATGTTTGCCAGCCCTTTTGGTGTAAAGTCATTATAATCCTAACTTCGTAACTAATATTATAAAAGCGAAAATGAGTTTGTTTGTTTGTCACCTTTTCACGCCTAAACCACTGAACCGATAATTCTAAAATTTTGCATATACGTTGTCAGATGTACAGAAACGGACATAGGCTACCTTTCATCTCAAAAAAAATTACTGTTCACGAGGTAAACAACAATAACGTTCTTATGATAATAGATGGCGCCACGTGTCTTTCGAATCATGATTGAATTATATCATTACAAGCAGAGTACTACCCGAAATGATTGTCAAATTCTTAATTAACGCAAACGAAGCCGGTCGTATCGGTTCAGTGGTTTAGGCGTGAAAAGGTAACAAACAAACAAACTCATTTTCGCTTTTATAATATTAGTTAGGATTGCGATGCGAAAAACACGAAAGCTGGAAAAGCACGAAATTTGGTGTAATACAGCTCTGCTTATCTCTCCGGGAATATCGGCTATGTACTTATGAAGAATATTCCAATATTTCAAGTAATATTTTCAGTACAGAACAATAGCGCTATTGAATTTACTTGTAGCTTAGATACAGTATATTTATTACAAAGGGGCCATCAAAATGAAGCCGGTCTTTGTAAACATGAAATATTTTATATCATTATTAAGAAGCGCAAGATAATCGATCATGAAATACCATCAAAATTTATCGAATCATTCTAAATAAGCGTCGACTAATTAATTAAAACGTTTAATTAATGATACGACTAAAAGCGTTGTACATAAATTATGAAAGGCCGACTTGTTTGATGCTGCGAGCCTCTATTAGGGCGACCACAAACCTACCGACGGAGCTGACCCAGCCGTCAGCTATTTGAAGTCGGTTTCTAGTTGTTGGAAATGTTAGAATACTATATTCTGACGAGTATATGTTTGTAGTATATATATTTTTTACGATGTTATATTACACTTTTGATTGCGCAGTTAAGACTGCGCCAAGAGTAAGACAGATAATGACAGAGCTCGTGTGGCGCAAATTCAAATCGGCGGCGCGCGGCCGCTATAGTAAAATTGTATGGAGGATTTGAAGTGCTTTTTTGATAAATATGTATCTTTATTGTCAACCAATAACTTAAATATTTGGGACGGACAAATTGTAATATAACTATTTATGTTTCGTTTAAGCTGTAAAATAGGATAGATTTCTACTGTTATAATCTAAAAATCACGTAACACGAGCTTACGTTTTTGCATTCCTCGTGCAAATTTACGTAATTTTATAGGCGAAAATATTAATTATTTTAAGTTTTTTACACGGAGTAATTGTAAACACATTCATTGTTATAATCCTTACTAATATTATAAATGCGAGAATGAGTTTGTTTGTTTGTTACGCTTTCACGCCTTAACTACTCATCCGATCAACATGAAATTTTGCATACACGTTGTCAGGGGTACAGAATAGGACACAGGGTGCCTTTCATCCAGAAAAAAGAACTGTTGCAAACCTAACCTAACCTAACCTATATTTACGCGAGCGAAGCCGCGGGTGAAAACTAGTAAATGTATATTTTATATTTGTATTACACAAAAAGTGTTGATTTTATTCACTTAACTGTGCATTGCACTGTTACAGATCTCTGGTAACCCTACACTGCAGGAACACAAGATAGTAATGTGTGTTGTGGAGAGAAGTTGGATTATAATATTACATACGACTTAGCAACATTAATCATCGTGCCGCAGCCTGTCAGGTAAGTTTACACCGCTCGGTCGGAAGATCCCTTTGCGTTGAAGTAAAATACTACACGTTTTTCCACATTTTCATTATAAAGTTTCGGTCCTGACCGTAAAGTCCGTCAACTATATATATTTTAAAAATAATTGCACTAATGAAGATAATATAGAAAGCTGGGACTGGCTATTAACCCCGTGTCTTTCAATTGACTAATAACTCATGCGGGTTTATAAATTGTGTGACTTGGGTTCAAACCATCACAAATATTCTTAATAGACTCGTTGCGTATGATACTTTAATGTTTTTAGTAACGGTCTCAATTAATAATGTCGTATACATATTCTTTAGCTTGATAAACTCGTACATTATAATTATATTATGTATTTTGACGTTCATAAGTCTCAATGTGACCTTAGACACAGTGTGACAAAGTCAATGTCAAAAATCATATTTTATTCATTTAGGTCAAAAGTAACACACAATATCAACGTCGTTAAAAAATGAAACAAAGTATACTAAAATACTCGAATTTGAAACAACCAAGAGGGATTACGCAAATATTCGTACAGTACCGGGATAGAACAGTTGACAACAATCATACATAGTCTTCAGTTTTTTGTTTAATGTTACGGTAGCTAGTTTTTTGAAGTGAAAACTTCTTTAGGCGCGTTGAGCACTTCTTGGGTGAACAAAAATCATGAAACTCGCGTCATCGTCACGCTTGCATGCTTTATTTTTTTTAGAATATTAACAATATCTCAGAAATGGTGCGTCCTACGCAAAAAATAACGAAATTTTGACCCCCTAAGAGAGTATCAGGAACTACCTATATGAACATTCTGATACTGAAGAGTTTCTAGAAGATGAGAACAACAACGACTTTTCATATTATTTTTAAGATTTAAACTATGAAGATTAAAAATAGTACGACTTAGAGCCTAAACGGACATACTACCTTTGACTTGCGTCGTATGCTAAAATTATCTTTTGTTCTTTAACGTCTTTTAATTCAGAGATCTTATAAACTGTCTGACCCAGTAATCTCTTCCCTTATTGTTCTGTTAAATAAGAGAGCTAGTCCAAATTATGTTTTAAACGAAATTTTAGGACATTATTGTCACGAAACATATTGTTTGTACATTCAGACAGCTGTCTCCATTTAACAAAATATACTTATCTATCCATATAAGTCCTAGTACATATCCACGTAAGGCAATTCGAACTCAAATCAGCAAATTGTAGTAACAGAGCGTGTGTACGACGCAAGTTACTTTCGGGCTACATACGCAGGCTGCTCGCGCAGGCTACACGGGCAGGTAAATCATCCAGGTTACTAGCGCGGGGCGCGATAATTGATAATTGACCGACTCGATTCAAAATTGCAGTACGCACAAGTAAGATGTAATATGCAGTACAATAACAGTACAAGTGTGGGGACACGGTTACACACATACATAGCCACGTACGTTATACGTAGCTACATATCTATGTACGTGAAAAGGTGTCAACCGCGACGTTTTCACCAGTCCGATAAAAACTGTATATGGAAGCATATGTTATTATGTATGTTCGTAAATTATAATATTTAAATGTAAAAGTGATAATTGTAACGTATATTTCGTTCTTACGGATTTTATTTATCTCTACCGGGCTCAACCCAACACAAGTAATACGCAGTACGCACAAATTTGAAAGTACCTGTCTCTTTGAGTATCAAGCATATTCGCGGAATTGCACGTAGAATGTCTTTATGAAAATGTATTTTTTAATAAATGTGTTATATACATACATATAATGTATATAGAATCAATGGCCGCTAGACTGGGCAATTGGAAAAATATGTTAGCCAGTTTTACGCTTGTTTTATTGTTAAAAACTAGAATAACTACCGTGTTTTTATGTCTTAGTAATTTCGTTAAATAGTTTAAAGGTCAATTTAACAGTTAATACAATTTTAAACGTAGCGAACGGCTGACTAGACAAATTTACTTTGAGTAGCACTTTCTTGGCACCCAACTAGCAGTTTTGAATAGTGCCTCGTTTAGTTTTAATATTCTGCAGATGGTTCGTAGATTGTGCTTCGGTTAGAAAAATACAGTTATTTTAATGTGTCAATCTTAATGTAGATGCTTAAATCTTATAACAATGAATGAATCGATTTGAAATATAATATATTTAGGTTGTGATATATAATATCAACCCTGTATTAAACTGTCCTATTGCTGGGCACTGGCCTCTACTCAGTGTGAGAAGGGTTAGGCCATAGTCCACCAAGTTGGCCCAGTGCGGGTTGGCAGACTTCACATATCTTCGAAACCATTATGGAGAACTCTCAGTAATGCAAATATGCTCACCATGTTTACCTACACCGTTTAAGCGAGCGATAATTAACTATTTAATACGCACCTTGCTTCAAAAATTCAGCGATTCACGCCTTGGGATTGAACTTGAGACTTCTACTTAGCAGTCTTACGGTATCCCAATAGGCTATCGCTGCTATAAAATATACTTTAATAACAAGTGCGAAGTTAACATAGCTGTAGGCATACAGTGATATTTAAATTAGCCAGCTATTTATACGGAAACGATCATGAATATTAAAAACTGCACAGCAATTTTACATAATTTGCATGCTCTGCTAACATTTTATTTAAATTTTGTTTCCGGATGATGATCAAAATATTATCAAATGCCGCGTACTTTTAAAATAATCCATTTCTACCATAAAAGATAAACACTATAGTGATTGCCCAGTACATAGTTATTTCCAACCTTAAGAAAACTTTTCACTGGCTTCTAAGAGACAGGTCCATACCTAGTTTAGAAGTCAGGGTCTCCAGTTTGGTATGTATTCCTTAAGCCTTAAGTTTTGTACCTAGATTAAGTATTTTCTTATGGCGTAATAACTCTTTTTTATTTATTGCTTTCATACGAATTAGTTCAAATTTAATTCGCTAGATGTCAATATAGGATATCTGGTAGTATTTAAAATTCTAATCTGGCAACATTCTAAAGAAAAAATTGGCGTGGCGATTTTTTGAAAAACTGGAGCACGTATCTTTTAAAAAGTCAGTTTCTTGTGTTTTTTTAAGAACTGCCTTTTTATTTTCACCTCGATTTACTGCTTTTTTTAAATCACGTGTTAAATTATATATTTAGAAGTTATATGAGATGTTTTTTTGTGTTATAATCAGTAAATTAGTCGCCAAATTGTGTTGTTTGATTGTCAACAGGGGGTGGGCAAGAACTGTATTTGAATTTCAACGATTTTAGTTATTGCCCTACTCTTATCCAGTAATTGCCATAGACAATCAGTACAGCTATTAAGCCGGGCAATGTTTGTGTTACAATACTACAGAATGCCAAAAGCTTCTAAATTAAAATGTACTCAAGAAAATCTTGAGCTTGCTATCGCTGAACTTCATAATAAGCTCAACAGATATCTCAAAAATATGGCGTTGCAAGGTCTACACTTAGATTCCACAAAAATAATCCAGGTCATATGACAAGTTTGGGACCATCACCAATCTTAACCCAAAACGAAGAAGCGATTCTTGAAGACTGAATATAACTTCAGCTCGAAAAGGTTTCCCAAAAAATAAAGACAATATTTTAGATAGGGGGCAAAAGTTCCTCATAGATAACTCAAGTCCTAATCCATTTCAGAATAATGGGCCTGGTGTTGGATGGGGGAAGGCTTTTCTAAAGAGACGTCCTGAATTAAGTATTAGGTTTTCCGAGGGAGTGATTAAATCTAGTTCATGTGTGTCCGAGAAAGATATAAGAGTTTGGTTCACCGAAATACGTCAATACGCTGAGGAAAAAGGTTTGACTAATATTCTTAGCCAATCTAATAGAGTGTTCAATGCAGATGAAACGAATTTCCAGATTTGCCAGAACTTAGAACAAGGCGTAGGCACTTTGACCCAGTGGGATCTTTTGTGGCGACACTCTCCCAATAACGACTGCCATAGATGTTCATGGCAGCTGGGACCGACGGCTTAACGTGCTCTCCGAGGCACGGAGCAGACAATAATTGTCAATCAATACGCACATAATTTCGAAAAGTCATATAACTTCCGAAAGTCAGAGGTGCGTGACGTGGGTTCGAACCCGAGACCCTCTGCATTGCAGTCTGCTGGTCTCCCCACTGAGCTAAAGTGCTTCTAAAGAACATAAAAAAATGTTCAATACTTAAAGCTTAGTCTAACACAGATAATCTTTGTACTCCAAAACACTAAACTACCTAACTAATAACTTATTGAGTAACTAATTATTGAAAGCATTATATATTGCTTGCAAATCACAAAGGTACTTACTCGCGCCATTAACTCGACGGCACTAAACGCCCCTAAAACAGTAAAGTTATCAGGTGCTACACAGCGGTGTCTTAATCTTTAACGAGTTTACTTCTGCCCTTCTTTGAAACTCTTACTTCCTCGATTATTCTTCTAATTAGCGTACATTCTTGAGCGTTTAGCACCGCCCTGCTTCTGTAGTAGGACATTTTTATGCTAGTTTGCTGCGTGTTGAAACTTTTGTGAAAGAATATACTGAATACAATTTAATAGCCTAGTCGGGAGACTGTTCGATTTAAACTGACTTCTGACGATAAATGTGAACTATCACTCGCTTCATAGGTGAAGGAAAGGCGTAGAGGCTTAAATGGTTGTCTCGGAGCTGCCACTGCGTCGAGTATTATGTTCGGTCCCACAAAGATCCCAGTTTGGGTGTACTTTGTGTTCCCTCTTCGAATGTTTGTAAAGTTTCGACGACATAGAAAAAGATCCTAGTGCGCCAGCAGTCTTTTAAAAAGAAATTGGGGCAGTCTTTGGGGACTGCCGATAGAAGTGAAAACTTTAATCCTTGATCATAAATACTTCTTTGTAAATAAAAAAAAAAAAAAAAAAATATTAAGGGGGTCAAAATTTCGTTATTTTTTGCGTAGGACGGACCATTTTTGAGATATTGTTAACATTCTAAAAAAAATAATAAGGCGTGGAAGCGTGACGATGACGCGAGTTCCATGATTTTTGTTCACCCAAGAAGTGCTCAACGCGTCTAAAGAAGTTTTCACTTCAATAATATTAAAAGATAACATCGTGACAAAACCTGCACGTCTGTATGTTCATCATAATGTTCTTAAAAATACGCGAAGACTGCCAACCTGCATTGGGCCAGTGGCTCTTTTTTCCATACCGAGAAGAGGCTGGGCCTGGCAGTGCGATAGTTTATAAAAAGAGGTAATTTTTAAATGAGTTATAGTGACGTCGAAAATGGTAAAAAAATTCTCAATGCAAGGTTCGTGAATGATAACGATGATGCATTTACAGGGTGTATCTGTTAACAGAGAATTTTGTCAGTGTCGGGATTATGCTTGACGTTGACAAAGTGTGATTAAGTAGAGTGCGTAGCTCGCTGGTACATTCCTAATATAGATTTAAAGTACTTGTTACTGAGTGCAAAGTACGATCCTCGTTTTGGCTGCAGTTCTTTTAGCGCTTCTAAATCACTAACATAGTATGACTAGTTACAGTTTAATTTAAATACATTTAAACTGAAACGAGTATGCAACTTATTTTTAGGTCAATTGCACATGTTGTAGGTTTAGTTACTAAAACAAAAATAAACACACAGCAACCAGTAAATCAATATTTCGTGTATGTATAAAGACGTACTTAAGCAGAATACTGCCTTAATGGCGCAGCCATAGTAAAAGCGACTGCTGTGCAAGAGGTCTTGAATTTGATATCCAGAAGAGAAATGCAATTTATGTTGAACTAGATGTTCCCGCGGTTGGAACCGCGTTTATCGTTACTGCGCCGCCCCCGTGAGTCGTAGCGTGATGTTATATAGTCTATAGCTTTCCTCGATAAATAGGCCATCCAATACTAAAATAATTTTTCAAACCGAACCAATAGTTTCTGAGATTAGCGCGTTCAAACAAACAAACAAACAAATTCATCAGCCTTATAATATGAGTATAGATTTAGGAGAAAACCATTTGTCATATTTCTAATACTAAGACTAAGTTAGATATTTAGTTTGATCAGATTTTGTTACAAAATATAATGCTCAGCGTTCGACAACATAGGCGGTTTAATAGAATAAAAATGATACCATATTCTAGTTTTTAACGATATAGAGAAACGTATGTAATCATAAATTTAAATTAAAACATTCACAAGCGTATATGTAACGGGATGTATAAAATGAAAACATTAATTTACGCTGAAACATCAAAACGATACAAAAAACTTGTGTGATATACAGCCGTGTAATAAATTCCACTCGAGCCCAAATCACTAGTGAAATCAATGGCTTAAACAGCCTACAATTTAACAAACAACCAATGTAATGTTAGGCAATCCAGTACACATTGATTAAAAGCCTAATTACCGTTTCTAGGTTCGTATTAAATAATATGCAATGATACTAATTGCCAGTTTAATTGTTTGTTGATTCTGGGTAGTCTAAATTCTAACTGCATTATTATGTGTATATTTACTAAAAACCTTAATAGTGACGAGATATTATATTATGAATACAGTCTTCATGATAATTATGAAGATTGTTGTAATTATATTATCACTATTACAAATACTGGTAATTTTTACATAAAAGCTTCCCATAGAATAGGCTTTGTCTAGTGTGTAAGGTTTTTGGAAACAAAGATTATTTTTAATGAATACATATCAAGTTATTGTGCAAGGAACTGTAATCTGTTATTGAAAATAAATATGTATGTTGGAGCGTCAAGAAAATAATCATTGAAATGTAATTTATTTTTGTAATTGGAGTTGAATAAAGCACCATCTATTGGTTTGTTTCAGAACGATAAGCGTAAGCCTGAGTGAGGTCGCCATAGAGCCAATATGTCAGTTGAAGTGACAGTTATAATTGTCAGTGTCATATTGACGTTATATAAGCGCCGGATACTCGTGCGCGGGCACATTCGGTTGACGAACTCGCTGCGTTACGGATCAAATCAGAGATAATCACAGTAAACCTTTATTGTTTTATTTCTCTTGTATTTGCCTAGCATTAGTATACGTATGAAGTATAATACCACGCCTATATTTTGTTGCTACATCATGTCAAAAGTGAGTTGGCCGTCCAAACTCTCCGACATGTATTTATGTAATTACTAGCTTTTGCCCGCAGCTTCGCTCGCGTTAATTTAGAATTTGACAATCAATTCGGGTTGTATTCTGCTTGTAATAATATAATTCAATCATGATTCGAAAGACACGTGGCGCCATATAGATGGCGCCACGTGTCTTTCGAATCATGATTAAAATTACTGTTCCCGAGGAAAATAGCAATAACGTTCTTATGATAATAGTATCATAAGAACGTTATTGTTGTTTTCCTCGGGAACAGTAATTTTTTCGGAATGAAAAGTAGCCTATATCCGTTTCTGTACACCTGACAATGTATATGCAAAATTTCAGAATTATTGGTTCAGTGGTTTAGGCGTGAAAAGGTAACAAACAAACAAACAAACTCATTTTCGCTTTTATAATATTAGTTAGGATAATATAGTCTCATGACTATTATTATTAAGGAGATAGTATGTGGGCGCTTCTATCTCTATTCTACTCACATTTTATTTTAGGTCCAATGTAAAAAAGACGAGCCAACTTTTCGGCATAAAATCAGATTCCGCTGGCACTAAGAATTTATTGTCATGATGAGGTAATTGAACCCGCGACCTCATTAATTGCAGGTGCATTTATTACAGCTGCACCATCGAGATATTCTCTAAGTGTGAACTAAGATTAAACTGTCCCACTGCTGGGCACAGGCATTTTGTCAGTGTGAGAAGGGTTAGGCCATAGTCCACCACGCTGGCCCAGTGCAGGTTGGCAGACTTCACATATCTTCGAGAACATTATGGAGAACTCATTGAAATTAAACTACTATATACGGATTTTATCGCGTTGTTTATTTGACACTTTATTACAAAATTTTGAAAAACTGTTACACTACTATAATTACTATTAAACATTACAATTTTTTTTAAGCTAATTGAATTATTAAAACTATTTATACTATTACTATACTATTATACTATTTATATTTATGTTTACACTTTCCCCGACGTTTTGGTTGCTTTTCAGCAGCCATGGTCACGGGGAGACTAAAATGGTAGTTGTCTCAATGTTCCAGTGTAGTTATTTCAAAGTACCCGAACATAATTTAATCATGGATTGATTGATTTGGAGGCTATACGTCAGGACATTTCATCGGTCTTGCGTCGAACTAAAGTGCCCAGACCGAATCTTCCCAAAGATGAATTCGTCGCACTGAAGAACTTGCGGGCTAGGCCAGATATTACAGTACTCCGTGCAGATAAAGGAAACGCCACGGTCATAATGGATACGTCAGATTATAAACATAAAATTGAAAATTTACTTTCGGATGAAACAACATACAAACAGGTTAAGACAGACCCTACAAACAAAATATTGAACAAAACCAAAGACATCATACATAAATACTCCGAAAAACTAAATCTAGACGTTAAACAATTAATACCAGCTTGCGTAAAACCTCCAAAGCTGTATGGGTTACCAAAAATACACAAGGAAAACGCTCCCCTACGTCCTATTGTGAGTCAGATCGACACATCTACTTACAGACTGGCTCAGCATGTAGCGAAGATACTCTCACCACTCAGGGGCAACTCGACAGCACATGCAAAGGATTCATACCATTTTGTGAGTCAGATTAAACACCTACGTCTCACTAACAATGAAACAATGGTTAGTTTTGATGTACAGTCATTATTTACATGCATACCTGTACATGACTGTATTGAAATAACTAAAAGGAAGCTAATAGAGTACAATATGCCTGAGGAATATGCAGAACTACTTAAGCATTGCTTAACAACTGGCTATCTGTTGTGGGACAATAAATTCTACATACAAGTCGATGGTGTGGCAATGGGCTCCCCAGTATCGCCTGTTGTTGCCGACATATATGTATATGGAGGACTTTGAGGCTCGAGCTTTGCAGACTGCCCCCATCACACCCAGGATTTATAAAAGGTTTGTAGATGATACTTTTACAATATTACCAACAGATAGTGTAAGTGTATTCCTAGAACATCTTAATTCCATTAATAACAACATACAATTTACTATGGAATTAGAGGCAAATAATTCATTAGCTTTCTTAGATGTACTTGTCATCAGGAATCCTGATCATACTTTGAGCCACACTGTATATAGGAAAAAGACCCATACAAATAGGTACTTAAACGGTGAATCTCACCACCATCCTAAACAGTTAGCTACCGTGGGAATGTCTTTGTTTCAGAGAGCCCACGGGATCTGTGACAAGAAACATCTGGACGCCGAGCTTCAACATGTCAAGCAAGTACTGCAAGACAACAAGCTCCAACAGCCGCGCCGCTGTCACAGATCCCGAGAAAAGCCAGCCACAGTCGAGCGCCAGCCTGCTATACTGCCTTATGTAAAGGGTGTCACTGACACGATTTGCTACATCTTGAAGCGAGCTTCAATCAACACATACTTCAAGCCGCCAACGAAGATAAGTCAATTTTTACCATCCGTCAAGTGCCAACTACCTTTACAAGATGCAGGGGTATATAAAATAGATTGTGACTGCGGACTCTCTTACATTGGTCAAACCAAGAGAAGCATAGGCGGGTGCATAAAAGAACACATAGCTGATGTAAAACACCAACGCTCGTTGAAGTCTGCTGTGTGTGAACATGTGCAACAGGGGACCAACCACTACCTGAGATTTGACAAACCACAGGTGCTCGCTAAAGAACACCGATTCCTACCAAGGATGCTTCGCGAGGCTATTGAAATCAAGAAACATCCTAATTTCAATAAAGAAGATGGTTGGAATGTACCACCAGCTTGGGATCCAGTAATTCAAATAGTCAAACCCAAGAAGAAGCAAACCACAGCTAGACTTCATGATACTTTGAGCTCATTCTGCGTAAATAGAAACACCCATGATTAAATTATGTTCGGGTACTTTGAAATAACTACACTGGAACATTGAGATAACTACCATCTTAGTCTCCCCGTGACCATGGCTGCTAAAAAGCAACCGAAACGTCGGGGAAAGTGTAAACATAAATATAAATAGTATAATAGTATAGTAATAGTTTAAATAGTTTTAATAATTTAATTAGCTTAAAAAAAATTGTAAAGTTTAATAGTAATTATAGTAGTGTAACAGTTTTTCAAAATTTTGTAATAAAGTGTCAAATAAACAACGCGATAAAATCCGTGTATAAGTAGTTTAATTTCAATGAATAACATTCGCGTAAACAGAAGACAATATTATTATGGAAAACTCTCAGACCGTTAAAACGAACGATAATTACGCACATAACTTCTAAAAGTCAGTGAGATCGACCGCGAGACCTCTGTATGGCAGTTCAAGTATTGCGACTGGCGAATACGTTTTGACTAAGATTCAACCGACCTTTCGCGTTTTTGTCGCAAAAGTTATTTCATGTTATGGTTGATTGTTTCTAATGAACATTTTATAAAGTTGAACATAATGTAAGATTATGACCTCTACAAAGTATGTACAGTTTTTAAAGTTATTCGAATATATCACAGTTTCCTCGTGATTTATATTCTAGAAATACTTACAAAAGCGGCTACTTCTAGATTCTAGATACTTGCACAAAGACATTCTTTAAAATTTTCTATTTCAAAGAATATATTATAACACATCGCGCGTATAAATTTGCTTTGTTATTTCAAAGATAAAAGCTTCCTATACCGAAATATAGGCAGCGAACGAGATACTTTTTTTTAATGTTTGTAACGAGCAAAAATTGGTTTGTATGAACTTTAAATGAGCGTACTTAGAAAATAACTAGATTCTGCCCGCGGCTTCGCTTGCGTTAATCTAGATTTTGTCTATAAAGGAAAAAGAAAGCTCTCTATACATGCCTGGGTCCACATGTTAGCTCAATCAAAGTAGTTTTATTTAAAACATGATATAATCACAAGTCTTTGCTGAAAATTTTGTAAATTTGGCTATCCACGAACCAAGGTATAAGAAAATCAAAAATATGGTAAAAGTGAGGTTATGGCGCAATATGGAAGTTTTCTTTAGGTTACTTTCTAATTATTTTTAGTCTTATGCCTAGAAGTCGAGTTACTGTTATAACTGTTATAAGTCATAAATATAAATGTTGGGGGATGTTTACACTCCCAGAAAACGTAATTGGTATTACAACAAACTGTAGTACTGTTTGCAATTGCATTATTCTGTCTGCCGCGCCGCCGCTCTGCAGTAGATATATATCCAGCTATCATCATCCCATACACCTGACAACGTGTATGGGAAATTTCATGTTGGTCGGTGAAATAGTTAAGGCGTGAAAGCGTAACAAACAAACAAACTCATATTCGTTTTTATAATATTGGTTAGGATAATACATTTTGTTTCAATAATAAACAAGCAGAAAGTGAATTCGTAAAACAGGACTTGAACCAGTGACCTGCATAAATCGTGACGTCACTTCATCAGCCTACGTCACGAGTTTTATAATATTCATGACGTAGTACTATAAACAGCCTAATCTGTAAAGCGACAGAACTTTGTTGAAGTCGTAGGTTGAAGTTCGCCTTAATACATTGTCTTTTTCCTTTTTTATAATGTAGAGTGCTGCTAAGCGCTCAAAATACTTAAAAAAACTGAATTTTGAAATTAAATTACTTAATACGGATTTTATCAGTGAACACGGCTGCTGAAAAGCAACTGAAACGTAGGGGAAAGTGTAAACTTAAATATAAATAGTTATAATAATTGAATTAGCTTAAAAGTAGTCAAGTTTAATAGTAGTAGTGAAACAGTTTCAACATTTTGGAATAAAGTGTTAAATAAAAAACGCGATAAAATCCGTATAAAGTAGTCTAATTTTATTAGCGAAAACGTAATACAATATTATGTAAAAAAATGATGTTTTAGAGCTATTTTAGTTAATATTGTGCTTCAACACTAAGCATCGATAGCTCAGTGGGGAGACCAACAGACTGCAATGCAGAGGATCTCGGGTTCGAACCCACGCCGCGCACCTCTGATTTTCGGAAGTTATATGATTTTTCGAAATTATGTGCGTATTGAGTGACAATTATCGCCTGCTCCGAGCCTCGGAGAGCACATCGTCGGTCCCGGCTGCCATGAATATCTATGGCAGTCGTTATTGGGAAGTCAGTGCCCCCTAATATCCTGACACTGGTCTAGCCTTAGGGTATCGTTAGTCTTCGGGTTGCGGAGGTCAGATGGCAGTCGCTCCGTGTAAAAACTGAAATCCAGTCAAATCAAGTTAGACCGAGTAAGCCGAACCCAAGTAACTTGGTAATAATAAAGGCTAGGGAGAAGAGTGTGATTCAATACTACGAAATGGATTCAATGTGATCTAATTTAGTTAAATATTTGTTTGTATAAAATTAAACCATATTCCTATCACTACACTAATCGTATCGCTACTGAGAAACTACACAATACAATTCACATTTTCTGCGACAGCTAATTACCATTTAAAAAGAAAAACACCAAGCATTGTTTGCAGTCATTCCGCTGCAGAATGCGTAAGGAGGTTGTTCGGCGATAAACAAGTGACAAGTTTAAATAGCTGCGGATGATGACGTCTTGAAACTGGGCCATACACAGTGAATCAGATGTTTTCTCATTATAAGCAGGAACTCATTTGTTCAACACCCACAGTTTTCCTCGAGTCGTTACACTCGTCTGCCGAGCTCTAAGGGCGGGGATATTCTAGGACATATTATCCGTAATGCAGTGAAGGCTACATTTTTACCGCATTACAGTATCTTCCGGTTAGACTAAGAATGTTCGCTGAAGATTCCATTTATTTTAAGAGTGTTATGTTTCGTGATGCGCTAGGCGTGGTATATAGACGATACTATGAGGTTAACAACATAATTTACTAGATCTTTCCCACGGTTTCGCTCGCGAAAATGTAGGCTAGGTTAGGCAAAAGAGTGGCTTTATTTTTCAGTATTAAATTATTTCCTATTTAATGTTGTATTTTCAAATTGGTATGTCCAAATAATAAGTACCTAAACTTTGTTATGAAAACAAAATATATATATTTGTATTTATTGGTCACTCCGAAAATTTCATGACAGGTAGAATGTGGAATATTTGCGACCCATTTAAAATGGTGAATATGCAAAATAATCGCTGAATCTAGACATTTGACACTTTCATCTAAATAATATAATTCTACTTTCAATTTTTGTTTTTTAGATTGCTGAATTATTACACCTATATATATATATTATGAAGATGGTTTATTTAAATTATTAACTATGTACATATAAACACAGTTCTTTAACACTAACTTATACCTAAAATATTATATTATATATTAAAAAAGAAAAAATATCTAAAACCCTCTAATAGGCGTCATAGAATTCCACCGCATCACAGTCGACTGGTAGTGTACCAAGAAGACTGGCGGCAATGCCACGTTGAATGGCAATGCTTATTCTTTTCGCGAAATAAAGGCCAGCTCTGAGGCCTTATTACAAACTCTTATTTCCAGGCAGTATACGGCGTAAAGTAAACTGCCTTGCCATTTCGTATTATAAACGTTCTAACTCCAGCCAGTCAGCGGTCACGTGACAGGTGATCGAATATTGCCTGCCAAATACCGTATTACGAGCTTTCATTTGACATTTCGTCTCATATTAAAGTCGCCATATTGTACACAAAACAAACCATTCAGTTTACGCTAAGCTGGAGTGGCTTTTTTTGAATAGTTACATTAAATATTGCTTTCATTTTTGTTTATATTTAACTGTGACAAATTTCATACTCCTCCATCTAGCGTCCGCGCAATTTTCGTAAAAAGGGGTACTAAGTTTTTGCTTCACGTATTAAATTATAAATATTAATTAAAATATGCTCATCTACTAAGCTGTAAAGAATACATTAACAGTAATAGTATTTATCATAATAAAGATAAAGATAAAGATAAAGATACTTTTATTTGCAAAAACATGTGTGAATAATAATACATTGACATGCTTATTAAAGATGTTAGTTTACATGATTAGAACAACATGTTTTACCATGATTGGCGTACAAATATTAATTTTATGATGATGTTGGTTTGACGATTATACAATAATAATATTAATTTAAATTATAATTTATACTATTACAGAACATGAAATAACATTACAAATGAATTAAAATTTAAATAAAAGTTAACAATTATTTACCAAATAAGAATATGCATCTAAATAGAATTGTCATTCAAAAATTCATCTATATTATAATAACATTTACCAGCCAAAAAGGCTTTTAATGTGTTCCTAAATAAATTTGTATTTAATTGTTTAATTTCATTGGGAATTTTATTATAAATTATTGGAGCTTTACATATGATAGTTTTATGAAGCAGTGCTGTTTTAGCTGGATGAATACAAAGTCTATGTATATTACGGCGATTACGTTTTACTTTATCACATAACCGAGGAAATAAATGGGTATTTTTTTTACGAATAGTGCTGTTTCTAATATGTAATTAATTAAAAAAGCTTTAATACACATACGCCATAATTATTTTAAATATCTTTAATACTTATAGAAGTAACAAAGATTTTCGAAAACCTAATTAGAGTTAAATACACGTTAGTTTTAAGTAAGTAAGTAACTAGGTAGGTACTTCTGTAGTTACAAATTGCCCGCGCGTTTACAAAAACAGGCGACGACGTTCTGAAACCGAATATTAGTTATTTATATATTTTGTTTAATGCTGCAAATATAATATTAAATTCATGATATGATAGCATAAAGATATATTTGTTTTATATTTGCCTAAAAATAATAGTTTTAATTATATTATCATAGAAAATACGATAAAATTAAAACCGTTACTTCCAGACAAATATGTATGTCATATTTTTAAACGATGCACTGTCAAGTCATAAATCGGTCAGCGACAAACTTGCCAGCATGAAGACGATCAACTATTCACATGTCATAATACGAAACAAAACCAGGCAGTTATTTGAATTGCCTGAAACTTGACAGGTTTTATAAAAGTTTGTAATAGGGCCCCTGGTCACGGGAAGCGTCGATTAACCTTTTTGCTATGTCTCTATAGAGAGCACGAGCACTGGGACCCCATGAACCTAGCGTTTCGACCCCAAACAGCTCAAAAACATAATCCGCTGCTAGGTTTTTGTATTATATTTATTTCAATTATATTTATTTATTCTAAATTAAACGTATTATTTATATTACATATTAAGAAATTAACATATTTTACATAATATTGAAAACAGTTATCAATTGACAAATGATATCATTAATATTAAAGCCGAAACATTAATTTAACAAAAGACATAATGAATCATCCGAAATTTGGTCAGAAACAAATATAATTCTAGTACATACCAGGCACATGAATATAATGCGCAATGTATATAGGTATGAAGGGCAATTACACGAATCATGAATGAAATACTTGGAAATTGCACAACCAACTTTAAACAAGAAGGATTCAAGCAGTTTTGTACCTTACGATCCGATTATATGCTCTTAGAAAAAATGTTATAGGTTTTGCGGCAAATATGGGCTTTTTAGACAGGTAGCGGATATGTCTAAGCTATTCTCGGGCTTGCAATGTGTATTACATTATACAAAATACTCGATGGCGTAGTGGTTAGTGTAACCGACTGCCACGCCTGAGGTCGCGGGTTCGATTCCCGCACAATTCAAACATTTGTGTGCATGAACATGGATGTTTGTCTTGGTCTGGGTTTTTCTATGTATGTATTTACAAACAAAAAGTATATATGTATGTTTATCCATTGTCTAGTTCCCATAGTACCTACAAGCTCTGCTTAGTTTGGGCTAGATGGTGTTGTGTGTATGTGATAGAATATTATTATTATTTGTTTCTCCTTCACGGGTATATTCCTAATACATGACACGAGACATGGATCCAACGTGAAGAGGCCCTTCGAGAGTTTTAATCAAAGGTGGGATGGAACACCTACAGCGGCACTAGCCGCAGCAGGCGTAGGACTATTGCTACGTATGGATTCTAATATATGGGCTATGGGTATGGGTGTTTGATGGACTGGTATATTGGTAACTATGGATGATAAAACGGCGTCTGCCCTGAATACTCTAATAGCATCAATCGAATGGACAGACGGTGACTCGCCAACTCATTAGATGAACCCCCTGAATAGCCACGATAGGCATACAAGCCAGCAGCAGAGGGCAACACCGGTGCGAGCGGCTTATTATTATTATTCTATTATTAAGTAGGTGTTCGATATAAGGACATTAAAATTATTATAATCCCTCTTTAGTCTGCTTTGATTTCATAAGAGGATGCTTATTAATTTACAATTTATTTCGTCATCTCTTTGTTTTGATGGTCTTGTGGCTAAGTTGTTGCCTGTGTTAGCCGATCGTGAGGAACTGCCTTCAATTTCTGATTAAGCAAATGTTATTGAGATTTTCCGTTAGGCAATTCTTGGTAATTGCATGAATCTTGAAGATCCACCCGATGAATGACTTTAAGCTTAGGGTCAGGGTTAAATACAGGGTTTAAGCAGAGGTTTATTAAGCCCGTATTTCACCAACCATAGTTATAAGTCCCATGTCATAGTCAGTGAGTCAAATGTCGTCTACTGGACCTAGATTTATACTCTGTAGGGACTGCCAATTTTATCAGAGTGGTTTAATAACAGTTTGCATGCTCCAGAATCGCTAAGCCACTAATTTGGTTTCTTAATTCTGTACCCGGCATACAGTGTAACAAAAACTTATTAATACGTAATAATATTGTAACTATATTTTAAATATGATATGTAAAATACTTTAATTAAAAATTGTTCTTACGTTTTGTCGCTCGAGGTTTAATCTCTGTGTCACAAAAGGATTCACAGACATTGAAATTGAAAAACGAATATAAAATATATTCAGTTAATAAATTTCCGATTCTGCATTTTTACAAAGTGTACTGTGGAAAAGTAAAATATACTTAAAACTTTTAATTTATTTTTGGTGTTTATATTTAGGAAATTAATTGAGTATAGGGAACTAGACTAGGGTCTAGACGTACCCTTATCTAACAAGTGTCGGAGAAAAGTGGAAGTTGCATCGTATCAAGGTTAATAGTTAATAAGAAGACAGAGATTTGGCTATTGCTCCATCGAAGTCGCAACAAATATGTTCATTCAACCGTAATCATGTCTATTTAACCATTTTTAAATCATTACAGTCGCAAGTGGAAAACCTAGGCGAACGTTTCTTGTTCAGATCGGAGACGTTCTGGATAAAGGTCAGGTTAAGAGCACCTTAAACCGATGTATGAGGAGTGTTATGAAAGTGAATGAAGCCAGAGAAGTGTGTCAGGATCGTAGCAAATGGAAATCTGTAGTCTCTGCTTAACCCTCTGGGAAACAGGCGTGAATCTATGTATGTATCTAAATCATTAATTAACGATAATCGACCACGTTACAATTGACGTATTGCGTCAATTGTTATGCAATTGCATCGTAATTAAAGTAGCTATCGATTTGATTATATTTACTAAAGATTTTATTATGATAAAATGAATACCGAAGAACCTAAGGATTATTTAGGTGATTAAATATAATGACCATCAAAAAAACTAATTGCACAGCATAATGAGCACCTATACGCCTCAAATCACTGCATTCCGTTTCGGAATGGTTAGGTTATATTAGGTTCCTTCTTAAACCCACCCAAAAATAGGAGCCCCGCGAAGCGGGGCTCCGTCGACTTAGTTTGATCTCTTTAAATATATTTTGCTGTGCAATTAGTATTTTTTTGCTGTGCAGTTAACTACTACCCGTTATTTAGTGAGCAGTAATTTAGTTTAAATAAGAAAACTTACAGTTTGGAGTAAATAGTTTTTAGTTTATAGACTATAAAAAAAATTTATCTATTCAAGTAAGGTTACTTGAATAAATTCATACTAACCTTATAATGCTTCTAGAGTTCCCGTTGCTAATTATTTGATGATGATTCGTATGAAACGGATCGTCCGAAGACTAGCCACAGGAAACCGACGTTGGAGTAGTGATTGCATTTCGATTGCCAAGTAAGAATTCCCGACACATAAACACAGACCTACCTCACGCATCCCTTTCGTCCCATCTTTAATTCTAGTACACTTCATGCGGTAACTGGATAATATTAGGCGGGCTACGAGTATGTACTATTTTACTTTACGTAAAAAAAGACCATGTAAAAACCTTCACGAATCGTTCAGAGTAAAGAGAAGTCGTCACTAAACGCGAGTGGGACGGCGGCGTTAGTAATAAAAAGTAGCGTGTGTACACATATTTACGTTTCCAGACGTGGGAGGCTTCTCCGTGCCTTTATTATTTACGCGACGCGACACCATGTTGACACCGGTTAAGGTACGGTTTCGGTGATGACGATTGCAAGTCTACTGATAAACGTTCACATTCATATATCCTGCGAGATTTCTGTATTAAAATTATGATGGAAGCTTGGGCACAGTGGAAGTCACGTGGATTCAGTGTAATTTTGTCGCTCTCGCGTCGTTGTTTTTTTTTCAGATAAGATATGATAAGATAAGTTTATTACTTCATAAGAAAAACACTTACTCTAAGTACAAAACTAGGGCTTAAGCAATATATGACAAACTGGAGACCCTGACTTCTAGACTAGGTATAGACCTGTATCTTAGAAGTTAGTGCTACCTTCTGATAGTAACATTAATATAAGCCTCACAAATGGTTACAATCATTAATATTCTCATAAATAGTGAGAAAATACTAAGTACAAAATAGGGCTAGGGAAGATGGAGAAAACTATCTTTCTTTATTGTATAGAAGGAATACAAAATCTGCAAGTGTCTGCTTAATAAAGTGTGAGATTTATAATTAATTGTTGTGTGTCGTGTGTGTGTATGTGTGTGTGTGTGTTTATGTGTGTGGGTGGATGTTTATAAGGATGTTTGAATGTGTATGAGTGTATATATAAATAAATATGAGTGTGTGAGAGTATTTTCTACATAATTGTGTATGTGTATTATACAACTGCTAATTCCCCAACAGGAGTTTCTCGGTATCACGGAAGGTAATTTTTTTAAGAAAATCCTTTAGTGCAAGTTTAAGTTTAAATTTAGTTTTAGAGTGTATTTTTAGATTGTTCAATAAAAGGGTTGTCGTGTGTGACTGTATAAGTAATTAATAATTAGTGGTTTAGATAGCAGAGCACTTCTGTAATAATCCTGGCAAAGCACAAACACATACACACACACACGCACGCACACGCACACGCACCGTCTTACACACACACACACACACATATACACACACACACACACATACACACACACACACACATACAAACACACACATAATCATGTTCCAATAACCATAGCTATTAATTAGAATTTAATATATAATATAGATATAACTTTGTATAACGCTAACAGTCACCAAATCCTTATACTGTGGGATCTAAGGGCTGAACGTCCTTAACACAGGCTACTTAGTGGCCTAGCTAGGACTTCAGTGTTAAATATTGTAACAGACTGTACTATTACTTTTGGAAATATCGTTTATTATTATTATTAGATAAAAGCTGTTTACCAAAGAAAACAAACTAACTCGTGCGAGTCATTATTTAACTGCGATCTTTTGTAGGGTGGATGAATACTTCAATCGATGTGCTACAGTTATAACGAAATTTTAAATTTATGTGAGTTTTCTATTTGCTTTTTAATACTCCAGCTGACCTACACACATGTTTTGGTATTTAATTGCAGTAATTTGTGATGCCATATTACCAGAGTTATATTGATAGTATCGCTTGAGGTACGTTACGAATTTCTTCGTTGTTACAGTCATGATGACAAAGCAATAAATTTTTGAAAATTTGAAATCCTGTCGAGTATCCATAAAACTTTCTTAGTTAATTCCATTTTATTTTTAACAGGTTCCCTGTCCGATGAATCACATATGATACATAACAACTGATTTTCAGTTGTTTCTATCACGGGACAGCGAAAGGGTTAAAGTAATAATGTGACAGATAATAAATATAATGTTTATTAAGGTGAAATACGCATTTTAATGTATTTGGTTTCAATTCCATTTGACTGAGTTAAAATAATACTACATAAAATATGTCCCCCAGAAATGGACATATTATTTCGTCATGTAGGTCATGTGTGTTCATTCTTTAACCGAACATTCGATTATATTCCTTATACCAATTTATTAATACATATATACTTTCACGCTTATTTTCACTTGCGATGATCCTCACACATCGTTTCTTACTTTTCTCTCATTATATTCTTCTTGCAGTTATGCAGCGTCAGTGTACGTGACAGCGTGCATAAGACCAGCGGTTCAAATCTTGGGCAAAGCGTTATTGAATATTTCTATCTAAAAATTCTCAATAGCAGCACGGAGATGGGATTTGTGTCTGGCAAAAGGCAATAGCCCTCGACCTTCTATTACGTGGAACGTAAAACAAAAACTATTGAAATATAGCTCTGTGGGGGTAAAGGTATAAAACTATGTTTGTATGTATAATAAAATAGAGAAAAAAACGTATGCAACGATTCTAATAATTTTACCTCTAATTCGCACGTGCGCGCCAGTGAAATCGTACCTATAGTACTTCAAAATATGAAAGGTGCCCGATGAAGTAGCGCACGAGACAGCCACAGAGCCTGTGAGCCTGCACACCGCAAAATACCACACACGTCCGCGTTTTACGGGATTGCATCCAGACAAAGAATTCACTCTTTTACCATTTGCGAAAAAAATAAACACAATAATGAAAGTCTGTTCGTAATGGCCGTTGAAAGAGTCCGCTCTGCGTTCATTGCAGTTTTTATTTGAGGAATTTTGGACTCTGCTAAAAGTTACACTTTGAGACTGTAGGACTGCATAAATCTATGCTTGTATTTACTACCGGTCATGAGCTCTAGAGTTCTAGTCCCAAGTTGAGCAAATGTTATTGATGTTGTTTTGAGACAAATATTCTGATATATAATACGACACTTATAACCTTCTTTCAGTGATAGACTGAAGATCTTATGTCAGTCTTATACATGGTTGCTGCGTAGGACCTAAACATGACCGATGAAATTAGGAAGCACCACATTACTAACAATTCATCGAGATTTTAATTAAATTTGATACGCAGATACTTAATGGGTAGGATTAACTTACACTATTATTTCATGAGTAGTAGAGCCTCCCTGATTTCAGCATGAATGGGCCGGCTCGACTGGGGAAGGACTACCCTCTCACAGAATATCGACGTGAAAAATCAGTATTCCTAGTATCGTTCGCTGAGCGAGAGTGCCGGAGGTCCAATCACCCTCTTTCTACCTTCTCGTTCCTTCTCCTTCCCACTTCCTTTCCTAAAGGGTCGGCAATGCTCAAGTGATGCTCTGGTGTTGCAGGCGTCCATAGGCTATGGTGACCACTTACCATCTGGTGAATGGTATGCTTGTTTGCCACTTTATTTGTATAAAAAATAAAACAAAAATATTATAACGAAAAATATATAAAACGGTTCTGGAAAGTCGAATAACATTATGCTATATTATAATTCAGTGTCAAGGCATGGAGATAGGCGTGAAAGCTAATTGGTAATGCGAATGTATTGTGATTTACATTTGTGTGTCAATATAATCACAAAACCTTTCATTGTTATCAGTTGTATAGCTAAAGAAGCGGTGAATAATATACTAAGTTTTACTTAAAAATCTTTGTCATTCCTATAATATATGTAGATAAATGACTAAAAACACTTTACCCGACTAGGGTATTAAACTCGAGACCCCAAGCACAGCAGCCGCATTCGCTACCGCTGCACCATTAAGGCACAGCCCGACACATTTTCAATATCTCATGAAAACTATACTTCAAATGTTAGAACAAGCAAAAAGAAAAACCGCTTAAATTAAGAGCCTTCTTTTCTTGTAAAGTAGATTAAAAAGCAACCAAAACGAATTGTGAATGTATTTCATCATAACACAAAAGATATTGTTGCATCAATATCCATTTTATATTTGGTACAATATAGCTCTTAAAATAGTGAATTGCATGATACAGCCGCCGATGCGTTAGCAGAATTTCAATATCCGTCCATGAGTTCATGGAAATACTTCCACTCCTGTAGGCGGCTTACAGATTTGCGATTATATGAAGACGCTAAGAGATGCAAAGCGAGCTTCATGTCTTGACAAAGCTTTGTGTGCGGAACGTACATGTATTATATAATATGTTCAAAGGCTCCATACAAACCACGAATAATAGACATTTGAAAAGATGAACATATTAAATAATATTTGTGTACAGATTTTCTAACAATAGAGTACTTATTTGTTTTGTAGAGCAAATATTATTATAGGGGTTGACGAATTTGTCCATACTATAAAGATTTGTATATTTGATACATACATAGATTCACGCCTGTTTTCCAGAGGGGTAGGCAGAGACTACAGATTTCTGGCTTCATTCATTATATTTGATATCCTAACTAATATTATAAATGCAAATGTGAGATCGTTTATTTGTTTGTTGCGCTTTGACACCACTACTCGACTATCATGAAATTTCGCATACACGTTTTCAGGGGTATAGAAAAGGACATAGGGTACCTTTCATCCAGAAATAAGCACTATTCCCAAGGGATGGAAAATTGGCATAATTATATTATTTACGCGAGCGTAGCCGCGTGCAAAATCTAGTAGCTGTTCTTTCAAAAAAACATTATTTCATAAACTGATAAACTATAAGACTCATTTTTATTAAAATTATATCACCATGTCATTAGAATAGGGTATTAGAATATTGTTTTTATTATTTTAATCAAGAAGTTACGTTATCTAAAAATGGAAATAAAATACTTCCACTTTAAAACATTTAAAATCATTATTAAATATGGTAGGAGAGTTGATATTCAAATTTCGGTAAAATGGACAAAATGTACTTACGATACTATTCTGTGATATAATCACTATTTAAATTTAGTCGTGTAGGGATCCAGCGATAAATCTCACGTTTACTTAAACTGCAATTTAAAATATTAATTGTTTCTTCATTATACCATGTACGTAGCAGGTTTCTTTTTAATATTTTTTGCATATAACAAAATGTAGACAGATATAGGCCTAACCTACTGTAGTATACACAACACGATTTGAATATTAAATACGTTCACATAATTAAAACACGTAATATATTACATAATATACAAATTGACGTCAGCACTTTGAAACTTCCATTCACCGCCTCTGCGTATGCCACCAGCTTAAACACCGTTTTGACATTTTAATATAAATTTGGTATTTTATTGCTGACTCCAATATTAGCGGTATTTGAATATCGATATTTTGATTAGTTTCACATTGATGTTAGTAGGAAATTAAATGGTTTAATATGTTGTTTTCATTTACGGACCAGATGGTATATTGTGGTTTTTACAAAATGATGGCACGAACAAAACATGTAGTGGATTTAAACTGCAAGAGTAGTAGTAGTGTAACGGTTTTTAAATTATGTAATACAGTGTTAAAAAAACAACGCGATAAAATCCGTATATAGGAATTTAATTTCAATACAATAGGATATAAAATATGCTATAACGGCTAAAATGCGCATTCATGTAATCTTTCATCTCGAAACACGATTTCAATGGTTATTTTATTGTTGTTATGATTATTCAATAGTTTCTTATTTCAATATTTCAGTGAGATTTACAGATATGTAGTTGTTTTGGGTCGAGAAGTTTTGTCTGTATCTAACAAGATAGGTTTAAAAGGATCGTCGGTCAGAAGCGACACAAAAATTTGGGACCAGATAAATAAAAGGAGCATTAGAATCGAAGCCAGTTTTTGAGAGGCCATTGTTGAGACTAAGATTTTTCTTAAAAGAAAAGCCCCATTACACTTTCCTAACCTATTCATTAGTTTATTCACTAATGCTGCACCAGAGCGGTAGTAGCATAATAGGTAATAATGTACAAAAATACACGCAGAGCAAATAGCAATCAAAATTAAGATTTCTGTGCAAATAGAATCAACATGGTTGCAAATATTTAAAATTTGGAGTCATGAATATTTAAAATTTGTTTATTAGAAAAATGGTAGAGATATCTTGATATCTATCTTCATCTGAAAGCTGTATTTAAATAGTGATTACGGCATAGTTTGTATCGTGCATTATTTCTCTATCATTTGTCAACCCGTACTACCAGATTTAAAAAGCTTGTACCTATCTTATTTATTATCGAGTAAATTTAAAAAATTATTTGTACTGTACAGTTTGGGTAATGTAACTATTTGACTTAGATAATAAAATATTACGAAACAAGTATTCTATTGAGAATCACACGGTAATTGTATTGATCTTTATCACTGAGTGATAAAATAAATTGATGACCTGAGATTGCCGCAGACTAATACGCTAACAAAAGAATAAAAGGAAAACGCTGGCAAAAATTGAATATACTTACTTCATGTTTAAGGCTTGTACACTCAAACGTACTGCCTATACGTTGACATGTCGTCGCTGTACTTGCTCATAACAAGTATTGTAGGCCCAATATTACCAGCCACTATCATAAACCAAACGATCCAGTTTACTTCCTACGTCATACTGTCCACTTTGTTCAGAAGCCATCGCCATAAAACGAACAGAGTCTAATGACCCAATATTTCTCAAACACAAAGAGACTTTCACAATATCTCCTTGTCTCGTTAGCTTCATGCGATATCCGTACTTTATCACCCCTCTACTTACCCCCATTATATTGCGGAAACGTTTTTAGTTCAGCAGATCACATGAAAGAACGCACAAGTAAAGAATTGCAATTTTCTTAAAAGTTTCGCCAAACAAATTTGATCTTTATTCTAGTGTTTTTAAGACTCAAAAGGGTAAGAGAATTTAAGTTGGTGAAGTTCCCTTGGAAGATTAAGCGCGATCATTGATGTGGTAATTGTATCTATGAGTTTCATAGAACTATTTGGTTGGAATTCCTTTATTGGTATTACGAGATAAGTAAGGGTCTTCGTGCTTATGTTCAATCTGGTGAGCATTATTGCAAAACCTTATTGAGTTCTTTATATTCTTACGATAGTTTTTCATCGTAATATTAGCGGACATTCTTGGGCGCTCATATCGCGGCTCAGAACATTTTTGTGAGTTTAGTTTTGTTACAAGCTTTTTTCGTTCGTTCGTATATTTTAACATCGGATATCTTAATAAAATATGGGTGCAAACCAAACGCGTACACATTTTATGTGAACTCTAAAAAATGTAGTTTATCTACAGATACAGTCTATGTCTGTACATTGGAGATAGTAATAAAACTAACGAAATAAAATAACTAAATAAACGAATAAAATCAAATAATATAGGGTTTCTGAATCAGCAAGCATGTTATTTTCTTCATGGCTGTTTGTGTGTTCAAAATTCTCTAAATACCTACTGAAAGGATTTTAATGTGGTTCCAACAATTTTATAGCTTAAGACTTAAATTAAGACCGCAGTTAAGGTGGGCAAACTATAGTTCATGCAAAATAAGTGCGGGTAAATGATTTTTTTTAGAGACATCTCCTGCACTTGGAATAATTCGGGGTAAATAGCGGGGGATTTCATAAACATGAGAGTTTTAAGGATAATAAATAAATAAATCATGGTAAGTAATGCTTTTTATTAAAAAAAGACTTGCAGAATCCGTAAAGCTAACTCTACGGCAACTGGTTATGCAGGCTATGGTAGAATACTAAACATGTAGTTACCATTAGTAAGTTTCTGGTTCCACAGCTTGTTATAGCTTAAAGTGAAGCTGTGCTTATATCGTGTATCATGAGTAAAAGTAATCTCTATCTCTGGTACAGACAGCGGTGCCTTTTCTATTATTAGTTGGTGCCATTTTTACAACATTTGCAAAGCAGATAGAAAAATATTTTATATATTTATATAATTTGTACTGCCATGAAGATCTATGGCAGTCGTTATTGAGAAGTCAGTACCCTCTAATATCCTGACACTGGTCTAGCCTTAGGGTATCGTTAGCCTTCGGGTTGCGTAGGTCAGATGGCAGTCGCTCCGTGTAAAAACTGATATCCAGTCAATCCGGTTAGACTAGAAAGCCGACTTCAAGTGACTTGGGACAAATAAAGGCTGGGGAGAAGAAGATATAACTTGTACTCCTGTTTTGTTTAATAAAGAATAAAATGATTACTAGCGACCCGCTCCAGCTTCGCATGGGTAGTACAAAACCTTAACAAATTATACACCAAAACCTGCCTCATGAATCACTGTTCATTGTCGCAAACAGATAGGCAGACAGACGCGGTGGGGGACTTTGTTTTATAATATGTAGTGAATATTATTATTATTATCATGCAGGGTCGGTTAAAGTAAACTGTATGTGTCCATGGGCTAACATAAGTGTTAATCATCATTAGAAGGCTTGTATTTAGGTTTAAGACCTTGCCAGGTTTTCTGATAAAAGGTACGTAAACCATTAAACAAATTAACGCCTAACCAAAAACCAAATTTCTAAATCATAGGAGTACTAGATTACGTCTTGGTTGAATTCCATTTATTTCTCTGCACTTTGAAGTGGTAATAAGCAAAGTTTCAAATGAAAGACGTACTAAAACTGTTTAATATATAATTAAATTCTCCTCAAAATTGTCACATAATAACCCAACACCTTTATCACTAAAGTGTAAGTGTACTTCAAAGATCCCATTTAGATAACCCGACCAAACTCGGTACGTTAATAAGTTCCAAATTGTAAAAGATAACCTAATATCGCCAAACATTTTGGCATTCTAAACGAGATCATCTTACCCACGGTGGTTTCTAAAGTTGGACATTAAGAAGCCAATAAGAAAGTTTGAGGGCCTTAATAAACAAGCCTGAGCACTAGAAACGCAATTAGTACCGCTGAAACAAATTACGTATGTTTTAGGATAGTGGCGTAAAAACTTAGAATCGGATTTAGTTTATTTATAGAGATTACAGAACTAGCTTCGGCGGCAATGTACCGGTAATAGATAATGACTGTAGATTAGTTGAGGGAGCCGTTTTCTTTTAACTATGGTAGCGGTCTATTTTTGTAGCAGCTATCTACGCCGTAGACACTTACTACAACGATGCTACGAAAATAGTATTTGCGTAACCTGTCTTTTAGTGGTTGCATGGACTGCTACGCTGGTCTCGGGACATATGTTTGTGCTTACGCTTACGGGTGATAATGAGGTCTCGGGCTTAATTCTCGGATCACACATAATATTATTGCACTGTCTATTGAATTCTCGCTAGCAATATGACATTTGGAAATGTGCCCGGTGGATGCTATCAGGCATGCATCTATGACATAACACCTAAACATAGCTAGCTCAATGTGGATTTAACGTAATAATACTGGTACGATATTACAGGCTGTAGTGACGTATATACACAGGTAAAAGTCAGTTTATATATTTTATACTATATACACAGTGACATTAAAAAACCTTTTAATATTTTTTATTATTTAACAATGCTCAGTACTTTGCAAATTTTAGTACTGTATTTTATGCCCAGCCTAAAAGGTTTTATGTATGTATGTACTAGTTTTGCCTGTGATTTCGCCCGCATGAAACGAGAAAGCGTATCGGTATAACAAGTATTCTATATGTTAATCCAGTATGTGTATTATCCGTGTGCTGAGTTTTATTCAAATCTATCGAATTGTTTTGCTTAATTGATTAATAAACATCAAAACATCATATAATTTTTAACATGTTACCTAAGTCGGATTATACAGTAATTACAACAGTATATGTATAAAACTTTGTTTAATATTACTTTAATATCCACTACGTCGATCGTGCAGCGGTAATATATGCGACTGTCATGCATGAGGTTTTATGTTCGATTTCCGGTTCGGACAAAATGTAATTGAATTTTTATGTCAAAAATTGTTAATAGCAGCACCCTCGCTACTGCCGTGGTGCCAAGTGTTGTGGGTTCGAGCCCTACACGGGACAAAAGTTAGTGTGCTCCACAAATGGTTGTTGCGAGTCTGGGTGTTCTTTGTGTCTGTTGTTTGAATGTTTTTTTAAGTCCGCGCGACACAGGAATAAGTGCTGCAGTTTTCTTTTTAAAAAAGGAAAATAAAAAAACTATGTATGTATGTAATCCGCTTACTATTATTCTGCGCATCACTCTAAGGCTGAATGAAAAGCATTCCTAAAGCTTTTAGTTTACAAAACATGTTTCATCGTGTAACAAACAAGGAAATGTGAGTTTAAGACGCTTGTATTTCAATGTATTATGTAAACATACATTCAAATTGTAACACAGCTAGTGCAAAATT
Organism: Catocala sponsa; assembly: GCA_963564715.1. NCBI lineage: Eukaryota > Metazoa > Arthropoda > Insecta > Lepidoptera > Erebidae > Catocala > Catocala sponsa. The sequence goes on from OY751339.1 coordinate 810,926, forward strand.
ATTATTTTGGATAAATAAATACATATTTCAGCACGGATAGAGCAGTTGACTCTGGTATCAGTGCGGCAAATACCGTGGGGTCGATTTCCGCGTGAAATAATTCTTGTGAAACACAAATACATAGTTACTCTGAGTTTGGATGATTTTTGCGCGCGTTTTCTATCTGCAGTAATTTACCACGAAATAGGCAATATACCTAGCGAAAAAGAAAAATAATGGTATTATTTTCACCTGTCTAAGGAATCGTCAACATCATTTAAATGCATTTACTTCACAAACTCACCAATTCAGTTAAAGATACTACTCAAATGATTTAGTGCCTGCTTTGACAAGAAAAAGTTTGAACTCCAGTAGGCTTTTTAAGTAAAAGCTTAGTTAAAATTACACCCGAGGGATTTAAGGCAGCCTAATTTTCGTTTAAAAGCCTACCCCTAAAGTTAGTGGTGCCATCTATTTTGTTGGACATGAATTACAGCACCGAACATACTATTTACTACATTCATTATAAAATTCTAGTTATATAAAGCTCAACGTAATAAAATTGTTAGTATTTGCGAATAGATTCACAAATGCAATTCCTTCTTATCACATTTTATTTGACACCGTGGTATTATATCCGGTACAGGAAGTTGAATTATTTAGTGAAGTGTCACAGATTTAAAGTGTAGCAAAACTGAAAATAAATGTATTATATTTGTTATAACCGAAAAGAAATGGACAATGTAAATTAAATACTTTGAAAAAACAATTTATTACTTTGAAAAAGCGTTTTTTTATGATTTGTGTATTACATGCTCATATACAATGAGTACATGGATGGCATAGTGGTTTAAATACACGCGTTGCCATTGCCACTACGGTGAGTGTTGTGGGTTGGATCCCAACGGGGCCAACAATTTGTGTGATAATAATAATAATATTTATTAGCATCAAACATGCATGGTATATAAAGATGTTACAATTGTGAAATAAGTTACACATGTTTAGCTTAACATAGCACGCAATACATTTAACACATAGTCTGGTAGGCACAAATGCACACTACAATTAATTTTCAATAAATTATTTTAGACTATAAAAATTATTTTCATTAAGATATTTATATATATGTATTTTAAATAATCGAATATTTAACACTTTTAAGTGACAAGGTATCTTATTAAATATACAACTTTGTCAACCTTGCAATATCATTAAGCACAAGTCTGTGGGGGTCTCGTGTTCACCTTGGATTTATCTCGTCTGCTGTCTTAAATAATTGTTTATACCTTTCCTTACAAAATTACAAATTTCATAAATGTAGAGAGACGGTAGCGGAAGCAAACTAAGCTCTTTAAACTCCGGACGACACGATTCATCGGGTTGTATTCCACACATGGCTCTAATACATTTTATTTGTGCGACAAATACTCTGTTTTGATCAGTACTATTACCCCACATAATAAGTCCGTAGCGTAACAGTGACCCTACATATGCGTGGTAACACGTAGTTGCCGTTGTGATCCACAAACAGTTGTACCGACTCTATAAAAGTAATAAATATACAAATATACCTATATAATAAATATACTGCCGTGTTACTGCAATTAGAGAGTAACTTTATTTTTTTATCGCATGATTATTATAGGTATGTGCTGTAATGGTTGCAGTTTTTAGAGGACTTATGTGTAAAATAAATCATATTGTGACTTGGCAATTAAAAAGATTCTATGCAAGCAGCGATGCAAGGGTTTTGAACTTGACAATGACAGGTAAATGTATATTTAAGCTTCGTCCTTTGTATGTATTTCTGTGTAAATATGCGTATTTTGATTTTTATTACTAAATTTAAATTGTTAATTGTTAGTTTATGACCTAAAAATATAAATAAACCAAAAGTTCTTTAATATTCCCGCTGCTATAATCACTCTAACACTACACGACTCGATATATTAATAGAGAACTTTTAATGACATTATTTAACAAATAAAGTATGACTAACAGACGAAAGTAATGGAAAATGAAGTAACTTTTCCTAATAGAAATAACTAATCTAGTCTGAAATTTAAAACTTGGTTTAAACCGTTCATTTAGTATATCCAGAACTTTAGCCGTAAACAAGTGGAAATAATTTAGCGAATGTTTTCAGAAGCCCGGTGTACGTGTAATAGTTTTCGTTAACCATATTTGTGTTTTTAAAGTTGGTAGCCTGTTACTAAACCTTTTAATGTGTTGGAAGATTAAAACGTTTATCGCAATTTACAGTATAATTCGCTAAATTTATGTTGCGTAAATTAACAATCGATTTACAAATTAAGCACTCTGAATACAGAAAATTGGATTGCATGAATAGCGTAGTGGTTATACAAAAAAAAAAAAGTATATATGTATGTTTATCCATTATCTAGTACCCATAGTATAAGCTCTGCTTAGTTTGGGCTACATGATGTTGTGTGTATATGATAGAATATTATATTATATATTAATGGCCGCTCGTCACTATCGCCGCGCAGTGTTGTGGGTTTGATCCCCACAAGGGACAAAAATTTGTGTTATCCACAATTAGTTATTCCGAGTCTGGGTATTAGGTGTCCGTTGTTTGAGTCCCCGTGACTCAGGAATTTTTCTCAAGCATGCTGGTCGATTTGGCTACTCCTTATCAGGTCTTTCTCCATAACATCCCTGATGTGGTCAAGCTGTACCCAAATCTTATTCTTTTGATTATAATTTATTATCGCATAAGGCAACTCTTCAGTTTACAAACCAAATCTATATATTAAATACGTGAAGCAAACACTTTGTATCCCTTTTTACGAAAATTGCGCGGACGGAGGAGTATGAAATTTGGCACAGTTAAAGTTTATATGGAGAAGGAGGGCCGAATCCTAATATTTTTATAAAATATGCATTAGAGATATTCATGGCAGCCGAGACCGATGGCTTAACGTGCTCTTCGAGGCACGGGGCAGGCGATAATTGTCAATCAATACGCACATAATTTCGAAAAGTCATATAACTTCCGAAAGTCAGAGGGGCGTGACGTGGGTTCGAACCCGAGACCCTCTGTATTGCAGTATGTTGGTCCCACTGAGCTATCGCTGCTTTTTTGCTATCACTATGCTAAGTTTTATCCGAATCTGTTTACCTTTAAACGTTTGTTTTTTTTTGTATTTAAGTAATAAACATCCATACCTCTCATAAACATTCTCATTATAATATTATAAAAGTAAATGTGTGTTTGTTACGATTTCACGCCTTAATTAGTCAACAGATCATTATGTAACTTTGTAGACACGTCGTCAGGGTTACAAAAAAAGATACACGCTACCTACCATCCAGAAAACTACTATTCCTAAGGGATAGAAATCCATTCACAAAATCTACATTAAAGAGAGCGAAGCCGCAAGCAAAATCTAGTTAATAATATTAGTACATACATACATAGTTTCACGCCTGTTTCCCAGAGCAGAGACTACGGATTTCCATTTGCTACGATCCTGACACACTTCTCTGGCTTCATTCACTTTCATCACATTCCTCATTCACGCCCGTCGGTTCAAGGAGCTCTTAACCTGGCCTTTGTCCAGAACGCCTCCGATCTAATCGAGAAACGTTCGCCTAGGTTTTCCTCTTGCGACTGTTCCATTCACACATAATATTAGTATAATAATTTAGTATAATAAAATAAATATGGGATTCTAAGTCATCAGTATGTTAGAATCATTTTTTTTCACACAGTAAAAATACAGAACAATACAATATCTACTACAATATACTAGCAAAACATGTCGCTCACCATAAATATTTTTTTAGTAAATCCCTAAAAAATACAATAAGCTTCACACGCGCTCAATAATATTTGCCAAGGCCGGTGTAGTCAACACAAAAAAGATTTTTGTCCATCTACCCTCCATATGATGTATTAATAAGTGTTTGATTTGTTGCCTTTAATAATACGAAAGAGTGTAATACGATTCTCTTCACAATGCTTAATTCTGTTTGTGGATCATTTATTATCGGAACATAAAGCCCCACAGCTCATGGGGTTCGAAACTTCGACGAGGGGCACTTGATGGTATTGACAGCGGTTATTTATTATGTACTATTATTCTTGCTTGTAATTACGTTAAATAAAAAGGTGGGAACTTTAGATATATTAAAAGAAAGAAAATATATTTAATTTTAAGTCCAAATTATATCAATGTATGTTTTAGGACGTTTGAAGTCAAAAAATCTGTTAATTGTGTCTATTTATAATAATAATAAGATTTATTTCTTAACTTGGCACTAAAATACAATAACAGTGTCACAAACACAATATTTAGTATTTACGATAAACTCTGGTACCCAGAATAAGATTCAACTCGTGTTTAGGGTACCAGCGATCTCGCGCACACTATAAACACATTACGTGAGTAGTACTCGTAAGACGAACACAGTGTTAATTAAGAAAAATACTATAAAAAGAATAGACAAACAAAAATAAAATTTAAATACTACTTAATTGCAAAAATTTTATTCATCTGAATTTTTTACCTGTTTAGCCTGTCTTTTAATTATCAGTTTTCATTAATCGACTCCAAAACAAAATATAAGAAGTATGGCCTATAGCATTGGACGACTTTCACCTGAGATAGTGATGATGATATATATATAGCGATCGCTAACTTACCGCTACGTTTATTAATTGAGTCTTATTTATAATCTACGGACAAAATAATACTTTATACTCTTGATATGATTTGGCCTCTATTGTCGAAGTATGTCCTGCATTCAAGAAACTAGTCGATTTAGCTACCGACAGTTAAATTTTTATATATTTTAATAGAATATGTGTCAAAAAGTATCTGTCCCTAAGTCAAACAACTCTTGGCCTGAAAATAGGAACCGGGCAAAAGCCATTTTTTAATTAAGGTGAAGAAGAAAATGAATACACGATAATGATATATATGTACATTTCCTGGATAAAAAATCAACGGGATGCACTCCGGGAGTGCCGGCAGAAGTGAAAATTTGAATATTAACGTTGTGAATTTTTGATATTTTGGCATGGTTAGGGATTTTGCACGAATTGCTTTAATTATCAGTATAAAAGTGCTCTCATTTACGTGGTAAAATACAATATTCATTTATTGCGCTTTCGTACACAAACATGACAATTCTCCCACCGTCTTACGAATTTTCGATCAGGTCATGTGTCCTGACGCGAGTTTAACATTTTTTACCCATCACAAAAAGTGCACAACGCCGCTAAAGAAGTTTTCACTTCAAAAACAAATTAAACCAGACCAAATCCAGTAGCATTTTGTGAGACTCGGGGTCCAATCTGAAACCTCACGATCGACCGCAAGCGTGAATGATAGGTTATATCATAGCAGTACATCACACGAAGTGACAATGACGACGCTTTTTAGGTCGAAAATTGAAAGTAAAAGGGTGTAAATAATACTTGTTACTTGACTGTCACTTTGAATGACAGCACCATACTTTATGTTCTGAGTGGCTAATGGCTAATGGTACGTGAAACTGTTGACTGTTTAATGTATAATTGGTTTGTTCACAGAAATATTTATGACAACTGATAAGAATAAGACACAAGTGATTGATCATTCTCTTTCCCCCTTCCCGCTCCTTCTCCTTTTTCTCTTCTTCCTTTCCTAAAGGGTCGGCAACGCGCATGTGATGCCTCTGGTGTTGCAGGCGTCCATACGCTACGGTGACCACTTATCATCAGGTGGACAAGCATTTGTTTGCCACCTTAGATGTATAAAACAAGGTATATATACTAACGTTTGAGTAGAAACGGGCACATATCCAGATTCTGTGGTGTTTCTAATAATAACTTAACCGCAAAACCTATAACACTTTTACCCGATCTGGTAATTGAACCTGAGACCGATGCAGTCGCATCCACTACCGCTTCACCACTGTGGCATATAACTTATTATGCACTGGGATGATATGTAACTTATATATGTCTTTCCGACAACTTACACACAGGAGGATCTGATGGCTGCCTCTGACAACGCAGTTAGCGTAGCTGCTTTCTGGGCAAATATATAAAATCAAATATATAATAATAATATTCTACCACATACACACAACACCATCTAGCCCAAACTAAGCTAAGCTTGTATTATGGGTACTAGACAATGGATAAACATTCATATGTACTTTTTTTTGTAAATACATGCATATTATACATAGAAACACCCAGACCAAGACAAACAACAACATGTTTATGCACACAAATGTTTGACTTGCGCGGGAATCGAACCCGTGACCGCAAGCGTGGCAGTCGGTTACACTAACCACTACGCCATCGAGGCCGTCGCGTGTGTTGTTAACATATAATTTAAAAGTGTTTGCTAACAATACGCTAAGATAAAGAAGAATGTCTGGGTATGTAAAATGTGTATCCGCACATCCGAGGTATCCTGTAAAATATCCGGCCTTATATAATATCTAGTAAAGAAATCAACATCATCTGTAATGTTCACTTCAGTGTAATTTTCTATGAAAGCTTCCTATTTCAGTAGAAGGCATAGCATTATAACAAGAAACCTCTAAGCGGTAATTAAATATAACTTGCTACATGGCTATATCGTATTACTGACTGCTGTAACCAACGCGGTCTTATTTTAGTAACATTCATTTAATTAAAATCTTAAGACATTCTTCACTATTGTTAAGCAATTCTATTGAAAATAGATTTAATTAAGTTCTTCGGAAAACCAGCTAAATGCCGCTGTTGTTGCTTGTAAGGAAAACAATAACGTTTCTGTACATTTACGTCATGGTATTCATAATAAGATACACTTTGTCTGAGTACACTTTCCATACCCTCCCTATAGTCCGATAAAAGTAATGAACAAGACAGCTACTTGTTCATTACTTTTGCCGAGTTCAAAAAAAAAAATAAGCTAATAACTAACGAATAAACGTGAATATTGAAGTAAAAATATGGACGTAATAATATAATAATATCATCCCTGTTTAGAAACTGTCCGACTGCTGGGAACGGATCACTTCAATGTGAAAGGGTCAGGCCATTAGGGTCCACTACATTGGTCCAGTGTGAGTTGGCAGACTTCATAAATCTTGGAGAACATTATGAAGAACGGTCAGACATGCAGGTTCATCACAGCAATTTGCTTCACCCTTAAATCGAGCGATAATTAACTAATTCATACGCAAATAATTTTAAAAAGTCAGAGGTGCGTGGCAAGCCTTGGGATCGAACTCGAGACTCCTGCGCGGCAGTCCATCGATCTCTTACTAGGCTATTGGCAAAATTCATTTAGTTTTATACAAAAATAGAACATGGTCCCAATATTTTCACATAATTTTGACAAGTTCCTGCGCTAAGATAAAATTAATCATCTTAATTTTTTATGTAGTTTAATATAAAGTCCATCGCTTGTATATTGTGTACGATAGTGTGGATTCAATTAAAATGTGAGTGTGAAAATCCTCTGTTTATTTTTTGGGAAAAGAGGCGTGACACTATCTGTGTATTTTTACATAACAATATCGCAAACCTATAAACAAAATTTTTTTTTTGACCAATTAACACGAACTTCCTTGTCTTACAAATATTCGGACAGTGAATAAATTATACGACATTAAGGCATTCACACTTTAGAAGATCAGCAAATACAATCTATCTTCATTAAGGAATGTAATTAATCCTTTGGACAAATTTTATCTGACATTGTTTAAGTATTGCTTAGCACCTTGTTATACTTTTCAACCCATTCAGGAGACGCTGAGACAACTCGACTCTTCAATTACCTGAGTCAGGCGGCAGACGACGCGCAGGAGCGGTTTCCGAACGCTGAGTTGGTGTTCTTGGGAGATTTCAATGCCCACCATGAGATCTGGTTGGGTTCTCCCAAAACAGACCACGCGGGACGAACTGCCCATGCGTTCGCTCTCACGCATGACCTGTCTCAACTGGTACTCCAGCCCACCCGGATACCAGATATTGCAGGTCAGGCGCCCTCTCTGCTCGATCTGCTGCTGACGAGTAACTCGAACCGGTACAGTGTGTCGATTCGTGCTCCTTTGGGCACCTCAGACCACTGTCTGGTTTGTGCCACAGCTGTTGTTGTTACGCCCCCACGACCCGAGGAGGCAAGACGACGACTGTGGCACTACTCGTCAGCAGACTGGGATGGAATGCGGGAATACTTCGCATCCATCCCTTGGGCTCAACGCTGCTTTGTGAACAGGGATCCATCAGAGAGCGCTACTGCTGTCGCTGGTGAAATCATCCTGGGTATGGAATATTATATTCCATACAGTGATGTCACGAGCGGCGGCAGGAAAAAGCCCTGGTTCGGGCGTGAATGCGCCGATGCTGTTGAACGCAAACAGACAGCGTATCGCGCTTGGACCAGGGCTCGCACTCTCCACGACCCTAACGTGGATCACCTGAAGGCAGCGTTCAACCAAGCCACAAAGGTCTGCAAGAGGGCATACTTAAGAGCGGATGCCCAGCGCGTCGCACGGTTCGGCCAGGAACTAATGGCGCATCCTACGGGCAGTCGTAGCTATTGGCGCCTGGCCAAAGCCGTGCAGTCCAACTTCTGCCAGACCATGCTGCCCCCTCTGAGGTATCCGAATGGATCACTGGCTCATCGACCGCAGGAGACAGCAGATCTGCTTGCAAATCTCTTTGCGGCCTACTCCCGAATCGATGACTGCGGTTCGCAGCCGCCTAACATTGCCAACTGCGGCTACACCATGCCTGATATATGTATCAGGCAACGAACAGTTCGTGCGATACTGCAGTCTCTCGATGTTCGGAAAGCCAGTGGACCTGACGGCATCCCAGCTGTGGTTCTTAAAAAATGTGCAGCGTAGTTGTCTCCCACACTTACGCGCTTCCCACACTTATACCGGACGTCTTACGTCGCAGGCATTGTGCCTGAGGCTTGGAAGGAAGCGAACGTTCAACCGATTCCCAAAAAGGGGGACCGTTCCGAGCCAAGCAACTATCGACCCATAGCTATCACCTCGGTGCATTCCAAGGTGTTCGAGCGGATTATAAACACCCAAATTGTCCGCTACCTGGAGGATCAATCGTTGATCAATGATCGCCAATACGGCTTTCGGTCTAAACGATCAACGGGTGATCTTCTAGCGTTCGTCACGCACCTCTGGGGTGAGGCTATGGACAAGCACGGCGAGTCTTTGGCTATCAGCCTTGACAAAGCCAAAGCTTTCGACAGAGTCTGGCACCGGTCTCTTCTTTCCAAGCTTCCGGCCTATGGCTTGCCCCCTCAACTGTGCACCTGGATTGCAAGTTTCCTGCAGAAGCGTCGTATTCGGGTCCTTTGCGACGGTCGCACTTCCAAATTTATGCAGGTCAATGCAGGAGTGTCTCAGGGTTCTGTCTTATCCCCTACGCTCTTTCTTCTACATATCAATGATATGTTGAATCTCGGCAACATACATTGTTATGCGGACGACAGTACCGTGCATGGGCGATATCTCGGACATCCTGGGGCCAAACAGGCTGAGGTTGAGGGGAAAAGGCAGAATCTTGTCGTTGAACTTGACCGGACCTTGGACCGCATCTATGAATGGGGTGCCAAGAACTTGGTCGAGTTCAACGCCAAGAAGACCCAGGCATGCGCGTTCTCAACAAAAAAGTCTCCGTTCCTTCCCCTCCCTTCTCTGAAGAACACTCCACTGGTGATACGTGACAGTCTCTCCATCTTAGGTATGGATCTTTGCCGCTCCCTTAATCAGAAAACCTATATCGAGAGCGTCATTAAGCAAGCTTCGCGAAAACTCGGAGTTCTGAACAGGGTGAGGCGGTTCTTCACGCCTGGGCAACTGTGCCTATTGTATAAGGCACAAGTGCGCCCTTGCGTGGAGTACTGTTCTCATCTTTGGGATGGCTCCACGCAGTACTTGCTGCACGCTCTCGACCGGTTACAGCGGCGGGCTGTCCGTATCATCGGAGATCCAGAGGTCACGAGTTCACTGGAACCTCTGCAACTCCGTAGAGACATTGCCTCATTGGCATGTTTCTACAGAATATACCACGGGGAGTGCTCTGAAGAGTTATTCCACCTTATCCCGCCCTCCCCTTTCCTATCCAGAACAACGCGTGCTGGGCTCAGATACCATCCGTACACGGTAGAGTCGATTAGAGCGCGTACCAAAAAGTTTGGGTCCTCATATCTCTGCCGAACGACCAAGGCATGGAATTCTCTGCCAAGGCACGTGTTTCCTTCTTCCTTCAATCCTGGGTTCTTTAAGCGGGGCGTGAAAAAGCATCTTCTCAGGCCGTCAAAGTAGAGACCTCAACATCGCCTCGGCTACTGTGGGAGCGATGTGGAGGCCACTGCTCTTAGACCACACGACTGCTTACCATCAGGTGGAGTGTTGTCATTTTGACGAGCAAAAAAAAAAAAAATAAAAAAAAAAAAACAGGATTCCAAATCATTTACTTTTTATAATCCGTAAATTTGATTCAAGTTTATGTTTCAAGAGAATTGGATAATATATTATTTAAAATATTGCAGTCATGATATTTGATTATAAAGAAATAACTGCACGAAATATTCACGAGAAAATCCAATTGTACTAATACCATTGTAAAATTTCCATTCCACAGTCTTTATACAGTTAGTCTGTTAAGCTAACGTAGCCTTATTGAAAACAATTTACAAGTCCCCTGTTTTAATAGTAGGCAATTACTTGAATAGTGGTAGAACAATAATTGCAGAGCAATTTACGTTATTGAGGATCGCTGTTGACAATTTTCCTTTTTGTCCTATTGCAGCGTTCATTATTTATTGCGCGTGGCTCAAGTCTAAAGCTGATTGTGTGTTATGAGAAATCATGTTGAATCTGCTGGTAGATTAAGTTGAATTCGCCATTAAGTAATATTTACCGTTAGGAAATATATATGTTTCAAATATGGATACATGGAAGTCTGCATATCTGAGAGTTCTTCATAATATACTCGAAGATGAGTAAAGTCTGACAAAGTCTGTTGGACTATAGTTAAACTCTTCTCACACTATTAAGAAGCCCGTATCCAGCATTAGGAAGGTTAATATACAGGGCTGATATTACTAACAATTAAATCTGGGTGTTATGCGCTAAAAAGAAAGATCTGTAATCAGCAGGGACATAACTCTACTTTAACAAAATATCACTCTTCTGATTAATCGATAAATGCACTATAATAATTATCTGAGAATACAAAAATTGTGAAGTGTTGTTAAAATCTTATTATATTCTACCTGGATAAAATCTAAGACAACGTCGGTGACTATTTCTCCATCATTTGAGAAAGTAGATTTAACATTACGAAAGTTAACATTTTACCTAAATACCTTAAAATTAAGGCCAAATAAAAACAACAAAAAATTGTGTATATTTGCTAATATAATGTTTAAGAAAGTATTTAATTCCATCAAAATGTTTGGATATTTTGAATATTAAATTATGATAAAAATGTAAAGAAATGGCTTTTAAAATATAATAAGATTTCTAGTGTTTGTGAGGTCTGATAAATTGGACTGAAGAAAACGGTTAATACGTCCGTCTTACTGAATGGAGAACTTCAAAATAGCCGGTTGAACGTACGATAGAATATTAATTGTACTGAATTCAGAATCGCTGCCATTAAATCATTGATGCTTAATTGGTACTAAAAGCGAATGCTTTCTGTTGAAGTTGCGATAATATAGTTCCATTTAATTGCAATTTTATTGCATAATTGTAATGATAATTGATGGTGGCTTATGAGTTTTATAATTTCGTTTGTGAAATATTCAGAAGTTGCCAAGTCATTTGAATTCATTTTCATAGTAATAAGCCGAGAGAAAGATTTTATTTTAATCTATGAAATCATTGTTTTGTTCAATAAGATCTGAAATTTCTTGGAGACGGCACGGATTTTCTCTTACACTTGCGTTAATATTTTATTTGCATCAATTACTCTTAACGTATGCGTTTTTTGAGAGTGCTCTTGATGTGATTTTAATATAAAATGAATAAGGCAAAGGAAAACGTTAAGGCAGTATGAAAATAGGCAGATGGTCTTAGTAAGAGACGCCCATCTGCCTCCTCTCCTGTGGCTGCTGGGCAGAATAGTTTCCGTCAAGCCCGGGACTGACGCGCGCTGCAGAGTGGCAGATATCCTCACGAAGAAGGGCATTATTACTCGTGCCTATAATAATATTTGCCGTCTTTCAGTGTATTAAAGACCGTCAGCCTTCAACCCGGGGGAATATGTTCCTACGTCTCATCGGGCGCGCGCGCCGCCGGCCGGGAACCGGTTCTGCGAGGTACTACGTTACAGCGACCGAACCTCAGCCGGCCGCCCGGCCCGCTCGCCACTCGACTCGCTCGCCTATCCTTACACGCCACGCGTGCGCAACGTCCATATTTTTGTATTTTTATACCGTAATATAGGAGTAAATTGCAACAAAATAGTTTGATTTAAACGCACACAAACCCAGCCAAAGAACACCAGCCGCACAACTGGATCTAGGCTTTCAAAAACCTAGTTAATCTATACTATTATAAAGCTGAAGAGTTTGTTTGTTTGTTTGAACGTGCTAATCTCAGGAACTAATGGTTCGATTTGAAAAATTATTTTAGTGTTGGGTAGCCTTTTTATCGAGGATGGCTATAGACTATATAACATCACGCTACGACCAACGGGGTCGGCGCAGTAACGATAAACGCGGATGAAACCGCGGGAACATCTATTATTTAATAAAGTGAAACTGTATATTGGATATGTCCAATGCAATTTCATTTGTGACGTCATCCCAAAATTGGCTTCTACTTAATTTTAGTATGACATTACGAATGAGTCGACTAGTCTGGGAAAGTGTTGGTCGGGCTGGCTAAGAAAAGTTATTGCGATTTTTATATTGAAGTCACTTCATAAAAGCCTGGAGTTAGAAAGATGGCGGTGATAACCAGGGCCAACGTCTTGCGCCTGATCTTTGCTCCTTCTTAAGTTGTAACTTTATCGGACTATAGGGAGGGTATGGAAAGTGTACTCGTGTCTGTGCATGCACTTGTGCACTATATTATCTGCTGGCTAATCATCTTGCTGGCTGGCATAACCAAAATTTAGTTTAACGAACATTATTATTGTTATGCATAAGCATTAAACAAGAATAGGATATAGAGGTATGTTACGAAGACGCAAACATTATATACACTCCAGACTCACGCTTATTTACTGGAGAGGTTACATAGACTATGGCTTTTTATTTGAGTTCTGTCTAAAGGGTAGAAAAGCCATATCTGTATATCTTTCCTTAACGAAACTCTGTTTGTATCTCATTCTTTAACGAGTTCAATAAAAGTATGTGTATTGATTGGCTATGTCAAGCTAAATTAAGTGTTAAGTTGTCTCGTTTCGACAGTGAAAAATCGTGGAAACAAATATCTCATTATTATAATTGGTTTCGAGTTGTGTATGAATAATTTCCAAATTTTATTTATGATATCATATGAGTACCAATAGAAATGAAATGTACATTTCAAATATCATTCTTATATTTGTAAAGTCGACGTACTTTAAAATGATCACAAAAAAACATTTCCATCAAAATATTAATATGAATACTCGCTGAATTCAGCGTCGAAAGTAAACATGAACGTATAAATAATGTTAGACTGAATGTTAACTTGCAAATGGAATTTCATCCCCTCAAATCCGCGCCAAAAGGGCACTTAACATACGCAACGTATCCAAACGAGGGGCTTGACAAAATAAGTTATTTAGGGACTCATTATTTTGGTGATAGAGGTGTTCGCCAAAAGAAGCTGTAATAACGGTAAATGGCGCCCATCACGTGGTGGGGCATTAACATCCGCTGAGATGGGAATCATGGAGCACAGTGCTACTACTGTTTCTCGCTGTATTATCACTTTTAAGTGCTACTATAAGCAGCGATAGCTCAGTGGGGAGACCAACAGACTACAATGCAGAGGGTCTCGGGTTCAAACCCACGTCGCGCACCTCTGACTTTCGGAAGTTATATGACTTTTCGAAATTATGTGCGTATTGATTGACAATTATCGCCTGCTCCGTGCCTTGGAGAGCACGTTAAGCCGTCGGTCCCGGCTGCCATGAACAACTATAGCAGTCGTTATTGGGAAGTCAGTGTCCTCTAATATCCTAACACTGGTCTAGCCAGGGTATCGTTAGCCTTCGGGTTGCGGAGGTCAGATGGCAGTCGTTCCATGTAAAAACTGATATTCTGTCAAATCTGGTTAGACTAAGAAGCCGACCCCAATTGATTTGGGAATAATAAAGGCTAGGGGAAGAAGAAGTGCTACTGTATTTGTTTAAGCCTATATTGGACCTAAAATAAAGTTATCTTAGAGAATATCGGTGGGAGCTTTTGGTATCCACGTCTGGCTAAAAATAAAATTGGTTTAACTGCAGCTAGTCACAATAGTAAGCTACGTACTAAAAATAATAAGTAGCAGATAAACAGTACTAATACTCTTAAAATAGACGAAATTACATATCTGATATTAAACGACGGCGTTGTAGTATATATCAAGGACACCCTAAAAGCCAGTGTCACAGAATTAAGCTTATGCCACGCATCATGCCTACAATTAAATATATTGAATAATATAATTTTAGGTATCTATCGTTCACCATCAAATACTAATTCAGAACCATTTATAAATTCTTTGGCACTCCATTTAGATAACCTAAATTCTCAAAAACGAAATATTATAGTTGCTGGTGACATCAATATCAACATAAGACCTAAACACACTGAACAAACATACGAATTTAAAAATAGAACATCATACCTGGATATGTTATCGGGTTATGGTATTCTCGCTGGTCATACCTTAATTACAAGGGAAACCAATTGTTTCGATCACTTTATGTTAAAAATAAACAGGAAACGGTATTCTGCATTTATTGCCATCCTACGCACTACTGTAACAGACCACCGTACAACCTTCCTATCGTTGTCTAAAACAAAAAATGACCATACTACACCAACAACTAATACCAAAATTGATTTTGAAAGTGCCTTACAATATTTAAAAGAAAAAAAATTATCGACATTACTTTTTTGTGAAAATCCTAATTACATAACAGAATGTTTAACACAAGGTCTTATTGAGTCACTAAAACTAAATACTACTATTCACAAGATCCCTAAAAGTAAACGAATAATCAAGCCCTGGATCACTGAAGGCATACTAAGATGTATAAAAAATCGTAATAAGCTCCAAAAACAATCCCGAGACGATCCCCATAATGAAATAAAAAAAATTACATATGCTCGTTACAGAAATCATTGCAACAAACTTATAAAAAAACTAAAAAGAAAATATGAAAGAAATCTTATCAATAAATCGTTAAACAACAACAAACTTCTCTGGAAAAACCTGAAAACTATCACATATACAAATAAATCTACTAGAACTAATTCTGAATTAACTAATCTAAAAGCATCACCTACGGAATCAGCAAACTTCATAAATACATATTTCGCAAACATTGGTAACCAACTGGCAAATGACGTTCTACAAACCGTAACCCAGAATGACCTAAATCTATACCTACGTTCCTTACCTAGTAGCTCTAAATCTTTTGTTCTGCTGGATACAGATATCAATGAAGTAAATAGTATAATAAACTCTCTAAAATCAGACAGTGCACCAGGATGGGATAATATCTCCACTAGGTATCTTAAACATGTAAAACATGAAATAATTCCAATTATTACACATTTAGCTAATCTTTGTTTTAAACTAGGCACCTGCCCTACCTCTTTAAAGAAATCAATAATAACCCCCATATACAAGGGTGGGCAGGAGGATGATATTAATAACTATAGACCAATTTCTGTTATTCCGGTTATAGCAAAAATATTAGAAAAACTTTTAAATTCCAGATTAATAACCTATCTTCAAACCAACAACATCTTATCTCCATCTCAATTTGGCTTTAGACGCGGTATCTCTACGGAAGACGCTATCACGTCTTTAACTACAGTATTAACAAAAGAACTCGATAAAGGAACTAGGTGTTTATCGGTCTTTATAGACCTAAAAAAGGCCTTCGATACGGTCTCTATTCCTATACTTGTCCAAAAATTAGAAAAAATTGGTATTAGAGATACACAATTATCTATTTTTACCGATTACTTGTCAAATAGAAAACAGAAGGTTAAACTAGATAATTGGGTCAGTGAAGACGTTGATGTTACATGCGGCGTACCTCAGGGTAGCGTTCTGGGTCCTACCCTATTCTTAGTATATATAAATGACTTATGTAATATGACAATCAATAACGCAAAAATATTTTCTTATGCCGATGACACCGCCATCGTCTTCACTGGCTCAACCTGGGCTGTAACCAAAACCAACGCAGAAAAAGGTATGTTACGAGTGGCTTCATGGCTAAAAACAAATCTCCTTACGTTAAACACAAGCAAAACTAATTATATCTGCTTCTCAATTTATAAAAATGTCCAACCAGAACCCAATTTCAACATTAAAATACATGAGTGTAGGAGGATGGTTGATCACGACTGCAATTGTCCAACTATCGGTAAAGTTAACCACGTCAAGTATTTAGGTATAATGTTGGACCAAAGCCTGTCCTGGTATCCTCAAATTGAACAAATTACTGCGAGAATACGAAAATTTATTTGGATTTTTAAATCGTTACGACACATAGTCCCAAGGAGTGGCTTAGCGAAAAATCTTCTCAATGAAGTGTATATCTCGTTAGTTCAATCTATAATAATATATTGTATCTCCATTTGGGGGAGCGCGCGTACAACACGTTTCCTTGATGTTGAAAGAGCGCAACGGACATTAATAAAAGTAATGTACTTCAAAAAAAGGACCTTTCCCACCTATGAGCTATACCAAACGAGTAATTTATTATCAGTCCGAAAATTGTATATTCTTCACATAATACTTAAAAAATATAAGACCCTACCCTTAGATCCCAATGTATTAACTAGAAGAAGGAAACACAATATTGCTTCCACCCCTTTTGTAAAAACAGAATTTGCAAATATTCAGTACGACAAACGCTCGTCTTTCTTATATAATAAAATAAATAAACAAATAGATATACATACTAAACCGTTTAAAGAATGCAAATCGCTGCTGATTAAGTGGATAAACAAGCTATGCTATGACGAAGTAGAGAATCTTCTGTTAAATATAAGGTAAACCTCAACCGTATAAAAAAAACCACACACTCATACACATACACGCACACACATACACATACACACACACATACATACATACATATAGACATACACACACACGCACGCACACATATACACATACACAACAACAGACTATTAAAAAAAAAAATATATATATATAAATAGAAATAAAGATAAAATAAATTAAATAAATTCAAACACTTTTGTAAAGTAACATGTTACATTTAAATTGTAAGATATAAAAGAGCGGCGCCTCCTGGCACAGGCATCTATATGCTTAAAAGGAGACGCCACCAACTGTATAATGTACAACGTGTAATAATGAAATAAAACATTTTTGATTTTTTGATTTTGATTTTGATAAGCCTAGATTGATCAGTGAGTGTTACAGTCACATTGAGTTTTAAAACCAGTAGTAAGGGCTCAGAGATGCGTTGCCACACGAAGTAAAATGCTTGTACTTATTACCCCGGGAAAATTTTTAAGCTACAAAAGCCTCGTCTATATTTTTACACTTTTACTTAGCATTGTTACTTGAAAAAACAAAACTGTTTTTCTTGCTTCTATCCCGTTGTAAGGATTACGGTGATACCTTGGCTGGCTTAAGGTTGTAACAGCTCCGCTTTTTCATTAGAAAAGTAGGTGCTGTGATGAGCTCTGAAAAAACTTGTTAGGGTTAATGGTAGTGGAATTTTGATGAATACGAAAATGATTTAGTATAAAAATTTATAAAAATAAGTTTGTATAGGTAATGGTAATATTTTACATAAATCATGTGTGTCAAAATATTGTATTTTTAGAAAGCAGTATTATGTATTCGAGACTTTCCTATATTTTAGAAGTTCTTTCTTTGTTTCTTTTTATAACTTGGTGATTCTGGGCGTTACACATGTTAAAAATAAATGATTTTATTTTTCTTTTGCTTATAAATGTTGATATAACGACAACAGACAATTTTAAGCCCGTTATCCGACGGCGATATATAACCCCGATTTTTTTTGAAACTGCATCGCTATCATATGTTTTTATACTGTAACAAATAGAACTTGCAATAATCGTAGCCAATTTAAGCAATGTATGTTTCATACAATAAAATATCTTACTAATATTATA
Organism: Catocala sponsa; assembly: GCA_963564715.1. Taxonomy (NCBI): domain Eukaryota; kingdom Metazoa; phylum Arthropoda; class Insecta; order Lepidoptera; family Erebidae; genus Catocala; species Catocala sponsa. Next base: position 829,240 of record OY751339.1, read on the forward strand.
ACTATAAAAATATTTGGATATTTGTTACCCGAATTACGCATAGCCGAACGAAATTGGATGAATGTTAAAACACATAGGATACTTTTTATCCGCCTATGCGTTACTATAAGATTCACGCTAGGTAAAGTCGCGAGCAAAAGATAGTCTAATATAAATGAAAAAGTAAAGTAGTGAACATGGAAAGTGAACATTCAACGGAGCGAAACTTAGACGCGAAGCACCACGCTATGTGTATCGAGTTGATTTATCTCACTCCAGTGATTTCATCATAGAGGTATACACATCGCTTTATAAAACTTACGGCTAGTGCTACGAAGTGTTTAACTCTTAGGAAATATCAGTAGCATTAACTTTAAGTAAAGTTATGTATGTATTTATATACTTAGAAAATAAGATTTATTAAGCAAGTTTGAACCGATCCGAGCATATATAATTATGATTAAAGCAAAAATTGTTAATCGTAGCAGGCACCCACAGGACAGGATTGCCTAGTGTGGGGCCGCCGGATATATTGTAATGTTGTTTTTACTGTAAATAAATATTTTTCTATTTTTCTAGTAAAAAATGGTTTATTACTGCAATAATATAGAGGTCGTTGACTGCACAGATGTTTAAGTGGTCGTCTTGCCGCTAACATTGCGCCGAGTGTTCGAATCCCACGCGGGACAAAAATTTGTGTGATACACAATCGGTTGTATTGAGTCTGGATGTTCTTTGTGTCAGTTGTTTGAATGTTTGTAAGGCCCGTGACACAGGAATAGTATACTAGAGCGGAAGTTGTCCTTTTAAAAAGAAAAATATAGGGTTGGGACATAACAAAAGATACAATGTGACTCCTTTGGTGTTGCGGGTGTCCATGGGCGGCGGTAATCACTTATCATCAGGCGATACGTATGATCGTTTGCGGCCTAGACAAAGAAAAAAATTTTACTTTGCTTACAATGTTACATTGCTAACATTGTTACATTGCTGACATTGTTACATTCCTTACAATATTATAGTAAATTTTGCATGGAATGATTTTAGAGGCATCTATAGATCTAACTAGGTATGTATGATGAACTAACAAAGTTTATCAATATCATTCTACAAGGACGAAATGGCAACAAACATTTTTAATCGACTTCCAAAAAATGATGAGGTTCTCAATTCGGATGTTTGTATTTTTTTTTTTATGTATGTTCAAGCATAACTCCGTCAAATATAGATGGTTTTTCAAAATTACTTTTATATTCGAAAGGGGTTTATGCCGAAATAGTCCCATTTAAATTTCATATAGATCTGATGATGGGTCTCGGAGACAGACAACGGAACTCTTCAAGAAATGACAGCAAATCAAACGCAATCGCTGCTTTCGCATAAATATGCATTGTTTACGCAATCACACATAATAACATCACGTCTGTACACTCGAAAGGGTTACGCAAAATGTTTCAGTATATCAGGGTACCACATTTCCTATCAAAGTTAGTAGTAGTTACATATTTTTTCGCGACTAGGGGCTAGTTGTAGCACATAATACTCGTATTCAAGTTTGATTTATACATAAATGTATTATTTCATTAAAAGCCGCACTGGTCGACCGATCAAAGGTTAAGCTACGCTTGGCGCGGTCGCTCCATGGATGGCAATACCTACGTATAAAATTTTATCACTAAAATACAAAAATAAAAAACTTTTTAACAAAAAAGAAACCAACTTCCAAAAACTCCCTTTTAGCCCTAAAAAGTATAAAACAATACTAAATCGAATCTACTTATTCTTGAAAATCTAACCTATATAACCTAACCTACCTAACCTATAACAAAATTTAACAATTTTTGGAGTCGGTGCCAAGCCCAACATGATAGATAATACTAATACGATAAGTTAAAAGATAGTTATATGTTTTTAATTATGTATTTAATTACCTACGTAAACTGTGTAACAAAGTTAGCAGAATGATTTTATGCTCAGATTGGAGATACTTGGCTTGGCACCGACTCCAAAAATTGTTAAATTTTGTTATAGGTTAGGTAGGTTAGGTTATATAGGTTAGATTTTCAAGATTAAGTAGATTCGATTTAGTATTATTTTATACTTTTTAGGGCTAATAGGGAGTTTTTGGAAGTTGGTTTCTTTTTTGTTAAAATTTTTTTATTTTAATCCGAGCTGTGGTCGGTTTTTTATACATACATAGACTTAGGCTTGTATATGTCCAAAGATAGGTAGGCAGAAGTGCATTACGTGCACATTTTGCCAACTATGTATTTCAGTCCAACGTAATAGGGGTCGTGCCTATTTCTGTCCTGTAAATTTACTTATAATTCTTTATAAGGTAATTTACAGGTCAGAAATAGGCTCGACCCCTACAACGAAAAAAAATTGTATCCCTACCACACTTACCAGGACCCGGTAATGGAACTCGAGACTATAATAAGCGTAAACCATAAAGCGTAAAGCGCAAACCGCACAACCAATGGTACGTTACTAGCATTTACACTACCGTTGGTTGTAGCCGCCGAAAGACAGTGATTAAAAATTTGTAAAGCTTCAATTGGGTCGAGCAAAGTATTATCTATATATTAATACGTAAAGCGAAAACTTTGGATCCCTTTTTACGAAAATTGGGTGGACGGAGGAGTATGAAATTTCGCACACTTATAGTTTAAAAGAGAAGAAGTGACGAATCCTAATATTTATATAAAATAAGCATTAGAAATACATTAAATTAATGAAAAAATACTACACGCACATAACCATGCATTTGACACACGCAGTCGAAGCGCGTAACTATGGTTACACACATATCAATATATAATGGCATACATATATCAGCAATATCTTACAGGTAAACTTTGGTCGAATTTCGAGCACTAGGCGACCGCTAGTTAGATTTATTAGTCAATATTTTTTTTTGCTTGCAGTCTAGAACAATGCCTGGCAGACAATACCTAATAGGCCACCTATTACGTGGGATCTTAAAACATACATGGCGAAACATATACATAGGTGTTACCTATGCCAACTTCTTCGAAGATATTATAGACGTAAGAAAATTTAATACATATGTACATACATACATAGTTTAATACATAATTTATTACATATGTACATGCATACATATGTACATACATATTCACGCCTGTTTCCCAGAGTTGTAGGCAGAGACTACGGGTTTCCATTTGCTACGATCCTGACACACTTCTTTGGCTTCATTCACTTTCATAACATTCCTCATACACCCTCGCCGGTTTAAGGTACTCTTAACCTGGCCTTTATCCAGAACGTCTCCGATCTGATCAAGAAACGTTCGCCTAGGTCTCCACCTTGCAACTGTTCCATTCACACTAGCCTTATAAACTTTTTTAGTCAGTATTTTCTCTTCCATTCTTTCTACATGCCCAAACCAGCTTAACGTACCATTTTCTATTCTCATCACTATATCCACTTTCATGCCGCATCTCTCTCTAATAACATATGCAAATAATATTGTCTTACGTTTACGCGAATGTGTAAACAACTTTATACGGATTTCATCGCATTGTTCATCCTAACTTCCTAACTAATATTATAAAAGCGAAAATGAGTTAATTTGTTTGTTACCTTTTCACGCCTAAACCACTGAGCCGATCATCCTGAAATTTGTATATACGTTGACAGGTGTACAGAGATGGACATAGGCTACCTTTCATCCAAAAAATTTACTGTTGCCGAGGAAAACAGTAAGAACGTTCTTATGATAATAGATGGCGCCACGTGTTTTTCAAATTGTGATTAAATTATATTATTACAAACAGAGTACAACCCGAATTGATTGTCAAATTCTAAATTAACACGAGCGAAGCTGCGGGCAAAAGCTATTATTTTATAAAACGCTATTATTACATATTTTTGAAACTTTACTGTGAGACATGTCAGTCTCCCCGTGAACATGGCTACTGAAAAGCAACCGAAACGACGCGCTACGGGTTAAGTGTAAAATTAAATCTTAATTATTGTGTTTATAATGTAAATAGCTTAAATAGAAGTAAACAGTTACTAGTAAGTGTTTTGCAATAGTAGATTAAAGTTGCTAAATTATGTAATAATAGTGTTTTATAAAAACAACAACGTGGTAAAATCCGTACAAATTTGTTTAATTTCTGTTTATGTAAAGTTAAAAACAAGGAGACCTTTATATTAACTACTCACACATTTCTTCAACTAATATTTAACTCCATGGCGCCTCTGATGGACTTCTAACTTATAACAGACCGAGAGGAAATCGGATTTGTCAAACTTTGAGTGAGTCTACTTGTTTAATTTGTCGTGAGCTAGTCCGTGGTGAGATAGTGTCCCCTCCAAGCTTTTTGGGTGCCAAGTTGAAGTTACACTAAAACGTTGAACGGGCAATTAAATAGCTTCAATTGTAGTAAAGTACTGGTAGAGTTCAAAATTATGTTATAAAAGTGTTTAAAAAAAACAATGTGATAAAATCCGTATAAAGTACTTTAATTCAACTTACCGATCTTATTTAGTATACAAAACTATTATGCAATACATACATACCCGGCTATGTATTGTCTACCTATCATCTCTATTTATTAGAGAACGAATATACTCTGAAAGCAGTAACTGAATGATTTATATAATAAGTTTTAGTAAACATTCTAGTACGATGAGACGCCTCTTCGACACAAGTGGAAAGAGAGATCAGACGTAGCACCAAGTGATTGTGCTACGTCTGATCGCTCTTGACGTGTTTTACGAGGCATGGGGATGAAGCATAGTCAACTTAACAATCCGGTTATCTGAAATTTTCTTGGCAGAATTTACTTTTGATAATCTGTTTCACATTCATTGTTATGGTAAATGTATAATTTATATTTGTATTAAACAAAAAGTGTTGATTTTATCAACTTAATTGTGACTGCCTGTTTTAGCACATTTCGCTCGGCGCAGTCTTAAAAATTAATGCTTACTAATATTATAAATGGGAATGTGAGTTTGATTGTTTGTTTATTTGTTTGTTTGTTACGCTTTCACGCCTTAACTATTAGACCGATCATCATGAAATTTTGCATACACGTTGATGGGGTCCAGAATAGGACATAGGGTACACCCAAAAAACTACTGTTTCAAACTTAACCTAACTTACAGATACACAAGTGAAGCCGCGGACAAAATCTAGTAATTCCATAAACTGAACAAAACTTTTCATATAAAAATAATGAATAAATTTTCTTGGCAAAGAGCCATATCATATCTTCACAATAATAATCTCGCTTAAATATTATAAAGAAACTAGACGAACAGAGCTGCCAGCCTTCCAATAAAATAGTGTAACATCTTTATTATTTACGTTAACTTTTGAATTCACAGCGTAATCTTGACTCTACAGACTATTGTGGCGTTGAAACGTGAAATTGAATTTTAACTAGAGCTAAAGAATTATTACCTTCTACATAGATAAATTATATCATTTTCAAACCAGTTTTATACTATGATTACGTTGAATTTCAAATTATTATGAATAAGTCGTCAGCGAGAATGAATAGTTGTTTCGTACTTCATATTATTTATAGAAAGAAAATCTTTCTTCTTCCAAGTCGTTTTATGTTTATTTACTCCAGTGGGGAATATATATTATTATCCTAACTAATAAATGCAAATGTATGTTTGTTTGTTACGTTTTCACGCCTTAACTACTCGACCGATCATCGTGAAATTTTGCATACACGTTGACAGGGGACAGAAAAGAACATAGGGTACCTTTCATCCAGAAAAAAATTATGTTACAAATTTAACCTAACCTAATCCACGTACGCGAGAGAAGCCGCGGGCAAAATCTAGTCAGAAATAAATTTGTATTGCTGCACAGATTATAATCAAATTAGTGGAATGATCTTTTTAGTTACGAATTCAAGAGAAGCTTTTTAAATTTTAATTTATAATAATATTTTATTTGTAATGCATATTATCTCATTATCTCTAAGAAAGATGAAGACAGTAGATTAAAAAATGCCCATGTTATCTATAGTTGATAGGCTTACGTTTATATATTATTTATATTACTAACTTGTTTAAATTTAATCTTCTCCCTTTCGTAACAGTTACTTTCCTACAGCTATGGTCACAGGGAAACTGTCGTCCCAGCAATGTCTTGAGGTTTAGTTATTTCAAAGAACTCGAACATTTTCGTTTGAGTTAACTTTTAGAGTCACTATTTACGTAGAATAAGCTTCAAGTAATAATATAATAATATATAGTATTCTATCACATACACACAACACCATCTAGCCCAAACTAGGCATACTTGTACTATGGGTACTAGACAATGGATAAACATACATATATTATATACTTTTTTTAAAATACATACATATTATAACATAGAAACACCCAGACCAAGACAAACATCCATGTTCATGCAAACAAATGTTTGACTTATGCGGGAATTGAACCCGCGACCTCAGGCGTGGCAGTCGGTTACACTAACCTCTACGCCATCGAGGCCAACCAGTATCATTAAGTTCTGCTGTGTTTTATTTTCACTTGGGTTTGAATAGATAAATTACTGGATCCCTATTTAGTGGTAGAGTCATATTCGTGATCCTTGGACCGTCTATTCCCAGTTGTTACCAATGACCTATTACAATTTGTGTTTGTCAATTTCAATAGCCTCGTGTAGCATTCTTTGTATGAATGTTCGGTCGCGAGTATCTGTGGTTATTCAAATCTTAATTAATGGTTGGTCCCAGATTGCACGTGTTCACACACAGTAAATTTCTTTGAGTGTGTAAACACGTGTAACAGCGTACCAAACAGTACCTTTATTTTGACGTTCATAAGTGTTACTCTGTGACCAAAATGAATAAATGATTTTTGGCTTTGACTTTTAATAAAATCTGTATAAAATGATTATTATTATAGTTATATTCTTTTTCGACTTTTCCTATATAAATGAAATGCCTATAGCAAGCAAATCAGAAACATGCAGGTGGATGTTAAATCGTTTTGTATAGTAACAGAAAAGGTGATTCTATTTTTAGCCGAACCAATTTTGGCAGAATAGCCTAAAGCGCTTTGGGAGAATTATTAACGTCATTTTATGCTCTTTTTTCCGGATAAGTAGAATATAAAGATGACAATATCTGTCATACAGGTCGAGCCGAGTACAAATACCAGTCTCTCACATAGTTGCGAATATATATCTCTAGATTAAGTTTCTTATGTGACATTTCTTATTATGTACCTATGTGAGAGAGAAACAAACCATTATTATTATTTAAAATAAAATATTAGATTTATATGAATCATTATGACAGAATCTTGACGATGCTGACATTCGATATAAACAAACTACGTTGTAACTGAAGGTAAAATTGAAATTACGGTCTATTTAGCATAAGATTTCGGATTATACGAATCAAATAGAGCATTGGTGAATAATCCAAATAAATTAAAACCTTGTATAGCTTAATTTATTTTATTATAAAATAATATAATTTGGTTTGAATTTGAAGAAACAATATTTAGGATTCGAAAATGAACGAAAGACAATAAATTTTAGTATGTACTTTAAATTTTTTATTAATGTTGTGTTATCGTCTAATTATAATAGCCAAACTTATTTCTAATATTTACAAAACATAAAATTACTATAATACAAACAATCTTGATATTTAGACCTAAGTCACAAAAATCCGGTACATGCATCTATAGAGCAGACATACATTACAATTTCAACCGAAAAGATGGCAACATTGGTGATGTAGAAGATAGGTACATAAAATGATGTTTCTGTCACCCGGAGACGTTGAATATTTAAATGAGGATTTTGAAGTAATCCTTTAATAAGATACATTTAAGTAATCATTATATATGTTGCCTAGCGTGCCCGATTGCTTTACACGAAATCATTGAAATACGCATTGATGAAACTCTATATGGCTGCTTATTTGTTTTTGTATTTAATCATTCTAAATCAAATGAAGCTTCAAATTTATTCGTATAAGTATTTATATTTTTATCAACTTTATATAGTAATCTTATTATAATGTATGTCTGCACCAAATAATTTTCTATATTAGATTTAACAATCTATTTTCAAAAGCAAATATGGTCAATAGCTTTTCTTAATAATTTTGTACCCAAGAAAACAGCGTAATCCCGCTCCAAGTTTTTACAAGTTTTTTATAAAAACTGACGTGTCATTTACTGGAATGGCTGATGCATAATATTTTTTTAATAAGTTCTTAGTCAAATAATTTACATATGTAAATTCATAAATAATATATTTTCAATTATTTGCTACAGAATGAATATATTATTTATCTCTCCAGATTTTATAAAATTTTGTCAATAAGCCCAAGCTTAATCCTGCTTAAAATTTATTTTCTTATATAAAAATAGTATTCAAGACATCGTATTTAGTTTTTAAATTGGACATGTATTGAGATCTTCCAATATTTATTAAACGTGATTTGGGTTGGTTTCAACAAGATAGAACTTAGCCAAAATATTTAAGAAACAATTATTATAACCGATATTTAGACATATTTTATTTAATTCTTACTGGGTAAACTTGGGATATAATATGACACTGGCTTTTAAATTACATGTACTAAGAAATAATTTATTAAATATCTAAACCAGTCTTTTCTCTTAGTATCTAAAAATCAAGCATAATAGCGGTAAGTTAAAATTAATAACTATTAGTGCTAAAATAAATGAAAACATTCCACACATTTTTTATCATCTGAAAAATAAATGTATAATTATTATTCATTAAATAATCACACTCTGGAACAATAAAGCCTGCAAATATGACGAGTAAGTTGATTATATTATGTAGGTATTCACAAAAGTATGGAATGTATGAAGTTCCAATAATTATTAAAATTAAATTTCCCATTAATTAAAATTATGCATCTAAAGGTTAGGTTGGACTGCTAATAAACTATATTATTACAATTTCATAAACATTTTTCATTTAAATCAGCACTAATGAAGTACAAAGTAGCATCACACAAGTACGGACTATATAAAACTTCACATTTAAAATACACTTATTAATGTCAACACGATCACTAATGGCAAGCTTGATAGGCATCTTGTACTGGTACCGGATTGCCAATAGCTTTCATCTTTTGATGACAGCATTAGGGAGTCTTCGCCATTCCGTAGCACGCGTGGGCAAGGTAATGACTCCACAGACATACTAACAACTGCAACTTGATCTGTAACAACTGGTTGAATGGTTGGCTCGAATTTGTATTGATTTGTGTCTTCGTATATTTCTTCATCATTCCCATCTTGCTGTAGAACGCTATTCGTTTCAATTTCATAAAGCTGTTCAGATTTAGAAGGCTTAGGGTCATTATATGCTTGCTTAGTTTCCACCAATGTATTTTCAACTCTATTGCCTGTATTAAGACCACAAGTGACGTCGTCCAAAGCTAATCTCAAAGGTTCACTTTTAGTTTCATTTCTCAAAATCTGGATCCAAGACAACCGGCAGTCGCAAATCAGTCTATTACCTGCAAAAACAAATTTCCAAGTCAGCATACATGATACATACGTCCATAGCAAAATACGCAAAGGATATAATAAATGTCAAAGAGAAAAGCCTATACGATAGTTATAAATATTATACCGTATCGTTACGGTTATATCACAAAAAGGAATGAATTATTCAAATGTTGCTTCAAACTTTGAGAGTGTTTTAGCAAAAAATACAATTTCTACTTAAGAAAATATACTCAGGACTGGAAAGTTATAATCACATAATATCATGGGATTGAAATTTTATGCCCCAATAAGCTCAACTTCCAAATTTCTGCACGAGTGAATAAAGGTCGGGAAGAACTAATAACAATGAAATCTTTACATTAAAAACAACATCTGGCGATTATCTTGTGATCACTATGCAACAACAATTTGAAGCAATTTCTACCTTCGAATACCTATTTTGTGAATGTGTGTTTCCCTTAGATACTACAACAGCTGTATACTTTTACAACACGCTGGGATTACCAATACGCTCGTATAAACGTGGTAATTATGGCTTAATAAGTTCCCTGGAGGAAGACCACTGTACGTTTCTAAAACAACCTACGCTGGTAATTAAAGTGACGCCACATGACTTTAATTTGATTTACGTTAACCTTATAAGATTTTTCATTACATTTATCTGATTTCTATATTGTAATATTATTTTATTACAACTTAGTTTCCCTAACTGTTGATTATGTATCGATAAGATCGCATTTTTTTTATAACATATCGTATTATAATCGGAATAGAAATGGTATTCTTATTTGAATTAGATTCGAAAAAGGCATTTAATATTAGTATTACTGGTAACTACCTAAATTACAATTTTATGTTAGTGAGTCTAAATCAAATTTGTTAATATAAACTTAATTATATAAACACACGTGCCTATTTAATTAAAATGTGAGAATTTGGACATGTTTGTATTTAATTAAAATACGGCATTGTACAAAAATCGAGTTTATTACCATTGCTGATTCGATAAAGGGAGCTGTTACACTCATTAATTGTCCTTAATGTGAAGGGTGCTTTAGTAGGGGATTAAACACAGGAGGGAATTCCCCATTGTTTGGACAAAATATACTTATTTAACTTCCCAAGAGTTACAAACGTGCTGTGTGCTATTTATTCGTAAATAACATGTTGCTAACAAAAATGGACGCTTAATATCATTGTAATGGCAAAGTAATGTCATCGTTTTGAACAATAACTTTGACAGTGATGGAATTGAATATGAATTTCCCGTTATGACATGAAATGTGGTGTTTGCCGTTATTACACATAATTGCAAAGGGGACCGGTTTAATATTAAATAAGTATGGTGCAAAAATACTGGGGACTATTACTGGTTGGGAAAAAGCGAACAGGTCTCAAGAGACTGTTTAGGACATATCATATATTTATCTGCAAAATCGACCCAAATGAATTGAGAAAGGTAACTTTAGATTCTATTAGTCAATTATAATATTGATAATAATAAATTTCGATTCAACTCACCGCTTAAATATAAAACAGAAGTCTTCATTTTCAAATTTTCCAATATCGGCTTGACTGTCTCGTAAGTAAAATGTTCTATCTCATTGTTCCTCAGATCCAATAATTCAAGCCCGCGCACACCTTCTAATAGCCCTTCATTAATAGACTTCAATTTATTCCCTGTCATAGATAATTTCTGTAGTAGAGCGAGACCATCAAAAGCTCTTTCAGACACAAATTTCAATTCATTATTATCTAAAAGGAGCTCATTTAGATTCCAGAGTTCCGTGAAAGTTAAATCGCCCAACATTGACAACTTGTTGGACCGCAGATCCAATCTCGTCAGATTAGCTAAGCCTCTAAATGTGTCTCTAGTCAGAACCGTAATTGAATTAGCCTCTAGTATCAGATCGTTCAATACGGCCAGATGTTCAAAACAACCGTCGTGCGCCAGATTGATACTATTAGAAGACAAATCCAGATATTTGAGACTCGGCAAATCGACGAACACATCCCTCTGCACTTCTGTTACTTTATTCTCTTTTATAGTTAAGTTTACGAGCGCCGGGAGATTCGTGAACGATGAGAAGTCCAATTCGGTTATTTTGTTGTTCATCAGCGTTATTTCTTTCAGTGTGGTTATGTTCGAAAACGTTCGCTTCTCGATTTTGTTGAGTGTAGCGTAGTGTATGTACAGTTTTTGTAGTCGTTTCATTCGATGGATTACGTGGAAGGGAATAAACTTGAGAGCTCCGTCGGATCTTACATTGAACGTAAGACGTTCTAAGTAAGGTTGTGAGTTGAAACTGGACCATATCGGATCACTCTCATCTATGCCCCCGTTGAAAACCCAACAGTCGGCCCTGGTGGCTGTTTTTACATCGGTACTTTCGCAGTAGCAATGCACTTTTGATTCTCTGTTTGTTATCTCGCATATATTATCTTTTACTTGCGTTCCGTGGTATCTCCTTTCAGTTTTATCTCTGCGTTTTTCATTTAGACGGCTTTCAGTGTAGGATATTTGCACTGAAGTCAGAGCCAAAGCTAGGAGTAAATATTGGACGACGGTCTCCATGTCTCCCTTGCCTTTTCACTAACCTGAAACAAACAAAAAATAAATTAAAGGGTTGCTTTAAAAGCGCTCTTGCATAAAACCGGCTGGATAAATTTTAAAAGAAATTTTGTCCAGTCTCGATATAAATGTTGACTTGGAAGTGGCAAAATATAAGTATTTTCATATAAATATCCAGCTAATGACTAATGGGCTGTAAAACACATTCTGCGGTAAATGTCAGCCTAAATTGGGATTACCCCAATTAAAGTCTCAAATAAAGTGACTAACTTAGTCCTTATTCCGAAATTTAGGCATAAGATAGACCCGACAGTAAGGTAACGGTTTTATATTTACATAATCACTTAGGTAGTCTGTGAGAAAATGAGCGAGCACATTTTGGGTACTTTATTATGAAAGCGGATCGTAATTCATTCGCCCATTGACTTGTTGGAGTGGGTATCGAATGTATCGCCTGCACTCAGCCTAATTTGTGGGGAGGCGTGTAATGAACGCACCGTAACGTGTCACGTGACTTTGAGTCATTTATGCTACGTCCACCCTCCGTGAATTTGGCTTTTTGTTATAATTTTTTACCGTAATTACTTTGATAATATGCTGTCTGATAGGGGAAGGGGAGAATAGAATTCGTCATTGCATGAGCTGTTATATTTGTTAAGGATATGTGTCGTTCAGTAAACATTTCCAAATGGGAAATCACGTGTACAATATTAATAATTATATTTCCACAAGGCGATATGTTTTTATACCCAGATTTCAACGTGTCAGAAATGAAAGCCTCTTGTTATGTGCCGGGAGCGAATTCCAAGAATAGTGACTGCTTGCATAATCAACAAACGGCGAACAGTTCAAAACAATCTACGTAAATACTTCTAATTTAAAGTCTATATCTATTAGCTGATGTCATCTCTACCAATGAAGAACTCATACTGCTTGTATTGCATAGTGCCCTCTTCAAATATAAGTCGGAGAAGTGCAGTACCTATTTTGATATTATGTTCTCAAAAGTAAAAATATAATGAATGCTATGGTCCGGACGATGGCAGTATTATGTTCGCTCTTAATTATATACAACCTATCCATATCTAGTGAAGAAAACACAATAAATAAAATACAGAACAGAGTTTAATATTTGAATCCGAAATAACTAATTAAAATTGCAATATCTCTTCTGAGTGATTTTTTATTACAACCATTTTCTCCAGATAAATTAACAAAAAAATAAAACAAAAGCATTGTCGTCAAAAGAAAATTACACATCACGAAACTAGCTCATCAGCGTGTTTAATTAAAAACGTGCTTTCTTTTTCACTCGAATGAGGTTAGTAATCATTGTGAGGGGGACGAGACGTGTTGTGTGCAGACTTTTTGTTTCTTCCAAATGTTTATTAGGGATTGAAATTTTAAGGCCATCCCTTGACGCGTTTGCGACGCTTTAATTAAGGGGATTGTAAGATCGGGATGGCAAAGTTCAGCAGTTAAGTCCTTTGTTATTGTAAAAAGTTTAATATCGTGCGAAGATTCGCGAATCATGTTTGCCTTTTACTTTTTAAAGCTGCTTTGAAGAAACGTCTTTGTCTTGAGAGCTCGCGAACTTTTGTCTTGGAAGAAAATGTTTTTGAGTTTTATAATACTTTGTAACAGCATGTATCTATATAGTATACAGTACATATTATTGTTTTTTCATTAAACACTAAAATCCAAGGGAAAGGCCTTGGTCCAGCAGTCGAACGTATCAATAGACTAAGAAAACAAATTAACACTATCTATATTATGGTTCCAAATAAACATTAGCTAGAATAAGAATAAATTTCATGTTTTGTTCTTATATTACAAATACCAAGGTAGATTTGTCAACTTTTCTGTTTGTAATGACGGAGATAGTCACAAAGTGAGTCATATAAACTGAGTCATATAAAAATTTTATCTTCCTTTGCAAAATAACTTAGGAGACATTAATAATCCTTATACTAATTATAAACATCTCTATCTCTGGTGATGGCATCTTAAGTCATGATGCTTATCTTAAGTCTATAACCCCATATTTTGCCAGCTATGGTTTAAGCTCTCGTACTTTACAGACCCAGACACCATGCTGCTGCTAAGAATTTCTCAACAGCACAATAACACTTTTTACGACCCGGCAATCGAATCCAAATCCTCAAACACAACATTGTATTCACTACCGCAGTGCCGCCAAAGAAGTCATGTTACCAACAACAAGTGAGAAACGGCAATGAATTGCCGTCAATCTTAGAATTCGAAAAAATGGTATCACGTGATGAATGGTATCAGAGGTCAAAGGTCATAGTCATTTTGGGGTATATTGACTATGCTGAGTCGAATGGCGTTAACCGCGAGTCTCTAGCTCTTACGGTTCTTGAGTTGAAAGTTGTATAACAGACAGACGGACGGACGGACAAAGCTGTTGTATAAGAGTTTTTCGAACTCTAAAAAACTTAGCACGATGTTTATTTATTTATTTAAAAACTTCATGCACAAAACAATACATTGGCGCCTTGGCGGAATTAATGCCAAGGGCATTCTCTACCAGTCAACCGTAGGGTGATGCAGAGATAAACAGAAGTAGGTGCATACGCATAAAATAGCATTATAAATATACATGTATTTAAACTAAAACAAAAGAATAACACAAAAGTAATTATATTTACATAATATATACATACCTAAATATATCATATAATTTAAATAAAATATATACAAATATATACATATAAATATATAGACACCTACATACATTCTAAAACAAACAAATAAGCAGCCAAGTGATTATAAAACAAAAGCAATCCTGTATCAAAACTAAACCCTTAAAAATAACGACACTACTCTTTGTCACGGTTCAAAAGAAATCGAATTCTCAAATATCATTACGGTTTCCTTGGCATCGCCAGAGCAGCACTTGATCGAGACTTTTTAAATTTAATTCAGCCGACATCGCGCGCAATACCTATTTGAAGTGAAGTTGTAAAAAGATACTGTTAAAAGTCCAACGGTTCGTTTCGGGACCTTTCTATTTATTTGTTTTAGGTACTTTTATTTAGAGAGTCTCACGAACAACGTTATTTCTTCCTTTTTTAATAACAACTGTTTATTGTTTGAATTATGCTTCGAGGATATTGACAGAGGACCGGAATAATAATCCACTTACACACACTAATAATGGTTTGTGTAAACTTCATCGGGAAACAAAATAAATTTGCTACGTGTGTGCCTCTCTTTTATTACATTTCTGGCAACATTTACTGATGCGACTAACCTTTTACAAGTAAGAATGTATGCTCAACTTTAGCATTAGCAAAATTGTATCATAATTTTTTCAAGAATCTTTTACTTGAAAATAACAGTAGATTTGCAAATGTCTTTTGAAAAATAGGCTGAGACTGCACTATTGAGTTCCTAGGGCGTTGGAGCCATCTAATGGTATCCAAAGTCAAAGTCAAAAATCTTTATGTCCATAAAAATGTGCAGACCATTCTTTGACACATCAATTCACTATAATATTAATAAAAACAAATTATAAAAATAAATAGAAGGAAATAAGCATTGAAAAAAGCCTGTTCGAGGAGTAGAGCTTTCATGAGAAGAAGCAGGCAAGAAACTCATGGCCACTCATTTCAATCGTCAAATGTTTACATCAATAGAATTCAATGTTATATTATTTTCCTTATATGAGAGCTGGTGTGTATTTGTTACAGTTATTTATTTGAATAGGATTCAAAAAGTAAAAATTTGTTAAATCTAAGATACATATTAATAAGAAATGAAATAATAGTCATAGCAACTCATATTACAGTTAACTTAATAATATGATTAGAAATAACCTGTGAGTGGAAGCAACCGTATCCGTAACGTAACATTAAGTGAATTAATATCGTATATAAATAAGCAGACATGCACGCTATCACCTGGTAACGCTATAGTCTACCAGCCCCAGTCCAAAACTTTGAATTACTACCGAGAATTTCTTAACAGAAAACCTAACATATTTGCTGCACTCGGTAATCAACCTCAACTCTTTATCCACGCTCCGCATTAATTACTGCTGCGCCACCAAGAAAGTCTTGACTTTGTATATTTCCTTAATTTCCTTCAACATCCTGGGAAATATTTTTACAACAAACGACTTTTTAAATTTTTTGGAGTGAAAACTTCTTTAGGCGCGTTGAGCACTTCTTGGGTGAACAAAAATCATGGAACCCGCGTCATCGTCACCGAATTCACTTCTATCGTCAGTCCCCAAAGACTGCCAGTATTTTTATTTTACTCCCTTGTCCTGGCAAATATTTTATTAAAAAGACTAGATGTTCCCGCGGTTTCACCCGCGTTTATCGGTACTGCACCGCTCCCGTGGGTCGTAGCGTGATGTTATATATATCGAATCGGTAGTTCTTGAGATTAGCGCGTTCAAACCAACAAACGAACAAACTCTTCAGCTTTATAATATTAGTATGGATAGCTGACCCGCGCAACTTCGTCTGCATCACATAAGAGAGAGAGTGGGTCGTAGGCACCTATAATACAATTTTAAAGGAGCTGAAACTTTTTTTGTTAAATCCACGAACCACATAAGAACCATTGAACAAAATTTTATAAATATACCTACAGTGCTAATTTAAAATCACGCAGAATAAACCAGGACAAACATCATTTGTAAGTCTGTAATGGGTAATTATTTTGCCGCGATGTTATTTTAAAACTGCGATATCTCCTAAGATATTCATTGAAATCGAATGATGTAAAGGGCAATTTTGTTTTAAATCAAATACTTGTGATGAATAACATATTTATTTGGATAAGGATTAATATGATGTTTATAAAATTACCTTCGCAAATAATGCATTATTTTAGAACAAATTTGGTTAGCATAAAAAAGATTATAGTGAGCCAACCTTAAAAGATAGACATATGCTGTCGCGGACTTTTTTTTAGAACTTTTTAAGGGGAACAATTCTCTCATACATGATTTTTGCGAGACTTGAACTATTTACGCAGCGCACGCAGCAGAAGCTCTCAAAAGGTAAAAAAGCCCTCCGATTTTGAAATATTCTTCATTGGTGCTCCGCTCCTTTTGATCTTAGCGTGATGATATATAGCCTATAGCCTTCCTCGATAAATGGGCTATCTAACACTGAAAGAATAATATAGATACATTTCTAAGCAAAGCAGCGGGAGCTGTTAAATAGATCCGTGTAAAAAATACTTAATCTGTAACCATTATATGAACACACGTGTGATCAACATATATATTGCTGTTCTGAAATTGTATCTCTATCTGTAGTACAGACTCACTTGGAGTCGGCTTTCTAGTCTAACCGGATTTGACTGGATATTGGTTTTTACACAGAGCAATTGCCATTTGACCTCCGCAACCCGAAGGCTAACGATACCCTAAGGCTAGACCAGTGTCAGGATATTAGAGGGCACTGACTGCCATAGATGTTCATGGCAACCGTGACCGACGGCTTAACGTGTTCTCCGAGGCACGGAGCAGGCGATAATTGTCAATCAATACGCACATCATTTCGAAAAGTCATATAACTTTCGAAAGTTAGAGGTGCGCGATGTGGGTTCGAACCCGAGACCCTCTGCATTGCAGTCTGTTAGTCTCAATAAAATTTATATCAAATAATAAATTGACCCGACGTTTCCTAAAATATATAAACCGTCTAGCTGTCATCGTTCCCTATTTGGTTTCTGTTTGATAGTTTGATATTTAGATTTAGATCCATAGTTTGAGTCAATAATAGAGCGACGGGCCGAATCGTAGACTGCCTGCTAAAGGTTGAGAGTGCAGGCGGCAGCGCTAACTGAACTGTATATTGTTGTATTTATGTCAATCAAACCAATTATATGTTGTTATAATGTCTAATTTTTAACGGTTAAAGAAGATGTAATTGATAATTAGTAAAAAAAAATACTATCTTTTAATCGTTGAGGTGAAATATATTTACACCTCAACGATTGAATAAATGTATTTTCGTCACTGTCAGTGAAGCAATTATAGTCGTGCAAAATACCTTAAAATATAGCAATAGTCGTGCAAATCTTTGTCTGGAAATTAGCGGTAGTGGCATTATATCTGGCATTACGCGCAACTGATTGTAAAGGCCTTTTCTATGTTACATGGTTGTGGCGGAAACAGCCAATAAAATCTGGAACTGCACATTTTACCAGTTTTGTTTTATATTATAGAGATCCGATCATTCTGAGATATATATGTGTATATCTCAGAAATTAAGCCTCTAAAATATGCCTTTATCGTAAGGAAATGCTCACCAATTACCTTGCGATTGGTGGTTACATTCTTGGCGTATAGATGTTTGAATGATATCCAGATATCTTTACACAAAGCGCACCCGCACTTAGAACAACTACATATAGACCAATACAAAGTTTTGCACTCCGCAGGACGATTCCTGATCGCTTCAGTATTACAAATGTTTTTGAGGATTTCAAGTTATCGAACATTTGTAATAGGAAGCGACTTAAGTAGCAAACGCACTAGCGGTTAAGTGCGTTTGTACGCTTAATGTTTGCGTTGTCCCTGCGTTTTTTATTGATATCATTTTAAGCGAGTAAATATTTGCGGTATTTGCAAATTGAGTAGCATTTGGGAATACCGGCTTAACATTAAAGGGTATATTAAGCTGGTTTGTGCATGTAGAAAGAATGGACGAGGAAAGACTGACTAAGAAAGTTTATAAGGCTAGTGTGAATGGAACAGTCGCAAGAGGAAAACCTAGGCGAACGTTTCTCGATCAGATCGGAGACGTTCTGGACAAAGGCCAGGTTAAGAGCATCTTAAACCGGCGAGCGTGTATGAGGAATGTTATGAAAGTGAATGAAGCCAGAGAAGTGTGTCAGGATCGTAGCAAATGGAAATCCGTAGTCTCTGCCTACCCCTCTGGGATACAGGCGTGAATCTATGTATGTATGTATGAGTAGCATTTTATATAGTAAGTGAAATCTATTAATTACAACTTCATATCTAATAATATGGCGTATATACTCGAAGTGTTCATCATAGGTGTATTTTAACTTTAGTCTCAGAACAATTGTGCAGCTTTTTGCTATTACTAAAGATATTACCGGACACTACTCCTGATTCCGTTAGACTACTTACTATTTCCAAACAGAACAATTCAATAATACCTTACTCGACACACACCTAGGAATTGAATTTGATACGTGGTGATCGGCAGTATCTAATGTAAGCGCTCACATTTTCGTAATGACTATGTTGTTGGTATTATTATATGAGTGCAATAAGTCTGAAGCAATAAGCATAACTAAGTGATCATCATCTATAACTATGACGCATAAACATGAATAAGTTAGATCACTTTTAATAATAAAAAAACAAATTAAAAATAAGAAGTAAGCCGTCGAGATAATCTTTTATCTTTTCATTATCATTTGATGTGTATTTATTTACAAGATATCTCAAATCATTTCGGTAATCTTTTAGTTAAACATGCCTATAAATAGAAAAATTTCGTTACCACTGCGTAGGATGCAAAAACCAAAAAGCAAATACCCAGTTGGCGTATTTATTTTTACAATATTCGATGCCAATCCATCTGCCATTCAGGTATTTGGAGGTAGGTTAGATGAGGCAGCCAGAGAAACAGATAAATGGAACTACTTAAAGACGCTGGCAGATATAAATCCGCTAAAACTAAACGGCGCTTTCATCTTATTTTTTATTGGTGGGTTAGGAGACAATGGGTTAAGTACTGAGGAATCGCGTCTGAATTCTATGTATAATATTCGTATTACCCAAAATCATAGCTAAATAACAAATACATCTTACTCCTATACATTATACACACACCTACACTTACCGATAAACACAGACACACACATGTACACATATACAATACACACACAGACACCCACATACCTACACTCATCCTCAATATAGGCACATTGTTTATTTTAAATAATAATGTATCTTATTATTTAAAATAAACAATAAAATTGTACCCTTACTAAACCTTAGTTATTTAAAATATATCCGGATGTGGGCATTAATGGCTATTTTACAGTTTATACTACTGTAGTCATTATCGTTTAACTATTGTGAAAGTGTAACAAGGCTTTCAATAATAATATTTTAGATAGGTGTATTTTATTATATTTTCAGTATTGCTTATTTTGTGGGCGATTGTGGGTTTGATCTTCATACAGGACAATAATTTATGTAGTACATAAATAGTTGTTCCGAATCTTTGATAATAATATAATAACAAACTTTTTGTTTCGTATAATATAATAGGCCATAATGTTCCTTTAGGTACATAATAATATGTCTTATAAAACCATGTTACTATACATATGCATGTAGTAACGTGGTCACTGACATTATGTCAGAGAGATCACTCTCAGTGCAGGGGAGATATTGAATTATTAGGTCATGTCAGTTTGTTCTTTTATGTGTTTGTTAGGCTCATAAAACAAGTTATAATCAAAGAGAAACAAGGTATAGAGTATACAGTATAAAGATCTAATGATAGGTTTGTGCGTCTGCAGTTATATGTATTTCTAGTTGCGTATAAGGTACCACAAACATTCGTATAGACTCTGTTTTCAATGGTCAACATAAGCGTTTATACACTGTATATTATATATCTGATGCGTCAATTATTTTATATAAAAATAGTGACTTGTAATTATGAAGACTTATAATGATACTATTTATGACTTCAGGAAAACAGGTTACTTTAATGAGCCTACATGAAACGCGGCGGTGTACGAAACTTTCTCATTTTCATAAACATCTATCAATTTATGAAGAGCATTATTTTTGTAATTGACGTGAAAACTTTAGATACTTTATATTGATTTGTTCTTTCATAAGGCTATTTTTAGGTTAACAAGATATTTTGAAGGCATATACAAATCTATTAGTTGAAGAGCAACTAAGAAATGACTTGTCAATGAAGCAGTTCAGACCCATTTCTGTCCACTTCGTTCACAGCACTGCTTACAGCAGTCCCTATCATTTGCTTAATTTGATTAATGTCATTTATTCTGGATCTTGTCCTTCCTGCTCTTCTCTCAATTTGACCTCCAATATAATTTTATAAGATCAGTCATCGTGTCTTAACAGATGTCCTAACATTTTTTTCCTTCTGTTTTCTAATGAACTTAATGGAATTCTGTTTTGTGTCACTCTTAAACATTTTAATGTTAAAGTAAAAATCTCGCTCTTTGCCTTAATGGAGAGAATCATTCTTTAGAGAACAGTGTAATCTTCATGTAAAATTAATGTTTGAATCCAAAGCGAAAAAGCTTTCCTTATGTGAAAAAGTAAAACCAAGCAATATACTTAGATAGCCAAAGCATTGCAGAAAAATATTCGCTACCTTGCGAATACATTTTTACATCCTGCATATCGCTTACAAATAATAAAATTTATATTTAAAAAAATATCATCCTGGCGAAGCGACAGTTGACAACTAGAACGACATACAAATGTCAAAATGTTACGACTCTTTTAAAAGTAAAATTCCAACTGTTCCAATCTTTAGAATTAATTTTGTTTCAATTCGTAAGCGCACCGAATTAAACCCTGAACCGATAAAACTGAATGAAACAGAAAATATTGCGAATGAAAATGTTTGTTACGAAAATTTCTCACATAATTTTAAAAGACGAGTGTGTAGAATCACTGCTTTGATCTCTGTCACGAACACAAAATGCCACATTAAAATAATAGGAGCGAGGTACGTGCTTACTTAATGTTAAGCTCTAGTTCCATTAGCCGAACGCTCGAACGTTCGGTCATAAGCTTTTATCGTTGAATTTGTTTTGATAAAATATTACGTCTTTTCGGCTTTAGAGGACAGCCTTTAAAATAACTGGGTGATTATTACAGCTTGTTTGTGGACTAACAATTTTGGGTATACTCGTGCATTTATTTGTCATTGGCTATATTTTATGATTTAATATTAGTACTTTTTTTAAGATAACTCGCATGTACTCGAAAATGTAGAATATACCACAAGTCATTAAAGCTGTACAAACAATGAATCAACGGGAAAAAAGCATCCAGTCTCCTTACGAATATTTGTCGAATTTAATTTGCAACTTAATTAAACTCAAAATAAAATATTATACAAATTGAATTCGTATGTTTTTAAAAACGTTGGTGGCAGCAAGGTTTTACTTAACGATTAAATAATGAGCAAAATATTCCACATGTAATGGCTACTGTAACCAGCGTAGCCAGGCGTCCGAATAAAGCCTGATAAAGTCAGACTTTTTGATTGTTTGCGGTCAAATTAGACTATGTTCGACCAACCCGGCTTTTGTTATGCTTTTTAAATTTGACCATTTTTTACATTACAACAAATGTAAAAAAGCATACATTGTATTGGTTTTCGCACCGCGCGCCTCACCATCTATCGCTAGCGTAAGCGAGTGGCCTAGCACTGTCCTCCTCTAAAAATTTGTTATGTTATATTAACACAAAAAATTAAGGGTGACCGGCCTTTTTACCCAAAATATCCGGCTAAACTGGTTGGTCTGTCCAGGTTTTCAGTTTTAAGACCTGGCAACCCTAACTGTAACCTATATATTGAAATTAAACTACTATATACGGATTTTATCGCGTTGTTTATTTGACACTATTACAAAATTTTGAAAAACTGTTACACTACTATAATCACTATTAAACTTTACAAATTTTTAAGCTAATTAAATTTAAAGCTTAAAAATTTGTAAAGTTTAATAGTGATTATAGTAGTGTAACAGTTTTTCAAAATTTTGTAATAGTGTCAAATAAACGACGCGATAAAATCCGTATACAGTACATAGTTTAATTTCAATGAATAACATTCGCGTAAACAGAAGACAATATTATGTAACCTATATATTTTTTTAAATGTTCGTTGCCTACAAATAATGAGTTGCGGCGCTGCAACAGACCATAGAGTAGGTATTAAATACCTCAATGAAAACGTTACACTTCTTTATCTATACTTATATTAACACGTGAAGCAAAAACTTTGTACCCCTTTTTACGAAAATTGCGCGGACGGAGGAGTGTGAAATTTGGCACATTTAAAGTTTATATGGAGAAGGAGGGGCGAATCCTAATATTTTTATAAAATATGCATTAGAAATACATCAAATTAACACTACACGCACACATCCATGCATGATACACGCAATCGAATCGCGGTCGTAGTGTTCGTCTGACGTCGTACAATTCTTTGTAACTATTGTTACCTATACCTTATTTATATGTAATAGAGAAATACAGAAAACAAAGTAGCAAGCTAAGGAATTTTGGTCGAATTTTGACCACTAGGCGACCGCTAGTTAAGTTAAAAATCCTAATCAATCAGAGTAAGGTTATCTAGCAGATTTTTTTTTAAAGTAGAGTTCTATTTTTAGGCGACCTGTAAACTTGAAATTAGTTTCTACGATAATTTCCCTACCTTTGTGCGAAAACTGTGCTAAACATCTGTATAAATTGTTTTATTAAAATGTGTCCTGTTAAAAGTATATGCTATAAAACTTTGGTAATAAAAATGTAAATTCAACAGTTTTGCGATGCCCTTCAGCTAAACCCAATTCTGCGTAGGTAACGAGGAACAAATAGTTAGAACTTTAAACATTTTATTGTCTGTTTGTGTGTCCAACATAATATATTTTTATATTCCTGCTTTATGGAATCAGCAATTAGAGCTTTGAATTTTCGCTTGTTATTTTAGTAGATTGCGAGGCTTCAAGAACGTTTAAATCTAATACTGAAGCATGAAACTAAATAAATAAATGTTTTTTTGTACGTCAGAAAATTCTAAGTAGCATGGAGTCTCTCTTGAACTATACGTCATACTATATTTATATAGCACAAAAAATATTAGTCTGCTATTTTTAATAGCATATTATAGGTGTTTCGGTTTAAATGTAAGTTTATATAGTGTAATTGATAACAAAAATATGCATTCACCCATATATCGATCAATCAATGTGTATGCATATCGATCTCCGAGAATTAAGGTATAAGATCACTTCTTTTAAATTAAATATTTAGGCGTAATGTAAAGAAATATTTATATTACACACTAAAAACTTTAACAGTTGAAATAATTTGACAAATATTGCGACAAAAATACCACGAATGTAACGTTCATTAAAACTCACGCAACATAAGATATAAAATAAACATCAAGCAATTAGGCAACATTCACGTCGCGAGAACTCAGCTTAAATTCAATTAAAACGATTCACTGGCATTACGAAAATGCCCGAAATAGCCGAAATCACTCGAACATGTATTGTTGAGAAAATTCCCGGAATACGTGTGTGTTGGGCCTTATTTTTCTTCTTACGAGAAAATCGTCTTAACCTTATAGCGATCGCTAATCCTTTAAGAACATTGTCTTTACGCTTCGAGCTGATACCCGGGGAATCGAAACGTATCCTGATAATGGGATCTTTTTAAAGATTTTAATGAAATATAAATGAATGATTCTTTTTTGTACAATTCTATTACTCGACTGTTATTAAATTGAATCATTTGTCTTGTTGGGCGAACGCCTGAAGCTCGTAACTTCGTATAAGATTCTAGTAGAAACCGCAGCTCGCAATGATTACGAATTGCGGTTGTATAACATACTAGGGGAAACAGAAAGGGATGATCATAATACTAAGATGTAAACTTATAGTAAATAGACTAAAATGGTTTGCTAGACGACTCATTTTTCCTTTTCCCATAATATTACACAAACCCAGCATAGAATCTTCATTACTAATTTTAGTTTTAATTATTTCCGTATATTTTACACAAAAATAACTGCTGGATAAGTGCGGACATTACATTAACTTCCTCGGTCAGCTGTTGTTTCCGATGAGACAGATATCAGTTAATTTACAAGTCGATATTAATTCAATAGCTTTTTACAGGGTTTCTACACCACGGTTATTGCGAAGTATCAAGTTTATGAAGTCCACTAGACAACTCTGAAACATGAATTCATTGTTATTTTATGCTGATATATACTGTCTTTATATATAAATTTTCTGTGCGTGTGTTTGTAATAAAACTTCTCCTAAACGGCTGGACCGATTTTGATGAAATGTTTTGTGTGTGTTCAAGTGGATTCGAGAATGGTTTAGATTTGGTTTTCTTTTTAATTTATTTTTTCATGTGTACTGGACAACGTCTGTCGGGACAGCTAGTGTTATATAATTTTCTCAAAATTGACAAAACTTTTACATAGCTTTCTCTATTGGATCACGTATAAAAGAGATGCAACAAGATCATTAGCTATTTTCAGGTATAGAACGTTTGACCTTCGGTGCCGACACGTCACACTTCTGCTTCTTCTTCTTTTCTTTCTTTTCGTGTGGTTACTGGCCAACCTGTTGTCAAGAGTTGTTCAAGCCGCCCGTAGGCCTCTGACATGGCTTAACGACTCCTGTCAATTTGACAACAACCGGAACCGACCTTTTACGTGCCCTCCGAAGCACGGAGACCCTCAGATGAAATACCGCTAAGTGGTCACCCATGTATCGACTGACCGCACCCAACGTTGCTCAACCTCGCTAATCGTTTACCGATCAGTGAGTACAACTAGCTATGAGCGCCTCAAAGGCAACTCAAACTTCCGCTAAGGCTAGTTCACAAATAGAAAATGTCGTAGCAAGGTGTGGAATAAGGTTTAGAAGTTTCTTTGAGGAATAAACTTTGGAATGAGAGCATTTGTCAAAGAACTATAGTTGGCATTATTTGTCAAAGGAGTGATATCCGTTGGAACAAACGTGTCTTAGAATTGAGACCGTGAATTGGCAACCGTTGAGTAGAATGTACGTCTGTCAGGTGGACCGAGAACCTGAAAATCGTGACTGGTTTAAACTGAATACGAAAAGCTGAAATAGCATGTTGTAGCGCATAGATTGAAAAGGGCTAACGTCTAGCAGTACACTGCAACGGGCTAAATTATTAAAGAAAGCATTCTAATTAGAATTTAAGAAATACTATTGAATTAGATGCCTAATTTTTCTAAATATTTTGGAGTTTCTATAGAGCGTTTAAAATATCTAATGCTATCAACGACTTTCTTTATCCCCTCTTTCTTAAAATCAGTTCAGGTCAATAAATCGAACTCACCATCACATACTTAACTCGTAAGTGGACCATGTAAATACGTTTCTTAAATTCTAATATGCAGACATTAGATTTCTAATATAAGACAAAACCATATCAGAATATAATGGTCACATATTATATCTACTGTTCTCGTTTTTCAAAGAAATGTCGCTCAGTGTCTTCTGGTCAGTCTTGTTTTTCAAAGATGTCTTCCGAAGCTTCCGAAGAATAAGCATTAATTTCTGTAATAATATTTACAATAATACAAAGTCGTTTTCTTGTTCTCTTTATCCTAACGTAATAGTATAAATGTGACTCTGAGTTTGTTTGTTTGTCAGGTTTTCACTCCATAGTACTCGACTGATCATGATGAAATTTCATATACACAAAATTTTCCATCCAGAAAAAAGTACTGGTCCAAAAGGACAAAAATTTATTGACAAAATCTAAATTAGTGCGAGCAAAGCCAAGGGCCAAACTCTAGTTATATTATAATTCTACAAGTTGTTACAATCACAGTTTCGCCTGTAATAAATAGTGGTGAATATGGTTTAATGCCTCTTAAGACGGATTCATACACGTGTCGTCATGATAATAGGCTTTCATATCTTTCCTTTCCAAGCTCTTGAGCCCTTATTACTCGAATAGGTTATATTAGGAGTAATTTATATATACATCGTAATGTTCAAGTAAGCATCTGAATAAAATATTTATTGTATTTTACCGTATTGTAGCAGTAGGTTTTTAGGGTAGCGGGTAGCTTACACAGTTTCAAATCATAAATTGCATATCCGAAATCACGGCACGCACCTCTAACATTACTAAAGGAGATAGCCAATAAATATATGAGGCCGATCCCCAGAATGTACAGCGATCAAATATATGATAATTGACAGTTTAGACCTTCTATATAAATAATTAAAAAGGTTCATCAAGCAAAGCAGATCTTGACAAAAGTTATGAAGGTTGAAAAAATAGATATTTTATCACTCCGATATCCTCATAATTCCATAATGTACCTATTATAGCTATGCATCTTAATCAAAACATATAGATTATGTACCATTTTTGCTAAAAAAACATGACAAGACTAGCAGTTTTTTAGTTGGATAAAACAGAGCTATCCACAGTTACCATAGTTTTGTTTTGTAGGGTTTGTGTTACAATAAATATAAAACAAAGAACATTGTTTATAACTAGTGGAGCACTCGCGTGGGGCTATGACACTATAAAATGAAGATGAAACAAAGTAATTGTACAAAAAAGCACGAATCAACAGCAACTAATAACCAGCGCGTGAGACGAGTTTTTGTCAATAATGTCAATTGACAATTTCTTGAGTGTTGCCATTAATTAAATCGAAATATGCGTTAATGTTCTTTATGATTTTGGTATAATTAATTATCTAACACTGATTTCGTATAACGGAGAGTATATTATAATTATTATTTGGTATTATAATTAAGAAATATTAATATGAAGTAAGTTAGTGAAGCAATAAATGTTGGAGTAGAATACTGAATGCGCTTACTTATTTCATATTTTACCCTATTTTTAATTATTATTTATATTACATGGCAATAAAATTCGTTTAAAGCGTATTCGAACTGTTTTCTTCGTTTAAATCCTTTTTTTTGTGAACTTTTCTCCATATCTGCTAAGAACTTTAAGAAGATGTTCAATATTTATCATTTATTTTATGTATTTTAATTACAAATCTTTTATCAATGTACAGCTTGGGGAACATATTGGCTAAGTCCTTTTGTGAAATTTGGAGTGAGCTAGCTTAGAGCAAGGGTCAAATAAAAGCGTTAGAAAGGTAATTACGCGATGTTATTATATTTGTTATGTGTTGATATTTGTAATATATGTAGAATATCGCGGGTTCGATCTTCGTTCATCGATTTCTTTTCATCAGGCTTCGTGTAAATGCGCGCCCACTCTCTAGTAATAATATAACATATTTAGCGTAGGTCTATACAAAATTGTAACAGAAATATGCTATTTAATCAACAGGTGTTTGTAATTAATTTCAGGCGAAGTTCAAAAGTAAGCATACAATATATTATGTTTTAATTTTACCTTCCTGAACTAAATTGGTTGTAGACTCTACGCAAGTAAATAGCTGTTAAATTTAAAACCATACATGGTTTATGTAGAACAAACAAATAAAAAATCAAATCTTTCCTCGTTATAATATTAGTATAGGTACTAGTAATAGCTCAGTGGGGAGACCAACAGACTGCAATGCAGTGGGTCTCAGGTTTAACCCCACGTCACGCACCTCTGACTTCCGGAAGTTATATGACTTTTCGAAATTATGTACGTATTGATTGACAATTATTATCGCCTGCTCCGTGCCTCGGAGAGCACGTTAAGCCGTCGGACCCGGCTGCCATGAATATCTATGGCAGTCGTTATTGGGAAGTCAATGCTCTCTAATATCTTGACACTGGTCTCGCCTTAGGGTATCGTTAGTCTCCGGGTTGCGTAGGTCAGGTGGCAGCCGCTCCATGTAAAAACTGATATCCAGTCAAATCTGGTTAGACTAGAAAGCCGACCCCAAGTGACTAGGGAATAATAAAGGCTAAGGAGAAGAATATTAGTATAGGTACTATGCCTAGGCCTTTACCATTACCAAGGAAAGGCGAAAGGCTAAGCCCAGCATTAACGCGTTAAAGTTCTTATTACGTTATTGTCTATTATGTTAGATCATAATCCAACATCTTAAAATTCTACAGTTTTTGACTCGACGTTTGTTAATTGTAAATATTCTATCCTAAATCTAATTGCAGTATATTTCATCTGAGCGTCTCCGTGCTTCGGAGGGCACGTAAAATCTCGGTCCCGGTTGTTGTCAAATTGACAGCAGTAATTACGCCATGTCAGAGGCCTACGGGCGACTTAAACAACTCTTGACAACAGGTTGGCCACTAACCACACGAAAAGAAGAAGAAGAAGAAGATGGGTAAAATATTGTCGAGAAACGTCAATAGCACAATAAGAGGATTAAAATATGATATGGTATGGGTACAGGCAACAGTAATTGTCTTCTGTTCAGATCAGAGACCTTCAAGAATAAGTCCACGCTTAGCGTGCAACTGGGACACGTTCATCGTGACCTGACGTTTGAAATATCTAGCTCTACTTTATGTATCAAATTACAGAAACATGTAAACTGCAAATATCATAAAATATGTGTCACTGCCAGCTGTCATAATATACGGAGAGTGGTAGATGTTATCATGCTTGTGAATTTATTTAAAAAGCTTCCTACATAAATAAATATGCTTTTGCGGGAATAACACTTGGTATTTTATGCATAACCAATCCATAGTTCCATGTTTTTAAAATAATTTGCGATACAAAACCAAAAACATTGGTAGCATGACATCATATTTTTGTGTCACCAAAGCGTTGGTATTTCCGCTGTGCATTCGCACAAATGATTATATCAACTACCTGCCTATTCGTACCTGTACCTTTTAAACAACCCTTAGAGATTTTTTCTAACAAATCCTTCAAATTGATCACAAGGCACGTTTACGTTGTATAGACGCAGAATTTTACCTGGGGGTAAGAATTCTTTGGGTTTATTCAATTTCTTTAATAGGCACACAACGCGCTTCTCTGAAGTTATTGTGTAAAAGGACCTCAAGAGTGGCTTTTGTGAGTTTAGTGAAACGAATTTCGTCTATTTGTATCGATTGGCGGAGAAAGAAATAATTGTTGACAAAAAGAATAATGGTACCTTACGGATCTCCGACTTGTTCAATTCTTAAAGTAGGCTTACATTCATTTAAAAAAAATGTTACTGATGATGATAATAATATTACCTGTATCAGAACACGCATTACCTAAAAGGCAAACGACAATGTGACAGAAATATATTCAAATGTTATTCCGTTTGATTAAAAGTAACACTTTTAGGATAGTAAACTTTTTTACAAGCATTAGGACTAAAAATAAATAAGCTAGCCTTTTTGTATCAAAACTATTGTTGCCTTTCGTTCTGTGATTGAAAGCGACAGAGGTCCACATACCTTTGCCCTACCTTCTCTTCCTTCTACTATTACTTGCCTCCCGGAATCTTTATATAGGTAGTCTCTTGCTACATGGCAGGAAGAAATAGAGAATAGTTTATTATACCTGCATAGCTTTAATAAACTTTTTCCATTAATTTATGTATTTACAAGCGTATTTCCATTAATAATTTTATCAGCATTTGGGACAATAACAAATATGTGCATAGAGATATATAGACATTAATTAATTAATCTAAGACAGTATGTAACTATCTACTAAAACATGATTGAATAACCCAAAGACAGCCCTCAAAGTAACAAACCTAAAGTATTCAGTGAACATTCACATTTCTCGACGAACAATTCAATCCATATCTGACTTCTCGCAGTAGAAACAACTCACGTCCACATTTACAACCTAACGGTCGAGATACTACGAACTTCTCCATAAAGACGGCCGTAACTTAGGCTGATGACGCAAGAATGGTTGGACCTTGACCTCGAGGTAGGCAACTATCTGGTATCTTTATCACTAGTTCAAAGACATAAGTCGGACCTAGTGGACGATTTATCATCCAGTTCGGTTGATGGTCTGAATAGTGCGCTCGATATTGCAGATATTCGTTCTGTGGTTCGAAGGCTCTGTTCTTATTGCTTACGTAAGTTATATCTGAAATGAATGTATTTTTTAAAGTTAATTTGATGTTTCATATGTTGGAAGTTAGAGATAAATAATTTCAAATATAGGAATAGATTTATTAGGAAATGGCCGTTTTGATTTATGTGACTAAGGCTTTTAGTTTACTAAGAATCAAAAACATGGCATTTTTATACCAGTCATAATTAAATAACAATTGAAATAAAAATCTTTAGATGCAAGATTAAAAACTAGTTCATTACCATTAATAAATATTAATTTTTGACTACATTTATAATTATTTCGACTGTTAACTAACAGAAAGGCCAGTTTTTTAAGCATTTCTATCTAATAGAATCTTTAATATAGTGTTGTGTGTTCCCCATAAAGATATAAAATATTGTTTCGTAAATAGCTTCGCATTTTTTTAGTAATTAGCAAGATTCCGTAACTCTGAATTTCTTTAAACTATAATATAATCATTTCTTATTATAAAAACGTAACAACACTTTACCAATATGGCATTTGAACTCGGGACTTCAGAATCCGGAACCGCAAAAGCGCTCACACTTATCATATTTACAATTATACTAACGAGACTGACCGAATGAACACATAATTAAGTGCACTAATTGTAATTATAGACCTTAAGTGGTTTTATCTTTAAAATATGGTTTGATTTATTTGAGTCAATAAATGTAATTATGACCATTATATCACGGAAATAAACAAATTGGTGTCGCAAATTCATTACCAAATGGTTCCGCAGTAATACTTGGCCGCTCTTCAGTCATTTATAAATACAGGCCAGTCATTAATTTGTCTGAAAGCCCATTTATGCACCCAGACGAACAGCCCACTGCCGTTGACAACGACTTACGATACGGCTTTCGAAGTTTATACCGGTCATATTTAGAAATACAACCTATTGTTATAATGTACGAAAATTTATGCAGCAATATTTATAAGTTAGAATCAAATCTATATAAATATTTTAATGCTGACCAGATTGTTTGTACTTATAATAATATATATTTGTTTAATCGTGCTTATCTTTTAAGCTACCAATCCTGTACGGATGTTTGCTACTTATAACATTTTTATTAAGGAAGTTTATAGAATGTCTAAGGCGATTAACACACAGCACCGCGCACCGCCGCGGTAGGCGAAGTAGCGGATCTCATGTCGCTTTGGTCTCTACTAAATCCGTTGCTGCCTAACACACGTACACCGCCCGACCGCGCGATCGAGCGGTGCTCTTTCACTTTACCGCCACCCCCCCTCCGCGGCGGTGCGCGGTGCCGTGTGATAATCGCCTAATACCACACTACGACTCTTAGGAACGGAGTGGAAACCGCGAGGCACAGGTAGTATTTAATGAAATCGGAAAAGGGACTGAGACCAAATTCTTGTTCAAACCTGTAGCAACCTATCATAGGAAGTACGAATGAACACAAAAGATAAATTTAAAAAACTTGGAGCCACTTATGATTTTTTGCAGTTGGTCTCTAAAACCCAATATAATTTTTTGTAAGAACACGTTAAAAAAAGTGCAATTTAAGGTGAAACAGCGTGTTCCCGGTAGGAAGTAAGGTGGGTTTTTCTCTTAAGTTAAAAGCATAATGATACCTTTTTTGTATGACTAATTGACTATACACGACGCGCAAGCAATACTTCTGCGCAAGCGTTCATAATATGCTAACGTTCATCTTCAGAAGAGACGTATCCTTGTCTGTGTATTTATTAGATTGTACACAAAAATTTAGAAATTTCATCATAACTACAATAACCTACATTTTGCTTATTTCATTTAATAAATTATGACATCTTTAAAATATAGCCAGATATCGGAGGTGGTATAATTTAATCAAAGGATATCCCAACAAATACTTGAACGTACTAAGCACTAGCTATCGATAAATATTTGGTGCAAAATTTACGTAGGTACTAAACCAAGTAGCATATTTTGTTGTACTAGAAAAATAATTTGGAGTTTCCCGCTCACGCCTGACCGTTCCACTAGCTATTCATAAGCAGGAGCTAGCCGTAAATTTGTCTAAAGGCGGGCCCATTATGCACCCAGACGAGCAGTCCTCTGTCGCTGACAGCTACTTACGGCACGACCACCACTCACACCGCACCCTATAAATACCGACAATATTTTTTCAGTTTCTCTAAGGACGTAGTTGGAAGGCTGTAAAGTAAATTATATGAAAATGTTTTATTTAATATAATTAAAAACATTTTGATTTTATTGAAGTGAACACTTCTTTAGGCGCGTTGAGCACTTCTTGGATGAACAAAATCATAGAACTCGCGTCATCGTCGCGCTTCCACGTTTTCCATTTTTGAATTATTTTAGAATATTAACAATATCTCAAATTTTGACCCCCTTAATAACGCCTAAGAGAGTATCAGGAATCCGACCCACCGCTTTTTTTTGTTTATAAAAAAAGTGTTTATGATCAAGGATTAAAGTTTTCACTTCTATCGGCAGTCCCTAAAGACTGCCCCAATTTTATATTACTACTTGTCTAATTCAGTACGCTCTGTTGTGGCTTAGTGTGATATTAATGAATATCCATGGAAATGAAATTCCGTTTCTGTAGGTACTTCGGTATAAAAAGTATATAAAACATGCTTATATTATATAAATGCCATTGCATTTTAAATGTGTGTAAAATTTTAAAGGCCATCCATTGAATACTTTCGAGTTTTGCGTACACAAACAAGTGGCAGGTGATTTTTTATGTACATATAATTTGTTATAACCATTATCTTAGCTGTCGCAGATTATGTAAATAATATTAGAGCAGCGATAGCTCAGTGGGGAGACCAACAGACTGCAATGCAGAGGGTCTCGGATTCGAACCCACGTCGCGCACCTCTGACTTTCGGAAGTTATATGACTTTTCGAAATTATGTGCGTATTGATTGACAATTATCGCCTGCTCCGTGCCTCCGAAAGCACGTTAAGTCGTTGATCCCGGCTGCCATGAACATCTATGGCAGTCGTTATTGGGAGAGTGTCGACACAAAAGATCCCACTGGGTCGAAGTGTCGCCGGTCTGCACTGACTGGCCCCCACATAAGATAAGATAAGATCTAAATAATAGTCATTTACAAGCTAACTAGCAAATTAAGGATCTAATACATATCTGCATACAGCTTCAGAAATATAGATATGAGAGAGAGACTTGTAAGTTTACAAAAAGAAAATTGCTTTGTTTAAAACAAAGATTAAAATAAGTAACATCTCTCATTGTTTAAATGTGTAAATTGGAAAGTACCAACGCATTTAAATAACAAAAATGCATGAAGTGATATAAATAGACCAATCGGCTGGAAGACTTCAGATAAATGATTGCGTAAATGTTTTTGGTTGAAATGTCAGGTTAAGAGTACCTATCATAAAACGACCGAATAAAGCAATAGAGTTATGTCGTGAGCGGGAGAAGTGTGTTTTCCTTTATGTCGACATACAAAAGTAACATATGTTCAGGGTTACGGCTGTTGCTCGATTTCCATTGAACTTTCTTAGTGTAGCCGCGGGCAAAAGCTAGTTTATAATAAATCTGAAATTTTGTAGCTTTTTTGCGTTAATTGTCAAATGTTAGTCACATTTAATAATATCAATTTGATAGAGATGGCAAACCAAACTTATGAATTACATCGATATTAAATTTATGATCAGATGAATAAAAATCGTCTCATAGTTCTGCCACGTACAACGAATATATTCTTGGCTGTAAAGCCAGCAGTATTGTATGAGTATTTATATACAATACTTTATTCGAAGCAGGTGGAATACTATCTCGTACAATGCTTTCACGACTATTTGTCTTAAATATTTATCTGTTTAAGATTTATACTTTTTTTATCTAACACTAGATGTGCCCGCGGTTTCACTCGCGTTTATGATTATTGCGCCGCCCTCGTGGATCATAGCGTGATGTTATATAGCTTATAGCCTTCCTCGATAAATGAGCTATCTAACACTAAAATATTTTTTTAATTCGGACCAGTAGTTCCTGAGATTAGCGCGTTCAAACAAACAAATAAACAAACTTTTCAGCTTTATAATATTAGTATAGATTATAAGAGAAATTTAATATTAAAACTGTTATATTGTTTAAAATTTGAAGGCGATGAATGTGCACGAAACATGTGTATAATATAATATCAGCCCTTTATTAAGCTGTTCCGCTGCTGGGCACAGACTTCTTCTCAGCGTAAGAAAGGTCAGGCCATAGTCCACCACGCTAGCCCAGTGCGGATTGGCAGACTTCACATATCTTCGAGAACATTATGAAGAGCAGCGTTCAACGTTAAAGCGTGCGATAATTAACTAATTAATACGCATATAACAAAAAGTCAAAGGTCTGTGCCTTGGGATCGAACTCGGGACTTCGGAGTGGCAGCCTACCGTTCTACCACTAGCCCATCGCTGTTATACGCTATACGTAACATACAATGAAACTTAATTATGTATTATGTACATATGGCTACACATCAAGTTAGACACGCTATATATGCATAACTACGCTACATACAAAATAGAGAATTGTCGGAAAGGGACAGTGCACAGTGGTGCCGGTGTAATGGTAAGGATAGAGCGTAACAAAAATATAACGCACTCTCTCGCACGATGCGCAGCGTTCAACTTCTATGAGGGTTGATGTGTCGCCGTGTGTACGAGAAATCTGCCAGAAAATGTAGCAAGTGAACATTTCTAGACTCTGTCTACCCCGCAGAGGGATATGGGATAGGCCGTAAGATATGTGTATATCCAAAAATAGAATCGCATGCATTAAAATAAAAATTGCCAAGGAATATATTATAAACTGGTGATTTTCATATATAAAAATGAGTTAGTTTAAAGAAGGATGTATTGGGACATGTTCTCTGTATTCAAAGTTGGAAAAAAGGACTCGAAACTGAAGTATATTTCACCAGGTATTTATTCACACTACTTGAGCGTATCGAAATATTCCAAGTTTATGCACCATTTAGTATTAATTGATAAACTTAAAACTTTATCAATTAATACTAAATTCTGTCCTCATCGTACTTAAGAAATTTAAAATTTTCTAAATACATCTACATCAACACTCTATAACGAGCTATAGAAAACTTTTAACAACTTGAGTAAGTTTTACTTAGCGAGTTCAATTCATTGTATAATGGGAAAGTTTCTTAAGAATTATTTTAGTTTTCAAAAATCAATATCTAACAGAAACTTTGAGCCGATCGGCATTCATTATTTTTCTTTGAACAGTAAATTGATACTGGTACTTGTTAATGAAGTATCTTATGTACACAAAATCTTTAGAACCTCGTTGAACATTTATTTCAAAATGTTAAACAGAACAGGTTTTTCTTTGTAAAATTATTCGTAAGTACAATGAAATTTAACTTTAACTAAACAATTCAAACTATAATAGCAAACAAATCTAATTTCGAATCTACTAATATTTTTATCCAAAATTATTAGAGCATCTAATTTAAATGTGAAAATGGTCGAGTTGATATTAGATTTCAAATTGTTCGAATTGTTATTTTTGTAAATTAATTTCGTTTGCTAACTTAAAGACTGCTACAGTTGCACAGGATCTCGGGCTAATACCAGGAGTGATATTAAGGACTACTACCAAAGTGATATTAAGATTTCCTGTCCATAAATTCTCAATTTCTCAGTCTCAGTAGCACGTAGCCTGGAGCTTTGTCTGGTAAAAACCAATAACCTCGCCCCCTATTAGGTGCGACCTTAAACCTTAGTTGGCGAAGTTGAGGTGTATTATAACCCCAACTGAGCATACCTCTTCGAAGATATTGGCGTGAGACTACGTAATTTTTTTGAAGTGAAAGGTTCTGTTCGTTGAGCACTTCTTGGGTGAACAAAAATAATGGAACTCACGTCATCGTCACGCTTCCACGTTTTATTATTGTTTTTTAGAATTTAAAATATCTCAGAAATGGTGCGTATAAAATGACGAAATACGTAACTGCGTATAAAATAACGAAATTTCGACCCCCTTAATAACCCCTAAGAGAGTATCAGGAACTAGCATCCGAACTGCAACTTTCTTTTTTTTGTTCATAAAGAAGTGTTTATGATTATGGATTAAAATTTTCACTTCTGTCGGCAGTCCCTAAAGACTGCTCCAATATTTTTTTTTATAATAATATAATATTTGCCATTTGACACAATGTGATTGCTCATACATCACAGTAAAAAGTTTGATACATGTCTCAGTTGTTAGGCCATCCGTCATCGAGCCATTGTGTGTCGATTATAAAAATAACTCAACGTTGTAAGGGAATTTGACAGACATTATAAAACAAGCGATTTTAGACTTAACTTGTAAAGAGTTAAGGTTGTTATTTCGGCAATGTGTTTCTACGGCCTAATTTGAAAAGGTATTTGTCAGACTAGACGGAACTGGTACGAATATTTTTTATTTTATTATGTTTTGAAACAGTTTTATTTTCAAACGTTGATTATTTTAAATTTATACATACATACATAGATTTACGCCTGTTTCCCAGAGGGGTAGGCAGAGACTACGGATTCCCATTTGCTACGATCCTGACACACTTCTCTGTTTCATTCAGTTCATTCAATTTCATCACATTCCTCATACACGCCCGTTGGTTCAAGGAGCTCTTAACCTGGCCTTTGTCCAGAACGCCTCCGATCTGATCGATAAACGTTCGCCTAGGTATTAACATTTGCCAATTAAATTTATATAATAATAATAAGTTTATTTACCAAAATAAAGGATTGGAGTACAATTTTTGTCTTATTTTCTAGTTAGTATACTAAATTAATCTACAATCTAATGAGTGAAGTGCACTGTTCTCGTAGCTAGATAATTTAATAATCTGTATTAAGGAGTAACAGTCCCTTTCCCTTCTGTAATAAAGGTGAGTTGTTTAGTAAAGATTATACTTTTTATTTAACATTTCATTAAATCAATTATCGTGCTATAACATTTAAATATCTTTTAACTTAAAACTTTATATCATAAAATTAAATGAATGTAGACGGAGCAAGGATCTAAGGATTACTCTTTTTGGTAACAGTAAAACCTCTGATATCAGATTTTGTAATAGGATACTAGTTTTCACCCGCGTCTTCGCTCGCGAAAATGTAGGTTAGGTTAGGTTAGATTTGCAAGTTATTTTTTCTGGATGAAAGGTACCCTATGTCCTATTCTGTACCCCTGACAACGTGTATGCAAAATTTCATGTTGATCGGTTGAGTAGTTAAGGCGTAAAAGCGTAACAAACAAACAAACTCACTTTCGCATTTATAATATTAGTTAGGATTAGCTAGCCCGGCCTCCAATGAGGCCAAGCCATTGTATAAATGATTGATTTAGTGTTTTGTTGATTATATTACTATGTATTACTTATAATAAGGTGGTGTGGTCGCTAAGCGACAAAGCCTTTCCAATAAATTGAAAAAGAAAAGAACTTAAATCTAATTAACTAGCTAGTATGTTTGTTGATTGTTATATAGACATGGTCTATTTGTATGCCCAGGTTTAATAGTTTAGTTTTAAAAGTATTATATAAATCATATTATGGGATAATCCAGAACATGCTGGTATAATATACAAGATAAAGTATAGCATTCGGTATGTGTCCCGTAGGATTCACACAGGCGAATTAGCGAGCAAAATCTAGTAATGAAGGAAACTAATCAAAAACTCAGTAATACGAAATACGTAATTACTGAGTTAATATGAATGTGAACTCAGTAGGTAATGAAAGTAGTTACTGACAAGCAACCGAGAAAGCTGTGGTTAGAGGAAATAAATATTTGCAAGCAAATAAATCACATTAATAATAATCTGTAAAATAGTTTACTTCAAATGTGTAACATTCGCGAAAATACAAGCAATGCTACGTGTAGTTATGTGTATATTTAGTTACATTTCGATTTTATTTATTTAGTATGTGTTGTTTCCGTATTGTGTTTGTGGAAAATATTATGTTTAATAATTAATGTGTATGGAACTAGACAAACATTGTAACGATACCGTATCAAGGCACTGAATATTTATATGAAAATTATATGGATATTTCATGTTTCACTACGCAATATTTTAAAATATTGAAAGCGTTTTTGATATACGAATAATAACACAACAAATACAAAAATAATTAAAATACGTATATTTAGATAAGTAATTACAAACAAATCTCTAAAGGCTTTTGAAACCTTTATTACAATTTTTGAAGTGATATCTTCTTTAGCGGTGAGTTTTTTGTGATGGGTAAAAAATGCTAAACTCGCGTTAGGACACGTGATCTGATCGAAAATTCTTAAGACGGAGGGAGAATTGTCATGTTCTGAAATAAAATAAATGAATATTGTATTTTACCACACAAATGATAGTACTTTTATACTGATAATTAAAGCAATTCGTGCAAAATTATTCCCTAACCATTCCAAAATATCAAAAATGCACAACGTTAATATTCAAGTTTCACTTCTGCCGGCACTCCCGGAGTGCAACCCGTTGATTTTTTTTGCTCACAACGCATTTTATTAACTTTTCTCTGACGTCAAAAAATTTGTCGTAAATGAAATATTCACTAATATTTAAGTGATAATTTCTCTCATCAACATTTAATGGCGTATTGTAAAAGCCATACAGCTTGTGAAAATCTACAGTTAATAAACATGCTCGTAAGTATAACGTTACACAAGTTTATGCCATAACAATGATTATTTGGTTATAAACTAGTTTATAGACGCATTGAGTTATTGTTACAGATATTAAGATTTAACATACAGTCGATCAATTTTATTATCTACTAGCTTTTGCCCGCGGCTTCGCTCGCGTTAATTTAGAATTTGACAATCAATTCGGGTTGTACTCTGCTTGTAATAATATAATTCAATCATGATTCGAAAAACACGTGGCGCCATCTATTATCATAAGAACGTTATTATTGTTTTCCTCGGGAACAATATTTTTTTCGGGATGAAAGGTAGTCTATGTCTGTTTCTGTATACCTGTCAAAGTAGATGCAAAATTTCAGAATGATTGGTTCAGTGGTTTAGGCGTGAAAAGATAACAAACAAACAAACTCATTTTCGCTTTTATAATATTAGTTAGGATTAGGATTACTATATTTATGTGAAAATCCTTTTTATGTTATTTATGTAGATAGAAAGTCTTACGTTACAAGAGTTTGTCGCGAATTGCACTATTTTTAGAAGGACTCTCTTGATCAACATTTTGGATATTTTTTGGCCATATTTCATGGTTGTTTAATACTGAAAAAACAATAAAACGTCGTCAAATAAGTGTACTTAAAATATTAAGTGAATAAAATAAACCTTTAAAATTCGTACCTCATAAATCCGGATTTCGGAATTTGTTCTTAAATACGACAACACCATTTCCGTGCGGAATAATACCGTACACTAAAGTTTATTTTCAGACGTTGCACCGAAAAGTGGTTGATAATCCCTTAATCGCCTCTATTTTAGCGGAACTGAATCTCGCGAGAACTTAATGTTCAGGTTTCTGAACCTTTCTCTAAAAGCGGCCAGCTTTAACGTTGGCGACGTTTATTTATTTGGATTTAATTTTAAAATACAGCCCTGTTTAATTAAAAAGGTATTATGTGGTTGGTGACCACTGAAAGCCAGCCAAAATTATGAACCTACGTTTCGTTATTTTGGCTCACCGGAGATAGATAAATATTTGACATAACTACTATGGAGCTTCTGTCAAATTTCAAGTTATATCAGGTTACACAATCAATTGAAAGGTTTTTTAATATTAGTCTTTAATGATTTATAAGCAAAATGCTATTCATGCAAAACACAGAGGAAAATTTAATCGTCCTCTTTCATGTTTAGTGGAAATACTAATAACGTAAATCTTACTTTTTACTTATGATTTTACAGATGAACATAACCTAACGGTTACGATCTGTTTTAGTACTAATCACATGAAATTGTCGTCATAGTACTAGGAAGTCATATGTGTGTAGAAAGATCTAATTAATACCACTAAATTGTAATGACACCAGTATGTACGTCTTGCACGGTTGGTTAGTGGTTTAATGTTCACTTAAGGCTATCGTGTGTCAATATTTTCACAGACACTATCACTATCAAAGCGTCCTGTTATATAACACATAATAAAAAATATTTAGAGTAAACTAATCCGAGTATTACAATAACAACGATAAAAATATTTATCAATCCTAACTAATATTATAAAAGCGAAAATGAGTTTGTTTGTTTGTTAACTTTTCACGCCTAAACCACAGAACCGATTATCCTGAAATGTTGCATATACGTTGTCAGGTGTACAGAAACGGACATGGGCTACCTTTCATCCCGAAAAAAATTACTGTTCCCGAGGAAAACAATAATAACGTTCTTATGATAATAGATGGCGCCACGTGTCTTTCGAATCATGATTGAATTATATTATTACAAGCAGAGTACAACCCGAATTGATTGTCAAATTCTAAATTAACGCGAGCGAAGCCGCGGGCAAAAGCTAGTCTGTTATAAATATTGTTCTAAGTTTCCTTTTGTTTTCACGAAAGTTACACATTGAATTTTATATTTACGATCTTTATCGCGGTGATTTGGTCACCATATCTTAAGATTTTACTTTCCTTGAAGTTTGGATAACTATTAGTAGCCTCCCAAGACCATGAGTATAATTTGTTAAAAACAATTGGGGCAGTCTTTGGGGACTGCCGATAGAAGTGAAAACTTTAATCCTTGATCATAAACACTCTTTATAAACCAAAAGTAATTCAAAAATAGAAAGCGTTCGATGGTGATGACGCGAGTTCCATGATTTTTGTTCACCCAAGAAGTGCTCAACGCACCTAAAGAAGTTTTCACTTCAAAAACTATGTAACATTCGTCAACCCTGCTTTAGTTTGAATTTCAAGACAAAGTCAAAGTCTTTTATTCCGTAAAAATGTGTAAATACTTCCTGAGAACGTTAATAAAATAGAATACCTATTTAAAAAAATATGGCTTTGAAACCATCCTACCTGACAAGTGGAGCTCTTATTAGAAGAAGCAGATGAGTACCTTATGGCGACTCTATTCAATCGCCAAATAATTGTACTGTCTATTATAACATGACCTACTACATAATATTAATGTTGAAACATCAGAAACTGAACTAGTTTCACTACATCAAAAAAAAAAGATTTCGAATTATTTTTAAAGCGACGAGAGTACGATGTTTGTAAGCAATTATTTAGTTGCTTGCGGCAACATATTATGTTTTATAAATTCTTTCTCGCGATGAAAATTGCAACAGTATTCTAAATAAAAATATGGGATACCACTAGCCCCTAGCCGTCTTGCACCGACGTTGAATAAATAGGGCTTTAAAAAGAAAGCTTAGAATACTGCTGGTGGAAATCCTGCTAGTCATAGTCCTTTGATGTCTAGAAGCGAATATTTTCTTTTGTTAGTCCAGTAACGTCGCGTCGTTGTGAATTCTTGCACGGCTATCGATTGTCAGAGCCGAGCAAAGGTTTAGGTTTTTGGATCGGGTAGTGTGTGCTTTCTGCCAGAAAAACTAAATAACAGTAAATTAAAAGTCATCTCTAATATTCGGGATATTCCCTGTGTCGCTTTACAAGCATTCTAACAACAGACAAAAGAAACACCTAGCCTTGGAACAAATATTAATGAATCCCAATTTGCTGTATCGAACTCATAATACCCGGAGCAGTGTGGCGACGAAACCGCCTATACTAATGTGCCATTCGTGTAGTCTGTATTATAACTGCCTCCGCGGCGTAGCGGTAGTGAATGCGACTGCTGTGCATGAGGTCTCGGGTTCGAATCCCGAGTCGGGCTAACAAACATTTCTTGGGTTTTTCAGTTAAGAAATCTCAATAGCAGCCCGGTGTTAGGAAGTTGGCGGTGTAAGACACCCCCATGCCTCGAAAAGCACGTAAAGCCATTGGTCCTGCGCCTGATCTCTCTCCGGTCGTGTCGGATTATCCATCATATCGGATCATGAGGGTTAGGGAACAAAGAGTGCACTTGTGTTTACGCACATGCTTGTGCACTATAATATCTCCTGCGCAGATGGCCAGTCTCCGTTAAGACTGACTGCCGTGACCGAAATTCGGTCTGGAGGACATTATTATTATAAGATATTTAAATTTTTTATTTAAAAAGCAGTGCTGTAGTGGGAATGTTTATATACAGGGCTGCTTTTATATTATTTACTAAGACTTTACATTTAGATATGTACACACTCCATTATTTTAGTACATTTAGATATAAGAGAGTGCCGGAGGCCCAATCACCCTCTTTCCCCGTTCCCGCTCCTTCCCCCTTCCCGCTCCTTCTCCTTCCCACTTCCTTTCCTTAAGGGTTGGCAACGCGCAAGTGGTGCCTCTGGTGTTGCAGGCGTATATAGACTACGGTGACCACTTACCATCAGGTATGCTTGTTTGCCACCTTAGTTGTATAAAAGAAAATAATAATAAAATGGAGCTGTGTTACGTCATTTTTGTACTCTGTAGGGATCAAGATGTTATGATAATATAAAAAAGTAAACATATAGATACTTAAGATAGCTTTGCCTACGTGGTATATCATTAAAATATAACTCAGGAATATTGATAAAGCTTTCAATTAATGATGGCGTTTTAGAACCAGTTTTGTAGTACCAGACACTGCTTAAAAATAATAAATCATTTGCATCTATAATAATCATAATATACATATAAGAACCACATAAAAATGAGCTCCACATTCAAATTTAATACTACTAATGATGTTTGCGAAGTTCTTTGGATTGTTACCCAATCGCATGTACGCCGTTGAATGAATTTGAACGAAACATAGCAAACCGATTGCTCATATCCTGTTTTATATTAATACATAGGATACTTTGTACCCTTGTGTATGTTCCCATAGGATTCACTCGGGCGGAAACTAGTGCTGTTTCTATAAAAGCAGGAAAATGATACAATACTAAATATCTCAAGACGATTCTAATAGGTCTCGTAACTTCCCATCAGAATGTATGTATATAACAGCCACATGCTCAATACTTCGCGTGGGTTTCACGACTGTACTGCCAGATATTACATTTTCCAATAAAAATGAGTTCATACATATACACATACATATATTGACGCCTGTTTCCCAGAGGGGTAGGCAGAGACTACGGATTTCTATTTGCTACGATCCTGACACACTTCTCTGGCTTCATTCACTTTCATCACATTCCTCATACACGCTCGTCGGTTAAAGGAGCTCTTAACCTGGCCTTTGTCCAGAACGCCTCCGATCTGATCGAGAAACGTTAGCCTAGGTTTTCCTCTTGCGACTGTTCCATTCACACTAGCCTTATAAACTTTCTTAGTCAGTCTTTCCTTGTCCATTCTTTCTACATGTCCAAACCAGCTTAACATACCCTATCATATACCTAGTTCATATCGCTCATATTTTAAAATCCTTTATAGTACAAAATCCAAGAAACCTATGTCATTGTCGCACAGCTGAACTTTCTTCTGTAATGTGTAATATGTAGGAAACATCGTATGCATACTCGCTAGATTGAAAGTGTAACCAATTTTATATAATTTTCATTTTCTTATGTTATTGGCAGTTTGTCTGTTTGTAAGTGAGTTTATTATAAATAGCCAATTAATATATTATATACAATTCAGGCTTAGTCTAACGAACCCAAATTTAGAACCTGTAAATCCATACAATTACTACTAAAAAAACCTAACCACACATATGTTTGATAGCTTAGGAAAACTGTTAATAGATTTTTCTGCTAGACAATATCTAATAGCAGCGCAACTTCTGGAAATGGAATTGCACGTGAATGTGTAAAACGTA
This sequence comes from Catocala sponsa, assembly GCA_963564715.1. Taxonomy (NCBI): domain Eukaryota; kingdom Metazoa; phylum Arthropoda; class Insecta; order Lepidoptera; family Erebidae; genus Catocala; species Catocala sponsa. The sequence continues at coordinate 873,976 of OY751339.1, forward strand.
AACTTAGCAATCAATTAATCAAAAAGAAAATGTATATAAAAATATAATATATTCATATAGTTCACAAAGTGACACTTATGAATGTCAAGATTACACTAACTAAACAATAATACACTTTCAGGTATTTGCAGGTGCGTTTTTGTATCATGTAGTTATGTCAAATAGGCCACGCCAATTCTCAGTGAGCCACGATGGACTATGACCTAACTCAATATGAGTTAGGCCCTAGTCCATCCGCGCCTAATAATAGTACAGTTTATAAACAGGGCTGAATTTAGACTATAATTAATTAATCTTAAAAGTAACTTTCGGGTTCATCCGGTAAAAACTAGTAACATTCGTTTTTATAGGATGAAAAGACAAACAAACGCCCTTTTGCATTTAGAACATTAGATATATTTTGTAATAGAAATCATGTGTGCGGTAGCACGTACTGCCTCCCATTCCCTCTCCGCCGGGATTTCCTCTCTAGAATACGAGAGTAATTGTTATAATCTAAATGTATATATTCTGGTATTTAGCTGCGGTTCTCGTTAGATACTGTTTCCGGTCCCAGTATCTATTACGTAGCTAGAGATTTAGCCTGCAAAATAGCCAAAGAACCAATTTATTGTATACAATGCATGAGCTCAAAGCGTTTTTAAAATATCATAAATAACTGAAATATTAATTATGTAGGTACCTACTCTACATAACATTTTTTACTTTACATTACACTATTAAATTTTATGACCGATCAATTTTTTTCCTAATAGGTATGTTTTTAAAAAAAGCTATCAAAAGCTTCACTATTCCAAGAAAAATGATTAGAGTGTGGCCATAACTTTGCAGAGGAATCAATCAATCCCAAAAAAATGTTTTGCTTTATTGAAAGCAGTCATGTCTATTTCACATATAATTCGTCAAAAGGGCATTCGTGAGTGTGTATTTTTTTATCTTCCTAATGTATAGCGCAGGTAGGTTGATCTTGGGCAGAAGTAGTGATATTATAAAATATATATTTCATAGCTATTTACAAATGTCATAATATTCGACCCACATAATAATTAAGTACACTTTGAACTAATGCAGCTCGTCGCTTGACCCACACGCAGGGGTTTACCGCCTCCCCGAAGCCTCGCGAAACTAATAAACGAGTGACACTAATTGGTGTTGAGCTTCTCGTCTTTGTGGACGACCACTCACAATGAAAATTCTTTAAAAAAATCTCTCCAAATACCTCCCTGTCGTATTTCTTCCACCATTTATTAAAGGCCAGAATATTACACGTAAAGAGGCTGTTTTTACATTTTTTTGTAAAGAAAATTTTCGCGATGAGACCAATTTCGGGCGGTGAATGAAAGTAATTGACATTTTTGGGAATTATGTTTTTCTGTGCGTTATATTAGAGTAGGTTCCCCAAGGTATACTTTAATTAGTATTTTTATATTTTCATCATAGTAGTAACTTAGGTAGTCTGACAAAGACAAAATAACAATAAGAACATTATTTTTACCTTTTCCTAATATTATGTAAGCAAAAGTACACAGCTTTGTTCTCCTATTTGAAAAATTAGATAAGGTTCTAAAATGCACTAGGTATAATATTTCAAAAACAATTTATCGGAGCAAAATAAGGAATAGTTTCTTCCTTTTGGTGCACAGTGGCAAAAGCTGCTTACGTTCGGTGCACATTCTGCAAGTGATGCGCGCTCCCTAAGCTTATGAAGTTCCGTAACAAAAAAAATATCGTTAATGTAATTTGATGTAATACATACACCCTATATACAGGCGTTAGTCTATGTAAACTGAAGTATTTTCATTAAAACGGTGGCGGAAACTTACGACTCGGATTAACTGTCTAAGTCTCAAACAACTTGTAGCCAACTTTACGTATTGAACCATAAAAAAACTCTTCCACCACAAATTCAGCGTTCCTTGCATTTATTATAAAACCTAAACTGTAGTTTTAAGCTAACCGAAAAAGTTTCTAGATATACCTGTCCGGAATTAAAACGGCTTACAGAATAGCTTTGATGAACTCTTTCTATTGAAATATAAGAAAGAAACATTTATTGCTTCGTAAGACTCAGTAAAGCAGCTTCGGAACAGGCATAATTTTATTGCAATGTGGCCGACGATAACAGCTATATTATAGAATTAGATGTTCCTGCGGTTTCACCCGCGTTTATTGTTACTGCGCCGCCGCCCGCCGTGGGTCATAGCGTGATGTTATATAGCCTTCCTCGATAAATAGGCTATCCAACACTAAAATAGTTTTTCAAATCGAACCAGTAGTTCCTGAGATTAACTCGTTCAAACAAACAAACAAACAAACTCTTCAGCTTTATAATATTAGTACAGATACAAGAAAATATCTCATCTCAAAAATGATGTTTGGAAATGCTTTGAGTTTTGATGCATCCAATTGTTTTTAAGCTGGCTGGGCAATCGTGACAAAATTGTTGACACATATTATGTAAAAATATTGCTTTGTAAGAAGCCTCTTAAACAAACAAAACAAAAGTGATTAACGGGGTTACAAACTAACTTACGAATTCAAATACCTTGTTAAATGCGGTGCTGCGGTGCTGCGATACTGCATGCCACTTTTGTACATGTACTTGGGTTCGATTCCCGGAATAGGTAAATGTTATTAGGTTTATTTATCAAGAAATTTTTAGTAGCAAGATATAGTCTGGAACTGCAATTGGCTAGCCCTCAATAATGTGGTATCTAAAGTCACAGCTGGAGAAATGTGGGTGAACACACATCTGCCCATCTGCCGGTGTATAGGCCAAAGACTCTATAATATGTATGTATAGGTATACTGTATTCCTGTGGCATAGGTTTACCCTTGTACAGGCACCCATATTATATTACCTATATTTATTTATTTATTTAGGATCTCCAACAAAGAATATACACAAAATTGCACAGACAAATTACTAATTACTTTATAGAGTGTATTCATGTTTACTGTAATTAATAAATAAATTATTGAAGTGAAAACTTCTTTAGGCGCGTTGAGCACTTCTTGGGTGAACAAAAATCATAGAACTCGAGTCATCGTCACGCTTCCACGCTTTCCATTTTTGAATTATTTTGGAATATTAACAATATCTCAGAAATGGTGCGTCCTACGCAAAAAATAACGAAATTTTGACCCCCTTAATAACTCGTAAGAGAGTATCAGGAATCCGTTATTTTTTTTGTTTATGAAGAAGTGTTTATGATCAAGGATTAAAGTTTTCACTTCTATCGGCAGTCCTCAAAGACTGGCTTTATTTTATTATTATAAATCTTAATAACTTTAAACCCTCTTATTTTGATCCTTGTTCTAAATAGACAGAAGGATTATGAAGCAATCAAACAATGGACAGAAATAACACCCTCACGCAGAACAAGTAACCGTGAATCATATTTGGCCTCATCTAAGTTTCGAACCCATATACTAAAAGAATTATCAATAGCGAGGTGTTTAATAAAACTATTACGCTATCATTCAGTCAAAGATAATCTAATCATAAAACGTATAAACATGACTAAATAATATCAAATTATTCAATTTACCTGTGAAGTCGGATCACAAAAATGTCTATAACAGGTAATACGATTACTCGTACTTTAAATATTTAATAAAATTTTACTCTCTGCTACCCTAAATCTCATTCAAGCTTGTTAAAATTCTACAGCCGATAAATCTTTAAATCCGTACCTGTTTTAATTGATATTAACAGAATGATGTAGTGCTCCGAAATTAATTTTATTTATTGCTGGTGGTAATTTAAAACAAATATAATATCACACCTTTATCTCCCTGAAGGATTAGCCAGAGATATATCATAAAAGCCATGTTTCAAAAAATTGCTGTATTATTTTTTTAAAGACAACTTCCGCACTAGGAATTAATCCTGTGTCGTGGGGGAGTTTACAAACATTGAAACAATGGACACAAAGAACACTCAGACTCGGGACAACCATTTGTGGACACACAATTTTTTGTTCCGTGTGGGATTCGAACCCACAACACTCGGCGCAGTGGCAGCAGCGAGACGACCAGTTAAACCACTACGCCATTCGTGCAGTCAAAGATAAATCTATACTAATATTATAAAGCTGAAGAGTTTGTTTGTTTGTTTGCTTGAACGCGCTAATCTCAGGAACTACTGGTCCGATTTGAAAAATTCTTTCAGTGTTAGATAGCCCATTTATCGAGGAAGGCTATAAGCTATATATCATCACGCTAAGATCAATAGGAGCTGAGCACCAATGAAGAATGTTTCAAAATCGGAGGGTATTTTTTCCTTTTGAGAGCTTCCGCTGCGTGCGCTGCGTAAACAGTTAAAGTTTCGCAAAAATCATGTATGACAGAATTGTTTCCCTTTAAAAGTTCTAAAAAAAGACCGCAACAGCATATGTCTATCTTTTAAGGTTGGCTCACTATAACCTTTTATATGCTAACCAAATTTGTTCTAAAATAATGCATTATTTGCGAAGGTATTATTATAAACATCATATTAATCCTTATCCAAATAAATACGTTATCCATCACAAGTATTTAATTTAAAGCAAAATTGCCCTTTACATCATTCGATTTCAATGAATATCTTAGGAGATATCGCAGTTTTAAAATAACATTGCAGCAAAATAATTACCAATTACAGACATAGTACAAACGATGTTTCTCCTGGTTTATTCTGCGTGATTACTACTGGTTCGATTTAAAAAAATATTTTAGTGTTGGATAGCCTATTTATCGAGGAAGGCTATAGGCTATATAACATCACGCTACGACCCGATAAACTAACGATAAACGCGGGTGAAACCGCGGGAACATCTAGTAAGTTATATGTATAAGTTAACTAGATGTTTCCGCGATTTCACCCGTGTTTATCGATACTGCGCTGCCCCTGTGGGTCGTAGCGTGATGTTATATAGCCTTTAGCCTTCCACGATAAATAGGCTATCCAACACTAAAATAATTTTTCAAATCGAACCAGTAGTTTCTGAGATTAGGGCGTTCAAACAAACTCTTCAGCTTTATAATATTAGTATAGATTATTTATATTTCGCCTATTTCTCTAAAGAGTTAGGCAGAGACTTATTACTTCCATATTGATTACGTCAGCTATTTTACACACAAGGCCACATAAAGAACGTACATGAGGCAAGTACCTATTGGCATTTACCAGGCACAGCTTCAGACTGCGAGCTGCTACTAAGAATTACCTGACAGAAAACTCAAGCATATACCTTAGCCGGGAATTCAATCTGAGATCTCATGCATAGCAACCGCTTTCAATAACGTAGGGCCACCTAGTTTGTTAAAAAAATGCATTTCTAATTGCCGTTGTGTACAGGATTGAATCCCACTTGACCAGTGCTTTTTAGATAAAAAGCACGAGTGCTATGATTAGCACAGCTCTAAATACCGTGCTTCTATTGAATTATTCTTAGCACAACATTTTAATAAGCCTGAACAACTCAACAAGCGGTCGTTCGTACCCTGTTGAATGAAAACGGCTGTCAAAGAGGGTTATCAATGTGCTACGCCATTAAATGTAATTACAAAATATAGCTTATTTTTGTATACATCTATATCTATACATCTATACAAATAAATAAAATTTAAGTGTCTGTTTGTAATGTCAAAATAACAGCTTTTTATCTAATGCATATGAAAGTATAATAATAATAATAATATTCTATCACATACACACTACACCATCTAGCCCAAACTAAGCAGAGCTTGTAGTATATAAGGTACCTATACAAAAACATCTATTTTTAAAATTTTTGTCTGTCTGTCTGTTTGTTCCGGCTAATCTCCGAAACGGCTGAACCGATTTTGACGGGACTTTCACTGGCAGATAGCTGATGTTATAAGGAGTAACATAGGCTACTTTGATTTTAGAATAAAAAATAGGGTTCCGCGGAGACAAACACTTTTAGTTAAAATCTACGCGGACGAAGTCGCAGGTAACAGCTAGTTTTATATAAAAGTAATTGCACGGAGCGCACGGATGACGAAGTGGTTTAAGTGATGCTCCCGTCATTGCCCTTGCGCCGAGTTGAGGGTGTGGGTTCGATTCCCGCATAGGACAAAAACTGCTTTTAATGAATGTTTGTAATGCGCCGCGACACAGGATTTGTTTTTAATGCGTTAAATGTTCTTCTTCTTCTTTTCGTGTGGTTAGTGGCCAACCTGTTGTCAAGAGTTGTTCAAGCCGGTCTTAGGCCTCTGACATGGCTTAACGACTGCTGTCAATATGGCAACAATCGGGACTGACTTTTTACGTGCCCTCCGAAGCACGGAGACGCTCAGATGAAATACCACAAAGCGGTCACCCATCTATAGACTGACCGCACCCAACGTTGCTTAACCTCGCTAATCGTTTACCGATCAGTGAGTGCAACTGGCTATGAGCGCCTCGCGTTAAATGTTTTTAATTAACGTACAATCCTATCCTAATCCTAATCCTAACTAATGTTATAAAAGCGAAAATGAGTTTGTTTGTTACCTTTTCACGCCTAAACCACTGAACCGATAATCCTAAAATTTTGCATATACGTTGTCAGGTGTACAGAAACGGACATAGGCTACCTTTCATCCCGAAAAAGATTATGCTCCCGAGGAAAACAACAATAACGTTCTTATGATAATAGATGACGTCACGTGTCTTTCGAATCATGATTGAATTATATTATTACAAGCAGAGTACAACCCGAATTGATTGTCAAATTCTAAATTAATGCGAGCTAAGCCGCGGGGAAAAGCTAGTAATAAATAAATATATGTACTATAATAATAATTTAAACTCTGTTTATTAGCTGTTTCACTGTTTAGCACGGTTATCTAGCGATAATCTAATCAAAATACATCTATTTAATTTTATAGATTACCAACGTTATTTTTTTTCTTTTTTTATTGCCATTGGTGGCAGACTAGCAAGTGGCGCACCTGATGGAAAGTGGTAACCGCTGCTCATGGACTTTAGTCACGATACAGCAAAGCCGCTGTCTACCGTGAAAGAAAACCTTTCTTTAAACCTCGTTTGAAGAAGGACATATCATAGCGCTCGGGAAACACCGAAGCTGGCAGTTCATTCCAGAGCTTGCACGTACGTGGGAGAAATGATCGCTGAAAGCGTACTGTCTTAGAATTGAACGCTTCCAGGTGATATGGATGAACCCTGCTTCGTTGTCGAGTGGTACGGTGATAGAAAGGGGCCGCTGGTACCAAATCAAACAGTTCTTTTTCTACCACAATGTTGCACAAAATATTATTTTAGGATAAGGAAATACTTATTTTGTGAAAAACCCATATCTCATATCGTCTACACACTAGTTAGAGTTTGCAATACAACATGTGCTGATGACTCTGCCTAGTCTCATCAATATATAGAAAATAGTAATAATAAAGTAATTTAAAATGTACTAGCAGTGCAGCCAACATATTGATTTAAATCACAAATTGCCTATTAGGTTTATTACTACGAATATCAATAAATAAATTCAATCTATTATATAATCTTTAGATTAAATGTACCGTTTATCAATAACATATTAAGTTTGGTTTGAATTAAAATAAAAACCAACATTAAAATCATGATTATAGAAATGTTAGTTTAAATGAAATGAAAAATATAAAATGAAATGAAATAGTTTTTATTTTTGTACCATCACGATTCACGACATACTTCGATAAAAAGAAAAAGAACTAAATACTATAAAGAATATTTAAGCAAGTACATACTATTAACTTAAGTTATATCTATATATTAATACGTGAAGCAAAAACTTTGCACCCCTTTTTACGAAAATTGAGCGGACGGAGGAGTATGAAATTTGGCACAGTTGAAGTTAGAATCCTAATATTTACATAAAATATGCATTAGAAATACATTAAATTATTGAAAAAACACTACACGCACACAACCATGCATTTGACACACGCAGTCGAAGCGCGTAACTATAGTTACATATATCAATATATAATGACATTTATTTATTTATAAAAGGAACAGTTACAGAATACAGAAAAGTAGTGATTAGGATTATTTTTACATGAAAACATTTTTAAATCTGCACTCCAATTACTACTGTACACAGCATTCAGAATTTATACAGGTTCAAACATGTAAGTGAACGTTACAATAAAAAAAAAAAAAAAAAAAAAAAGAAGAAGTTACATACAATATAGTTAGTCAGCAATATCTTACAGGCAAACTTTGGTCGAATTTCGAGCACTAGGCGACCGCTAGTAAGGATAATATTACAATATTTTCACATAAATAGGTATTTAAAATGTTGTTTGTGTGCAGATGCATGTCCCACCTGACGGCACAAAAATAAGGGTGATGCGCTCAGCATAATGCTGTGGCACTTGCATCGCTGCAAGCACTACACAGCGCTTACGTTCTAATTTCGATGAATGGATGGACCTATCTATTCTTCAAAATTAGAACGTTATTTAAATGGACGCCTATGGTGACTAAGTATATCACAATATTAGATCAAAGTCTATTTCAATTTAAAATTGTTAATTAATTTCGTTTTGTAAACGTTACAAGCCATATTTATTCAACTGGCTGACCAGCGCAACTTCGTCTGCTTCATATAAGAGACATTTTTCATTGCTTCTCCGCTCCTATTGAGCCATTGAGAGATTATAAAGCCTTTAGCCTTCCTCGATAAATAGGCTATCCAACACTAAAATAATTTTTCAATTCGAACCAGTAGTTCCTGAGATTAGCGCGTTCAAACAAACAAACAAACTCTTCAGCTTTATAATATTTGTATAGATTAGTATTTTATAATAGTAGCTGTCTCCTGCGGTTTCATCCACGTTTATAATTACTGCTCCGTAGCTCATAGCGTGATGTTATAATAGTAACTTCTAGATAAAGTAACTTTTTAAAGCTAAAAGTATTATGAAAATTGGTATAGTACTGTCAGAGTTTATCGATTACAAACAAACAAATCCCACGACTTGATTACCTATGTCAGGTCTTGGAATGTCAGATAATATACAATTAAAAACCTATTAGTTTTTAGCTGTTATTGTTTAGCTGCAACTCAACAGGTTATAATATTAGTTTATATCTATACTAATATTATATGGAGGTGGATTTGAATGTTTGTTTGTAAGGATTTATCTCAAAAACTACTCAACCGATTTTTAAATCTTTCACCATTAAAAATTTGTATTATCATTATCACCGAGTAACAAAGGCTTTTTTTATTTGATGATGATGATGATAATGATATAAATCCACCAAATATCAATATTCGTTATATAACAAATTAACTTACACGACAAAGGCCACAACGTCGCGTTTGTCATCCACATATAACGATGAATATGTGACCATCGACCCTTACGAGTCCTTTAACCTTGAACGTGCTCAAGGCTCACAAAAATACAATGTTCAAGTTCATGTTCGAATACATCCAAACCTTTTGTTAGAACATAAGATCGTTAGAATAATGCTATATCTTCGGAAGGGTAGGCAGAGGAAGAATTACCACATATCACTAGCTATGATGAGAGAGATGCGGTATGAAAGTGGATATAGTGACATTAGAAAAGGTATATGTTAAGCTGGTTTAGACATGTAGAAAGAATGGATGAGAAAAGACTGACTAAGAAAGTTTATAAGGCTAGTGTGAATGGAACAGTCGCAAGAGAAAACCTAGGCGAACGTTTCTCGATCAGATCGGAGGCGTTCTGGACAAAGGCCAGGTTAAGAGCTCCTTGAACCGACGGGCGGTATGAGGAATGTGATGAAAGTGAATGAAGCCAGAGAAATCTTGAAGTGTGTCAGGATCGTAGCAAATAGAAATCCATAGTCTCTGCCTACCCCTCTGGGAAACAGGCGTGAATATATGTATGTATGTATGAATGATAGTAGGTCTACGTAAAAGCGACGAGCCTATTGCAGCTTATGGATACAGTTTCAGATTCCTCGCTGCTAGTAAGAATCTTTGACTAGAATCCTAACTAATATTATAAATACGAATGTGAGTTTGTTTGTTACACTTTCACGCCTTAACTACTCGACCGATTATCATGGAAATTTCGTACACACGTTGTCAGGGGAATAGAAAAGGACATGATGTACCTTTCACCCAAAAATAAGTACTGTAACTAACCTAATCTTTATTTACACGAGAAAAGCCTCAGTAAAAAAAAAACAACGCGGTAATAGAGACCTGTATTTCTTGCACAGAAGTTAAATTCACTACCGCTCCGCTACCACGGTAGGTTTTCTACAAACATATTGTGTAGTTACTGCAACAGAGATAATTTCTGTATCCTGTCTTTATCAGGATTAAAAAAGTACTCCTTGTATCACAGAACAACTATCAATAGTTTTCACAAATTCTGATAATGTAATCAGCGAAACATTGCAAATGACCGCATAAATAAATCCATTATCAATATAAGACTATTATTTATAATTATTGATATTTAAATGCCAACTTTGTAGGGGTTTCCTTTGTTCCTTTAAAATATTAAACAACGCTATTATACTTTAGCTCCGCTTAATGAACAAATTTATTTGCATCCCAATTATTTACCGATCAAACTCGACTGCGGAACTGTTTTTAGCTTCTGAGCTTTGTTAGTTTATGATACACAAATACAATATTTGCCAATTCTGTTTTACATTGCAAGCAATAAACCCAAAACAAATGAAACAAGGAATATATGCAAGAAAATTTCCCGAGCGCTATGATAATATTATGTCCTTCTTCAAACGAGGTTTAAAGAGAGTTCTTCTTTCACGGTAGGCAGCGGCTTTGCTGTGTCCTGACATTGCTGAAGTCCATGAGCAGCGGTTACCACTTTCCATCAGGTGGGCCACTTGCTCGTCTGCCACCAATGATAATAAATAAAAAAGAAAAACTTATTTTCTATTACATAGATTGAAAAATAACCTGTATAATATTGTCTTCTGTTTACGCGAATGTTATTCATTGAAATTAAACTACTATATACGGATTTTATCGCGTTGTTTATTTGACACTGTTACAAAATTTTTTTTGAAAAACTGTTACACTACTATAATCACTATTAAACTTTATAAATTTTTAATCTAATTAAATTATTGAAACTATTAAAACTATTTATACTATTACCATACTATTATACTATTTAGATTTATTTTTACACTTTCCCCGACGTTTCGGTTGCTTTTCAGCAGCCATGGTCACGGGGAGACTAAGATGGTAGTTGTCTCAATGTTCCAGTGTAGTTATTTCAAAGTACCCGAACATAATTTAATCATGGGTGCTTCTATTTACGCAGAATGAGCTCAAAGTATCATGAAGTCTAGCTGTGGTTTGCTTCTTCTTGGGTTTGACTATTTGAATTACTGGATCCCAAGCTGGTGGTACACTCCAACCATCTTCTCTATTGAAATTAGGATGTTTCTTGATTTCAATAGCCTCGCGAAGCATCCTTGGTAGGAATCGGTGTTCTTTAGCGAGCATCTGTGGTTTGTCAAATCTCAGGTAGTGGTTGGTCCCCTGTTGCACATGTTTTGACAAATGACATGTTTTGGCATGAGATTTGACAAACCACAGATGCTCGCTAAAGAACACCGATTCCTACCAAGGATGCTTCGCGAGGCTATTGAAATCAAGAAACATCCTAATTTCAATAGAGAAGATGGTTGGAGTGTACCACCAGCTTGGGATCCAGTAATTCAAATAGTCAAACCCAAGAAGAAGCAAACCACAGCTAGACTTCATGATACTTTGAGCTCATTCTGCGTAAATAGAAGCACCCATGATTAAATTATGTTCGGGTACTTTGAAATAACTACACTGGAACATTGAGACAACTACCATCTTAGTCTCCCCGTGACCATGGCTGCTGAAAAGCAACCGAAACGTCGGGGAAAGTGTAAAAATAAATCTAAATAGTATAATAGTATAGTAATAGTATAAATAGTTTCAATAATTTAATTAGCTTAAAAATTTGTAAAGTTTAATAGTGATTATAGTAGTGCAACAGTTTTTCAAAAAAATATTTTGTAACAGTGTCAAATAAACAACGCGATAAAATCCGTATATAGTAGTTTAATTTCAATAAATAACCTGTATGCCATGTAGTTAACGATTGTAATAATTTTTCCAGCGCTGAAGCCAAAAGCTATATCAATTTTGACCATTATCGCTGGTACAAGCGATCCTGATCTTGACCTCTCAACCAACGCTAGGATGCCGACATCCGAACTTCACCAGACTATTTAAAACGTAATTTTGTCATGATAGTCTTATTTTGTTTTAATAGCCTTTTTGTATTTTCGTATTTTTGATAACTGGATTGGTTGAAGTTAAAAACGCCTGTTTCTTAATTTGTCGTAATCAAACGTAATAAATACTGAACTAACTGTTTTTCACCAGTGATAGCTAAAAAAGGCAAGTACCTAACATGTTTACGTAGGACGCAGATAAAATATCTCAATAATAATACACAAAGCTCAACTTCAAGATGGCAGCTCGATCCAAACGCGTTTTTTTTCGTCGTAGAACACGGGGCCAACTGCTAGCATTTTTCATGATAAATAATCAATTTTAAATTATGGAGTAGAATAGAAAATATAGTCACTCGTTTGATTTCTGCTCACAAAAATCCCAAATTTTTTCTCTATCACATCGATATAATTTAAAATGACCAAAACACAAACACTTCAAAATGAGAATTGATGAATTTTGTATTTTAACACCAGGCGCAATAATCATGATTCCGTTAGTAAAAACATTATCGATGACTATCCACCGGACAATACAACCGACCACCACCTCAATAGATAATTTTATTTACGCTCCAATTATTTGGATATCAAAGCTTTAATATCGCCAGCTGCCGACCGTTCTTACGAAACTCTCAATTGACATGCAGATAGACAATGTGGTGTAGATAACCACTAATGGCTTCAAGCTGGCAGTGACAAGCTTCCTGAATGTGAAAGCCGGATGCGTGAACAATAGTATTCGCTTTGATACATAGTTTGTAGTTAGCTTTAGGTATTTCAAATCTTAGGTCTAGGATTATCTTTAGTTGGCGAAATAGTTGCGAGAGAATGTACGACTAAATTGTATTAATTTTGAATCTCGACAACAATGAGATTAATTTATCACTCGAACGGAGTTGTGAAATTCGACTAGATAGATACGTGGGATTAAGCATATGTTTAATTATAGGCAAAACCAAACATTAAATATGCATGCTGCCGCCCTATGAATAAATTACTGAATTAACAGACTGAGTATCTTTTTCTTAATTAAATAAAATCTCTATAAATACGATTTAATTAAAACATACAGACGCGACATAAAAACAAAAACTAAAACAATAATGAATCAATATAATATCAAATATTAATGAAACCTAAGACGTGAAAATAATAATTATATAAGCATGCTGATAAATTCCTTTTTGAAATTAAAAATAAATAATATTCGTTAATTTCAAATTAGTTAATTTTCACATAAAAATCCAAATTGTAATACTACAATCGTTAAATAAGTAACTGGCTGAAATAATTACCAAACAAAATGTAGCAAAAAATGAAACAAAAAGGAACTATTCAAACTCACCGTTCAATATTCCAACGTGACAATCACTTCACAGACAAACCACATAAAATTTCAAGTTCAGAACACCGCACCATGCAGCGAACACGGAAAGTTAGCGTCTCTACGGGAGCGAAACAGGCGTGCTTTCCATATCGGATGCCAGATGACAACTGGGCTCTGCGACGCGGGGCGTGGACTCCCAAAACTAGTGGGGAGTGGACGCCGAGCCGTAATGGACAGTCAAGGTAATGTAAATAATTTAGGGTGAACTCCAGACAGAGATAAGAGGATTCATTATGATTTTCAGAATATGAAAAAATACATTCTCAATATAACCTTTTATAGTAAACTCAATAGCTATCAAATCTTGTATAAACATTTTTTATACTTTTATCCTTTTGAAGATATTGAGTCTTTAATTGTAATCGGAGAAGCTCCTTTGATTTATTTATTCGAAGATTACGAGGGTAAATCATATAGTAATTCCAAAAAATAATTCTATAAATATATATCTGTTGAGAGATTAGATGACGTCTCTTTGCTATCGTGACATTTTCTTGGGACTTAAATAGATATAGTTGGTACCTACAGAAACTTATGTCCGTTTTATAAAGTGTTAAATGGAGTCTACGGAATTTGCGATGACACAGAATACTCTTTTGAATCATTCACTCATATCAGATCCGTTATGGCCTCCTGCTGGGTTAGGACGCATAATCAGGACCATTTTAAATATGAATATCGTGTTATATTTAACAACTACATGAATAAACGGAATAACTAATATGGATTATTATATTTACGATTGGCATAAATTCGAAATAAATTCATTTATATTTTTTGTTTCTGGGTTGCTTTGAAGGCTTATCCTGAATTATATATAATGTTACATTTCCTGGATAAATTTTAAAATAAATGATTATTTTTATGTAGTTTGTTCTGAATTTCGTCATTAATTTTGCCAGCTCAAATAGCAAGATTGTGAGAACAGACTGATAAATTAAAATTGTATTGTGGGCTAAACAACTCAAATTACAAGTAAGTAGTATTTTTGGTTTTATGCAGAGGGCGCAGATCATTTTATATTATTAACGGGTTAAACATGCATATGTCCCGGCTGATGGTAAAGCTTTATTTGGCATAAAGATGTGACTCTCCTCTCCATCAACTCTAAAAACAAAGTCGCTGCTCGCAGCAGCAACCTTCAAACTGGCCTTCAGTCAACAACAGCAACTTTAGAAACCTTATTTACTTCAGAGGTACAAAATGAAGCTGTTTGGGTAAGGTCGTCAATGATCAGTCTGATTACTACGGCTCACAGTAACGAACCTAACATTTTTTAATATTGTTTAACTTAACAAAGTACGCATGATATAAATAAAAATTTTATTATAATGCACGACATCATAAATCTGTTATTTTGTAAGACAATAATTAAGGTGTATAAATATGTAATATATTTCAGTTTTTAAGCTTCTGCGACCTCGCCAAAACGACGTTACGATTTCTCGAGGTCACAGGTTTAAGTCCTGATCCATTGATTGTCTTTTTTCTCGTTTATAATGACATATTCAAGCCATAAGCTGCTGTTTATCGGTACGCAAATTTAAACTAGAAATCTAGGGACATGGAATTAAAATTATATTTAAAATTATGTAAGTGCCCAGTGGACGGTTGTGATTATAGGCGCATAAAGCTATGTTATAAAATCCATCCAAATTATGAAATTCACAGGAGACGATAAGCTTGAGTTAAGTATTATTTTGAACTTGATAATTATATGTAGTCAGCGCTAAGGACTACCTATGATCTGATGTGACTTAGAGTAAAGATGATGCCAATTTTCAAGATAATGGCAAACATCCTGTTTGAGTACTATGTTTAAAATAAAACGATATTAAAAAAGAATTATAGGAACATATGTAACAAAAGCAACATACCTTTTTTGTTACATGTTCTAGTGCTGTATTTGGTGACTATATAAATAGACACAGCCACACGACACGGCAATAGAATGTATTTGGGTGCAAATCAAAGTAAGACAGACTTTGTTTTGTTAGGTAAATAAATAAAAATGGCAAATAAATGCTGGGTTCAATGCCAAAATTCTTCCAAATATTTTTCCATTTCTGATATATCTTGGCAACGGTTTTACTAGAAAAGTGTTTTCCACATACTAGCTTTGGTGTTCAAATGTTCTTAATATAGACTTAACTTAATTAAACATTCTACAGAATAATTTATATGTAATCATACACACGATGTTTTCATTAACGGAATACATTCATAACAATTATAAAATATTGCGAAAATATAAGTCTTATTTTATTAAATTTACGCTTTATCAAGTTACGCTATCAAGAATTTGGTTTATCTAGAAAACATACATTATATATTCTTCGGATCTTGTTGAAGTAATGGGGTGTAGTAAAGGGTGACTAAAATGAAAGAGTCAACTAACGTTTTTGATTTATAATCACACACATAATTATAACCCACATATTACACAGGATAGAAGGTGAATGATATTTAGCAATGACACGGTAAACATATAACATCAATTACAACAATTTATAGAATATAGACCGATCTATACAAATAATAGTACAAAACAGTCCAGTCAGTGCAGACCGGTGCCACTTCGACCCAGTGGGATCTTTTGTGTCGACACTCTCCCAATAACGACTGCCATAGATGTTCATGGCTGCCGGGACCAACGGTTTAACGTGCGTTCCGAGGCACGGAGCAGGCGATAATTGTCAATCAATACGCATATCATTTCGAAAAGTCATATAACTTCCGAAAGTCAGAGGTGCGCGACGTGGGTTCGAACCCGAGACCCTCTGCATTGCAGTCTGTTGGTCTCCCCACTAAGCTATCGCTGCTCGTAAGCCACGGTATCCATAATTATAAAGTAATATTGACAGTAATATTGGCATTTCATATACAAAAATGACAGTAACTAAATAAGAATTCATTAATTTAGACAAGGTTTAACACATACAAACACTTTTTAAAGATGTCTCCCGCCTTAGTGAGTCGGAGACAATTATACACACATTCTCATACACACACACACCAAAAATGTTCTCACCATTTCCTACCTAACTTCAGTAGTCGGTAAACTCACTCAAGAGTAAATCTAACCCAAAGTCGAAGTATCAGATTTATTTACCACTCGTAAAAAGAAACAAGCATCGAATAATTAAGTTCTTCATCTAGCGTCCTAAGTAAACAAATCAATCGATATGTGAGACCTGCTGATCCCCAAATTAACTTGGGAACATTCGTGTTTGGTAAGATAAGATACTAATAGTTCTTTGATGTTAAGTTTCTTTGATATTTTGTGCTCAAGGTTTTCCAACATTTATGTGTTTTGACTTTGGAGTTATGTTTGCTTTGGTTTGTTTCGTTGTTTTGTCTGTCTTACTGTATTTAGGGAATAAAGGTAATTGAATGCGCAATTGTTTATTTGGACGCATATTACATACAACCAATGCACCGCCTCATCCTGCATCGGATGGTGCTTTGGTTTAAAATGTGTATTTATTATTCGCAGGTGACAAAATGTTATTAGCTTTTTGGGAGTTTTTCAGTAGTGCCGTACTAACCTCAGTATGAAGGATTTACTACGCTCCATGCTCAAAGGCTCTAGAAACTTTACTTACTGCAGATAAATAAATAAATAATATTTATTTATCGACTACCTTCCAGAAGGATGTAAGTATTTTCTCGATTGAGAAATGCTTTATCCTATCTTGAACATCCTTTTAGAGAATCAAGTCACCTAAGCTTGTATCCTAGCTAATACCTATTATAAAAGCGAAAATGAAGTTAGTTTATTTGTTTGTTACCTTTTCACGCCTAAACCACTGAACCGATCATCCTGAAATTTTGCATATACATTGACAGATGTACAGAAACGCACATAGGCTACCTTTCATCCCGAAAAAAATTACTGTTCCCGAGGAAAACAATAATAACGTTCTTATGATAATAGATGGCGCCACGTGTCTTTCGAATCATGATTGAATTAAACATATTATTACAAGCAGAGTACAAGCCGAATTGATTGTCAAATTCTAAATTAACGCGACTGAAGCCGCGGGCAAAAGCTAGTAAATAATAAATTGACTGTAATCTGACTTCAGCAATTTAGAACACATAAAGCTAAACCCATCGTGAGCTTAATTTCAGCCGTCCGTCTATAACGACAGTCATAAATGCGCGCCTACTGCCAGCATTAACCTTTCATCATGCCCATACGAAGAGGCTTCTACTATGCATTAGTCATAAACCCTTAATTTGCTGATGACAGTATTAGGTCACAGAGAGAGGGGTCAAGTTTATCCCCCAACCCGGAAATAGCAGTCTGTCAATGACTTTTTAGGACACCAAAATCCAATTTCGTTTTGATTGCGAGGGAGACCGATCCTAGATTTTATTGTACCCTGTAGCCAGATGGTCAGAAAATAGAATAACGGTTATTTAATACTGTTACGATCCAAAATGTTGTTTGTTCAATATCGTTAAGTACCGGATATATAAGTAATTTGATCGAATTTTACAATGTTGTCGATTCTGTTGTAATATTATAAAGGGAACTAATTTTATTTTTACTATTTTATTTTTCTAATAACCATCATTGGAAAAGGATATACATACATACATACATAGATTCACGCCTGTTTCCCAGAGAGGCAGGCAGAGACTACGTATTTCCATTTGCTACGATCCTGACACACTTCTCTGGCTTTATTCACTTTCATCACATTCCTCATACACGCCCGTCGGATAAAAAGGAAAAGGATATAAGGTTTTAAAAACTGTAGATTTATTTCACTAGCTTACTGGGTATGTAATTTTAGGATTTAGAAAAGAAGAGCTCATGGTTTGACTTATTAACATGTTTTGCGGTTTTCTGTGGCAGACATGTTGTTTTTTCTGCCGCAAATACTGTGTTTGTTCGCATAGTTTTGTTTCCACTAAATCTTTATTAAAAAGTAATTTCGATCAAAATTAGCTACGTGGTGTATCCAACGTAATCGACACCATAAACCAATATAATAATGCTAAAATACATCTGTAATAAAATTTCAATTCAATCTATCGTTTCTATACAAAGTTAATCAAATAATGGCATGTTTACTTTCTAGCGGAACGTATAGATTGTTTAATAACATTATTGAAGGCAGGTGGCATTTGTGACTCATCGGTTTATGACGTTACCTTAGGGTGTGTAGTTTGTGTGGAGATAGGACAAGGCTCTTTGTAGTAAGTATATTTATATAGAAAGCGGCCGCGGCTTTGTGCAAACGTAAGACTCATGAATAATTAGCTAACATAGTTACTAAAGTTCTTGAAAATGTGAAGCAACTACTAGAATAAGCAGATAAAATTCTAGAGGAAAAGTATTTTGAATAGACCAAATAGTGACAATAATTTACAAAGAACGACAGATGTTCACTTCGAGGTTAATTTTAATAGAGACTCAATGTTTCCACGGTTTCACCCGCGTTTATCGTTACTGCGCTGCCCCGTGGGTCACAGCGTAATGTTATATAGCTTATAACCTTCCTCGATAAATAGGCTATCTAACACTAAAATAATTTTTCAAATCGAACCGGTAGTTCCTGAGATAAGATCGTTCAAACAAACAAACAAACTCTTCAGCTTTATAATATTAGTATAGATACTGAAACTAAGATGGTAATAGTATAGGTATTATCAAAAATCTATTCATGATGCTTAGGGTGTCATGATTAGTTAATATGTCCTTCCTTTAGAAGATCGAAGCCAAATAACATTGTATTATGTTCCTGAAACGAATAATATTTCAGAATCCCTTAACGTCGTATTTATTAGTAACCGGGAGGAACAAGGGGCCACTAGTTTTAATACTTCTCCTAATTCTATTATTCCTAATTAGGTTAGATGAGGATTACCCCGATATATTATATCAAAACAGTGTCATTACTGGTACTTTAACTGTGAGAGAGAATATTAATAAACGTTTCACAATATTTTTTCTGTATATTAAGTACGATGCTATATTTGAATGCCCGCGGTTCCACCCGCGTTTATCATTACTGCGCCACCCCCGTGGGTCGTAGCGTAATTTTATATAGCCTTTCTCGATAAATAGGCTAACCAACAATCAAATAATTTTTCAATTCGAACCATTTATTAGTTCCTGAGATTAGCGCGTTCAAACAACCAAACAAACAAACTCTTTAGCTTTATAATATTAAGTATAGATGTTCCCGCGGTTTCACCCGCGTTTATCGTTACTGCAGCGCCCCCGTGGGTCATAGCGTGATGTTATATAACCTATAGCCTTCCTCGATAAATGGCCTACCCAACACTAAAAGAATTTTTCAAATCAAACCAGTGGTTTCTGAGATTAGCGCGTTCAAACAAACAAACAAACTCTTTAGTTTTATAATATTAGTATAGATTTTATGTGGCATAACATACCAACCAGCATAAATGAAAGCTTTGATCACTGGCCCGATAAAATCTCACTACCTGTCCATGTATCATCGGATTTTTGATGTTATAATATCCAATATACAGAATGATAAATATTACGTTTTTGACAGCTGTGCACTAGATAATTTTACTTTATCGTTGTATGGGGTCCCTGCACTCACTGGCAAAGCAAGGGTATGGAAACAAAGCATAATTTGGTTGAATTTGATTAGCTTATCTGTTGAATTATCAGAATTATAGAGCAAATCTATTAAATTATCGCACAGAAACCATTATTACACACGGCAGCTGGCGGTTTAAGGTTCTACATATTCTTGATTAATATTATTGAATGATGTTATCGCTATTTATTTGATACTTAGAGAATTAGATCGCTCATTGATATTAAAACTATTTATTAGTTTAATCTATAACATTACAGTTTCAGTTTATTAACATTAACATTATGGTTAGTATTTATTTATATATTTATTTTCAATTATTTCCACATCATGTGAGCATAAATAATAAATAATCTATACTAATAATAAAACTGAAGAGTTTGTTTGTTTGAACGCGCTAATCTCAGGAACTACAGGTTCGAATTGAAAAATTATTTTAGTGTTGGGTAGGCTATTTATCGAGGAAGGCTATAGGCTATATAACATCACGCTACGACCAATAGAAGCGGAGCAGCAACGAAAAATGTTGCGAAAACGGGGAAAATTCTCCTATATAAAGCAGACGCAGTTGCGCGAGACAGCTAGTATTTACATAAATGATGCGCATAGCATTCGTGAGCATCGCTGTCAACGAACTAGTTACTTACTTAGTTAATAGCAGCGATAGCTCAGTGGGGAGACCAACAGACTGCAATGCAGAGGGACTCGAGTTCGAACCCACGTCGCGCACCTCTGACTTTCGGAAGTTATATGACTTTTCGAAATTATGTGCGTATTGATTGACAATTATCGCCTGCTCCGTGCCTCGGAAAGCACGTTAAGCCGTTGGTCCCGGCTGCCATGAACATCTATGGCAGTCGTTATTGGGAGAGTGTCGACACAAAAGATCCCACTGGGTCGAAGTATTGCCGGTTTGCACTGACTGGCCCCCACATAAGATAAGATAAGATACTTACTTAGTTGCAGTTATAAAAAAGTCAAAATGAAATTTGGTAATTATCTCATACAATATTTCATTAATATAAAATGTAATTATTATATACATTCCCATTCTATTAGTTTATATTATGATAGCCTTCGTAAGACAGTTCGATATTGTACAGTGTTTTTGGTTTTAAAACATCAAAACGCTCTGATACAAACAGCAACGTATGAAATTTAGAAATAATTTGATCAAGATGCCTCATTAAAGAACTTATGTAGCATTTACAAAATTATGTATAAGTAAGATTGCACACAGTATCAATACAAACATAAACCTTGACCTAGATGTAGTAATTGCGACTCAGTAGTCATGTTCGTGGAAATAAATGGTAACAGAATACCCAGTAGATGAAATAACGAACAAAGCCTGGATTAATTTAATTCTTCATACATTATTTCGTGTTGGTTTCGTAACTTTATGTTTTTTACATGGGAGGGGCGTTAACCCGCCGCACAAGCCCCATATTGCTAGAGGACCACACCCGTGGAGAAACATCGAGTCCATCGGACTTAGCTGGAAGCGTAGCTAGGCTGTACTACCGACCTTCCCCTCCGTACGTCACCCGGAGGACGCTTACGGTAGCGCACTGCACCGTGTGGGCGACACCGATGCGACGCGTCACTGCGCTGTATAAGGAAGGAAGTGATGTGCTTCTTCCTCGTGTCGGCACAAGCAAGTTATCTGACGAAAAACTGCTCATATCGTAGTATAGAGATTAGCCAGTCAACAAGATGTATTTGAAGTTTACTGTCCAGGGCGCGCCGGACGATTAATTATGTATCGTTGCTCGGGGAGGCTCTCTACTTGCACCGATCCGATGGCTCGGCCACGTTGAGAGAATGGGAGAAGACCGTGGTGTAAAGAGAGCGTATTTGGGTCGACCAACAGGACGTCGCCCTGTCGGTCGCCCCAGATACCGCTGGAAAGATGTTGTGGAGATGGATCTGAGGGAGCTTCAAGCTGGTGATTGGCGAGAAGTGGCCAAAGATCGGGCAAAGTGGCGCTCTCTAGTGTCGGAGGCCAAGACACATTTTGGGTCGTTGAGCCAACGGAGTAAGTAGTGTAAGAGTAAGTACATTATTTCGAATGTTATTTATTTAGGTTACCTACTTTTCATTATCAATATTCATTAATTCGATTTTATTAAAGAACTAATTCAACGTTTAAATACACATAAAAATAAATGTATTATATTACAACATAATATATATTTTTTGTGTATCGGCGATTTAAGAAAATGGCGATTTCTGGAGTTTCACGAAGTTCTCACGAAAGCCGAGAAAGTCGAAGTTTTGAGTACTGTGTACTAGACAAAAGTTCTCTCTGAAACGTTTGAACTAGATGTTTGACGCTTATACTATTTCGACCATATTAGCTAATATATTTTCAATCAAAAGGAAACTTCAATAGCTTAATTACTTAGTATCTACAAAGTTTCATAAAATGATGTGATATGATACAAATTGGAATAAAATCAAAGATAAAGATCCTATCCTAGTCTAAAACCTAACATTGAAATATTAATTATTCGTAACAAATATAAAGAGTTAAAAAAAAAGAAATACAATCGCTTGATTGCAGCTATGAATAGTGATAGCATACGTATATATTAAATAGAGATTTCAAAATCATTTTTAAACTTAATCTTAAATGTGTTTTACATTACTGCAAAAACATAAACTGCTAAATTTATTTTTTTGGAACTAGCAGAGCGTTGAGAGATCACGCACATCAAGAATTTGTGAGCTTTTAGGTCAAAGGCTACAAGCAGAAATGTTCAGGTGAATTTAGCAGTTTAAATATAGGTCCAAGTCACGTTTACAAGAATTTTATAGGATTGTAAAAATCATTCCAATCTCAGGCTCACGTAACTGCGCAAAATAGCATAAGCTAGGTAGCTATATATAGTTTTAAAATAAATGTCTATTATCTTAGTTGATTACTACTTCTATAATGTCGAATATTTTAGAATTACTTTAGGCAGAAACTATTCTAATGCATAACATTGTCATGTCGTTTGCGTAACTTATACATCACACGACGTAATGGTTTTCAAAAACCATGACAATTTAGGTGCATGTCTATATCATAGTGCCATGTCTATTTATTTCCAAACGAATAGGCAGGGTCATCACGTATGACACCTACATTTTGCCACCTAGATTTTTACATAATATTTATACGATAATACCTAGATTTTTATTTCCTAAGTAATGAGGTTTAAATCTTTTGCCGTCAGCTGGCACATTTCTGGACTCTGTATTACTTCTGAGTTTCTTAATATAAATTATCAATACAAACTCCTTTGCTCCTCAATACCTACTCCTTTGTCCGACCCGATATTTAAACCTGAGAACTCACGCCTGCCCGCAAAGGTAACCGCCTATTTCTGCCACGGGACTAACGAGACAAAGGCAAAATTTAATAGGATCGCTTAAATTTTAGACTGTAATATTAGTTCAATATAAATTATATAATATATATATCAACGTAAATTGCCGTTTAATCTGGTCGGAGGTTTGATGACCACAAGAGAGGGAACAACATGCTTTTGGGTTTACCAAATAATTCTTAAAAACAAAACTTATTCTGGCAATGCTCTCATAACGCAGCTATTAAAATGTGGGTAGTATAAAACTCTACCTACTCTCTTGTGGTATGCCCATCGTTATATTATTTAATGTAAAATTATAGAAAAATTAAATGATCGATCATGTTGAACCCATGTGAACCAATTTACGGAAATGCATACAGCAAGCAATTTGCAAAATCTGTTTCTGTCACGTTTCTGCCTGTTGCCTCCAAACACTGAATGAAGTAAAAATAAGTGCGCTTCAGGCTTTGGCTTAATGAATCTATCAGATTCAAAGTTTCTGATTCCTCTTTCAAAGCTGATTTCGAAAAATTTGTTACTAACACAGATATAATAGATTCGACGAGTTTCATTTATTATTTATACCTATACACTAGCTGTTACCTGCGACTTCGTCCGTGTAGATTTTAACTAAAAAGTGTTTGTTGCCGCGGAACCCTATTTTTTTTCTAAAATCAAAGTAGCCTAAGTTACTCCTTATAACATCAGCTATCTGCCAGTGAAAGTCTCGTCAAAATCCGTTCAGCCGTTTCGGAGATTAGCCGGAACAAACAGACAGACAGACAGACAACAATTTAAAAAATTGATGTTTTCGTATAGGTACCTGATATGCTTTCATATGCATTAAAGAAAAAGCTGTTATTTTGACATTACAAACAGACACTTCAATTTTATTTATTTGTATAGATGTATAACGTTAATTAAAAATGAATTATCTAGTTTATAAAAAAGAAAGGTTCTTTTAAAGTTAGCAGTATTTCTCCTATCCTAATTGTTAGCCAAAATAAACTTACATCACGTCATATGCTACAACTATAACAAAATATTAAGTATTTTGCAGTTCAACTGGTTAAACCATTTCGTGCCATGTCACGCATTCACTAAGCCAGGCAGTTCTTTGAATAATAAAATCCATAGTTAAGTAACAATTTTTACTTCAATTCACATCGCAAAGCTGAATACAAAATACTTGTTCCGAGAAATACAGCAACTTACAAATCTCTCATTGTCTTCAGCAGTACAGGAACTTGAATCTATTCAAATTGCCGCGTATATTTCTCGCGACTACCGCGATACTGTACACTGTAGATATTTACACGAGGTAAAGAGGCAAGCCTTTTGTCTCCTAAATGTTCTATAATAAGATCTTAACGCTGGTTTTATGAGCATCCTTCTAGTAAGTACACTTCTTATTGTGTGTAGAACAATGAACCCTTAATAGTAGTTCAAGAATTAACGCTCGTTTACGTAGGGCGACTTTGTCAGCGGGTGTTTTACCTGAGTCTATTTATTTATTTGCTTGGCCCTTATTTTTTCTTTTGTAAGCACTGTTGCCCTTATTTTAGAAGTGTTTATTTATAATGTAACTGTGTTATTGGTTCAGCACAAAAGTTTTTGTTTGTAGTTAGGGGATCTACAGCAGAGATTGTTGATTTATTGTATTCTAAATAAAATGTGCAAGATTTATTATTGTAACAATCGAAACTGAACAATCGGAATTGGTATGCAGTCAAAATTGCAGAGATTGAAATGTGTATAATTTTATAAAAAACGTAACGTGATGAATTTGTTCAATTTGAACATTACATTCATAGACCTTTTAATTCATAACAATTATGAGGTTTTGCATATTTGTTGGCAGTTTAATTAACATTCAACACTAAAACTGACGTCCCACAACTTTAATAATGCAATTTAGTTACCTGAGGCTGAAAACAAACTAAAAAAAGTATACCATCGCATTGTTTTTAAAGTCCTTTATTACAGCACAAAAACCTTATTGTTAGCCACTTCAAAAGTTAAGTATAGATGTTAGTTTAGTCGGAATCATTGTCGTATTTCCAAACCTTTCTTTATGATTCATTGTAAGAAGTGTTTGTGAAGTATTTTCTTGTTATTTTTACGCACTTAACCTTTATATTTGTCTTGAGTGTCCTTCAAGTACTTCGATAGAGTTGTTAAATATATTATGTAGTTTAGGCGTTAGATTTTTGTATGAAAGGTATTCAGATTTGAAGTAAGATAATTGTGAAATAGTTTTGATTCCTTGAAAGTGATTTGAATTCTTTGTGTTTTATTAAATTATTGAAGTGAAAATTTCTTTAGGTGCGTTAAGCACTTCTTGGGTGAACAAAAATCATGGAACTCGCGTCATCGTCACGCTTCTACGCTTTATTATTATTTTTTACAATATTAACAATATCTCAGAAATGGTGCGTCCTACGTAAGAAAATAACGAAATTTTGTCTTCCTTAATAACCCCTAAGAGAGTATCAAGAACTAGCATCCGACCAGGCATCTCATTTATTTTTTTGGTTTGTAAAGTAGTGATTAAAGTTTCACCTCTATCGGCAGTCCCCAAAGGCTGCCCCAATTTTTGTTATTATCTCTGGCAGGCATGTATACAGCTTGCCTGATGGCATTGGCGTATATTAAAGGTGGCTGCTTCTTCGTGTCATGGGGTCAACCGCAGAATTGTTTGGTTCTCACTTCGGGATTATAGGTTTCAACTTAGGGTTCTGGGATTGTAAGTTGGCTATCACTGTTTTATGGGCCAGTCCCCTAAGCATAATAACCCTACATACGTCAAAACCTGATAGAAAGCAGTTAATGTCTTAGAATGCTAGTTGCACTGACATAATATTATAACACGGACGTGACCGCCTTAGCAGAAAATTACGTACATCCCTCTTGAAGAACTCATTGAAACTTTTTACAAAATATCCTAAAAATAGAAACACTCTTTGACCCCGCAGCATAAATTAATTCTCACTTTTGCTGATAATTCTAAGAAACCAAGTCGATTGCAGTGCAAATAAAAAACAATATCTTCTTCTAATTCTAAAAACGTGTCCAAATACTCGTTATTGCCGCGCTATTCCTGCAACCTAAAAATATACTTGGCAAAATATAATGGTCTGACGACCTCTTTATGCAGGGTGTCCGGTAACTAATGGATAACCTTGAAATTTCTTATAGTAGAACTGATGGCCGTTCAGGAAAAAATATGAAAAAAAAATTATCCTAACTACTACCTGAGATATGATTTTTTATTATTACCATATTTAACTTTCTGGTACACTACGACCATAAATGAATAAATTCCATCAGATTTTTATTGTTTTACTATTAAACACTAATTATGCTAATAGATTGACAGCCAAAAGCATGACTAGCTATTGCAATTTTATAATATTTCATTTTTATTTTTTTCTGAACGTCCATCAATTCTATTAAAATACATTTCAAGGTTATCCATTAATTCACCGACAGCCTGTATATTCGATGTTACTCTCCATTATATCGCGTGAATGTCACAGGAACGCATTATCGGGATATAAATTATGTTAAATGTTAATCCAAAAGTACATCTAAGTGTTAAGTTACATCCAAATATCTTCTACAGTTTACTCGTGATCGACTAACAAACACATTTTCAAACTTTCACAATTAAGATTACAACACTATAATATTAAAAGAAACTAAGTTTAATTGATTGCTATACAATATCACGTCAACAAAGGTTGCGCCTTTGTTGACGTGATATTGTATAGCAATCAATTAAACTTAGTCTTTTAATAAAACTACAATTTTATGTTTCTATTTCGGACAGCAGTCTAACGATCTCAACAAATCAATACGGAACATACGAACTGTGATAACACCCTTCAATAGTAACCGGAACCATCCCCAGTGTATTAACGACCACTCACAACTATCACGCTATTGTAAGGGCGACGGCGGTCATAATCAGACGGGTCTTATCCCACACATTAATGCGAAATCTTTACAAAGAGACCTATAAAAAAATCAAAATATGTTATTAGAAATATGTTCACCCCTAGTTATGAAATTATGTTAATGTGGAGACTGTCTCCCTTTTTATTTTGAACCTAATATCAATACAGATAAAGTACAGAATTGAAGAGTTTTGATTATAATAGATTTTCATGGTGTTATGGTTCTTTTGATAAAGAGATTATTATGAGAAAAATCTCCCATGGCGTTGTATTGTCTGCTATGTTTGGTCTAGAGTAATATGATATTAAAGCAATGGGTGAAGTTTAATAAATGTTCGATATAAACTTTAATAGTGGTTCTATCGGATTATTAGTGAACGTTGATAAAAACTGATTTGAATGGGTCTTGTATACTATTCTGTTCGAATGGTTTTTGTTATGTTGATAAATGTTACGCCTTTCGTTTTATATGGCTTTGACGGCCAGCAATTTAGCTGTAATGTAAAATAAATAGACGAATTAGTTGCCAAATGAGTTTGAAGATATTATACTTGTATGTGTAGTCCAGTGACGCATCAAAGTCTTGATTTTGGTTTTGAATACAAACGATATAATTTCTTAATTCATTGTATTGATAATACATTCTTATTTAAAAAGATTCATTTAATTTAATAATTACTTGGTCAACAATTTTAAAATGTATTTTAGTATGATTTGGGAATGGGCAAGAATAGACACGATAAAATTGACCAGTAAGCCAAATATGTTTGGTATAGCCGGTAATGAAAAGCCTAGGTGATCATTCCCTGATCACATCGGAAACATTTCGACGAAAGGCTTAGTCAAGTGTACACTGGACCAACGAATGTATTTAGGAAATTTAATAAAAGTCAGTGAAACAAGAGAGGTATGCCAGGCAGCACGTGAAAACGTCACTGCCTACCTCTCCGGAAAATATGTAGATGTAAGTCTATGTATAATGTGGTAAGCTTTCTAGAGCAAGTAGCACCAAGAAACTCAAAAAACCCCTGAATAGAAGATTGTAAATGTGAATTATATATCTTCTTCTCCCTAGCCTTTATTATTCTGAAGTCACTTGGGGTTGGCTTTCTAGTCTAACCGGATTTGACTGCATATCAGTTTTTACACAGAGCAACTGCCATCTGACCTTCGCAACCCGAAGGCTAACGATACCCTAAGGCTAGACCAGTGTCAGGATATTAAAGGGGAATAACTTCCCAATAACGACTGCTATACATGTTTATAGCAGCCGGGACCGACGGCTTAACGTGCTCTCCGAGGCACGGAGCAGGCGATAATAATTGTCCATCAATACGCACATAATTTTGAAAAGTCATATAACTTCTGAAAGTCAGAGGTGCGCGACGTGGGTTCGAACCCGAGACCCTTTGCATTGCAGTCTGTTGGTCTCCCCACTGAGCTATCGCTGAGCTTTTGCATACTTATATAAGTAAAAAACATTCTCTTTTTAATTTTCTATTTTAATATTTGATCATGTATGTTTGTGTGTTGTTAGTTTTGTATACACTTCGTACCATTCTATAACAATTGTAAATTATAATTGTGTAGTTATGTGTCGAGGGTGTACCTTTCAATAAATAAATAAATATGTATAAATCGTCTGACACGCGGATTAAATCTACAAAACTCAGCGGAATATTAGTGCCAAAATGTCTACCTATATCAATTTGACTCTCGGGCCGTCAAAATAATATAGTAGATATGGATATTAGTTATAATCAATCAAAGTTAGATAAAAACGCGAACGCTCAATAGCCTCAGGGCATTCGAAATATATCGTACTCGGGGTTTTGCAAACACGTGCATCCATATCTGAATTAATTTAGGATTTGTAAATCATAATAATATGAAGGTTTAGTGCACGCAGTGATCTAATTCCTTTATCCATTAGAATTTAGCGGAGTCATCTTTGTCTAAAGCATAAAGCTTATACTCTATGCCTCTTTACGGCGTGCTTTGATTTGTGGTTAATATTGAGTCAATTATGATAATATCTTGTCCTTTATATAAACCTGTATTATATTTCCAATTTATTTGCTCTCATTAGATGAAATGTATGGTTACTCTTACTTAAACAGTAGGTCTACCCTGAAAATGTCTATTCGAAAGTTGGGACAGAACGAAAAATCTAACATACATACATACATAGATTTACGCCTGTTTTCCAAAGGGGTAGGCAGAGACTACGGATTTCCATTTGCTACGATCCTGACACACTTCTCTGGCTTCATTCACTTTCATCACATTCCACATACACGCCCGTCGGTTCAAGGAGCTCTTAACCTGGCCTTTGTCCAGAACGCCTCCGATCTGATCGAGAAATGTTCGCCTAGGTTTTCCTTTTGCGACTGTTCCATTCACACTAGCCTTATAAACTTTCTTAGTCAGTCTTTCCTCGTCCATTCTTTCTACATGTTCAAACCAGCTTAACATACCGTTTTCTATTCTTGTAACTATATCCACTTTCATGCCGCATCTCTCTCTAATCACACTATTTTTTATTCTATCTTTCAGAGTCACACCACATATGCTTCTCAACGCTCCCATTTCTACAGCATTTATTCTGCTCTCATGCTTCTTTTGCCATACCCAACTTTCACTTCCATACATAAGTGTGGGCACTAATAGTCCTCTATGAACAGTCAAACGTGCCTTTTCGGATACATTTCGACTGTTCATAAAAGCGCGTAGAGCAAATCTAACATATAAATATAAAAATCATAGCGGTAAAGGATTGTGCTGTTCTTAGAGCACAGCGTATTTTTTAAGAGCCTCAAGACCTTACTCATCAGGAACACAATATAAGGTTGTTTAAGTTAAGTATTAAGCGAAATCGTATCTTCATGTGTATTATTTCTCTAATTATTTATTTTTACTTCTTATTTTAACTTGGATGGCACAGATGGCATAGATTTAAGTGGTCGCATTTTCACTGAAACTTCGCCGGCATTTCTGGACTTAAGTTTCACACAAGTCAAAAACTTGTCTGATCCGCAAATGGTCGTTTCTGGTCTGCGTACTCTTTGGGGTCGTTGTTTGAATGTTTGTAAAGTCCCACGTGATACTAGAACTATTTCTTTTTTAACTAAAGTATTTTGACATAACTAGTGAAATATATTTCTGATGCACCCCTACCTACTCTTTATGGATATACAAGCGTCATGTATACTACGTCATGTGTACTTCTTTCAGAGCCTGAACGTCGAACATCATCATAAATACGCGTTATCACTCGTACCAGTTCGATGCGACGTAGCGGATATTTCGATTTATGAGAATTAGGGACAGCGTCCAGTGCCGTCCAGTTGGGATTATTTATGTCACACTCCACTGCCTTTGTATGTGTGAGTTCATTTGGATAGTTTTTCGAACCTATTGTGTAGTTTTCAATGCTGATATTATAGGTTACCTCTAGACTTAAATCCCTATACACATATAGGTATTTAATATGATCATCCTTAGCTATACATATGTCTCTGAAGGAGTTGTTTAGTGGTGTGCCATGAGGAAATTTCACTAACTGTTTTCCATACCACGTTATAGGGAATAGAGATATTATCGACTACCGTTTTCCATATCCTTCAGACCAAGTTTGCTCGACCAGGAAATCAATCTCAGAATCTCATGGTGGGTGCAGTTATAAAGCAACGAAGTAGTAAATCTTTGTTATGTATTAAACTAAATACAAAATGAAAAAAAAATCTTATTATATAACGTCTGAATCTGAATCTCCAAATAAGATAAGTAGGTAATCTCCAAAAAAAATATAAATAATAATCCGTATAAATAATAATCGGCATATTTATTATGCACGTATCATTGTTATACAATTATTTAATACTTTAATTCAAATAATGTTTTTATGAGTATATCTATGTTTACTTCAGAATGTAGTATTTCTTTGTAAGCGATACACTCGCGACTTAAATGATATCCGTTTATGATGAGGACGTCCTCCAGGCAATAGGTGGAACACGTTTAGGAGGAGTATAAGATAAACAGACAATCCGCTTAAATGCCCTACCCAGGAATGTAACTAACTAGTTTGGGACAATGCCAAAGAAGTATTGTATTAGCATTATAGCACAGGGGGCTAAAGTCAACCTTAGGGAAAAAAATAAAGAATATATTGCCATTCCAAAACCAAGTGTCTACAAAATCAACCGCGATAGTTCATACATAGGCCAGACTAAGCAAACCAGAAGTGCGCGGGTCAAGAAACATGTGAACGCAGTAAAAAATTTAAATGATTTTAAAGGATTTTCCCGAATGAAGCTCTACTATTGCTATAATAGAGCCTTAATCTTCAGCGACTAATCACTTGATTAAGTTTAATCGCCCGCAAGTTCTCTCCACATATCGCCAATACTATCCCAGGATTGTGCGTGAAGGGATTGAAATACGTAAGCACAAGAATTTCAATTGATAAGAGGGCTTCAAACTATCTGCGAAGTGGAATCCATTGATTACAATAATACACCTTCTCTCTGATCTGCAGTCGGTTAAGTCCCAGAATACGGACATGGTTTGTGCAGTTTGTGGGGTATATAGAGAAAACAAAATGTGCAGGTGGATCTAGAATCTACAAACGGAAGCCTGACATCACTTCGCCAGTTTGCTTGTGACCATGGCCAAAACAACATAGCCGAAACGTCAAGCCTTTCAAGAAGGTATGTAAATACTGAGCATGATCGCGTTAATACTTGCTAGCCGTTACATAAATAAAAACTGTTTTAGGGTATGTATTCTTTTATTAATTTGTGTTCAAAAACTATAATGGCACCCTTGTAAATATTGTTGGGAACGCAGATACAACACTTTGTATGCTGATGACAAAGTGCTAATTTCTGTAACAGAGAAAACCTAATTCAGTGCCGTGATGAATACGCAATTTTTAAATGTTTATAGTCTGACCAAATACAGTGTAAGCCCATTCAGATGCAATAAATATTATAAATATTGATTCCCAAATTCGGACAAATATCTCTATCAAATAATTTATTTATTAAACTACCTCGTTGATCCTGTGGCATAAGTTTGTGGTTCTACGATGATGAGAAACAGGATTCGAGTATCGGCAAATTGTCATTGATTTTGTTTTGTATTTTAAGCAGTAGCATCAATAATAGAAGGTTATCTGGTAGATCCCAAAAGGTTCGTCACCATTATGTAAGACGTAAAATCACGTCTCTGCGAAATATAAGTGTAATGAACCTTTCATATTTTTTTTTTTAGCTCGAATGCAATCGAGCACATCGTTAATTTAGATTAATCCCAACATAAAATAGAAATCTATTAGCCTTCCAATAATAATAATAATATCATAATAATATTCTACCACATACACACAACACCATCTAGCCCAAACTAAGCAGAGCTTGTACTATTGGTACTAGACAATGGATAAACATACATATATTATATACATTTTTTTTGTAAATACATACATATTATACATAGAAACACCCAGACCAAGACAAACATCCATGTTCATGAACACATATATTTGACTTGTGCGGGAATCGAACCCGCGACCTCAGGCGTGGCAGTCGGTTACACTAACCACTACGCCATCGAGGCCGACTACATAATAATATCATATATAAAGTGTATACTGTCAATGGGACTGCAATGCATGAGATCTCGGATTCTCGATCCGGGCAATGTGGTATTGGTATTTTTGTCATCGAATTCTCAGGAGCAGCTGAGATTCTGAAATAGTGTCTGAAAACGTAGTTGGCAAAATGTGGATGTAATACACGTCTGCCTACTTCATCGACGATAAAGGCTTGAAACTATGTATGTATGTAAAAATTGCAGTGAAATATTGAAAGGTTGAACGTAGTCACACGTATTACGCAACTGGCTGCCCTAGTTTGAAACTGTGTCGGTTAAAATTAACCGTTTTTAGGTAAATCCTATCGTGTTCTAGTTTGTGAGTAAATGTTGTAACGTATAACCTGCTCACCGGAGTGGGTGCTTGAGTTTGAGTCATTTCATCTATACATTTAATAAAATTGTAACTGGTGGATGTCTATACATAGAAAATATATAAGAGAAAATGGTGTGAGTTTATAAAAGCTATCAAGCCCACGAAGCCCACCACCCCCAGGTAAAACCTCAGGGTGACTGAAGGTCATCTCGCGCCCTCCAGCGCTCGGTTCTGCGGTTAGGGAGGGAGTTCAAGCGCTCCCTCTCCCACTCCGCCACCTCCTTCATGGAAATTATTTGCTCACAGAAGGAGGCGACGGCGTTCCACGACCTCTCGCTCCGGACCATAGCCTGAACCACGGCTGGTATTTAGAGGGCAACAAATCCGACTGCCGCAAGTAACTCACGGTGCTGCGATGCTCAGGTGGGGTAATCTGCCAAAGTGTGCAGCGCCGTGTCCACAACAATATCGTGGCAGTCGCCGCAGTGGTGACATCCGTGCGTCTCCTGCCGGCTTATGCGACACAGGAACTGGCCAAAATAACCATGGCCAGTCATTATTTGTGTCAGCAGGAAGATGAGGGCGCCATGCCGCCTCTCCGATCACGCCTCTAATTCGGGACTTACCGCCACGATCGTGGCGTGCCCGAGTAGTAATAATATCTGTAAAATAAGAAATAATATAAAATTAAGTATGTTCAGCAAAGCTGAGACATTTTACTGTATTTTTGCCATAAATTGCTCAAAATTTCAACTGACATATATTTTCTTTTAATTTCAGTTGCTTATACAATTTTCAAAGAATAATACGACAACGGTTGTAATTAAATGTGATTTTAGAAAATTACTGTGTAACGCAGACGCTCACGAAAATAACTGGGATTAGGGAGAGACCGAATTTCGGTCACGGTGGCCTATCTTAACGGAGACTGGCCATCTGCGCAGGAGATATTATAGTGCACAAGTGTGTGCGCAAACACAAGTGCACTCTCTGGCCCCTCGCTCTCATGATCCGATAAGACGGTAATCCGACACGATCGGAGATAGATCAAGTGTAGGACCAACGGCTTAACGTGATTTTCGAGGCACGGGGGTGTCTAACACCGCCAAGTTCCTAACTCCTGGGCTGCTATTGAGATTTCTTAACGGAAAACCCAATATGTTTTTGTTGGCCCGACCCGGTATTCGAACCAGAGACCTCATGCACGGCAGTCGCATTCACTACCGCGCTGTTAGTAGTTGCTCTACTAGTCATAGGTGCTACGTTAGTACTTACTTACTTTATTATGAGAGAACGCCACTTAATTCGGTCTTTTTCGTTTCCCGCCAGTCGTTGCCTTGAAGCTTTCACAGATCCGCTTCCACAGTATCACTCCAGCGATATCTGGGACGGCCGACAGGACGTCCGCCTGTCAGTCGGTCCGATTTTTTTCTATGCTAGTTATAAGCATAATTACGGTCAAATGATAACCGAGTATAGTTGTGCGGTAGTATGGGTTGGTAGAGTTTACACACATTGGAGTACATTATGGATAACTGCCAGCACTTTTTCCTATTGTGAAAGTTAGCGATTATTAACAAGTAACTTAGTAACTAACAGTAGCTTCAGGAAC
Organism: Catocala sponsa; assembly: GCA_963564715.1. NCBI lineage: Eukaryota > Metazoa > Arthropoda > Insecta > Lepidoptera > Erebidae > Catocala > Catocala sponsa. The sequence goes on from OY751339.1 coordinate 909,107, forward strand.
TTAGTAAGCTTAATAACCTATATACTTTGACGTCCATAAGTGTTACTTTGTGATCAAAATGAATAAATGTAATTTTCACTCTGAACTGTTCCATACGCACATAACTTCAAAAAGTCGGAGGTGACATCGAAGTTGAGTTTATCTGGATCTGCATGGCTGTGTGTATGTGTGTCTCCATAAAAGGCTATCGCTCAATTAATATTCATTAATACTGATACAAGCAGTGTTACAGTTATATCAATAATTAAATATATATCCATTATTCAATTGAAATAAATCATGAGACCGTTGTTTATAATAAAATATAGTAAGTATATATATATCGTAAACTATATTTTAACAGAACAATGAATATTGATAACCATAATTAATATCAGAAGTAAACGACTGCACGGATGGCGTAGTGGTTTAATGATCACCTCGCCGCTGCCACCGCACCGAATGTTGTGGGTTCGAACCCACAACATTCGGCGCAGTTTAGGATTCGAATTCGAATCCTACGTTTAGGATTCGAATCCTAAACGGGACAAAGATTTGTGTGATCCACATCCAGCCCACCATCCCTCGCGACACAGGAATTATTCCTAAAGTGGAAGCTGTCTTTCTTTACAAAACAAGCCGTGGCGATAAACCTATAATAAGCGCCAGTAATAATTTTGATTTTGCTGGCAGTGTAAATGTATTAAGAATTCATAAAGGTAAAGCAAATTAAAACAAACATCATTACAAGACTGCGGTGGTACAGTGGTAAAGAATGCGAATACTGTGTTCGAGGTCTTGGATTCGATGCTGGATAAAGTATTATAGTGTTTTTCTGTCAAGAAATTTCAAGTAGCAGCACGAAGCTCCAACAATATGTCTGGTATACCGTATTAATACTGCTTATATGAACTGGTAATAGCTGGCAATGAAACCAGTATTTATTAACCTCTGAGTCTTCTTAGAAGAGGTTCATGAAAACATTATGTGGGTCTGTGTGTCTGTCTGTTAGTGACAGGCATAACTCCGGAACCACTGGACCGATTGACTTGTAAGTTACAAGTGTGCAAACACCTTGGGGTCATACCTCAGTCGAGTTTGAATATGGGCCCTGTTTGTTAAAAGACCCCCGAGATATACGGGTCACAAGGCCACATGTATTTTAAATGGAAAAATATTGACTTGTAACTTGGTGTGCAGACACCTTGGGGTCATACCTCGGTCGAGTTTGAATATGGGCCCTGTGGGTCAAAAGACTCGCGAGATATTATATACATTTATTTTCATTACTTTTTAAGACGAAGAGGTTGAATTCTGGATTTTTCACCCATCTCGTTATATGTTAAACACAGAAGATAAATAGTACATAAAAACTAGACCAAAACTAATACCTACCGACTCCAACAAAACGATCCATATAATCACCACGAGAATGTATTTCCCTGAAACTCACTCATCACAAACTGTAATTTCGAACTGGAAAAAGTAATTTCCAGTAATCTGCAACAAGTGGGAACTAAATGAGTGCCCATACAACGTTACTAGCGAGATACTTTAGTAAATGGAGTACCGGGAAAGTTATTCACTAGACTGGCCTGTCATTTCGGGTTAGAATCATTTCTATTGATGTACTTATATGTATTTGATCGAGCGATCAGCAACGTTAACCGAAATTTTCCCATCATGTTTTATTTATTTATTTATTTATTGACCATAAAACATGTTCTTAGATGGGTGTCCATTTTTAAAATGTATTCATCGTAGACGGAACCATTGACCATTATTAAGCAACCAGAAGCTTAGAAAGGTTTGCTAAAAGATTTAATAATAAGTGCACAATAATAAAAATATTATAAAACTAGATTTTGCCCGCGCTTCGCTCGCGTAAATGTAAATTCCGTCATAAATTTCTAACTCTCGGGAACAGTACTTTTTGCTAGAATGGAAAGTACCCTATAATCTTTTTCGTACACTTGATAAAGCGTATGCTAAACTCCATGATGATCAGATAAGCAGTTAAGGTGTAAAAGCGTAACAAACAAACAAACTTACATTTGCATTTATAATATTATGTAATGTATTTTGCGTTAACCTCACCAGATAAGTTGACGATTAGGTACATTGCTTGGTCAACATTCTTACCTTGCCAAATCTTGAACATCAAGGGATACTAGCTAACTTATCATAATTATACAATTTAATTTCTTTAGTCGAATTCCTTGGACTAGAAAGGTCATAGTTTTTAAATTTACTATTAAGTAGTTTATTTCAGGAATACTAATATTAAATATATTCAAAATCTATATGAATTTGAGTAAGTATTTACATGGTCATTGGTCACGGGGGCAATTAAATCGTGGTCGTCTGATAGCCTTGAAGTGTGGTTATTTTAAAGTACGCGATCATAAATACGTTTTTGTAACGTAAGACAATATTATGATGACCTACTTAATATTGAGTGTATATTACGCACAGAACTACATTATGTATTAGTTCATTCGTAACTACAGTAACACTCACTCCAATTGCCATATTCAAGTCATGAGTAAATCTAATATAACGAACCATATCCTCGCTTCACTCCTCATGATACATTTCCGGAAGGCAAACAATTGCATTTAATATTTTCCTCACTTGTTTGATGGATGATCTCGCGTGTGCGCCATCATATACGCGTTATTTATGGCTGCCCAAACTGTATTTATTTCTTTAGTGATTTCGGTAAAACATCGCTCATCTTTTTGGATTGTTTACCTTTTATTTTACTTGTTTGTGTACTGTTGTTACTTGTACTGTTATGAACATCTATGGCAGTCGTTATTGGGAAGTCAGTACCCTCTAATATCCTGACACTGCTCTAGCTTTAGGGTATCGTTAGCCTTCGGGTTCGGGAGGTCAGATGGCAGTCGCTCCGTGTAAAAACTGATATTCAGTCAAATCCGGTTAATCTAGAAAGCCGACCCAAGTGACTTGAGAATAATAAAGGCTAAGGAAAAGATGTGTACTGTTATTACTTATTTCATATTGTTTATATTGAAGCTTTTTATTTAGTTTAAATAACGAAATATACATATACTAGCTTTTGCCAGCAGCTCCGCTAGCGTTAATTTAGAATTTGACAATTAATTCGGGTTGTACTCTGCTTGTAATAATATAATTCAATCATGGTTCGAAAGACACGTGGCGCCATCTATTATCATAAGAACGTTATTGTTGTTTTCCTCGGGAACAGTAATTTTTTTCGGGATGAAAGGTAGCCTATGTCCGTTTCTGTACACCTGACAATGTATATGCAAAATTTCAGAATGATCAGTTCAGTGGTTTAGGCGTGAAAAGATAACAAACAAACCCATTTTTGCTTTTATAATATTAGTTAGGATTTTCAATTACTAAGCACCCTGATGACACAGTCATCGACATAAGTAAATGAACACTAAATAAATTTGTAACAGTATTTTATGAATAAACATATTTATTTATTGCTCTATCGTGATAAAATGCTATTCAAATATCGATCCTTTAACTATTACTGCTGGAAATATTAAAATTATCATTATTGTGAATGACAAAGCAATTCAAAATCTCAGGCATGTTTATCGACTTACGTCATTGTCTGTTATGTATGAATAACACAATATGGTAGCAAACTAGTCGGTTACGTGATCCTTTTGGTTCATCTACTACTCATGTAAATTCAGTCTATCGTATAACTTATTTTAATGGTTACTTGAAGAAGATTATTAGTGTCATGATTTCTTATTTTTGTTAATAATTCTGTTCGGGAGTTTTTATTTACGCAACTGGCAACACAGCCGATCATAATTTTTAAATAGTGGGGTTATTGTGGAAGGGAAAAATAACTCGTCTCTCGGCGAAAGATCGCTCAGCAGTAAGGAACTAGCATTCAACTGAGTAAGACGTTCTCAATAGTCCGTGTAATTGCTGTGAGTTTGGTAATATAGTCACATAATATTTTAGACGAGTGAATTTCTTTATATTAGGATAGGAGGAGGTGAATGATGGTAGATAGAGTGTTGAGAGACATACTGCGTACTGACGTCTAAACAAGAGACTTGACAAAATATAATTTTTCGCCCTGCTTATCTAACTGCTTCAACTTATAGATTACCTATGTCAGACGCAGCAGTTGCTTTATATAAACTTATTTATAAATTAGATAGTAGATAATTTGTTGTTTAGTAGTAGTTTCTACTTAACTATGTAGCGAGTAATGTTGGATACCTTAAGTTGTTTGTATATTTGTAAGCCCGATGGGACTGACATAGTCAAAATAGCTCTAAGTCCCTTAAAAATAAAGAATAAAAAAAATAAAAAACTTAGTAATAGCTATTTTAAGTCCATATTTAACTCTCATGATGACCTTTGTTGCTATATCGGTAGAAATGTAAGTATAAATAGATTATTAAAACAGTAATCGAAAAATCACACTTCAAATAAATCTCGACACAATTTTTACAAAGTATTTTGATTTTCACTGCCCACATAGACTTGCATAAACGTTTGTGTATAAAATATTAAATACTATAACATAAATTTAATAATAATAATAATAAGCCCCCTAAATCCCAACCATACGTCCGAGTCGAACACCTGACACACGTGGGGGGCGGATACACGAACACTTTTACTGGCGTGGCTAAAATGGCAATGGTAACCCATTCAATATGGAGACCCGTTCTAAAAAGAAACTGAGAGGACCGCTGCCCGGGGGCGATCGCCGGGGCACACCTGGAGCTGACGCTGGGTGTTTCAGCATGCGAACCGTCAGCGGTGAGGGGCTGAACAGGCGGGCTTCCACCAATAAAGATGCTACAGCCGAACCCGCAGACAATATTGACAGACTGACAGACAGGACAAGTTCCCCAATTGAACCATATAGCCCAAGTACTATTTCTTATACACCATCAGTCCCAACATCACCTTCAATCACTAGTAATTATAACGAACAGAATAATTTTGACCCATTTATTAGTAACAATAATAGAGTCGTAACCCCAACTGAGGATGTTTCGCAGGAGGCATCAGCCATCTGTCCTGCGACCACCAAAGCTGGCAAACCCAGAGTGCGTATGCAATGGAATGATGAAATCAATACTTTTATTATGCGCACTTACTTTTATATTACTAAATTAGAGACAGATAGAACTATGTACTGCAAAAAACTTCACGACCAATTTGTTTTAAAATATCCACACTTACAAATATCAGCACAACGAATTGCAGATCAAAGAAGGGTGATAATTAGAAATAAAAGGTTGTCTGACGATGTTATTAGTAAGTTAAATTATGAAGTAACAGAACAACTCAGGACAGAAGAATTAGAAAGTACACTGCATTTAGCATCAGTTTCAGTATTACCACCCGTACCAACTCCTCCAGAATATATTTTGCAACCTACATCAATCACATCATTCAATATCTCACTTACACAAATACCCTCTACTACGGTAACAAATTCGCAGATGACATCACTTACTCAGGCGCATGTTTCTACTCAGACGGGATCACAAAATAAACACAGTCGCATGAAATTACACAAATAGACACAACGGCACAAGAATTAGTAAATCAAGTAGAGACCGCACTTATACAATACAATGGTACCGACCCAACAGTCCGTCCTAAACTACCAAAACTTAGAGAATGCAGAAATCTTTACGCATATATAGATATTTTTAACAAGCAAATATTAAGCAGATTTTTGTCAATTAATTCCGATTTAAATCATATTCACACTTTGATCTACTGTAGCGCACTTATAATTTCCGAAAACCTAGGATATAAAATTCGAGCCCCTAACGCTAATACTCCGCATAAAACCCATAAATCTCTAAAGCCCGTATGGCAATTACGGATAGAAAATGACATTAAAAATTTAAGAGCAGATATAGGCAGGTTATCCCAGTACATTAATAATAATAAAAGTAGAAAATTAGTTGCAGCAGTTGAGGTAATTTTCAGAAAAACAAAAGTACACAATTCACGAACGTAATAACATAAGACCAGGGGAATATTTAGACACATTAAAACAAAAACTTACAGTAAAATCACAACGGTTAGCCAGATATATGAAAGAACAACAAATTGTTTGTTACAAATGAAAAAAGTTTTTACAGAACATTTAGAAAAGATAACATACAACGTGCACAAGAACTGCCCAACTCAGAAGCCCTAAAAAACTACTGGACCGATCTCTGGAAGAAACGGCATGATCATAATGACTCAGCAGGATGGATAAAAGATGAAGAATGTAGAATGATGAATGCGGAAAATATGGAATTTTGTGATGTTACGGTAGATGATGTAGAGATAGTTACGAGAAAAATAAAAAACTGGAAGGTAGCAGGCACAGACAGGCTACATAATTTTTGGTATAAGAAATTCCATACTTCACATAATATTTTGGCAAAGAACATTACAGAAATCATCAAAGGTGAACAAGTACTACCCAAATTCGTAACAATGGGCATCACTTATATGTTACCCAAAAGTAGTGACACTGTAAACCCATCACAATATCGTCCCATTACATGTTTACCAACTATTTATAAACTTTTTACATCATTAATTACACATAAAATTAACAAACACTTAGAATGCAATAACATTATGTCTGAAGAGCAGAAAGGCTGTAGGTTGACAAGGACATAGAGGATGTAAGGAACAACTAGTTATAGACTCCACTATTCTAAAACACGCCCATAGTCACAAAAGGGACCTGCATATCTCATTTATAGATTATAAAAAAGCCTTTGACAGTGTACCTCATTCATGGTTAATTCGAGTCCTTCACATCTACAAAATCAACCCTGTGATAATCAGCTTTCTGAAAAATGCCATGTATGACTGGAGAACAACATTACACCTTACTAATGGTACAGATACAATCACTATAGATGAAATCAGCATCGGAAATGGTATTTTCCAGGGAGACTCTCTTAGTCCACTATGGTTCTGCCTAGCATTAAATCCTCTGTCAAACCTCCTCAACAGCACCACTAGTGGATATAAATTAAACTCTGAAACATTCAATACACATCTAATGTATATGGGTGATATTAAACTGTTTGCAAGAACTCACAAATGCCTTGATAATCTAATAAAAAATACAACCCAATTTAGCAAAGATATATATATGTCATTTGGATTAGATAAATGTCGTACACTACATATACAACAGGGAAAAATAGTAAAGTATCAAAACAACGCTACTGATACTAACATATTTATATCCATGCAACCATCAGATACATATAAATATTTAGGAATATACCAGTCTAATATCATTAACCATACACAAATCAAGGAACAGCTTCTATCAGAATATACTAAGAGACTAAACTTAATATGTAAAAAACAGTTACATTCGAAAAATCTATTTAATTAAAGCAATAAACACATTTGCCATACCCATATTAACGTATTCATTTGGATTAATTAAATGGACACGCACTGACTTAAATAGATTAGCGATTAAGACTAGAACCACACTAACTAAACACAAGTACGCACATCCAAAAGCAGCAATAGAGAGAATTATAGTAAGTAGGCAAAAGGGCGGTAGAGGACTGATTGACTTGACCATGCTGTGGGAAGGACAGATTCGAAAGCTTAGAGACTTTTTCTATGGTAAAGCCAAAAATAGTAAAATTCACTCAGCAATTACAGAAATAGATAATAACTTTACTCCTTTAAATCTATACAATAGAGATACTATTTTTAAAAGTTTAGATGACCACAGGCATGAAAAAATATGTAGATGGCGAGGTAAGGAATTACACGGCAGACATATACACGATTTAGAACAACCGCATGTAGATTCAGACAGCTCAAACAAGTGGCTAAAATTGGGCTCACTCTTCCCTGAAACGGAAGGATTTATGCTAGCAATACAAGATCAGGTTGTAAATACAAAAAATTATAGTAAATTCATTATTAAAGACCCTAATACACAAAATGACAAATGTAGAAAGTGTCATCACGCATCTGAAACCATCCAACATATTACAGGAGCCTGCCCATCTCTAGCTCAAACAGATTACATCCACAGACAAAACCAAATTGCTAATATCGTTCAACAAAAACTAGCTGTAAAATATAACCTAATACTAAAAACTGTTGCCTACCACCAATATACCCCAAAATCAGTGTTGGAGAATAGCAGCCACAAAATATACTTTGATAGAGCAATACTTACTGATAAAACTATACACAACAATAGGCCTGACATAACTATGATAGATAAATTAAATAAACATACATATTTAATAGACATAGGGGTACCCAATACACACAATTTACAGAAAACCATAACAGAAAAAATACATAAATATACAGAATTAAAAGAAGAAATAAGTAGAATATGGAAAATGAACAAAGTATACATTGTGCCCCTGGTGCTCTCCAGCACAGGCGTGATACCCAAACACCTTCTTCACTATTTACGACAGATAGAGCTACCCACCAACCTTTACATCACTATGCAGAAGGCCGCTATACTCAATACTTGCCGTATAGTTCGTAAGTTTTTGCAGGACGAGCCCCTTTTAATAAATAATGCCCCAAATGAACCCACTTGGCCTAGACCCGTGGTTTTCATTAAATACCGAATTTTGTCGGCCTCGGTGGCGTAGTGGTTAGTGTAACCGACTGCCACGCCTGAGGTCGCGGGTTCGATTCCCGCACAAGTCAAGCATTTGTGTGCATGAACATGGATGTTTGTCTTGGTCTGGGTGTTTCTATGTATAATATGTATGTATCTACAAAAAAAAAAAGTATATATGTATGTTTATCCATTGTCTAGTACCCATAGTACAAGCTCTGCTTAGTTTGAGCTAGATAGTGTTGTGTGTATGTGATAGAATATTATATTATTATTATTATTATATTATTGTATTACCTGAACTAGGTCTGACACCTGTGTTTCAGGCTGTTTCTAATATTACATTTTTATTCTACTGTTAATATGTATGTATGTGGTAGAATATTATATTATTATGATCGATTTTTTGTTTTTCTCAGCATTTTAGGAATGCCGGTAGTCTAATGAAACCACGGGCCTAGGCCAAGTGAGATTCATTTAGGGGGTTTGGTTCAATATTTGCATCTTCTTGTAAAAATTTGCGAACTATTCTACACGTGTTTAGTATGGCGGCTTTTTGCATGGTTATGTATGTATTTGTTGGCAATTCAAGTTGTTGTAGGTAATGAAGAAGGTGTGTCGGTATTATACCGGTGCTAGAAAGCACCAGAGGCACAATATATACTCTGTCCATCTTCCAGATTCTAATTATTTCCTCTTTTAAATCTGTGTATTTATTTATTTTTTCAGTGATTGTCTTTTGTAGGTTGTGAGTGTTAGGGACTGCTATGTCTATAATGTATGCATGTTTATTTTGTTTATCTATTATGGTTATATCCGGCCTATTGTTGTGTATCGTTTTATCAGTTAGTATTGCTCTGTCGTAATATATTTTGTGATATTGATTCTCCAGCACCGGTTTGGGATTATATTGATAATAGGGTACAACTTTAGGTGGTAAAAGGTTATGTTTTATAGCTAACTTCTGGTGAATAATATGGGTAACTTGATTGTGTCTGTGGGTATAATCGGTTTGAGCTAAGTTTGGACAGGCACTGGTGATATGTTGAATAGTTTCGGAGGCGCGGTGACATTTCCTGCATTTATCATTCTGAACGGTTGGATCTTTAAGTATATGTTTTTTGTAATTTTTTGTATTTATGACCTGGTCTTGTATGGAAATCATAAAGCCCTCGGTCTCTGGAAACAGTGAACCTAATTTCAACCAAGCATTTGAGGCGTCTATATCGACGTGTGGCTGTTCTAGATCATGTAGATGTCTTCCATGCAGTTCTTTGGAACGCCATTTATTGATCTTGTCAGTGACATGAATCTGTGGAGTTTTATAAGCAATGTTTCTATTGGATAAATTTAGTGGAGTATCATTTTTATCGGTATCAACTATTGCTGAATGAATACTGCTAGTGGTAATTTTGTTGAAGAAAAAATCTCGCAGGTTTTGTATTTGCCCTTCCCATAGCACATTTAGGTCTATGAGTCCCCTTCCTCCTTTTTCTCTCTTCGCAGAAATTCTTTCGATAGCTGACTTGGGGTGTAGGTATTTGTGTTTGGTTAATGTGGTCCTAACTTTAATTTCTAAATTACGGATATCTGTGCGTGTCCATTTAACTACACCAAACGAAAATGTCAACACAGGTATTGCAAATGTATTAATAGCTTTAAAGAGATTTTTTGAATATAATTGTTTTTTGCATATTGAATTCAATCTTTTAGTGAAATTTAAACATAGATCTTTCTTTATTTTACTGTGGTCAATTATGTTAGACTGGTGAATACCTAGATATTTATAAGTATCTGTCGGTCCCATGAATTCAAATGTATCAGGTTCGTCTACATGATCAACGTTACTAACTATTTTACCTTTCTGAATGTGTATTGTGCGACATTTATCTAGGCCAAATGACATGTTTATATCTCTACTGTACAGGGCGGTTATTTCTATAAGAGATTTTAAGCATTTCTGGGACTTAGCAAATAATTTGATGTCATCCATATACATGAGATGTGTGATGGCTGTATCTGAATTTAATTTGTAACCATTTGCAGTCCTGTTAAGAAGGTGAGATAATGGATTCAGGGCAAGGCAAAACCATAGCGGACTGAGAGAGTCTCCCTGGAAAATGCCATTTCTAATATAAATTTCATCTGTTGTAATAGACTCTGTACCATTATTAAGGTGTAAAGTCGTTCTCCATTCTGACATAGCATTCTTCAAGAAGTTAATGATGGTGGGGTTTATTTTGTATACCTGTAAGATTTTAAGTAACCAAGAATGCGGCACGCTATCGAATGCTTTCTTGTAATCTATGTATGATATAAATAAGTTTCTCTTTTGGTTATGAGCACATTTTAGAATGGTAGAGTCTATTACAAGTTGTTCTTTACATCCTCTATGATTTTGCCTACATCCTTTCTGTTCTTCTGACAATATATTGTTTCTATGGAGGTGACTATTGATGTTTCGTGTAATGAGTGAAGTGATAAGTTTGTAGATTGTTGGGAGGCATGTAATGGGGCGGTATTGAGAGGGGTTTGATGTATCACTACTTTTAGGGAGCATATAAGTGATTCCTTTTGTAATAAATTGAGGTAACGGTTGTTCGCCTGCAATAAGTTCTGTGATGTTTTTAGCTAGTATGTGATGTAATGTGAAAAGCTTTTTATACCAAAAGTTGTGAACGTTATCTATGCCGGCTGCCTTCCAATTTTTCATTTTTCTAGTGGCAATTGCTACATCTTCTGGCGTGATATCCATTAATTCCATATCATCTACATGAATCATTCTATTTCTTTCTTCATCAATCCATATTGCATCCTCGTTATGATTGTTTCGTTTTTCCCACAAATCGGCCCAGTAGTTTTTGAGTTCACTTTTTTCAGGTATTATATTGTTGTTTTCACTCTGTATTTTATTTTCTCTGCATGACCTGTAAAAATTCTTCTCATTTATTGTAAAAAGTTTATTGTCTTCCTTCCGTTGTAGCGCTTTTAAATATCTTGCTAATCGTTGTGATTTTAAAATTAATTTTTGCTTTAACGTGTCTAAATATTCTATTGGCCTAACATTATTTGGTTCATTTATACTATGTACTTTTGTTGTTTTGAATATAGTTTCAACTGCTTTCAATACCTTTCTTGATCTATTGTTATTTATGTATTGACTCAATCTACCAATATCTGCCCTTAAATTGTTAATATCTAGTTCGAGTCTTATTTGCCAAGCAGGTTTATTATTTTTTCGTGTTTTCTTTTGATTGCCTAGGTTATGTGTTCGTATTTTATATCCCAAATTTTGACATATAACGTATGCACTGCAATATATTAGTGTGTGAATAGAAACTAAATCGGAATCAACAGAATAAAACCGATCCAGTATGTGTTTGTTAAAAATATCAATAAATCCATAAAGTTTCTTATTTTCTCTCAATTTCGGTAACTTAGGACGTGTTGTAGGGTCTGTGCCTGTGTATTTGATAAGAGCTGTTTCTAGTTGATTAATTAATTCATGTGTAGTTGTGTCTATTTCTGTCGTTTCACTGGGCTGTGTGATTAGAGTGAGTTGTGGTACGGAATCGGGTGAGAGATTTGTCTGAGTGGATGCATGTTGAGTGAATGTTTCGTACTGTGTACGTGATATGTTTGATGTTACTGTCTGTGTATTTGGGCTGGCGCCTAATGTGGTCGCTGAAACGTGTTCTAGGTTTAATGAATGGGATTGTTCTGTAGACTGCGATTGCTGGAGTGATTGAAGAGGAATGTTATGTGTATTATGTGACGTGTTTATGAGGTTGTAATCTTCACTCGTTTCTTCTTCTAAGCTTCTACGTACTTCTTCTTTTAGTTGATCTAAGGTGTCCTGTGAAAGTCGCTTATTTCTAACTATTGTTCTCATTTGGTCTGACACGCGCTGTTCAGAAACTGAGATTTGTGGGTACTGTCGTGAGAATAGTTCGTGCAATCGCTTCCTATAGGTTGTCATATCAGTCTCTAATTTCGTAATATAATAGTACGCATGATAAATATATTGACATCCTTGCTCCAAGACATGCGCACCCTTGCTTTGCCAGCTTTGGTGGACGCGGGTAAAAAGGTATTTACCTCCCGCGCAACATCCAAGGCTGGTGTGAATGGATCACTAAAATGAACTGTATGTGGTGATGTATTAGTTGACGAAGGTAACGATTGCAATGAGGGTGTATATGAAACGGTGCTTGGGCTATACGGCTCAATCGGGCTATTTGTAATAAAGTCAGTCTGTCTGTCAGAATAGTCTTGGTCGGCTGAAGTATCTTCGGGTGACCCGGTGGGAGCCCGCCTGCTCAACTCCTCACCACTGACGGCTTGCATGCTGTGACACCCAGCGTCAGCTCCAGGTGTGCCCCGGCGATTGCCCCCGGGAAGCGGTCCTCTCAATTTTCTTTTCGAACGTGTCTCCATGGTGAATGGGTTTCCAGAGCCATGTTGGCCCCGCCAGTAACATATAAGTCGCGTGTCCGCCCCCCACGTGAATCTGATGGTCGATTCGGACGTATGGTTGGATTTGGGGGGCATATTATTATTATTATTATTAATTTTATTTCGAGAAAAACAAATTAAACCAACCAAAATAATAATAATAATAAATTAATTTATTTCTCTCAAAAGGTGCACACATAGTTTTAAACACAAACTACTATACTCCTGTATAGTAACAGTTACAAAATCAACCTTTTTGAGAGCTGGAGTCTGTAATAGGTTCGAAACCTGTGTGACAAATCTCTAGGCTCTCTCTTTATCGAGATAACATATATGGTAAAATTAATATACATGTCATCGATTCTACATAATATCGATAAAATACAATACAATATCAGTAGCAAGAATAAAACCAGAATCTCAAACATAGCGAACGTAACAATAAAAAAGTTGCGCGTCACATACATTACTCTTGGCCAAGTCTTTGTAACTTCTGCCAACGTTGCAGTGATTGTTTATTTCCAAGGACATGGCGAGCGTTAATAAACTACAAAAGTAAAGATGTTGTAAAAGTCAAGATAACTGAAATGTATTCGAAAGTAATTTGACAGAAACTGCTGAACTATTGAAAGAAAAATAACTGGTCTCTCACTAACAGGATCTATACTTTATATACTACGTGTTATATTAAGTAGTCGTCTTCTGTAAGGTTCTTTATTTGCTATTACTAATAAATTATATCGCCCTAAAATTACGGAACTAATTTAACTTATAACATATATTTTCTTTTTAATCATTGTATTAATTGCACTTGAAGATCAGTTAATTCTAACTTAGGCATACTATTTCTCATCTCACAGATAATGCCAGATAAATCCGAAAGTTCAAGGAAATTAATTTGTGAAAACGTATTCACAGCATCTGAAATGTTTTAAGTCCTTAACAAATCAAGGAGTAAGGAGTAATTTCTATATGAAAACCTTAGATTTTATGATATTTTGGGGTTTGTTACATATCCTTTAAACATGTATGACCACACCTTTGTTTACAAGCCGTATAAAAAGATTCCTAAATATTTGTCAGCTCAGAATTAGTCTAACATAAATCATATGTACTGATAAATCAGTGCATCATGAACAAATCCGAGCCTATTTATCCATAGGCGATCCTTAAACATTTATATATCCCGATAAGCACACACGTATCCATCACCTACGATGTATAAAAGATGTGACCCCGCCACGCATTGTCGGTTTTGAAATATCCCCGGCATGTCCCGTTGCGTCACAGTGAATGGGCACCTTGCCTCTAGGGCGTTTCGTTTGCGGTATTTGCGATGGTCGTGCTGCGGTATTTTGCAAATATTTGGATTTGTAAAATGTTGTGGCAGATATTGGTTGAAATTTTGAAATTGGAGCACCAGTATCGATGGCATTTGTGATAGATTCGGTTTAGAGTTTATTGGTTTGCTCGGCCGGTATTTTCAAGCGATGGTATGCTTTAATTAAATTTAGCGGCGTATTTAATGGATGATGATGTTTTGAAGCTGGATGAGACAAAGCATTGTTGTTTTAATAAGCGCCCTGCCCTTTGATATATCCAAACTCTTCAGAGAATTCAACTATGACTGTTGTTAAACAGTAAACGTAACCTTCTTGGAACGAGGTTCATAAAGCGGATTTAGATACCTTTAAAGAACACTTATAAAATATTAAATAAGAACACAAATCAAAAGCCCGACAACTTCAAATCAGTAATGGTTTAAATTCTAACATAACAAAATAACGTGATAAAATATAGTTACGTCTAAAATGTTGTAAAATTAATTGAACTGTGTAAATCTAGATATTCATTACCATTATTCATACGAATAAATCTACGGATGAAAACGTTATTTCGAAACTATTATGCATGCATTGAACTTAGTAATCCTGCACTGTCGTCGTTCGTCTACGGTGTTGCACAGGATACATGATTAAAATTTACGTTTAGAATCTATGAACTATATGACTATCAAAATATATTAGGTACCTTCAAAACGCAGTCGCGTCATTTATGCTTTTACGGATTTAGAATGTATAGACGTATAAAATTCGTGTAACTAGAAAGTTATTCCAAACTAGAGTTTTGTCCGCGGCTTCGCTCGTTTATCTAGATTTTGTCAATAAATTACTATACTTTGGGAACAGTTCTTTCTTCTGGATGAAAGGTACCTTATGTCCTCTTCTGTACCCTTGACAATGTGTATGTGAAATTTCATGATGATCGGAACAAACAAACAAATTCACATTCGTATTTATAATATTAGTTATGATGTAATATTGTCTTCTGTTTACGCGAATGTTATTCATTGAAATTAAACTAAATCTGCGTAAATAGAAACACCCATAATTAAATTATGTTCGGGTACTTTGAAATAACTACACTGGAACATTGAGACAACTGCCATCTTAGTCTCCCCGTGACCATGGCTGCTGAAAAGCAACCGAAACGTCGGGGAAAGTGTAAAAATAAATATAAATAGTATAATAGTATAGTAATAGTGTAAATAGTTGGAACGAAGTTCCTTATCACGCGTTGCGAAAGGGGGCTAGACGGAAAAAATTAAGACCAAAAGTTGTAACGACACTTTTTATGTCATTATATATTGATATATGTAACCATAGTTACGCGCTTCGACTGCGTGTGTCAAATGCATGGTTGTGTGCGTGTAGTGTTTTTTCATTAATTTAATGTCTTTCTAATGCATATTTAAAAAAAATATTAGCATTCGTCACTTCTTCTCTGTATAAACTATAAATGTGCGAAAGTTTTCGCTTCACGTATTTATTTTATTTTATTTTTATTTTATTTATTTATATATAGATTATATCCGAGGTGATATTTATTTTTAATTTTATGCATCTTAGGAATCAGTTTAATTTTCTTCATATTATTTATCAAGGTTTGTCGATTGTCGATGCGTTATGTTATGAATTAAAATATAATAAGTACATTTTAAGCCGAATCGATAGACATCACAACTATCAGAAAGCTGTGTACCGGCTACCAAACACGGCTGAACATCATTATTGTCTGACAACTAGCACTTCCTTACTTTCGTAAGCTGGAAGGATAGAAATATTTTGAACGGTTAAATCAGTTGTTAAAAAATTTAACTAAGAAAATGTTTTGATATTGGTCCGAAGATTATTGACTACGTGTACAAAGAGGGATGACAGCATATTATATTTATAAACATCTACAACGAATGATTATATAAGATGTTATCCTTTCAGGACAAATGATCAAGCACCACTTTATATGCAAAACAAAATATATTCTTAATTTACACACCCACACTTAAAATTTTATAAATATAAACTACTAGCTTTTGCGCGCGGCTCCGCCTGCGTGGTACCTACATCAATTAAAAATAGCCTATATCCTTCCCCAGGTTTTAAACTATATCTGTACTAAATTTCATCTAAATCGGTTGAGTGAATTAGCCAGACAGAATTAATCAGACAGACAGACAGATAGACAGACAGAGTTACTTTCAAATTTATTATATTAAGTAAGGATTTACAAAAAATATTGTAGACAGTTTAAAGCCAAAGATATTTTCTCGTTGGAAATTGCCACCTACTTGTATAAAATAAGCCTGTTACTTTGAAAGTAAACAGCACTAAACAGGAGCCAACTAACGGGTGAGCTCGCGTAAGTAGGCACGTCTTTAATATTGTGTCCCCTAATTAAATTACATAAACTATGTTAGTTTATATGTTGACTGTGTATATATGGCGAGTAGTTTTAAGATGTTATCTCGTCTCGTTACTACACCGTCGAGTGTTACGGGTTCGATCCTTCGAGCTCTTTTTGTAACGACACTTTTTGCTATAGTTGTAAGTTTAAGGTTATTTCTTAATATGTATGTATTGTTAATGTCCACAAGCCAATTATTACTAAAATTGAGCCTACTGATTAAGTTTATATTACATTATATTTGTTAATAATAAAAAAAAATATTATAACTTAAAAAAAATAAGATTTTATTACAATTCCTTCACTAATTAATCGAAAGTAACTTCGTTCCATCCGGGTGTCCCTTGACACCTCTCAAGTTTTTTTTAATAATTTAATTAGCTTAAAAATTAGTAAACTTTAATAGTAATTACAGTAATGTAACAGTTTTTCAAAATTTTGTAATAAAGTGTCAAATAAACAACGCGATAAAATCCGTATATAGTAGTTTAATTTCAATTAGTTATGATGATATGTTATGAAACATTTCGTTTCCAAACAAAGTTATTGAGACTTTCTACATTTATTAAGTGCTGATATAATTAAATAGTATGTACTGTAATAAGCAATAATGAGCGGGAAAACTTCTTGCGCGGTTCATATGCGCAAGACGCTTGTGTGGAGTACATGCGCAAGATGATTGCGCGGGATCCATGCGCGAATAAAATACTTTGTTTAAAACTGTTTTTTCTTTTAGACTTGCTTGCTGACACGTGGTGTATACAATAAGTTTGATAATGTTTGCAGTTATGTAGTACCTGGTTTGGACAAAAAGTTTGATGGGGTTTGTCTGTTATCCCAATTTCTAAGAATCAGCACTAATCCCAATTTCTAGGAATATGTAATGGGTCTCGAGACCTTTCGTACCTAAATCATAGCTTAGTAAAATATAAATGGAATACAAGAGTAAACCACTTTCAACATATACAGGTTTATAGGCTACAGGAGTCTTTAAAAGCTTTTATTATTATGTTTACGGTCGCATAAAAAAATTGTAAGGAAGTTGTGTAGTTTATGAAATACTATCATGCGGTTTTAGATTTAAATAAGGATAACATAAATACCTCATCAATTCTATAGAATGACTAAGCGCTAATGTTTGCGAGCGATCGTGAGGTGAGCATGAGCGTGAGTAGACGATAAAATTCACGACTGGAGACAGATCAGGCGCAGAATCATGCGCTTTACAAGTACGTGCTTTTCAAAGCATTACTGTATGTAACATCGCCAACTTGCAAACTCCGGGTTGCCACTGAGAAATTCTTTTAAACCCCATAACTCTTTATTGGCCCGACCTCGGATTTCAATCCCTGACCTCACGCATAGCAGTGACATACTACTACTTAACCACCGAGGCTCTCACAGAGGTGCCTTTCCAGATAGTCCTACTAATAAGGACCCCTGCCTGTTACTTACCTAGCGAAATATGCGTGTATTATAATGCTTATAAGATACTCCTTCGGCAAAATATACACGTGAGCATATGTATGGGATTAGGCGAAAACCGCATAATGTTAAATGAATAATATATGTAAGTATTTCCATTTATATTGCTGCCATTGTGAATTTACCAGATAGCTATCACGTTGTATACGCGCATCGGTCCAATATGTTTCAGGATTTAAATCGCTTTACTCACTCTGCTTCGAATGGCGAATTAAATTTGAGGGTATACATGCTTGTTTGGATTCCCTGTTTGTCTAAATGTTGTAGTACAAATTTGAAATGCTAACTAATATTATAATTATTGCGAATATGAGTTTGTTTGTTTGTTACACTTTTACCTCTTAACTACTCGACCGATCATCATGAAATTGCGCATACATATTTTCAGCCGTAGAGAAACGGAGATAGGATACCTTTCATCCAGAAATGGCACTGTTTCCGAGCGGCCCTGCATGCAAAACCAAGGATCGGGTTTGTATGTTACGAAATTTTCAAAAATATTAATTTTCTTTCTAATTACCTATTGCACGACTTTCTCTTTTTTTATGAGATAGGAGGCAAACGAGCAGACGGATCGCCTGATGGTAAGCGATTACCGCTGCCCATGGACACCCACAACACCAAAGGAGTTACAAATGCGTTATCGGCCTTTTAAAAAGGAGTACGCTCTTTTCTTGAAGATTTGTAGGTCGTATTGGTCCGAAAATACCGCAGGTGACAGTTCATTACACAGTTAAGACGTGCGAGGCAGAAAATTTCTGGAAAAACGCACAGTTGTGGACTGCCAACCATCTAAATGATAACTACATAAGCCTTATCTGCCATCATTACTGTTAACTTACTTAAATTCAAAAGGAACATTTTATTCCACTGCAGATTTTATCGCAATCATAATCGATCTACAGTAACTATTCAGACCTGTACCTTACACACATTCGCTTGACAATGTTACTTTACAATAATTCATTGTAGTGGCTACTATTGTACGTGGCTGTACTCTGACACAGTACAGTCGCAGACAATAGCGTGTAATCTGATCGCCAGATTAATCTGTATAAGGTCCGTTATTACACACGTTGAGTGGGAATGATATTGTATTTGCTGTACATATCCATTTGTTCGGTTTTAAGTAAGTTCAATACATAGTTTTGATAGGTAAATCTGAATGGAACGTAACTTATAAAGCTTTTTTTAAGAACAATATTTGTGACAAAATGTATTCTCAAGCAATGATTTTGAGATTTACATACATAAATAGTCTGATGCGTGTATCCCAGAAAGGCAACTGGCAGTGCTGTATGTCATGACTTGTTATTTTTGTTAATAATTCTGTTCGGGAGTTTTTATTTATTCAATTGGCAACACAGCCAACTATAATTTTTAAGTAGTGGGGTTATTTTATTGTGGAGGGGAAAAATAATTCGTTCTCTCAGCGAAAGATCGCTCAGCAGTAAAGAACTAGCATTCAACGGAGTAAAACGTTCTCAATAGTCCGTGAAATTGCTGTGAGTTTGGTAATATAGTCACATAATATTTTAGACGATTGAGTTTCATTATATGTATAATACAGCACTGCCAATGAGGGTATAATACCCTCATTTTGCTAGTAATGGTTTAGGTTGTACTTAATAAGTGGTGAACCTATTACCACCTACTAGACATAGCTTCAGACTTCATACTGCTAATAAGATTTTTTTGACAAAAAAGGCAAAGTCAACGTCAAAAATCGTTATTTCCATGAAAATGTGCAAACAATGTACACGTCAGTTAACTATATAGATATATTATTAAAAAATAGAATACATACATACATAGATTCACGCCTGTTTCCCAGAGGGGTAGGCAGGGACTACGGATTTCCATTTGCTACGATCCTGACACACTTCTCTGGCTTCATTCACTTTAAATCTATACTAATATTATAAAGCTAAAGAGTTTGTTTGTTTGTTTGTTTGAACGTGCTAATCTCAGGAATTACTGCTTCGATTTGAAAAATTCTTTTAATGTTGGATAACCTATTTATCGAGGAAGGCTATAGGCTATATAACATCACGCTACGACCCATGAAGGCGGCGTAGTAATGATAAACGCGGGTAAAACCGCGGTTAAAAAGGAAATAAAAATGTTGCATTGAATAAAGCCTGTTCGAGGAGTAGAGCTCTCAAGAGAAGAAGCAGACAAGAAACTCATGGCTACTCTTCTCAATCGCCAAATGTTTATTAACAATATAAATCTTTTTTTTTTCTTATGTGAGGTACTGTGTGTAGTTCTAACAGCAGTTTATTGCAATGAGATTTTAGCAATACTCTGTGCCCATTTTTAAATTCGAATCCGAGACACAGCACACAGACACGGCATAGCCGTCGCCTATAGGTACTATTCCGCTCCGTCATTGACCTAGCCTTCTTATGCATTATGAATACAGATACATGTGTTAAGGCAATACTGTGCATCATTTATGAGCCCCATACATCGTCGCATTAGTATGCAATGTTTGTACTGAAGATGATCTATCACAGTAACATGGAATGTATCGTTTACTTTATTCTTGTATATTATTATTGATACAAACTATCAGAATTATCAAAGCGGTGGTAGCAACAGTGCTAATCAGTACAAGATTAAATTTAGTAATCTAGTCGTCATCTTCTAAGTATGAAAGGAAACGTGGGTTGATAATATCCTCCAGACCGAATTTCGGTCATGGCGGCCGGTCTTATCGGAGACTGGCCATCTGCGCAGGAGATATTATAGTGCACAAGTGTGTGCACAAACACAAGTGCACTCTCTGTTCCCTAACTCTCATGATCCGATGGGACAGTAATCCGATACGACCGGAGAGAAATCAAGCGCAGGATCAACGGCGTTACGTGCTTTCCGAGGCACGGACGTATCTAACACCACCAACTTCCTAACTCCGGGCTGCTATTGAGCTTTCTTAACAGAAAAACCCAATAACTTTTCGTTGGTCCGACCCGGGATACAAACCCGAGACCTCATGCACAGTAGTCGCATTCACTACTGCTGCGCCACGGAGGCAGTTGATAAATGGCAGCCGTCATAATCGCTGATTTAAAAATTTTCCCAGTTTGTTTTCTTTCCTGGCTTAGTGGCACAGTATAGATAAATAAAAATGTTGTGCATGAGAGTCTGAGGTTTAATTTCCGAGGAATGATATTAGAGTTTGTTCTCAAAAAATCGCATTAGTGGCATGTAATCTCGAACTCTTTCCGATAGACACCGATAGGCTCGTCTTTTATTATGTGGGGCTTCAAATTGTGTCATTCGTGTCATCCAATATCTTTGGTGTCCCCCTTATCTAGGTTGTCATTTAATTCTATCTCAATTGGTCTTATTGACAATTTTACTTGCTGTCAGAAGCACGATGTAATAAGATGACAGTTTATAGTAGGTATGTGGTATATGTGCCGTGCTGTTAATATATTAACTTTTCCAGGAAAATCCAATGAAAACTACCTATGTAAGTAATTTTAGAAGATACTACAAGAAATTGACATAATTATCACTGGTGCTTAAACAAACTACTTGTTAGTCTCTTCTCCCTAGCCTTTATTATTCCCAAGTTATTTGGGGTCGGCTTTATAGTCTAACCGGATTTGACTGGATATCAGTTTTTACATGGAGCGACTGCCATCTGACCTCCACAACTCGAAGGCTAACGATACCCTAAGGCTAGACCAGTGTCAGTATATTTGAGAGCACTGACTTCCCAATAACGACTGCCATAGATGTTCATGGCATCCGGTACCGACGGCTTAACGCGCTCTCCGAGGCACGAAGCAGGCGATAATTGTCAATCAATACGCACATAATTTCGAAAAGTCATATAATTTCCGAAAGTCAGAGGTGCGTGACGTAGGTTCGAACTCGAGACCCTCTGCATTGCAGTCTGTTGGTCTCCACACTGATCTATCGCTGCTCCAAACAAATTACTTGTTAATACAGGAGATATTATAATGCGTGAAAAGAAACTTTGCATTACTTGTATCTCATTGCTTTACGATGAAAGCGTAAATTTTGATAACAGGTAGATAAAAGAACCATTACTTAAAATGTCTTTAAAAATCCACGACGCACCAAAAGTATAATTTTAGGCATAAGCAAGCTTTAAAATGTTAGTATCAAAATAATAGATAGGAAGATAATGTGTAATATAATGCAAATAAATCATTTTGATTGATGCGATGTACTCACGTGCGAAACAGGGGTGCATTGAAACTTGCCCTTATGTGTAGTGGTGGAAGGGACAGATGGGAGCGTTTTGTCAATCAACAATATATTTATTAATATTGACAATTATATAATATACCAGCTTTTGCCCGCGGCTTCGCTCGTGTAAAAGTAGGATAGGTTATGCTAGTAACATTCCTTTTTAAAAATAAAATATAGCCTATGTTACTCGGTGATAATACAGCTATCTAATTGTTAAGGATTTTTAAAATAATATATGTTGAGTATAGTCCGGTCAATTTAGACAACCGAGGGTACAAAAATTCGCACCCAGCTGAAAATTGGTAGGATTGTTCAAAACACCATCATAAATGAAATCTAAAAAGCCCTCATCGATCCGACACCTGGAAAAAAAATTACTTGGGGTCAAAAGTCACAAAAACGGGTTTTTCACAATTTTCAGCAAAACGGTAAGTATTATCATAAAATTAGCTCTGACAAAAATTTTTGATCAGATAATTATCTATAAAAAATGTCTAAATACTTTTTTCCTAAGAGCCACCGTTTTTGAGATGTAACGATTCAAAAATTTGATTAAAGTACAGTGTAATTTTTTTTTTTTTTTTTTTTTAAATACTAAGTAATGGAAATCAATGCATGTGTGAACACAGAAGTCAATTGACTGATTGTGAATACTGGCTTTGTGAAAAATGATATTATGTTTCTGCAAAACTGGTGCTAGTTTGATTGTGTAATAACTAAAATACTATTTTTAATTGTGAATTTAGTTTTAAAATCATTGGATGGGATTATCTAAATTAAATAGTCTGATGTTATAATATTGTCTTACGTTTACGCGAATGTTACACATTGAAATTAAACTTTTTTATAAGGATTTTATCGCGTTTATTAACACTTTTATTATAAAGCGATAAAATTCGTATAAAGTAGTTGAATTTCCAAGTCGGATGTAATTTTAAATATTGTTTTCATTGAAATTGATTCGATATCGCCAGGCATATTATTTGTATTAATTATTATCTTTGTTTCATATTCAGTACCCTTATGTCAAATACTTTGGTGAACAATATTAAATTTTGGCAACAGTTTAAGCTCGATATAGAACCAAAAATAACATTATAATATGTTAAAAATCAATAGAACATGCCAACATGCCAATTATTTAAAACAAGCTATTGCCTTTTGTAATCTGACAGGCTGATCATGACTAGCCAAAATCACAATGATCACCGCTATTCTTGTAGATTGCACCACAACCGTTACACAAAAGTCAGTCGGTTGGAAGAAGAGCTCCCTTTGTGAGCCCGTCCCCGATATTCGGTAACATTTTAAACTTATAATAATAAGGGAATTCACCCCGGATTAATTGTGTTATTTTTGTGCTAAGATCCTTTTTATGTTCCTTCAAACGTAAATAATACGTTGGCACATGGCTTTGATTGTTAACAATAATTGTGTCGTTTATATTGGGTTTTAATAGCACCAGTATTGTATAGAAATGACTTGCCTCAGAGAATACGTGACGCCGTATATCTGGGCGAACTTGAACATTTATGATACACGATAAAATAGTATTTTCAGGGTAAGTATACCCTGAAAACCAACGAAGTATTCAACTGGTTTCCAAAGGGTCTCGTAAGCATTCTCCATTAATCTTCGCTGAGTTTGGTTAATAAGAAGCGGTCTTCCAATTCTCGCCCGACTTAAAAAAAAAGGTATATTCTTCTTCAAATCGTTTTACCCAATGACTCACAGTACATCTCTGAAATAAATTTAAAAATCTTATGACATAATCGTAAATAACCATTCCTTAACAACCAAATCATAAATCACAATACCATAACATAATATTTAAAAATACACTTAGTCCAGTTTCGTCGGCAATTTGAGATATATTAAGCCCATAAATTATGCAATGCGATAATATTTGCTTTGGATTCAATATATAATTAGTTTGCATTTGAAATGTAGATTTTAAAACAAAATATTAAAAAATCTGCAATAATAATGACACAAACACTCGTAACAAAGATCACCAACCAACAACATCACATAAATTCAATTCAAGTGAGAAATTAATGTTTTTTAACTCCACCTTCATTTTTTAAATAACTACGGTTTAAATAAGTCTTAAAGTAATATAACAAGTCATTGATATTTTTAATATTAGAAAAAAAAATACAAAAAGATTATCACTTCTGCTGGGGATCGCACTATTACCAATGTAGCTTTAACATCACTTGCGTATTTATTTGAAATTAATAGTCACAATCATAATTAGAACACGCGATAGAATAAGTGAGGCGGGTTTATGTGTATGTGTGCAATGATTTTATAGAAAAAGGTCGTCAAGTATAACTTGTTTTGATTCTATTGCTTTGTAAAATTGCTGCTCCACTTTTGCACCTGACCGTACATTCATTCATCGGACGTCAGCGTTGATGTAGTTATTTGTACGTTATATATTAT
Organism: Catocala sponsa; assembly: GCA_963564715.1. Lineage (NCBI taxonomy): Eukaryota > Metazoa > Arthropoda > Insecta > Lepidoptera > Erebidae > Catocala > Catocala sponsa. The sequence goes on from OY751339.1 coordinate 934,074, forward strand.
GTATGTATGTATATATGTAAACTACATAGACATACGCTATAGTTACACAAGTCGACCCCATTGAATATCGTTACAGAGAACGTGCTAGAGGTACTACTGAGTTTATCTAGATCCAAATACAATAACAAAACACAAAACACAAGTGGTTCCCATTCAATATCGTAATAGAAAACCTACATACTAGAGGTATTATTGAATTTCTAAGAAACAATCACAAAACCAATATTCGGTTAGCCGAATTTTGTGTCCTAGTCTAAAATAACTAGTTTGCTTCACCGCAATATTCTAGTTTATATTATCGATAACGTCTACAACATCCCCAATAAGCCTTCAAAACCATGTTAACATGAAACCTAGGACATATTTTTAGATATTTACAGTACTACCCAAAAGGTCTACGGATTTCCAATGACATAAATTCATTTTATTATGGTATTCGCATGTGTTGTCTTACATAAGAATGTAGAATGGACAATATGTAGATATATGGGTGATTCAGTTTTGTCTATGCCTACGTTGTGAAAACCTCAGTGAGTAACGTAACAATAATACTTGTCAAATGTCTTTATTTTGTCGAGGGTAAGATTTTATCGGTTTATAGTTTATATGTTGTATTTGTAACATTATAGGTATATTACTAGCTTTTGCCCGCGGCTTCCCTCGCGTGAAAAAAGGTAAGGCTAGGTTATTTTAGTAAAAGTATATTTTTAAAATAATATATAGCCTATGTTACTCGGTGATAATATTATAGCTTTTTAATAGTAAAAAAGATTTTTAAGTCGGTTAAGTAGTTTTTGAGTTACATGTCTACAAATGAACAAACAAAAAAAAACTTTCCTCTTTATAATATTAGTATAGATGTGTACTAATAATATTTTATTTGCTGTATTATTGATGGAAATATGAAACAAGGTATTTTGATGGTGGGTATTTTCATATGATTAATGTAGGTGATTACTTTTATAATTAATGAGATACATTTATTTCAGATTTTGAGATAAATCTTTATCGCTTAAAACTATGCAGGTACACAAGTAGTTACATTCTAGTGTATATTTAACCAATGTTCTAGAGTTTACCAACTTTGTTTACAAAGACAATACCTACTCACCATCATAAATACAACAACTTTATAGCTTAAAGTCTAAACAGTTTAATACGGTCTCTATTAACCGTTTCCTCAAGTATTTATACTCAACAAGCATTTATTCATTGCGTCAATAAAACGTCAATGAAGTCAGGTCTGTTATAAATTCCGGTTGTTTATATCGACAAGACTCGGCACGTTAAACCGGAGATCCTATTTGTCATATGAATATTTATGACAATCGTTACGGTATTCGGGTATCCAAGAGCTTGTAGAGATCTATAACTATTAAATAATAAAATATAACCCTCTCAGATGGCTTATAGCTCGTTTTATCTTTTTTGAATAAAGGGGTTGAATTTTGGTTGCCACTGGTTGCGTATATTGGTGACTGTAGGTTTCGGCAAATATAGATTTTCCATAAAATTCGGTGCTGCAATGCGCGAAACAGATTCAACAACCTTTAGTACAGTCAGTCTATGAATTATTCTTAATTAGATTTAAACAATTAATTATCATAATTATACCCTTCAAAGTATGATATGGCATGAATAGCTCGTTAATAACTCTGTTTAAAGCTGAATTAACCTTACGTGCAATATCTGCTCTACAGAAGCTCACATCCAAATCTTTGTGTTTCTGTGGAGAATACGAAATATAGAGCCCCTTAAGGAGGTGCTGTGCTCTTAATAGTGGGGCATCAGTATACGTTCCTTATGCGGGTAGTATAGCTCATTATTTATTTATTTATATCTCCAGTATTGCAAGCATCAATAGAACATACAAGCCTATTAAAATTTCAAAGTAGCGATGCAAGTTTCCAAAAAAATATAGCTTTATCTTTTAATTTTAGACGAGCCTACGAATTCTTATATGGAGCTCAAAAATAACATTAAGTGGTCACTATCCTATTTAGATACTCTAGGTAATTCTCACTTCTAAGCGAACCAGTAGTTCCTGAGATTAGCGCGTCCAAACAAACAAACAAACTCTTCAGCTTTATAATATTAGTATAGATTATAAAAAATACTCATAATAGTGACAAGTTTCAACACAGTTGCTTTTAATATTGTGGCAAAATTAAGTATCGCGTAAAGTCAACTGTTAAAGCACAATACTCTCAATCAAATGGTACACTGAAAATGCTGACAAAGAAATCCATGACGGTACTTTTTAGGATTTGTTTTCGACCCCCTAATAGGAGTTGAACGCAAGCAGATAAAGATATTTTGCATAATTTTCTCATTCGCATTGAAACAAAAGGGTATAATCCCGAAAAAATCGTTTATTCCGAAAGCTGATACGTATGGAATTATTTTATTGCTATGAAAATGACTGACATTAATACGTCAGTAACTTTATAAGCCATTGAATTTATCCGATGATAATAGCCCAGATTATGCAAACGTGCAGAAAATGTGCATTTGTTCCTACTGAACAATGGTATTGGTACTTACCTGTCTTATTGGTCGCAAACTCGGTATTTAATCGGTCTGTAATGACAATGGCAATACTGTAGTTAAAGACCCTGGCTCTAATATAATAAACAACTGTGGACTAGAAGTCTTTATGTAACTGACGCCGCATGTGTATTAAGCCAGTATGTCTAGAAATCATGTCATTCCAATATCAAATTAACACTGGTCGTTTAGAAGGCCTGTTATAAGGTTGCTTGTTTCAACTTTATTACAGACCTAAACGAGTAGAGAGATACCTGGTGTAGCACCTTTAAACTATCACTGATCTCATCTTTACGATGTCATACATTGACATTTAAACTTACATTGTTTACGATGTCATACATTGTTATGCGGACGACAGTACCGTGCATGGGCGATATCTCGGACATCCTAGGGCCAAACAGGCTGAGGTTGAGGGGAAAAGGCTGAATCTTGTCGTTGAACTTGACCAGACCTTGGACCGCATCTATGAATGGGGTGCCAAGAACTTGGTCGATTTCAACGCCAAGAAGACCCAGGCATGCGCGTTCTCAACAAAAAAGTCTCCGTTCCTTCCCCTCCCTTCTCTGAAGAACACTCCACTGGTGATACGTGACAGCCTCTCCATCTTAGGTATGGATCTTTGCCGCCCCCTTAATCAGAAAACCTATATCGAAAGCATCATTAAGCAAGCTTCGCGAAAACTCGGAGTTCTGAACAGGGTGAGGCGGTTCTTCACGCCTGGGCAACTGTGCCTATTGTATAAGGCACAAGTGCGCCCTTGCGTGGAGTACTGTTCTCATCTTTGGGATGGCTCCGAGCAGTACTTGCTGGACGCTCTCGACCGGTTACAGCGGCGGGCTGTCCATCGGAGATCCAGAGGTCACGAGTTCACTGGAACCTCTGCAACTCCGTAGGGACATTGCCCCATTGGCATGTTTCTACAGATTATACCACGGGGAGTGCTCTGAAGAGTTATTCCACCTTATCCCGCCCTCCCCTTTCCTATCCAGAACAACGCGTGCTGGGCTCAGATGCCATCCTTACACGGTAGAGTCGATTAGAGGGCGTACCAAAAAGTTTGGGTCCTCATACCTCTGCCGAACGACCAAGGCATGGAATTCTCTGCCAAGGCACGTGTTTCCTTCTTCCTTCAATCCTGGGTTCTTTAAGCGGGACGTGAAAAAGCATCTTTTACAGGCCGTCAAAGTAGAGACTTCAACATCGCCTCGGCTACTGTGGGGGCGATGTGGAGGCCACTGCTCTTAGACCATACGACTGCTTACGACGAGCAAAAAAAAAAAAACAACACTAATTTATATAAAGACTATATTGTTCTATGCTTATTTTCAGAAAATATTAATGTATTTTATTCTTTGCCTACTGTTATGTTTGCTTTTCATTAGACATAATAAATACAAGCTTAGCCTCCCCGTGGCCATTGCTTGCGGCCCTTTACAATTTGGCTTTTAAATACACCACTATTTAAAATCAGTATAAATTAAATTAATTTCAGAAATTAAACTATGAAGTACGTTATTATACGCGTGCTCTGATCTATTAGCTACATAACTAGATCAAAGGCTTTCTATTTAACGGCCTTTCTTAGCTATGGATAAACCAAACATTTATGGTAATAAATATTAAGTTTGAGGGATCAGGTGGTAATCTGAAATATAGTCAATCGATTTGTATAACAGCTCAAGCAAGATTAGCTTTATTATGCATAAGATCTTTCAAGTGATAGTATTTATGTGTATTGGAATGTTCCATAATTAAATTTGACTACTATATCTCTCTCTATGGTCGGTTCCTAATGTCTGAGGATCGTGATCATCGTTGGATAATCCACACTTGGATCGAACGATTTGCCTCCATCGTTTCCTGTTCTATAAAAATTAATTATACTACTATAAATAAAGTATAAGTAAATTAGACTACTATATCAGCATCTGAAACTTTGGGGAAAGTGTAAATATAAATTGCTTAATACATTTTTACAGTAATTAAAAGTTGTATGCTTTTAGAATCAACCGATTACCGAATGAAGTCCAGTTCAGTGACCATATATCGCTTTTACTATGGGGAGTGCACCGAGGAATTGCTTGGACTGATCTCTGCCGCCTCTTTTCACCATCGTCCTACGCGACAGAATTTCCATCCCCATCATTTAGATGGTTGGCAGTCCACAACTGAGCGTTTTCCCAGAAATTTTCTGCCTCGCACAACAATACTGTGGAATGAACTGTCGCCTGCGGTATTTTCGGACCAATTCGACCGTTAAACCTTCAAGAAAAGAGCGTACTCCTTTTTAAAAGGCCAGCAACGCACTTGTAACTCCTCTGGTGTTGCGGGTGTCCATGGGCGGTGATAATCGTTTACCATCAGGCGATCCATCTGCTCGTCTGCCTCCTATCCCATAAAAATAAACCTGGATGTAAAGAGTAAATAGAAGTTTAATATAGTTTGTTCTTATCTTACAAAAAATGTAACAGTGACATGTCTGCGCCACATATTTCTAATCTTCAGCCCACATGTGCGTGAGTTACCGGCATAAAGAAGAAGCGCGAACATTTAGCCTGCATTACTGGATAATAATTCACTGCCGGTATTTACAAGCTAGATGCGTAAAATGATAAATGCTGTTGTTCAAACAATATTGACTGGCTGAGTAAGTTTTTTCCGTGTTTAAATGCGAGTTGTAAAAGCACTAGTAATCACTAAAATTTTATTCAAAATTAGTTGGAGTATAAATTACTTACATGTAGCGCTTTTGTGCCATATTGCGTTAATAACTTAGCACTAACTGTTCGTGTTATTTTTTATTGTTTTCGTAGTTTGAGTATGAAATAAATAATTATTTTCCAACTAATTGTGCGCAGTATTTGCATTATATATGTTTTTTTAAATTATTATTTATACTACTTAGGTGGTAAACAAGCATACGGCCCACCTGATGGTAAATGGTCACCGTAGCCTATGGACGCCTGCAACACCAGAGGCATCACTTGCGCGTTGCCGACCCTTTTGGAAAGGAAGTGGGAAGGATAGGGAGCGGGAAGGGGGAAAGAGGGTGATTGGGCCTCCGGTACTCTCACTCACCGAACGAAACACAACAGTAGGAATACTGCTATTTTACGTCGATATTCTATGAAAGGGTAGTCCTTCCCCGGTCGAGCCGGCCCATTCATGCTGAAATCAGCGAGGCTCTACTACAAAATATGTTTTACTACTAACGATCAATATTTCTATGAAAAGATGATAACTCATTCAAATTCAAATTCAAATATTTATTTCGTTTTAACCATGCATATGCTTAAGTTAGTTTGTGGGGTCTCCTTTTAAGCATTTAATGCCTGTGTTAGGAGGCTCCGCTCTTCCATACTGTAAAATTACATAGCTAATAAAGTAAGTAGATACAAAACTGATTAAAAAATTTTATTTTACTATTTTATTACTATTGATATATATATATATAAATTAATGCATGCAATCTTTGCAGTATGCGTGTGTGTGAGGGTGTGTGTGTAAGTGTGAATGTGTGAGTGTATGTGAGGGTGTGTGTATGTGAGTGAGACTCTTTAAATATAATTATATCATGAAGTAACCTATAAATAGGTGTTAGAGTACTTCGTAATAAAAATTACGTTTCCTAGGAATAGTGACAAAAGCTCGTGACCGCTTTTGCCATTATTCCTAGGAAACGTATTTTTTTAATGAATATTGTTTACTAAAATGTTGTTTAACTTTTTTAGATTTCCTGACATTATCTATAAAACAAAGAATAATATTGAGTAACAAAATATATTTTTTAATTTATTATTTGGATATAAATTTTTCAAGTATATACAAGTAAACCATTAATAAATCAATACACGACCAGTTTACAGAATTACCTATACGGCTTTTAGGCGTTCACAGTCAGCGAATGATCATTGAGTTGCCCTTTCGTGGCGCACGCGCATAGCCGGCACAGATTCAGGCGCTGCTCTGTAAATAATAAGTTAAATTGAAATCTGTATTTATCGTAATTACGAACTACGTTATATCGTCCGTAAATTGAATTGATCAGTATCAATACTAATATTATAAAGCTGAAGACTTTGTTTGTTTGTTTGGTGAACGCTCGATAACTACTGATTCGAATTGAAATATTATTTTAGTGTTTGTGTAGCCTATTTATCGAGGAAGGCTATTGGCTATATAACATCACGCTACGACCCACGGGGGCGGCGCAGTAATCATAAACCGCGGCCACATCTAGTCATTCATAAATAGAAGAAACTATATTCACGAAATTCGATACGCATTATGAAGTCTCTCAATATTAGTACATTTAATAGTGCAATAGATAATTAACGTCTCAGTCAGGTACCCGTAGTAACGAGAAAACGAGGGGAAATTGCTTATTATAGCGCTCAAAGGAGGCTGGCTAAGTGTCACTGCCAAGTGAACTCTTTACAACCTTGTATTTATTAGAGGCTTCAAATAAAATAAAAGTTTTAACGCCTACGAATTACTGTTTCTGTTTCAATAAAACTAGAAAACTGTCACAGTCGAATAAGTTTCTCGAGTTAAATTAGTTTCGTATTACCTAATTACAAATTAGAACAATTTGGGAGGTTAAGTAAAGATTCCGCAGCCAAGTTCTTAGATAAGAGGATATTTAAAAGAAGTTTTTAGTCGGTCTTAGATTCTACGAATATAAAGTAGCTTACACTTTACTATTATACATATATATATATATATATATATATATACTCGAGACCTATATATATATATATATATATATATATATATAGGTCTCGAGTTCGAACCGCAGGCAAGCATTTCTGACTTTTCAAAGTTATATGCATATTAAAAATTTAATAAAATTATCGTTTGCTTTAACGGTGAAGAAAAACATTGTGAGGAAACCAGTATGTATGAGAATTCTCCATAATCTCGAAATGTGAAGTCTGCCAACCCGAACTAGGCCAGCGTGGTGGACTATGGCCTAACCCTTCTCACAGTGAGAAGAAGCCCGTACCTAGCAGTGGGACAGTACAGTATAATACAGATTTACATTAGCTTAAAGATCTTTGATTTAGTACTTTTAACCATATTTTATGCTTTTCCTATTTGTATTATTGTGAACGACAAATAATAGAGCTTTGAGTCTGCGTGTAATATCTGTCCAAGAACTGTCTACCGTACCTCCCGCCCGCCAGCCAGTGAGTCGGAGTGACGCCCTCTGTTCAGCCGGGACGTCGACCAGGACTCGTCGCTGGCAGACTTTATCCTTTTTGCATTGGGCTCTGCAGGGTGGGTCGCTGATGTTGTTCTAGTTCTAGCGGCCCACCCACCTTACAAAGTAGCGAGATGGCACACCGTGGTGATTTTAGTCGGTAGGCCTGAAGTCTCGGGAGAGCCCGACATAGCTCTCTCGCCTCCCATTGTAGTGAGGTAGTATGCATCAGGAACCCCAAGAAAAATAAAAAATAAAAGGACTGTCTTCCGTATAGTGTATGTGAACAAATCTATCATACCATTACATCATTTCTCCCACGTACGTGCAAGCTCTGGAATGAACTGCCTGCTTCGGTGTTTCCCGAGCACTATGATACGTCCTTCTTCAAACGAGGTTTAAAGAGAGTTCTTCTTTCACGCTAGGCAGCGGCTTTGCTGTGTCCTGATTTTGCTGAAGTCCATATGCAGCGGTTACCACTTTCCATCAGGTGGGCCACTTGCTCGTCTGCCACCAATGGCAATAAAAAAAGAAAAAAAAAGCATCAAGCATTTTGATTGCCGAAATCTTCTTTATTTGCTTCCCTTATAACGTTAAACTATTCAATCGTTCTTAAACCAAAGATAATTATAACTTGCAAGGCAAAAGCACATGTATAGTAAATCAAAATTAAACGGCTGAGCGCGGGTGGCGGTGCGAAAATTGACTTGTTTTAACGTAAAAAGCCGACACGAACAATTATATTCCGCAATTTAGCTGTCATAAATAATCGTTATTACCCTCTGTCAGGAAACCATGATAACAGTTAAATTATTACTAAGCACTAACTAAATAAGTCAATTATGATCATAACTTTATTACATACATTACTTTTATTAGTATCTGGATTAATTACTGGCTGTGAATAAATTTTATGCATTATAAGCTTATGCATTTATGGAACCATATCTTTTTTATGTGGAGCTTTTGTTTAATAGGTCCATAATAATCCACGCTTCAGCACGAATGGGCCGGCTCGACCGGAGTGAAACCGGCCTCACAGAAAACCGGCGTGAAATAGAGTTTGCGTTGTATTTCGTTGAGTGAGTGAGGGTACCGGAGGCCCATCCGTCCTCCCCCGTCTTCTGGTGGGGGCAAATTTAAATGGAACGCAACGCACTTGTGACTCCTCTGGTGTAGCAGGTATCCATGTAATCGCTTACCATCAGGTCATCCGTCTGCTCGTTTGCGTCCTACACAATAACAAAACAAATATTATAAATGCGAATGTGAGTTTGTTTGTTTTGTGTTGTCGCACTTTCATGACATTTCGCATAGACGTTGTCATCCAGAACAAAAAGTACTGTTGCTAACCTAACCTAGCCTCCAGTTACGCGAGCGAAGCTGCGGGAAAAATCTAGTATTACATAGTTCTCAGGAAGATCTCGTAGGAGATAGCACTGATCTTGAAATACTACGTTTAATTCACAGATCGAGTAAAGTATTCAAATTTCCTTTTCAATAGCTACACGGTGTAGTGGCGTTTGAAACATGTTAAGTTGATGGAATAGACCGCAAATGCGTCTTTATTATCGTAGAACCTAAAATAATAGTAAGCATTTGACATTGGTTATATTTATGATCCCATTATTTTGATAATACTCTAAGCTATAAGCGACATTAATTTCTAGTTTTACACATAGAAAAATGTTTTGCTAAATTTTATTGTATGGATTTGGTTTTATATGTTACTAGCTTTTGCCCGCGGCTTTGCTCGCGTTAATTTAGAATTTGACAATTAATTCGGGTTGTACTCTGCTTGTAAATAATTATATAATTCAATCATAATTCGAAAGACAAGTGGCGCTATCTATTATCATAAGAACGTTATTATTGTTTTCCTCGGGAACAGTAATTTTTTTCGGGATGTAAGTTAGCCTATGTCCGTTTCTGTACACATGTCAACGAATATGCAAAATTTCAGGATGATCGGTTCAGTGGTTTAGGCGTGAAAAGGTGACAAACAAACTCATTTTCGCTTTTATAATATTATATAGTTAGGATTAGGATTTAAATAAATCTATGATATTTATACAGCAATCTGTGACTTCACACGAGTTATTTTAACACTTTGCACTTGAGTTATATAGTGCAGAAATATACCTACAGCTTTACCATATTTCGATTTGTCAAGGGAATTGTGTATATAATTATTTATTACCACTTTCAAATAATTCTCGTAAGTATTTTCATGTGTCAATCCACCTGAATAAATTATTTTAACACAAGTTATATTGCTTGAAGATCACTTCATAACTATCATAACAGAGACCGTTACTAAACATCCTTTTGTTTACGTCACAGCACTAGACTGAAACGCTCAGTCAAAATTATAATATCCTCACTTAAATAGGTATCTTCAGCCTAACTGTGTTCAAGGATGTTTAAGTATGGAACACTAAAGGTATATATTGTCTTTAGTGTTACATATATACTAATATTACAAAGATTATATGTTTGTTTGTTTGTGTGTAGGGAATCAACTCAAAAACTACTTAACCGATTTTAAAAACTCTTTCAACATTAGAAAGCTATATTATCACAGAGTAACATAGGCTATATTTGATTTTAAGAAAAAGGACTGGTACTAACATAACCTAAACTAGCCTACGTTTACGCGAGCGAAGCCGCGAGAAAAAGCTATACTTAACACATTACAAAGTTTAATAAAACCAACTGCTAAGGTCTATTTGTTCCATCCAATAAGCTTAAACATCACGTTACAATTTGCCAGTAAGCATCTTAGTTTTATACGAACATGTGGGAGAGTCAGTTAATATAAGTTTTATGGCATTTATTTTATACTCGTGCGCAGGAGAACACTGAACGTCTTTGCTCGACTCAGGTCCATGTAACTTATTGTTGTTTAATATATATACTGAGACATTGGACTTGGGCAATTTAGCATTACATAAGAAAAAAGTCTGATGTGATTGATAGTACAAACCCGTTTTGGATAAAGGTTATATAATAAATATAATATCAGCCCTGTATTAAGCTGTCCCACTGCTGGGCAAGGGTCTCTTCTCAGTATGAGAACGGCTAGGCCATATTTCACTAAGCTGGCCCAGTGCGGGTTGGCAGACTTGACATAATATCTTTGAGAACATTATTGAGAACTCTCAGACATGCAGGTTTCCTCACGATGTTTTCCTTCACCGTTAAAGCAAGCGATAATTATTAACTTTTTAATACGCACATAACTTCGAAAAGTCAGAGATGTGCGCCTTGGGATCGAACTCGAGACCTCTGCGTGGTAGTCCAACGGCACAAATAATTCACAATCAGCCCGCACATAGGTACATTTATTTGGATCGGCTTTCATCGACACAGCCGATCGCAGAACCAGCTGTCGATTCATGCCGTACTGCTAAAATTATTATAAGTCGAAAGGTGAACGAATGTGGATAATTTTACTGGTCGAGGGAGTCGAATGGTGACATTCGTAGAAGTTTCATCGGATCAGTTTCAATGTTGAACAAAAAATTGCGAAAATAATGTGCTACTGAACTTTGTGTTTTAACACTTAGTTGGGTTTTATTATTTGAAAGATTTTTCCAGAAAAGTAAATAATATATCTGGCGTGGAGGCGAAACATATAAGTCAGTATATTAAATAATTAATGCCGAAATCGCTTAAACCTAAAGAAACTATTATTTACACAACTATAATTATTGTACGTGATCTGAGAATAAACCGCCCGTTTGGTTATAGGTACAATACCATACTTTTACTACGCTCATAGCCAGTTGCACTCACTGATCGGTAAACGATTAGTGAGGTTAAGGAACGTTGGGTGCGGTCAATCTATAGATGGGTGACCGCTTAGTGGTATTTCATCTGAGGGTCTCCGTGCTTCGGAGGGCACGTAAAAAGTCGGTCCCGGTTGTTGCCAAATTGACAGCAGTCATTAAGCCATGTCAGAGGCCTACGGGCGGCTTGAACAACTCTTGACAACAGGTTGGCCAATAACCACACGAAAAGAAGAAGAAGACTACGGGACCAATCTGCTTGGCTTAAGCATGGATGATATTTTTATTTAACTTAGCTTAATTTTCTTCCGCATCGCTGTCAATTGGCAATGTGCCCAAAACACAGGCAGCATTATTACATTGGATTTCAACGCTAATACTTTGAGCCAAAAAAGAAAATTATGACGCTTTTTATAATCGTATTTTCTGAGTCGTTAGTATTTAAAAGTTCTCGACGTATTGACCGACTTGCATAGACCGTAGTTGCGGGTTGACTGTTTTTTTTAAGTGAAATTTCTTTAGGCGCGTTGAGCACTTCTTGGGTCAACAAATATCATAGAACTCGCGTCAACGTCACGCTTCGGCATCGTCACGCTTCCACGCTTTCCATTTTTGAATTATTTTAGAATATTAACAATATCTCAGAAATGGTTCGTCCTACGCAAAAAATAACGAAATTTTAACCCCCTTAATAACTCCTAAGAGAGTATCAGAAATCCGACCCACCCCATTTCTTATATTTTTTTTTTTATTAAGATGTGATTATGATCAAGGGTTACAGTTTTCACTTCTATCGGCAGTCCCCAAAGACTGCCCCAATTTTTTTTTATGCATTAACATTTTTATATGTATAACAATAGGTATTTAATAATATGATAGGTAAGTTGCTGTAGTAACTGCCACCATAACCTATTGCTAGATTTCTTAAGCTACTTTAAGATCTTTAATTACTCTGAACTAATAAACTAGGCAGAATATTCTGTGGAATTACATTATCAGCGATATGTATTCTGTTTATGACTATGAATATGTCCCTAAGTCCGAAGTTTAAGTAATACACTACCATCAGTTTGTTAGTTTCCTTTGAGGATTCGGTTTACGAGTGCGCAGTAGAAGTACATCGTAAACTTAAAGAAACTACACTCGAATGTTCGGTAGATCGCGAAAATATCGAAACTGCTATCGGCATCGATGTTTTGTGATCGACATGGCGGCCACTCGGTTACGTTCTGAAGCTTAAGTGTATCGGTATTTCGTTGACTTGTTGAGTTTCTTAGTGTGCATTGTGCATAGGGAGTGTTTTGTATAGTAAAATAACAATATGTTTAGTGTATTTTATGTTATAAATGTATAATGTATACATATTTTTTAGAATAAATATGTATAATTATATAAACTACTAGCAATCCTTCAGATATAGTAATTTTTCTTGATGAAAGGTACTTTACGTCCTTTCCTGTACCCCTGAAAACGTGTATGCGAAATTTCATAAAGATCGGTGGAGTGGTTAAGGCGTGAAGGCATAACAAACAAACTTATTTATTAATTTTTAGACTATACCGTCGCACTGCAGGGTAAAGGCTTCTCTTCGATCTTTCCACTCTTTTCTGTCCAGCGCCAATTGTCTCCAATCCCGGTTGAATGCATCCAATTCATCTCATTCTGGGCCTGCCGCGGGGCCGTTTGTTATTTGGTGCCCAGACTGTGATGAGTTTTACCCACTTCTTTTCAGCCTTTTTTTTTTATTTTGCTTGTCAAAATGACCACACTCCACCTGATGGTAAGCAGTCGTGTGGTCTAAGAGCAGTGGCCTCCACACCGCCCTCATAGTAGCCGAGGCGATGTTGAAGTCTCTACTTTGACGGCCTGAGAAGGTGCTTTTTCATGCCCCGCTTAAAGGACCCAGGATTGAAGGAAGAAGGAAACACGTACCTTGGCAGAGAATACCATGCCTTGGTCGTTTGGCAGAGGTATGAGGACCCAAACTTGTTGGTACGCACTCTAATTAACTCTAACGTGTAAGGATGGCATCTGAGCCCAGCACGCGTTGTTCTGGATAGGAAAGGGGAGGGCAGGATAAGGTGGAATAACTCTTCAGAGCACTCCCTGTGGTATATTCTGTAGAAACATGCCAATGAGGCAATGTCCCTACGGAGTTGCAGAGGTTCCAGTGAACTCGTGACCTCTGGATCTCCGATAATACGGACAGCCCGCCGCTGTAACCGGTCGAGAGCGTCCAGCAAATACTGCGCGGAGCCATCCCAAAGATGAGAACAGTACTCCACGCAAGGGCGCACTTGTGTCTTATACAATAGGTACAGTTGCCCAAGCGTGAAGAACCGCCTCAGCCTGTTCAGAACTCCGAGTTTTCGCGAAGCTTGCTTAATGACGCTCTCGATGTATGTTTTGGGATTAAGGGAGCGGCAAAGATCCATACCTAAGATGGAGAGGCTGTCACGTATCACCAGTGGAGTGTTCTTCAGAGAAGGGAGGGAAGGAACGGAGACTTTTTTGTTGAGAACGCGCATGCCTGGGTCTTGTTGGCGTTGAACTCGACCAAGTTCTTGGCACCCCATTCATAGATGCGGTCCAAGGTCTGGTTAAGTTCAACGACAAGATTCTGCCTTTTCCCCTCAACCTCATCCTGTTTGGCCCCAGGATGTCCGAGATATCGCCCATGCACGGTACTGTCGTCCGCATAACAATGTATGTTGCCGAGATTCAACATATCATTGATATGCAGAAGAAAGAGCGTAGGGGATAAGACAGACCCCTGAGGCACTCCTGCATTGACCTGCATAAATTTGGAAGCGCGACCGTCGCAAAGGACCCGTATACGACGCTTCTGCAAGAAACTTGCAATCCAGGTGCACAGTGGAGGGGGCAAGCCATAGGCCGGAAGCTTGGAAAGAAGAGACCGGTGCCAGACCCTGTCGAAAGCTTTGGCTATGTCAAGGCCGATAGCCAAAGACTCGCCGTGCTTGTCCATAGCCTCACCCCAGATGTGTGTGACGAACGCTAGAAGATCACCCGTTGATCGTTTAGACCGAAAGCCGTATTGGCGATCATTGATCAACGATTGATCCTCCAGGTAGCGGACAATTTGGGTGTTTATAATCCGCTCGAACACCTTGGAAAGCACCGAGGTGATAGCTATGGGTCGATAGTTGCTTGGCTCGGAACGGTCCCCCTTTTTGGGAATCGGTTGAACGTTCGCCTCCTTCCAAGCCTCAGGCACAATGCCTGTGGCGTAAGACGTCCGGTATAGGTGCGTAAGTGTGGGAGACAACTCCGCTGCACATTTTTTAAGGACCACAGCTGGGATGCCGTCAGGTCCACTGGCTTTCCGAACATCGAGAGACTGCAGTATCGCACGAACGGTTCGTTGTCTGATACATACATATATCAGGCATGGTGTAGCCGCAGTTGGCAATGTTAGGCGGCTGCGAACCGCAGTCATCGATTCGGGAGTTGGCCACAAAGAGATTTGCAAGCAGATCTGCTTTCTCCTGTGGCCGATGAGCCAGTGATCCATTCGGATACCTCAGAGGGGGCAGCAAGGTCTGGCAGCAGTTGGACTGCACGGCTTTAGCCAGGCGCCAATAACTAAGACTGCCCGTTGGATGCGCCATGAGTTCCTGGCCGAACCGTGCGACGCGCTGGGCATCCGCTCTTAAGTATGCCCTCTTGCAGACCTTTGTGGCTTGGTTGAACGCTGCCTTCAGGTGATCCACGTTAGGATCGTGGAGAGTGCGAGCCCTGGTCCAAGCGCGGTACGCTGTCTGTTTGCGTTCAACAGCATCAGCGCATTCACGCCCGAACCAGGGCCTTTTCCTGCCGCCGCTCGTGACATCACTGTATGGAATATAATATTCCATACCCAGGATGATTTCACCAGCGACAGCAGTAGCGCTCTCTGATGGATCCCTGTTCTCAAAGCAGCGTTGAGGCCAAGGGATGGATGCGAAGTACTCCCGCATTCCATCCCAGTCTGCTGACGAGTAGTGCTACAGTCGTCGTCTTGCCTCCTCGGGTCGTGGGGGCGTAACAACAACAGCTGTGGCACAAACCAGACAGTGGTCTGAGGTGCCCAAAGAAGCACGAATCGACACACTGTACCGGTTCGGGTTACTCGTCAGCAGCAGATCGAGCAGAAAGGGCGCCTGACCTGCAATGTCTGGTATCCGGGTGGGCCAGTTGGAGACAGGTCATGCGTGAGAGCGAACGCACGGGCAGTTTGTCCCGCGTGGTCTGTTTTGGGAGAACCCAACCAGGTCTCATGGTGGGCATTGAAATCTCCCAAGAATACCAACTCAGCGTTCGGAAACCGCTCCTGCGCGTCGTCTGCCGCCTGACTCAGGTAATTGAAGAGTCGAGTTGTCTCAGCGTCTCCTGAATGGGATCGGTAGAGGCACATGTAGATTTGGCTGAAAGAGCCATGATCTACGTGTACTCAAAGGACAGAGAAGGAAGGGTCCTCTAGGCATTGCAGACGGCGACAGCAAATATCCGCCCTAACAAACAAGCATACCCCGGCTTTCGCGAGGAAACACTCCTCTAGCACGTAGCCGGGATATTGCAGGTAGTTCGTGTCTGCAGGACGGCGTATTTGTGTCTCCGTTAGAAAAAGCATTGCCGGCCGAGCCGTCTCCAGGTAGTGATGGACGGCATTAAGGTTAGCGTGGAGTCCTCTGATGTTAATAAACTCCACGACACAGGAAACTGCAGTGGGGTTACGGCGATTGGCTGCTGTTGAACGACAACGCTTTGTTCGTATTGCCATAGAGTGAAAGGAACGGGAAACGTGAAAAAAAAGAGGCAGCTATTCTCGAAGCAAAGTGGCAAGGCGCAGAGCAAGTTTTATCATATAACTGTATGGTATGGCGATAGCCGATCCGACGGACGGAAGATATGGCCAGCCCAGACATGCGACAGATATGGCCAGCCCACTTCCATTTGAGTTCGGCAGCAGCTTAGCCTACATCCTTAACCTTTGTTTGGGAATGCAGTACCGTATTTCTGATTTTATCTATCAGCTTAACACCGAGTATACTGCGCTCCGTGGCACGTTGGGAGACCCCGACGTCGGACTTCTGACTAATGTCTGCGCTCTGTAGGTGAGAGTAGGTAGGATACACATGTTCACGAGTTTCCTTTTTAGGGATAATGGTAGAGTGCCCTTCATTAGGTATTCCATTGACTAGTAGTTCCTCCAGGTATTTTCTGTGCGTCGAGCGACCTCTTTTTCTTGTCTTGCCTGGAAGGAAACTAGTTGGCCAAGATAGATAATATACTCATTGACATATTCCGTCCTAGCGTCGGATTAGGGTGGGGAGTACCCCACCCTAATCCGATGCTTTACGTTGTTGGTCATTAACTTTGTTTTCGCCATATTCATACGAAGTCCAATTTCGAGACTTGCCTGGCTCAGCTGTTGCCGAGCATTTGGGCCAATTCTGCTGCCGATGCGGCGACGAGGAGAAAAGGACAATGTCGTCGGCGAAACGGCAATTGGTTAATCTTTTGTCACCGACGAAGATGCCCTTACAAACAAACAATCTTACTTTCGTATTAATAATATTAGTAAACACGTGTGCAAATAATTGTAACTAAAAAAATATTGGACCAGTCTTTGGGGACTGTCGATAGGAGTGAAAACTTTAATCCTTGATCATAAACACTTCTTTATAAACTAAATTATAAATAAAAAATAATTCAAAACTGGAAAGCGTTCGGTGACGATGACGCGAGTTCCATGATTTTTGTCCACCCAAGAAGTGCTCAACGCGCCTAAAGAAGTATTCACTTTAAAAAAAAAAGAAAAGAGGGGCGGGTCGGATCATGTTCCTGATACTCTCTTAGGAGAACAAAATTTCGTTATTTTTTGCGTAGGTCGCACCATTTCTGAGATATTGTTAATATACTAAAATAATTCAAAAATAAAAAGCGTGGAAGCGTGACGATGACGCGAGTTCTATGATTTTTGGTCACCCAAGAAGTGCACAACGCACCTAAAGAAGTTTTCACCTCAATAAATTGTTGAAAATAATTTCAAATCTTTGCCTGAATTCTTGTAACTTTCTTCGTTTTTAAGTCTCAGTATATTTCAGAATAGAAAATGTCTTTTTTGTATTATGAGATGTAAACTGATGTAAATGTGATAGAACATAATTCCAAATAAAGCAACATTTTTTTTTATTTATTTTAAATTTATTAACTTAATCAATATCAAATAAACAATTACATAATTATATAGTTAATATAATATATACTAAACATTATTTCCAAGAAATTTAAACTAAAAGAAAAGCCACCACCAAACCCCTCAAATGATAAGTAGTCACCAATGAGGTTTAGATATTTGCGCTAGCCTCACTGATTTCAGCATGAATGGGCCGGCTCGACCGGGGAAGGACTACCCTCTCACAGAATATCGACGTGAAATACCAGTATTCCTACTGTTGTGTTTCGTTCGGTGAGTGAGAGTGCCGTAGGCCCAATCATCCCCTTTCCCCCATCCCGCTCCTTCTCCTTCCCACTTCCTTTCCTAAAGGGTCGGCAACGCGCAAGTGATGCCTATGGTGTCGCAGGCGTCCATAGGCTACGGTGACCACTTACCATCAGGTGGGCCAATGCTTGTTTGCCACCTTAATAATATAAAAAAAATAATACAGTATCAAGTGGGCCGATGACTTGCACTGACAAAAATAAAAAATAAAGAATACATATCAAATGCACTTTCCACTCGAACGATCCCTTCCAATGAAACCCTAAAATATTCTAAATTCAAAATCACAATTTGAATACGCACTCGTTTCACTACGTACAATGTTACGTGCGCATGAAAACGCATGTCATTTCTATTTAGCATCATAATAAGTGTAATGTTCATGCATTTCCTTTGTACGTCACTTAATTATCTACGCCAAAATAAGCCGATCACTCAACGGAGCGTCTCTACGCTAAGTAAACAGGGGGAGAGTTGGGTGAAAGGATATAGAGAAACTAGATAAGATAGGCGATAGAGTGCGCTCGTATATTGGAAGAACAATTTAAATTTTCAGGGAATGCAAACAATATGATGTGTGTTTTCAAATATCAATAGTAATTTATCTTTCCAAATGCTTTATTTGTTCATATTATATCATGTTAGGCAAATTTATTCTATATATTAGTCTATTTTTAAACAAATAAATAGATAAGTATCTGTATGAAAAGAAATATACTGTACCTACATATATAATTTTGTTTCACAATTCAAAATATCTCTTCATTCTTCTATCTAAGTCTATTTACATTTAATTCTACTATAATACAAAAGGATAAACATTACCAATATATAAATTGTATATTTTATTTAATATACGATATTCAATGAACTAATTTATTTATTTTTGATTTTTGATATTAGCTTTAAAACGGCTTTATTGCCAAAATTCTTAGAAAAATTACAATAAAATAAAAGTTGTGATTTTTTTTCGGTATAATATATACTATCTATATGCATTGCATTTTTCTATTTTTATGCATTGGAGTCTGTTGGTCTCCCTATTGAGCGATAGCTCAGTGGAGAGACCAACAGACTGCAATGCAGAGGGTCTCGGGTTCGAACTCTGACATTCGGAAGTAATATGACTTTTCGAAATTATGTGCGTATTGATTGACAATTATCGCCTGCTCAGTGCCTCGGAGAGCACGTTAAGCCGTCGGTCCCGGCTGCCATGAAAATCTATGGCAGTCGTTATTGGGAAGTCAGTGCCCTCTAATATCCTGACACTGGTTTAGCCTTAGGGTATCGTTAGCCTTCGGGTTGCGGAGTTCAGATGGCAGTCGCTCTGTGTAAAAACTGATATCCAGTCAAATCCGGTTAGACTAGAAAGCCGACCCCAAGTGACTTGGGAATAATAAAGGCTAGGGAGAAGATATTATATACTATCTAACTATCCAGACCATGACCTATCTTTACAAATTACCTTTTTGTTGTATTGTCCGTCCAAAGCAACAGTTTTAATATATATTTATATTATCATTAAGTATAAATAATTTACGATAGTAGCACACAACTAGCGCCTTATAGGTACTATTATAGATTATAATAAACTTTGGTAAAATTGCTCATGTATAAGTAGAAAAATATTACTAATATTGAAAAATATTTTTGAATGAAAATCTTCTATTTTTATAGGTTTTGTTGTGAATTTTGAACAAACTACTACGGGTGTAGCAAAAAATTAAAAACAAATTATCTATATATTAATACGTGAAGCAAAAACTTTGTACCCCTTTTTACAAAAATTGCGCGGATAGAGGAGTATGAAATTTAGCACAGTTAAAGTTTATATGGAGAAGGAGGGAAGAATCCTAATATTTATATAAAATATGCATTAGAAAAACATTAAATTAATGAAAAAGCACTACACGCACACAACCATGCATTTGACACATGCAGTCGAAGTGCGTAACTATATATGTCAGTATATTATATGTATTATCAACAATATCTTACAGGCAAACTTTGGTCGAATTTCGAGCCCTAGGCGACCGCTAGTTTTATATGATTAGAGCAATTCAAAATCTCAAATGTTTATCGAAATATGTCGCTGGCTGTAAGTACGCTTGTCTATTTAAGATACTGATCATTATACAAAAATGCTTATATGTATTTCTTCTTCTACGAGAGCTTATTTCATCCGAACGTTTTATTAAATCAAATAAACTTTCCGTCATAGGAAGTACCTGCAAATTATTATTGGGATTCACTTCCAGCATTTCAACCTCTTCCTATAGGTACATGAAGGCAGTTGTTTAATTTAGCCATTGATTGCTCATTGTTCGAGGGCCTATGATCCGGTGCACCCATTACACAGGGTGCATTGTATAGGGTGTTTCGATTCTGAATATGTTTGATTTAGGGGTGCATAAGTTTAGCGAGGTGACGCGTTTTAATTGAGTTTGAAGATACTAAGTTTATTCAAAAAGGGGATGGCGCATTTTGATATAGAATGAAAAATACGGCAGGTCTAATTAAACGCTTAGATACATAATATTGCTTTAATTTTATTTGCCTAACGCAAGGGAATATTATTATGAAATTCGCTTTAGTTATGATGACGTCAGGAACAAAATGGGTTCCCCTTAGTGCATAATAAGGTAGTTACTATTGGGTGACTACTTAGGCGCCGGCTACACTGCGGGCGGTCAGCGGGTTCTGAGTTCTGCGTTCCGCGTTCACTGTGATGTATGCGATGTCTTAGAGTCGTACACATATAAAAGCAGTCAGACCGCGGCGGTCAAAGAGAACGCACGTTCTGTCGGAGTTCCATTTTTTTTCAAAAGCGATCACGATGTCCAACGAAATTGAAAAGTTTATTGAATTAATGCGAGACAAAATGTACTGAACTACATATTTCTAGACCGTTCGCAGTGTGGGCAACTGTGAACGCTGAACGCAGAACGCCGGGGCAATGTGTTCGGTGCCTTAGTTTTTAATTAAACGCAAAATACTTATTTTCGTAACAATTGTTAAAGATTTTCCATTTAAATTTATAATAGATTTTTCGGCGGCATCGCTCGCGTTAATCTCGATTCCGACAATAAATTTGAATCTCACGGGTACAGTAATTTTTCTAGGTGAAAGGTACCCTAAGTCGTATTCTTTACCTTTTACAACGTGCATGCGAAATTTTACGATGGTCCGTCGAGTAGTTCAGGCATGAAAGTCTAACAAACAAGCTCACATTCACATTTATAATGTTCGTTATAATTAAAACGCATCCCGATGTTTTGTTTGACCATCCTCAGGCGTAATATACGCTAAACTGCTAGACGTAATGAACATTCCTGCAATATTTAAATCCTGTGTCGCAGAAGACGTAACAGATATACAATTAGTGGACACAAAGTACATTCAGAGTCGTAACAAGTACATATTTGCGGATCATACACTTTTCCGTCCTGCATACTTGATGGTAAACACACAACACTCAGCGCATTGTCTATTTTTCTGCTCTTCTTTCTGTGTCTACTTCTCGTACTCATTGTCTCTACTTTAAAGCAACAAATACAATTTACACTAAAAATGTTTATGTACGTTCATTCTAACATACTTTCTACATTTTAAAATATTGTTATGTATTTTCTACTAATCGATTTATAAGTTCGATTTATTTGAAAAACATTATTATCTTCAACTAAATCAACCCAAAGATTAAATCAATTAATCTTTTATATTCATTGATTATATTTTGTCCACCGTGCGCACGGCAATATCGTCAACATGACTAATCCACCTACGATCTATTTATCAATCGCGTCATCAGTAAATCCAGTTTTCATTATAATTCGAATTATTTTCAGTGTCAACGAGTTGAACATCGTTCAAATGCGAGATCATACAATTTCCGAATATAAAAATAAACGTGAAAACTGCATATTGCTTGTAAGTGTTTTCAGATTAAAGACTATATCCTAAATTCTTTGGACAATTAACCTATCAAATCTAAAGATGTTATAATCGTAGCGAAAATATTCTTAGTTAATATTATTATTAAATGAACAGATACAGCGTGGGATTTCAATAAAATACATTGGGCTACATTTTGAAGTGGGTAGACTAATGGGCGTAAAGGTTTTTTAACAGCTATTGTGTTCAGTAATTTTCCAGAACTCATATACATATAATATTCTATCACATACACACAACACCATCTAGCCCAAACTAAGCAGCGCTTGTACAATGGGTACTAGACAATGGATAAACATACATATATACTTTTTTTTGTAAATACATACATATTATACATAGAAACACCCAGACCAAGACAAACATCCATGTTCATGCACACGAATGTTTGACTTGTGAGGGAATCGAACCCGCGACCTCAGGCGTGGCAGTCGGTTACACTAACCACTACGTCATCAAGGCTGTATACATTAATAATATCGCAATCTTATCACGACACCATGAAGTATTAAAGCTGTTTTTTTTTATTTTTTTTATTTCTCTTTATTTGGGTAAACAAACAGTGACAGCAATACATATAGACAAGGAGTCATTTTTACAAGGTGCTGACAATTGTGTCACCAACACCGTTTACCACAGCTTACATATTGCAATATTTTAAGCGTTAAACAAATATGATAAAAACTATAAGAACTATATTAGGAGCTTCATGATATCACATTTAAAGGTGCTAGGACGAATCGCCGCAATATCTATAGAGTTGAAATTAATATTATAAGAATGAACTATACGGTGTAGTGGGGAACGTTTACCTGCGTTAGTACGACAGCGGGCTGTTGCGAATAGCTTACAGGGGTTACGGCAATGCGTCCTAGTAGGTATTCTATAACAAATTTGATTAACTATAGACGGGCAATCATATCTATTATTACAAATGTCGTAGAGCAACATTGATTCGAGCACTTTACGTCTATTTTCAAGTGTTAAGATATTATATTTTTCTAATAGTTGTTCATATGGTAGGTAATTATGGAAACATTTGTATTGCATAGTACGCATAAACTTTTTCTGAACGGACTCCAGTCCTTGCTTGTATTTTTCATAAAAAGGATTCCAAATTGGCACAGCATATTCCAACTGGGACCTCACCAAGGCTTTGTTTTAGCTTTATTATTGTGTGCATAGTTGCAAACAATTATCATGTTATATTAAATCTCTTTGGTCTTTATTTTTATCTTTGCAGAGCTGGTTTAATGGATTAAGTAGTCACCACTGTCGGTGAATGCTGTGTGTTTGATTCCCACAAGGGGTAAAATCTTGGACGATTAACCTATAGTTATTAGTTGTTTGTGTCCATTTTTGCAATGCTTGTAAGGTCCCACACGACGCTGACACATAAATAGTGGGGTATATTTTATAGTATATTTTTTAAGTATACTTTTTATTCTAGTGTTTGTGCATTGGCAACTGGTGTGCATTAGATCCGGGGTTCGATTTCCGAAACCTTGGCGTGACAGTCCAACTGGCTCTTATAAACTCTTCTTCTCCCTAGCCTTCATTATTCCCGACTTGGTGTCAGCTTTTTCTGGTCTAACCGGATTTGACTGGATATCAGTTTTTACACGGAGCGGCTGCCACCTGACCTCCGCAACCCGAAGGCTAACGATACCCTAAGGCTAGACCAGTGTCAGGATATGAGAGGGCACTGACTTCCCAATAACGACTGCCATAGATGTTCATGGCAGCCGGGACCGACAGCTTAACATGCTCTGCGAGGCACGGACCAGGAGATAAATGTCAATCAATACGCACATAATTTCGAAAAGTCATATAGCTTCCGAAAGTCAGAGGTGCGCGACGTGGGTTCGAACCCGAGACCCTCTGCATTGCAGTCTGTTTGTCTCTCCACTGAGCTATCGCTGCTGTCCCTTATAAACTATCGCTACTATATTTTCACACTATTATAATTTGCGTTAAATGGAATAGTTATCACTATCATAGCATTGTTATTCCTAACTATATTGGTTTATGCTTAGTATAAGACGCTGAATGTCAGTTTTCTCAGAGCGCCTACCACCTGACCTTCTAAAGCCTACGGGATATCGATATCCTATATGTAAACAATATATTCGAATAATATTGTCTTAAGGCGGCTGTACACATTGGGCCAAGGTAGTGGGCCAGCGTGTTGGACCAACGTGTAGAGATCTACTTGGCGGTATCAACATACCGCCAAGTAGATCTCTACACGTTGGTCCAACACGCTGGCCCACTACCTTGGCCCAATGTGTACAGCTGCCTTTACGTATACGCAAATGCTACACAGTGAAATTAACCTAATTTATATGATTCTATCAAGATATATTCCAAAATAAATTTGTAGCTGGTTTAAATACAGTCTATATGTATACCTTTTTAACTATAGCTGTGATTCTTCAATACTTCAAGCATTATATACAACCACCTTCATATTTTGATACACACATGTAGACTCATTTCACAGAAACCGCAACAATGAACAAGAACAGTCTGGGGCGAAGCCTTCGGTATTATACGACACATAATTGCTATGTCTGGGACCCGTATTGATGCACGTCGCACGCTAAGCTTACATAGTAGTCTGCATAGATAGATGTCGGAAATAGCCTCATAACCATCTGGAAATGACAAAGCCTTTCATAGCTGAGATTGTAGACAAGACATGCCATTCATCCTTCGTATACAAAGTTCACTGGGATTGCTCGAAAAACCGAGTGGTTTGTACTCACTTGATCGCTGCCAATTCGTCGTTTTAGGTTTATAGATAAACTAGCTGGCCAGCGCAACTTCGTTTGCTTCACATAAGCTTTTTAATGTATACTCTGCTCCTATTGGTTGCAGCATGATGTTATATAGCCTAAAGCCTTCCTCGATACATGGGCTATCCAACACTGAAAGAAATTTTCAATTCGAATCAGTAGTTCCTAAGATTAGCGCGTTCAACCTTCTTCTCCCTAGCCTTTATTATGCCCACGTCACTTGGGGTCGGCTTTCTAGTCTAATCGGATTTGAATGGATATCAGTTTTTACACGGAGCGACTGCCATCTGAACTCGACAACCCGAAGGCTAACGATACCCAAAGGCTAGACCAGTGTCAGGATATTAGATGGCACTGACTTCCCAATAACGACTGCCATAGATGTTCATGGCAGCCGAGTGCCTCGGAGAGCACGTTAAGCCGTCGGGGCTTAACGTGCTCTCCGAGGCACGGAGCAGGTGATAATTGTCAATCAACCGTTCGCGTTGCGTTCAACCAAAAAAACAAATAAACAAACTGTTCAGCTTTATAATATAAGCATAGATTAGATTATATGAAAATAGTCGCTTAAATCTAGGTTATGTCAATTTTCTATCCTCGGAAACAGTGCTGTTTTTTCTGAATGAAAGTCTATGTCTTTTTCTGTTTGCCTTGACAACGTATATGCGAAATTTAATGATGAACGATCGAGTAGTTAAGGTGTGAAAGCGTAACAAACAAACAAACGTCTGCACGGATGGCGTAGTGGTTCAAGTGGTCGCCTCACCACTACCGCCGCGCCGAGTGTTGTGGGTTTGACTCCCACACGGGACAAAAATTTGTGTGATCTTCAAATCGTTGTTCCGAGTCTGGATGTTCTTTGAGTCCGTTGTTTGAACCTTTGTAAAGTCCCCCATGATACAGGATTTAAGAATCCTGTTTCATCCCGCACTAAGGTGCGGGAGTTTTCTTTATTTAACAAAATAGAAAATAGAAACAAACTCACATTCGCATTTATAATATTAGTAAGGATATAGAAACGAAATATAAAATATGTTTCGAGAAATACAGAGTGACACACTACAATGGAAGTTGATATTCTTTGTTAAGGTAATCTCTCTGTAGTGCGGGCTGCTTGCGTAAAATAAACTATTCGCGCGGGCTACATGCACGAGTTAATCATACGGGTTACTTGAGCGGAAGGCGCACGGCGGTCGTATACATGGTGCATGCAATCCGCGCGAGTGCCTCTATTTGTACATGTTAAATAAGTCTTGTACAAAAGCTTTTACTATCGGTTATTTCAATCTTTGTAAAGCACCCCGAAAAATATCCCAACTAATATATATTCGGTTTAAAGATAATAAAAATATGAATGCCGAGCTGAGATCGTGATCCGCTGTGAAAGTGTTAAAAGAATTTTACAATTCACTTATTTAAGAATACTAGCGATCGCCTAGTGGTGACAATTCGACCAAAAACCTAAGCTTGCTAGTTTGTTTTCTTTTTTTCTTTATTACATATAAATAAGGTACTATTTATTGTAACCATAGTTACAAGGAATTGTACGACGACGTCAGACGAACAATGCCGAGCGAACGCGATTCGACTGCGTGTGTCAAATGCATGGTTGTGTGCGTGTAGTGTGTTTTCATTAATTTAATGTATTTCTAATGCATGTTTTATAAAAATATTAGGATTCATCCCTCCCTCTCCATATAAACTTTAACTGTGCCAAATTTTATACTCCTCCGTCCGCGCAATTTTCGTAAAAAGGGGTACAAAGTCTTTGCTTCACGTATATAGATTACATAAAAAAATATAAGATTACAATCAGAGTGTGCTAACACAAAACAGATTGTGGGTGAACAAATAAATTTTACACTTCACAGTAGCACGGTAATGATATCTATGCAGTATTCTATTTTCATACAAACAGTCGGAACTCGAGTCATATCTACCCGCCTCGGCGTTGGTATGTGCTTGGTTCGCAACCAGTCTATTAAATTAATATTATAAAAGCAAATGTGATTTTGTTTATTACTATTTCACACTTAACTACTCGATCTTAAGTATCATGAAGTTTCGCACACACGTTGTCAGGATAACGAAACAGGACATAAGATCGGTCTTTCGTCCATTAAAAATTACTTCTGCTAAAATAATCAAACTGAACCTACATTTACGCAAACGTAGCCGCGGGCAAAATCTAGTATTACAATAAATCACATGTGTGTGTTTGACGTGGAAAACTGTCTCAATAGAAATGGACATTTTGTGATTACTTTTTGATTCAATAGTATGGTGTTTGTTAATCAGTAGGTGTATCGCACTTTTTTGTGAGGGAAGGTACAGCAATATTCAAGCTCTATTTGCAGAACACATAACGTAGTAGCACCTCTTTACAGTAAATTACAGACAAATAACTTCGTGATTTATTACTGCAGAGAGGAATACCAATGTCCACTGAGTTAGCGTTACAGTTTAAGCAATGGCTGCTTCAATGGCGTAGTGGTTAGTGTAACCGACTGCCACGCCTAAGGTCGCGGGTTCGATTCCCGCACAAGTCAAACATTTGTGTGCATGAACATGGATGTTTGTCTTGGTCTGGGTGTTTCTATGTATAATATGTATGTATTTACAAAAAAAAAAGTATATATGTATGTTTATAATTTTACATTTACCCGATATGCTACTTATATTAGCACCGCCAACAGAATGAAACTGTTAAGCGTTTGACATTAGAAACACTGTCTAGTACCCGTAGTACAAGCTCTGCTTAGTTTGGGCTAGATGGTGTTGTGTGTATGTGGTAGAATATTATTATTATTATTATTATAATTATATATATACACTCGATTTCAGGTGCATTGGCCTGATATTCGTCTAGTGCAGTAGAAACAAAGTACTTTCGAAAGGAATGTCTTTAATCTTTAATTATTTAGAACTGTGTTGCTATTTTATAAGTAAACTCATCTCGAATTAAATTGTCACTTAGATAGTTATTACCATAGTTACCATACAAAATTGGGGCAGTCTTTGGGGACTACCGATAGAAGTGAAAACTTTAATCCTTGATCATTACCACTTCTTTATAAATCAAAAAAAAAATAGGTGTATATGATACTCTCTTAAGGGTTATTAAGGGGGTCAACATTTGTTATTTTTTGCGTAGGACGCACCATTTCTGAGATATTGTTAATATTCTAAAAATAATAATAAAGCGTGGAAGCGTGACGATGACACGAGTTCCATGATTTTTGTTCACCCAAGAAGTGCTCAACACGCCTAAAGAAGTTTTCACTTCAAAAACTTTAATAGGTACTAACCTCCGACTCAAAACTGACTTTGATAATTATATTCTACAGATTCGAACAGCTGTGAACGTTTAGAACGTCGAGAAAACTTATCTAAATACAAAAACCTGATGGCTATATATAAACTAATGTACAATTCTCAAACCCACCTACAGAGACAAACAACGTTGAACACAGATGCTGTGCCAAGTACTTCTGAAATAACTCAGGCTTGCAACAAAAGGGTGTATAAACAAAGTGCTTCTTAATGTCAACACTGTGGCATTTAGAACGCCTACTCCGGTTTACCAGAGTTTTTATTGTCTTCGCGTGATGTTTCTTCCCTTTTCGCGGATATAATGTGCCTTAGAATTCTCCGAGACGACGTCGCATATTCTACGAGAGTAACTATAATACATATTTTGAAGGTAGCATTCTTGTGCGTGGGTTTGTTTGGCAAATTTATTAAAATACTCGTTTTTTATATAAAGGAAATTTCAAATTTTATGTATATAGTAGACATGGATTGCCAATGAAACTTTCTTGGATTCCAGTACCTTTAGATGAATGAAAAATTGTACATTTACCCGATATGCTACTTATATTAGCACCGCCAATAGAATGAAACTGTTAAGCGTTTGACATTAGAAACACTTCAATATCATCAGTGAATCTATTTTTAACTTATCAGCTTAGTCAGATCGAGACAAAAATAAAACCACTGTCTATACCGGCGTTCAAACGATGGCTAATAAATGAACCCTCCAGCTAAGCTGAATGGTTATGTAAGGTGTGGAATCAGGTAGACAGCACTTCGACCCAGTGGGATCTTTTGTGTCGACACTCTCCCATTAACGACTGCCATAGATGTTCATGGCAGCCGGGACCGACGGCTTAACGTGCTCTCCGAGGCACGGAGCAGGCGATAATTGTCAATCAATACGCACATAATTTCGAAAAGTCATATAAGTTCTGACAGTCAGAGGTGCGCGACGTGGATTGAACCCGAGACCCTCTGCATTGCAGTCTGTTGGTCTCCCCGCTGAGCTATCGCTGCTCGCTCTCACGATCGTAAGTCTGATGCCGTAATCATTAAGCTATCACCGCTATTTTTGGACGGCCTTACCCTTCGCTTTTTATCTAATTTCACGCATATTATTGGGTTGGTCTGTTAATATTTAGCTGCGTGATCAAACTATAATGCGTCTCATTTCCAATATTATGTATATCATGCATGAATTCATATGTTTATATCGACTGTAATACATTTCTCACTAAATCAATTTAAATTTAAATATAAGTATCATATTTTTGTATTGGACTCATAAAACCAAGTAGTCTACTCGCTGTGCAAGACTATACTTACTTATCAACTATTTATTGACCTATATCTGAGAAAAACTAAAATAACGATATACCTATCTACTGTAATGAATGCCTAGTTACAAGGAAAATATTCTGAAAGAGTGGCTACACGCAAGTATCACCGTCCTAAATAACTTCGGCAGACTTCCAAGGCAAGAGATATTTTAACCCTATTTTATAAAAAATCCAATCTTAGAGAGTTATCTATATTCTGTATCATAAATTTCACACATACATAGTAGTAGTAGAGCCTCGCTGATTTCAGCATGAATGGGCCGGCTCGACCGGGGAAGGACTACCCTCTCACAGAATATCGACGTGAAATACCATTATTCCTACTGTTGTGTTTCGTTCGGTGAGTGAGAGTGCGGGAGGCACCCGCTTTCCCCCTTCCCGCTCCTTCTCCTTCCCACTTCCTTTCCTAAAGGGTCGGCAACGCGCAGTTGATGCCTCTGGTGTTGCAGGCGTCGATAGGCTACGGTGACTACTTACCATCAGGTAGGCCGTATGCTTGTTTGCCACCTTCGTAGTATAAAAAAATATATATATATACAAAGTCGCAGGTTTATCCCCTGAAGATGCAGGCAGAAGTACACCTATATCTCGGCACCTACAATAGCTTATATCTGTTGCAGGCAATTTGTATGATTCCGCGTTTTACAAACGGCGTCGTGATGATTCCACGTTTTACAAACGGCGTCGTCCGTTTAAAAACGCTTATTGATTGTCATAGTAGGGTGACCGTCGACGGAGCCCCGCTACACGGGGCTCCTATTTTTGGGTGGGTTTAAGAAGGAACCTAACATAACCTAACCTTTCCGAGACGGAATGCAGTGATTTGAGGCGCATAGGTGCTCGTTATACTGTTGAATTGTCTATCAAATGTTGTAGCATATTATAAAGTGACAAGGCAATTTACATTTTGCCTTCAGCATATTTTAAAACAGCGAGCGTTTTTAAACGGACGACGCCGTTTGTAAAACGCATACTCATACAAATTGCCTGCGATATACCCATAAACATAACATTTGCATAGCATTTGTATTCACTATCCTACGGCAAATACAGAAGCAGACTCATACAACACAGGCTGGCTCATACAATCCTAACTAATAATTATTATAAATGCGAATATGAGTTTGTTTGTTACACTTTCACGCCTTAACTACTCGACCGATTATCATGAAATTCCGCATACACGTTGTCAGGGGAACAGAAAAGGAGATAGGGATACTGTTACTGTTAATCTAACCTAACTTTAATTACATTTACGCGAGTGAAGCCGCGGACAAAATCTAGTATAATATAATATAGACACCAAACACTTTATTTATGTTATTTGTCACTAGAATTTTTCGGCCCTTATGAGATTCGGGGCTAAACTTTCAATTTACCATTTAAAATAGTTCAGAATCTATCTGAACAAATTTAATTGTATAGTGAAAATGTACCATTTAGTAACAAAAAAACGATTTATCAACATCGAAACTATTGATACATAAAAACGGATTTCATCAAAACTGATTGCCTCCTTTTCTTTTATATCATCTCTGCTGTGATCCCTTTAACTTGAATATTTTTCATAACAAACTAATGCAAAATACACAACGTGTTCCCTCCATGTTTTTATCAATCTCAGATCACCATAAAGTCTCGCGTTCCCCTGGTCATAAGATAATAAGTACGGTGATATTTTACGCAACATACTGACAAACTTTACGATTATTTTATATGTAGACTTAATGTAGAGCATTATATTTAGCATATCCATGCTTTCGTCGAAAAACGAGAGGAATATTTTGTATACACGGCGACGAGTTTATGTAAGTGCGTGAATCGGTGTTTACGCATAACGGTACCTTTCACAAGTATGTGTTTAGGGATAATAGTTCACATATCTTAGCCTGTATCCTGGTAGGGGGTAAGATTTATCGATATACAAATGATATTCAAATTTAAACAGGGCCTCTTTCTTATAATACGTTTATTCTAAGACCTGTTTTCCGGAGGTAAGCAGTGACTAGAGTTTCACACTTGCTATTTGCGCTTCCTTATAATAATGCTCTTTTAGCTGCATTTCAGGCTTAGTATAAAATAAAGGCGTATTTATGATGACGTGTGAATTTGTGTCTTGTTTGACTACCTTCGTTTTATAAAACATTGTGAAGAATATTCAAACATGTAGATTTTCTCACGACACTTCTTCGATGTTTATGATTACGCCAAATGTAGATTTCGTCTGAGCCTTGTTGATTCAATATTGTATAAAGTAAGGATTTTCTCACAGTAATATTGGAGCCTGGATAGCTGGTACATCCTCGGCTTGTGACTTAAAGGGCTCATAATATGTGTAGCCGTGTAGGCCCATTCCAACTATGTTACCTCAATATCTTAGACGTACTTACGACCTCAAATATTGTATTACTCAATTATGCTGAATTATTATTTTATGTTTTACTTAGTCATATATTTCTGTTTATATGTGTGTATATACTTACACATGTTTTATATTATAATATAAATACTCTCGTGATGATCAAATAAGCATTCTGAACATACATAGGTAGCCCCAGTTGTCATGAACACTTAATCATCCAATCGACGCGACGATTAGGCTTAGAGTTGTAATTACGAATTTACTGAATCAAATTTTCTTTAGTTATTTTAATATCCCTGGGTTATATGTTAGTGACGACGCGATATAGCGTCACCGGGGTTTGAGCGGTTGCTACCTATAGAGATAGTTAACCGTTCAAGTAATTTTTATGATATATTCCGTCAAAATTACTTAGGTTTATCTGCAAAAAAGGAAAACTTAAAACGTGCTTTAAAGCTAAGTAATATCAGCCCTGTATTAAACTGTTCCACTGCCGGGCACGGGCCTCTTCTGACTATGAGAAGGGTTAGGCCATAGTCCACCACGCTGGCATAGTGCGGGTTGGCAGACTTCACATATCGAGAACATTATGCAGAACTCTCAAACATGCAGGTTTCCTCACGATGTTTTCCTTCACCGTTAAAGCAAGCGATAATTAACTATTTAATACGCATATAACTTCGAAAAGTCAAAGATGCGCGCCTTGAGTTCGAACTCGAGACCTCTGCGTGGCAGTCCAACGGTTTCCAACTAGGCTATCGCTGCTAAAGCTAAGTAATTAAGTTTATTTATAAGCGGCTTTAAGCTACAGTTTTAATTAAAATTCTATACTTCCTTTTTAGTATTTTGAAAATAAGAGTGCTCTGGGTGTGAAAATTCAATTAAAGTATGCACATGCCGGTGATAATGCACTATACCTCTTCGACAACAATTTCGGGGCGGTGACAAAAATGTTCGTATTAAAATTCTTTCTTTAGTGTTGTCAGAACACGAGTGCAGAGCAGGTAGTACATGAAACTCCCTATAGTACCCAATTCCCCATGCTTCACAAATACCAGTTCAAGTCATAAGTGGATAGAGATTGCGGTATTATCTTATCTTATGCGGGGGCCAGTCAGTGCAGACCGGCGACACTTCGACCCAGTGGGATCTTTTGTGTCGACACTCTCCCAATAACGACTGCCATAGATGTTCATGACAGCCGGGACCAACGGCTTAACGTGCTTTCCGAGGCACGGAGCAGGCGATAATTGTCAATCAATACGCACATAATTTCGAGAAGTCATATAACTTCCGAAAGTCAGAGGTGCGCGACGTGGGTTCGAACCCGAGACCCTCTGCATTGTAGTCTGTTGGTCTCCCCACTGAGCTATCGCTGCTCGAGATTGCGGTATCTATCTTAAATAACTTGTAACATTAGTTCATTCATAGTTTTGAATGCCAATTCTATTATTAGAATTGACAAACGATCTAAAATTTTACTAGGTTTATTATGTCACAAGAATCTACTCTAAATTTCTTACTCTGAGCACTGGGAGCTATAGTAGCTCGACAGTAGATGTTTCTGCACTCATCTCATTTTTTAATTCGTCTCCTTTTTCCACTCAAGTTTTACTAATTCCGATTCTCGTAATATGTTCCAAATAGAGTTCCAAAATATTTTTGATATTTCTGACACTGAGATTAGATCGGATCTCTGTTTAAACACATTTTATTACAAGAATTGGCCTTCTGGTATATTGCCATAGTAGTCTAAAGTAATTGGTTACCATCAAGCGGACCGTTTATTTGTTATCTTTATTGTATGTAGAATCCGATGACACATTCAATGTATATAGACTTTGTACTACATAGTCGCAGTCTCTTCTCGCTTAGAGCACGCTGTAATAAGGGTGCAACACAATAGCACGAGGGGCATAATTTCACGGGCCGCTGACACTGTCGTACGCTCAATAATATGTACAATGTTTACATAGCCGTGCTTAGACTCCCCACTACCTATTAACCACTCGCTTTTAGATTAGTTTTCAGTTTTAAATATAAGTATTAAACTTTCAAAATAGGTTTTAATACAAGCGTTTTTTGTTTTTTAAAATGTTTTGAGCATTATAGGCGTACCAAATATTGTTGTAGCTCAAATAATAGATTGAACTGTGCAAGAAAAGTCAGCAAGTTTTATATTTTTATACAGTTAAGGTGGCAAACAAGCATACGTCCCATCTGATGGTAAGTGGTCACCGTAGCCTATGGACGCCTGCAACACCAGAGGTATCATTTGCGCGTTGCCGACCCTTTAGGAAAGGAAGAAGTGGGAAGGAGAAGGAGCGGGAAGAAAGGTGATTGGGCCTTCGGCACTCTCACTCACCAAACGAAACACAACAGTAGGAATACTGCTATTTCACGTCGATATTCTGTGAGAGGGTAGTCCTTCCCCGGTCGAGCCGCCCATTTATGCTGAAATCAGTGAGGCTCTACTACTCATAAATTTATATTTACTATTTGTCTCTGCTTCGTTAGTCTCAGGTGGGATAAGGGCGCGCTTTTGTTTGCATGTAATTGATAGGATCCGGGGTCGATGTCCGAGTGGGGAAATGTGTTATTAGAATTTTCTGATAGTAAAACGTGCCTCGTAGACGGTAATAGCCTCGCCTTCTCCTCCTCTAAATGTGGATGTAATATATTGCTGTTAGCTTTTAAGGTTATATTTATCTAAATTTAAGATGATTAATTATTTTACATTACTTTTTATAAATATTTTACAGACGATATGGCGAAAGTACTAAGTCAAACAACGAACATATGTGTGTATTGTACTAACCGATTAAATTTATAAAAAAGTCACCTTAAAATATTTTATTTCCACCATTATCGGATAAATTATAACGCAAACATTCAATATTTTTATAGAGATTTTTATTACATTATAATTTTCCTTTTGTTAGAACGACTAAATTATTGATATATTATAAAAATGTGTTGTAAATGACACTTCACACATGTCACTTTCGTAATTATAACGTAAAAAAGGGGTCTAAAAAGGACGAATTTAAAATTTGTATAGCCTATGTCACTCGGGCTATTATTACGAATAAATTGACACCTCATTCATTACAATCGGTTCAGTAGTTTAGGCGCTACGGTGGAACATACAAACATACATACTACTGCCAAAATCATTACCCTTCCTTTTGGCTTCGCCGTAGTCGGGTAATAAAATCAGTCACATATTATTCTTATAAGCTTTGTAATCAGAACAGCATTGAAACATTTAAATTCCAACTACTTTTATACAGGGCAGCATTCAATTAGTCCACGTTATTGGTTTCGTCGAAACAACACTCTAGTCAAACGCAGCTTACGCTCTGCTGTGTCTATCTCGAATAAAAAAGCGTCGCCCCTCGGGAATAGATGTCACGCCCTGATTGGTTATCGCTTTAAGCCTTCCTCTGTCAAACGATGTAACCCTCGTCCTCTTCGCCTTAACCTTTGAGTACTAATCATGTTGAAGTAGACCGATACGTTTAGTCTCGTATTCGTATATATCCTTCAATAAACAATAGAGTCACTTGTTCTTTATTTACATATTTATATTTGTGACAGCAGTTTTTGTTATTTAAAGGCCAGTCTCTTTTAAGGTTAAAGGTTTTTGAAGTAAAAATTTCTTTAGCGGCGTTGTGCACTTTTTTGTGATGGGTAAAAAATGTTAAACTCGCGTCAGACACGTGACCTGATCGAAAATTCGTAAGACGGAGGGAGAATTGTCAAACTCGCGTCAGGATACGTGACCTGATCGAAAATTCGTAAGACGGAGGGAGAATTGTCATGTTTGTGTACGATAAGGCAATAAATGAATATTTTATTTTACCACATAAATGATAGTACTTTTATACTGATAATTAAAGCAATTCGTGAAAAATGATTCCCTAATTTCAAAAATGCACAACATTAATATTCAAGTTTTCACTTCTGCCTGCACTCCCGGAGTGCAACCTGTTGATTTTTTTTATACTACTATGGTGGCAAAGAAGCATACGGCCCACCTGGTGGTAAGTAGTCACCGTAGCCTATGGACGCCTGCAACACCAGAGGCATCAATTACGCGTTGCCGACCCTTTAGGAAAGGAAGTTGGAAGGAAAAGGAGTGGGAAGGAGAACAGCGGGTGATTGGGCCTCCGGCACCCTCACTCACCAAACGAAACACGACAGTAGGAATACTGGTATTTCACGTCGATATTCTGTGAGAGGGTAGTCCTTCCCCGGTCGAGCCAGCCCATTCATGCTGAAATCAGCGAGGCTCTACTACTCATCATTATATTCTTAGGGAACTGTAGTTCTTATAATATTGATTAATAAACTATAAATAACACTCGCTGTTTCGGTGGCGCAACAGTAGTGATTACGGCTAGTGTGCATCTGGTTTTGGGTTTGATTCTTCGATCGGGTAGTCTTATTGAGTCTTGTAAGAAATTCTCAGTGCCAGCACTGTGTCTGGATTTGTGTATGATAGACAGTAATAGCCTCAGCCAAGCATCTCTTAAAGTAGTATTAGTAGTTCGTATAACTTTAAGACTTTGTATATTTTATATAAGACAGACTTTAGTAAAGTAATTATTGAAAACTCTATTTGTAAATTTGATAAAAAAAAAAATATTATTTTAATGTATGTGGATGTGTAATTTGGTTTTATCACGTATTATATACACCTATTCGTAAAAGTAATCATGGTTATATACGTAAAAAGAATTACAAGAGTTTTTATTGCTTTATTGAAGTTAAAGAATCTATTTACACTTTTTAATGAAATAAAGTATTGTAGATTGCAACTACTATGTCTAAATGAAAGGTTCCATTACATTTATAAATACTTTACTGAAATAAATTTCAACTTAGTAAAAGCTTATCTTTGAACGAAACATAACCAATCCATTCCTTCACAATGGCTTATAACCAGTTGACATAATGTAACGACTATCAATACGCCACAATCAAATCAAACCCCAGAAAATTCTCTGATTTCTGAACCAAAAGTAGGGTCAGTTAATAAGAAAAATGTAGTCGTATACAAAGGGTACTTACTACAAAGGGGAGATAAAAGAGTGTCCCTCAAAGTTATCTGTGGAGGGACACCCTATAATCCTCGTAATGGTTACGTATCGAGTCCAGAAAAACAACAATAATATAACATCATGTCTGGACGTCTTTAAGGTAAAGTAGAGGTGTATCAACACATTTTAATCTACATGACTGATTTAGTTGTATACGTCGCTTAAGAGTAGTAGAGCCTCGCTGATTTCAGCATGAATGGGCCGGCTTGACTAGAGAAGGACTACCCTCTCACAGAATATCGACGTGAAATAGCAGTATTCTTACTGTTGTGTTTCGTTCGATGAGTGAGAGTGCCGGAGGCCCAATCACCCCCTTTCCCCCATCCCGCTCCTTCTCCTTTCCACTTCCTTTCCTAAAGGATCGGCAACGCGCCAGTGATGCCTCTGGTGTTGCAGGCGTCCATAGGCTACGGTGACCACTTACCATCAGGTGGGCCGTATGCTTGTTAGCCATCTCAGTTATATAAAAAAAAATCAAACCAGTTTATTATATTTTAGCATTTGCCCTTGCCTTCGCTCACTCGGAAATAGTATTTCTTTTGGATTAAAGATACTCTAAATCCTTTTTTGTTCCCCTGACAACATGTATGCTAAATGTCATGATAGTCGGTCGAGTAGTTAAGGCGTGAAAGTGTAACAAAGAAACAAACTCACATTCGCATTAAGAGTAATAGCTAGGATTGTAAGGTAACAAGGAGCTACAGAAACAGAAGCATCTTTGCCAGAATCATGTCTTTATTTTTAATTTATACATTTAGGTGGCAAACTAGCATACGGCCTACCTGATGGTAAGTGGTCACCGTAGCCTATAGACGCCTGCAACACCAGACGCATCAAATTAAAACGTATTTCGTTATAAGGAAAACATATTATTTTATTTATTTTTATTTTCTTTATTTATAACAACAAACAATTACACGGTAAGTAATACATAGTATATGAAGTAATCTTAAACTAACAACTGCGTAATCGACTACGTTATTCACAGAATACAAATATTAACGTGCTTAGACATGTATTAGTAAAGTTATATAGGGCTATATCAAAATATACTAATAGATTAAATGTGGCATCCAAGGATACCGCAGTTTTAATGGTAAACGGTTTTCATACCTTCAATAGCAGATGTATCTCTTGCATGTTGTTGACTATAGCGAAAACAATAAAGTTGGAATAAGAGGCAAGGAACGGAAACGATATGCCAACCTTCGGATCTCCTACTTATCGCGCTCACATAGTTACATTGTTACTACTTTTGAACCAGTTTACTGTAAAACACTGGTCTTTAGACGCAGGATCAGACTCATACCTACTAATCATCACCATACGAAGGATAGATAGCGGGTGGGAACGGGCCTTTAAAAGATTTGTTGTTTGTGTTCATTATTTAAATGTAATTTAATGTCGTATTAGTAGCAGCGATAGCTCAGTGGGGAGACCAACAGACTGCAACGCAGAGGATCTTGGGTTTGAACCCACGTCGCGCACCTCTGACTTTCGTAAGTTATATGACTTCGGGTTGCGGAGGTCAGGTGGCAGCCGATCCGTGTAAAAACTGATATCCAGTCAAATCCGGTTAGACTAGAAAGCCGACCACAAGTGACTTGGAAATAATAAAGGCTAGGGAGAAGAAGATTTAAATGTAATTTAATTTAATATATTATGTAAAATTAGCCATGACCATAGAACACCTAGTCTCTATATAAAATAAAGTTTATATATATGATTGTTTTACCTACTACGCTGATACAGTATATGGAACGAAATGCCAGCTAAATAATCCAAATTGTTTATTTGACATTATGTTTAAGATCCATAAAATTAATAGCCGTATACAGGGAAGGTCATTAAAATTTCATTAAAATTCAGCAAGTTAATGTGGTGAAAATAATTATTGTAATACAAAATGCCTTGAATGTTATATTTAATACTAGATGTTCTCGCGGTTTCACCCGCGTTTATCGTTACTGCGCCGCCCCCGTCGATTGTAGCGTGATGTTATATAGCCTATAGCCTTCCTCGATAAATAGCCTATCTAACACTAAAAGAATTTTTCAAATCGAACCAGTAGTTCCTGAGAGTAACGCGTTTAAACGTTAAAACGTTAGTCTTAATACTTATTTAAAAAAATCTTGTCACGATGTATGTTCGGGATAAACTCTGAAACTACTGAACCGATTTTGATCAAACTTAGTAAATATCTGTAATTTGGTCCAACTTAAAAAATAGGATAGTTTTATCTTAATTTTTATTTTTTGCGTTTGTACAGGACAACTTCTATCGGGACAGCTAACTATTATATAATAAATCAGCCCTGTATTAAATTATCCCACTGCTGGGCACGGGCCTCTTCTCACTGTGAGACGGGATAAACCATAGTTCACCACGCTAGCCTAGTGTGGATTGGTAGATTTTCACATATCTTCAAGAATATAATAGAGGACTCCCGGACATGTAGGTTTCCTCACGATGTTTTCCTTCACCGTTAAAGCGAGCGATATTTAACTATTTAATACGCACTTAACTTCGAAAAGTAAAAGATGTGTGCCTTGTGATCGAACTGGAGGCCTCTGTGTGGCAGTCAATCCAATGGTCTCCCATTAGGGTATAGCTGGCGCTGAAACACTTCATAGTAATAATTCAACACGTCCATATCACAATAAAAACATGTACACACATGTATATGAATCAAAAACATTGTGTTTTTCTGCACAACTAAATTTGACATTGCCATTGTCCGAATCTTGATGCGCAGCCCCTCGGGATACTTGTAGCGTCTATTATTCCGAAGTGATTGATGTGATTTCGTTTATAATCCATTTTATTATGTCATTGTGTTTGTTCGGATAGGGACATTTCTTATATAGAATTGGTGGATGGACTTTTATTACTGACTGTCGGTTTCTTATAGATGAAACATAAAGGTGCCTTTTGAAGACAGGATAAAAATTATAGTACCTATTCTTTTGACAGGGTTTTATCCTTCTTATATGTACCTACTAGAGAATTGATATTGAATGCTTGTAGTATAAACTCGAAAACAATTATTTCTTTGTTTTATAAATATGTTTATTATACATATACATATATGTATATCTATACTAATATTATAAAGCTGAAGAGTTTGTTTGTTTGAACGCACTATTCTCAGGAACTACTGGTTATTATTGAAAATTTTTTTTTGTGTTGGATAGCCTATTTATCGAGGAAGGCTATATAACATCACGCTATGACCCACGGGGGCGGCGCAGTAACGATAAATGCGGATGAAACCGCGGGAGCATCTAGTGTAATATACATAGCCTCAAGGCTACTCTCTAGAAGGGGTATTGCACCTACTTTTCTCTAAATAAACAAACTCATTCGCATTTATAATATTATTTAGGATTATATTATTTTTATGTACAGATGCTTATATCTGTCAGAATGCCAACGGAAGGAATATATTTGACCCTTCTACTAAGCCGCCCCCTCTGCAGTCCGTCCGTCTGTCTGTCAGCGGGCTGTATCTTATGAACCGTAGTAGGTTATTACCGTACCGTAATACCTATTGAAGCTATAACAACTAATAATAAAAAGTACATACTGTTATATCTTGACTCGCACTTGACTAATTAATTTCAATTATTTATTTCGAAAATGTATATCCTATTTTTTATATCCTTTACATTTCAACAGATTTTATCACGAAGAGCAGAATGGTTTCCCTCATACATATTATGATCTATTTGCCTTAGATTGCCAATCGACAATGCCAAATCATCAATCAGCGGGCGAAATTTCTCATTATAATATGCATTTAATAGGGCGAGTGCAAGAACTCGTCACTGACGTTGGGACACGAATGACAAATGACATCGATCATTTATCTTCCTATCTGTCAGCTGAGCCAATCAACGCACGTGTAGAACTCGCTTTAATCGTATAAAACAACTCATCCAAGCAAAAAACAACCTTAGTGCAACCAAAATAAAGTTTCATGCTACGCAATTTTTATGTTGGTAGAGTCATCGTACATACCAATTTTAACAGAACCGTAATTGTGTCTGCTTGTGGAAAGTTTGGTAGAGGATGTAAGGGTCATTGTACAGTGGTTATTGTAGAAGGTTGGTTGTCATGGCTACGGATTGACGGTCAAGCAATCACTAATCGCCGGCAATCAATCAAGCATTTGGAATGGGATAGTACAAGTAGTAAGAATAGTTTGGAAATATCTTCAAATGGAATATCAGGTTTGCTGAATCATTGTGGTTGTAATTTAGTTTTACAGCTACCAGTTCTTTAGTAGCTTATTGTACACTAAAATCTTTTGAAATAGTTTGTATGGAGGACAATACATATACACGCCTGTCCCTCTGGGAAACAGGCGTGAAACTATGTATGTATGTACAATACATATATGACTTTATTTATAGTATAAAACATCATACCAGCGATAGTGTAGTGGGAAACAGTTATGCTGCCACCCGAAGTCTCCAGTACGATCCTAAGACGCGCATCTCTGACTTTTCGAAGTTATGTGCGTATTAAATAGTTATCGTTCGTTATAGGTAAACATCGTGAGGAAACCTTCATGTCTGAGAGTTCTCCATAATGTTCTCGAAGATACGTAAAGTCTGCCAACCCACACTGGGCCAGCGGAGTGGACTAAGGCCTAACCCTTTTCACACTGAGGAGAGGCCAGTGCCCAGCAGTGGGACGGTTTTATAAAGGGCTGATATTATTATTATTTTAATACACTAGCACCGATTATAGACTAAAAAACAGTAGTATTGTTAATTCTAAACGAAAACAGGCACATACCCCAGATGCTCCACAAAGCTGTTCAAATTATATAAATAACATCTTAATTTCTACAGAGAAGATATCTGGTATATACGAGATTAGAAATCAGTAATTCATTGCCTAAAATACAAGAATAAGCAAAACTTAAATATTTAAGACACTTTAAGCTTGTTCTGCGTATATAATATTAGCTACACGGACGATATGGTGCTGCTGGGACCATCGGTGGGTGCAGTTCGTAAGCTATTGGCAATTTGCGAGACATATGCGGCGGAGCATGGGCTGACACACGACACAGCAAAAAGCAAAGTTGTTCTTTTTAAAGGCAAATTAAGGGTGCCCATTTGTGTTCCGACAATGATGTTATGCGGTGAGGAGCTTCGCAAAGTGGCCAGTTTCAGATATCTAGGGCATATTGTGACTGAGGCCCAGTCTGATGACGCGGATCTGGAACGTGAGCGTAGGGCATTGGCCGTCCGAGGGAATATAGTTGCCCGTAGATTTGGTCGCTGCTCCACTGAAGTGAAAATCACTCTGTTCAAGGCATACTGCCAATCGTTTTATGCGAGCAGCCTATGGGTAAATCATACCCGTCGGGCAGCCAATGTCTTACGTGTACAGTACAACAACATATTTAGGATGCTGATGCGGCTGCCTCCCTACTGCAGTGCATCGGTAATGTTTATCGGTAATGTTTGCTGAGGCACATACCGATGGCTATCAAGCGATAATGCGTAACAAAGTAGCGTCATTGTTAAGAAGATTGAGAGACAGTAGCAACAGCATCCTTAAGATGATTGCCTCACGTTCGGACTGTCCGATCCAATACAAATAGATTAAAATTATTATCAGGCAAGACTGACTATTGTATTTTATTATTATTGATTTATATTTTAGACTATAAGTAATTATGAATTTATTTTGACATTGACTACGTAAGTTTTAAATTTATTTTATTTGTATTTAATAATTGTATTTTTTTTCTCTTATATGGATTTTATCTGAAATAAAGTTATTAT
The DNA here is from genome assembly GCA_963564715.1 of Catocala sponsa. Classification (NCBI taxonomy): domain Eukaryota; kingdom Metazoa; phylum Arthropoda; class Insecta; order Lepidoptera; family Erebidae; genus Catocala; species Catocala sponsa. The sequence continues at coordinate 976,804 of OY751339.1, forward strand.
TATTATACCAAAGTCCGTATACTTTGAAATAACTCTACAATCGTAGTACATTAGTGATCAAGGCATATAAAAAGCTACTAATACTTCGCAGAAAGTATAAATATAAATTGTATCTATAAAGCTGTAAACAAAATGAGCGTAAATAATATAATCTTTTTAGAGTAGATACATTTATATAAATAATTTTAGTTTTAGAAACCTTTAATCATTTGAAAGAGCACGTTACTAGTTATACGCTAAAACTACATCATGTGAAAAAGCAAACGGATCAATAGAGCAGTTGATTTGCCATTTTTGATTATTTACCCAAACTCTAAAATACAAAGAATCTTTGAAATCTTGTCAAAAATAAATAACCGTTTTAGATCTGGTAGTACAGATAGTTAACAAATGACAGAAAAAGATACAAGATATAATCTAATGATATACATACACACATACATAGATTCACGCCTGTTTCCCAGAGGCGTAGGCAGAGACTACGGATTTCCATTTGCTACGATCCTGACACACTTCTGTGGCTTCATTCACTTTCATCACATTCCTCATACACGCCCGTCGGTTCAAGGATCTCTTAACCTGGCCTTTGTCCAGAACGTCTCCGATCTGATCGAGAAACGTTCGCCTAGGTTTTCCTCTTGCGACTGTTCCATTCACACTAGCCTTATAAACTTTCTTAGTCAGTCTTTCCTCGTCCATTCTTTCTACATGTCCAAACCAGCTTAACATACCCTTTTCTATTCTTGTAACTATATCCACTTTCATGCCGCATCTCTCTCTAATCACACTATTTATTATTCTACCTTTCAGAGTCACACCACATATGCTTCTCAACGCTCTCATTTCTACAGCATTTATATATGCTCTAATGATATATGATAACCATATATCATTAGATTATATCCTGTATCTTTTTCTTTTTTTTTCTTCATGTAGAATTGGGATATCTCTATATAACTGCGGTTAAATAATGGTTTATTTAACCGCAGTTATAGCGAGATATCCCACTTTTTAGATCCAATTTAATAGCTCCTTTATTTTGCAACCTATTTTGATACAGACTTCACAAAAATAGTTCCTATGATTGCTATTTGCTCTTATGTATATAAAATGTATAAATATATAAACAATACTTCATGAAAATATAGCTACGTGTAGTTAGAAAATATTTAGTAATGTAGGTGGTTATTAAGTTTTCATTTAAAAGGAAGAGAAGAATTCGGAGTCTGCGAATGTGCCCAGTATTCGAAAATAGGCTCACCTTATTATAAGTGTGACCTTAAACATACAAAATGAAAAATAAATTGGGGCAGTCTTCGGAGACTGCCGATAGAAGTGAAAACTTTAATCCTTGATCATAAACACTTCTCTATAAACAAAAAAAAAGGGCGGGTCGGATTCCTGATACTCTCTTACGATTTATTAAGAGGGTCAACATTTCGTTATTTTTTGCGTAGGACGCACCATTTCTGAGATATTGTTAATCATCATCATCATCATCATCATCAGGCTATAATAGTCCACTGCTGGACATAGCCCTCCCCCAAAGAGCGCCATAGCGCTAATTGTTATTAATATTGTTAATATTCAAAAATGGAAAGCGTGGAAGCGTGACGATGATGAAGCGTTATGATGACGAGTTCTATGATTTTTGTTTACCCAAGAAGTGCTAAACGCGCCTAAAGAAGTTTTCACTTCAAAAATATGCGCGCGATATAACTCTGGCTGAATGGGTTTTAGGGATAAATACCCGGGACTATATGTTATGTAAACACAGATCTGGTCAATGCAAATGTTCCAATATAATTCTGATAAATACATTCCACTTGCATAATCTCTTGCACTAATCAATTTAGAGACACCAAATCTCTCGATAAGTCGACAAGTACTGGTCCGCTCGTAATTTCCCATTGGAAATCCTTCAAGCGGAGGCGCTATAGCATGGCACCTCCGCGTAAAGTATTTCTAAGAAGTTTGATCTTTCCGTTTGTTTCATAGCTGTATCCAATTTAAGTTATAAGTGCTTTTATGGATCGTTTTACTAGCTGTAACAACGTATGATATCATAAACTGGCAGCAGACTTTACTTAGATATAGTAAATAATGTAATAGTTAGTATTTGGTTAGTTTAAATATCATTAGTATCGAAATAATATTAATAATATATTTATTTGCAAAAAGAAAATGATTGTAGGTTTTACAAAAATGTAATATACCTAAAGTTTTAAATACCATTTACAATAAGAATGGGTATAGTACCCCTAAATAGGCTACAGATTAGCCTGTGGTAAGGAGTTAGGTGCCGGTCCCTTTTTAATTATTTAGAGCAGCATTTGAAAAACTAAAATATTAATTTATTGTAAAATTAAGATTAAAACGATAAAAAGTGTGTAAGAATGTACTTGTGCGTGTGTGCGTATGGATATGTGTATTAACGATCAGCGATAGCTCAGTGGGGAGACCAACAGACTGCAATGCAGAGGGTCTTGGATTCAAACCCACGTCGCGCATCTCTGACTTTCGGAAATTGTTTGACTTTTCGAAATTTATTTATTTATTTAATAAGGCACACAAAACAAAACATAGTGCATACAGTATAAAACTTATAAACTAACAGTTTTGGTTTAAACTATGGTTCTAACTATGTGTACACATCATGATTATTAGATATCAGTACAAGATGACGTTACAGAACTCTAATTAAAAATAAATACACAAATAATAACAATTGACTTAATCTTACTAAGTAAATTACAACATGTTTAAATAATATATGTAGGTATGTTAAGATGCTTATCTATGGAAATAAAGACAAAATATGCCTCACAGTATTTTTAAATTGTTAAATTATGTGCGTATTGATTGACAACTATCGCCTGCTCCGTGCCTCGGAGAGTACGTTAAGCCGTTGATCTCGGCTGCCATGAACATCTATGGCAGTCGTTATTGGGAATGTCGACATAAAAGATCCTACTGGGTCGAAGTGTCGCTGGTCTGCACTGTCTGGCCCCCATATAAGATAAGATAAGATAAGTATGAGTTTGTGTGTGAGTGTGTGTAGGGATGTATTCTGTGAGTGTGTGTGATTGTGAATATGATAGTTCGTATGTGTTGTAGGGCTTAACTATATGTCAATTGTATTATGTTAAGAATTTTTCAGTCTTATCATAATCAAGTTCAAGAAGGAATGTTTATGTGTCTATGTGTTGTTTTATATTACAAAATGAGTTCTATTTTATTAAAGTGATCGACGAATTTTATATGACCTAAAAATGTGACCACATATTATTAATACACGCTCTATATGAAGCAATTTAGATATATCTGCGCAAAAATATATATACAAAATTTATTCGCATAGTTAAGATACCACAATTTACTAAAAACGCACTACAGATTATATTTATTTTAAGTACTTAAACAGTAACAACACGTTTTAATTCAATAAAAACACATTAAAATGAAAACACCACTTAACTGGCACAATTAAAACTTAATTAAATGTTTATTATGACAAAAGAAAAAATACAACATTCAAAATGGCTTCCATTAACTGCTTATTATGTTTTTACTCAACCCTAAAAAAATATAATTCGAATGAAAAGCTTTTATAACTGAAAGTAATCAAGAGAAGTGACAATGATTAAAGTCTATTCTTTTTGCGAAACAGTGTTTTTTATTGTCGAGAACATTGTTCAATGATTTTGAATTATTGACATGTTTGTGTTATATTTTTTTGTTAGTTGTAATAGGATTACTAGTTCTAGATTCTATATTTATAACAATATTACCTTACGTATTATTGTCGTTTTTAAGTGCTTCTACAAAATGACATTATAACTTAAAATATCAGCGTTGTCTTGGCGGGGAAGCTATTGGATTACCACTGACAGATCTCATCACACACGTGCACATCTTAAATATTTAATAATGATTATAATTATACCATTACTTGCTTTGAAGATTAAGGAAAATACATCATGAGGAATCCCAATCGTCTGATGTTCCATATAATGTTTGCGAAGATGTGTGAAGTATGCCAACGGTCAGCGTGTTAGAAAATGGTTTAAACCTCCTTGTATTGAACTGTTTCTAAAATTAGCAACGCTACCGGTCCGCGCTAAGGATAATTTCTATGTCTTGGGATTACTAAGCAAAAAATGCAATGGTTCCGAAATAAAATGGTCGTGAGTTTCTTGCAAACATTTTCTCCTTAACTCAACCATTTGCCTAAATCTAATAACCACCCTAAATTTTACTTCAGTTAATGTCGTCAGCTTACAAGTCCCTTTTACTTTGACTTTCATAGCAGATTATAAGTGACCTAATGAATAAATTATTTTGGAACTTTATTTTGGATATATGAGTAACAAATACGACTAGAAGAGTCTGTTATTGTTAGTTATTCGGTGACGGTATTAACGAGTCACCTCACACGAGGAAGTGCCACCTTTTTACGGGACGCTACCAATTTACTATACGAATAGTAAAACTGAAAACTTTTGCATATCGCCCGGTGAGGAATACTTGCCTGTCATCCTCATATTATGTTATCCATTATGATGAGACGCGCATAATAATAATTGCGTTCGAATTATTCGAATAGAGTAGTGCACAATGCGTACATACTATACTGTATATACCAGCGTTGTCAACATAACAAAATATCTACAGTTGGAATATATTTAACCTCATTGCTTTATGACACTTAAATAAGTATGTTTAAAAAAATATTATTGCTTTCATCAGTCATTCAGTTTATTTAACAAGTGAACATTAAGATTAAATACGTAATCAACGTTCCTTTTCAGTATCATTAATATAGTATTAATATAAATGAAATTGAAATAAAATTTGGCGAATGAATGAAAATTAAATACCGAGTCGCAGCTTGTAATGGTTTTCTTTTGTTAAAATAAAATTTAAATTACAGTAGGTATGTATTTTAATAAACATATTAAAATATACATATTTCTTTCAAAGTGAAATGTTATTAAACGGACCGATATTATTTTTTAAATTAAGGACTTGTAGGTTACATCAGAGATCGTCAAAGTGAAATTAGTAATAGTCAGCTAGCTTCCTCATGGATCCCGTGGTGCTACTGGATAATGAAAACATACTGGCATTTTCAAATATCATGTGAAAAGATTTGTTGTACGCACATTTCGCCAGCTATTTTATAAAGTGGCAGGTAGTAACCTCGACCCTGAGATGTCTACGGACACTTTTCAGACTCCAAGTTGGCATTGAGAATTTCCTTATGCAAAACCTCTATATAACACTTTGCCGATGAATTTTTGAGAAACACTGCAAATATTTTAGATTGGAGTTAAGTACCGGTTTCTTAAAGTAAAATATCATCTGTCTCATATACTAGTTGGAAACTATATCCCAGGAGACAGAGCCGCTCGTTACAAAGCTATTCAGATATAATTTATCTACATAAGAGAGAGAATTTTTATATTGGTCACGGCAAACTTTATATATAACTCACACTTTCTCCGATTTTGTAGGAAGATTGACTTGAATGTCTCGTTTACATGCATAAACTACACATACATAAGAGTAGTAGAGCCTCGCTGATTTCAGCATGAGTGAGCCGGCTCGACCGGGGAAGGACTACCCTCTCACAGAATATTGACGTGAAATAACAGTATTCATACTGTTGTGTTTCGTTCGGTGAGTGAGAGTGCCGGAGGCCAATCATTCCCTTTCCCTCCATCCCGCTCCTTCTCTTTCGCACTTCCTTTCCTAAATGGTCGGCAACGCGCAAGTGATGCCTCTGGTGTAGCAGGCGTCCATAGGCTACGGTGACCACTTACTATCAGGTGGCCCGTATGCTTGTTAGTAAAATATCATCGTCTTTTAACCACCAAGTGTGTCACTATGTTATCGAGGCATTCGTATACACTATAATAATAAAAGTTTATTAACTTAAACACGTTATAGTAAGTACAGTATCTATACTTTTACATACCTTTGTGGCTAATTCTACGAATCATGCAAAAACATCTGTGTCTGATCTAGATATAAAAGAACTGTATTTCAGACAACAGCCATTTTCTTATTAAAACATTACAATTATAAACTCATATAAACATATGATATGTGAAGGTATATCTCTAAAGAACGCTACATTTAATTGGGTTATTAAAGCGAATAAAGATAGAAAACTTGTTCAAATTGCATTTTCAATTACATTTCCTTTTACATATTCTTGTAGAAGCATCACACATTCCGAACGACTGCACTGTAATGGTTCTCGAAACATTAAACTAACGGCTTAAAGCATTTTTATAGACAATCATAAAAACATTAACAGACGTCTTACTGCGAACGAGCGTAAGTGTTAAGGAGGAAATTTTCAAATATGTACAAAGATACCTATTTCATGCAATAAAGTTTTGTGAAGCATCTTCGGGGACAACGTGAATGTTTAATAAATGGATATGGTAAATTAATGAAAATTCAAGGATATGGTTAGGGGTGGGTCTATGGGCATACTCACGCCTGCTTTCCGTAGGGATAGGCCTCTGCCTATCCCTACGGAAAGCTAGGCTAGATCTTTCTTATTACTCTCTAGTAATAAGAAGAAGATCTAGGAAAGCCTTGAGAAATAGGCGAGAGCTTCCTAATTGCTACGGTTCTGGTAGGTATATTACTCTTTCGATGTGCAATTACTACGAATAAGGAAATTTGAATAATCCAGTATTAAATTATCCGAATGTTGGTTATTTCGTTGTTGCTGAATAAGTATATTGTAAGTATAATTTGAATCAATATTCGAAACGTATTTTTAAAGATAATACGCATTTTATTAGTGTCAATACAAGTAATCAATCAATACCATAGTTTACTCCATTCGATAAGTTTTCATAGTTTTGAATATTTTGATTTCCTGGCAGATTCAAATATTTCATTTTATTTCTTTATGCAGGCTCGTTGGCTTAGAGTACTCTTAACATGTTCTTACAATAAAACGTCTCGAAGATCTTTCAGAGAACTCGCCAAAAGCTTAGCCTTCAAGCTATCCTGATCATTGAGTCAGTTCAGTCTATGTACAATGTAAGTAATAACGTGACAATTCTTCATATGCATTATTTATAAAAATAAACTGATATTCTGTTAGTAGTCATACGTATGTGTGTAAAAATGTTTGCGTAAGCACTCGGCTTTGAATATTATAAAGTGCGACGATTTATTAAGTTTTATCTATACATCTATACAAATAAATAAAATTGAAGTGTCTGTTTGTAATGTCAAAATATCAGCTTTTTATCTAATGCATATAAACAAATGTAAGGTACCAATACGAAAACATATATTTTTAAAATTTTTGTCTGTCTGTCTGTTTGTGCCGGCTAATCTCCGAAACGGCTGAACCAAGTGACGGGACTTTCACTGGCAAATAGCCGATGTTATAAGGAGTAACTTAGGCTATAATATTGTCTTCTGTTTACGCGAATGTTATTCATTGAAATTAAACTACTATATACGGATTTTATCGCGTTGTTTATTTGACACTGTTACAAAATTTTGAAAAACTGTTACACTACTATAATCACTATTAAACTTTACAAATTTTTAAGCTAATTAAATTATTTAAACTATTAAAACTATTTATACTATTACTATACTATTATACTATTTAGATTTATTTTTACTCTTTCCCCGACGTTTCGGTTGCTTTTCAGCAGCCATGGTCACGGGGAGACTAAGATGGTAGTTGTCTCAATGTTCCAGTGTAGTTATTTCAAAGTACCCGAACATAATTTAATCATGGGTGTTTCTATTTACGCAGAATGAGCTCAAAGTATCATGAAGTCTAGCTGTGGTTTGCTTCTTCTTGGGTTTGACTATTTGAATTACTGGATCCCAAGCTGGTGGTACACTCCAACCATCTTCTCTATTGAAATTAGGATGTTTCTTGATTTCAATAGCCTCGCGAAGCATCCTTGGCAGGAATCGGTGTTCTTTAGCGAGCATCTGTGGTTTGTCAAATCTCAGGTAGTGGTTGGTCCCCTGTTGCACATGTTCACACACAGCAGACTTCAACGAGCGTTGGTGTTTTACATCAGCTATGTGTTCTTTTATGCGGGTGCCTATGCTTCTCTTGGTTTGACCAATGTATGAGAGTCCGCAGTCACAATCTATTTTATAGACCCCTGCATCTTGTAAAGGTAGTTGGCACTTGACAGATGGTAAAAATTGACTTATCTTCGTTGGCGGCTTGAAGTATGTATTGATTGAAGCTCGCTTCAAGATGTAGCCAATCTTGTCAGTGACACCCTTCACATAAGGTAGTATAGCAGGCTGGCGCTCGACTGTGGCTGGCTTTTCTCGGGATCTGTGACAGCGGCGCGGCTGTTGGAGCTTGTTGTCTTGCAGTACTTGCTTGACATGTTGAAGCTCGGCATCCAGGTGTTTCTTGTCACAGATCCCGTGGGCTCTCTGAAACAAAGACATTCCCACGGTAGCTAACTGTTTAGGATGGTGGTGAGATTCACCGTTTAAGTACCTATTTGTATGGGTCTTTTTCCTATATACAGTGTGGCTCAAAGTATGATCAGAATTCCTGATGACAAGGACATCTAAGAAAGCTAATGAATTATTTGCCTCTAATTCCATAGTAAATTGTATGTTGTTATTAAGGGAATTAAGATGTTCTAGGAATACACTTACACTATCTGTTGGTAATATTGTAAAAGTATCATCTACAAACCTCTTATAAATCCTGGGTGTGATGGGGGCAGTCTGCAAAGCTCGAGCCTCAAAGTCTTCCATATATATGTCGGCAACAACAGGCGATACTGGGGAGCCCATTGCCACACCATCGACTTGTATGTAGAATTTATTGTCCCACAACAGATAGCCAGTTGTTAAGCAATGCTTAAGTAGTTCTGCATATTCCTCAGGCATATTGTACTCTATTAGCTTCCTTTTAGTTATTTCAATACAGTCATGTACAGGTATGCATGTAAATAATGACTGTACATCAAAACTAACCATAGTTTCATTGTTTGTGAGACGTAGGTGTTTAATCTCACTCACAAAATGGTATGAATCCTTCACATGTGCTCTCGAGTTGCCTCTGAGTGGTGAGAGTATCTTCGCTACGTGCTGAGCCAGTCTGTAAGTTGGTGTGTCGATCTGGCTCACAATAGGACGTAGGGGAGCGTTTTCCTTGTGTATTTTTGGTAACCCATACAGCTTTGGAGGTTTTACGCAAGCTGGTATTAATTGTTTAACGTCTAGATCTAGTTTTTCGGAGTATTTATGTATGATGTCTTTGGTTTTCTTCAATATTTTGTTTGTAGGGTCTGTCTTAACCTGTTTGTATGTTGTTTCATCCGAAAGTAAATTTTCAATTTTATGTCTATAATCTGACGTATCCATTATGACCGTAGCGTTTCCTTTATCTGCACGGAGTACTGTAATATCTGGCCTAGACCGCAAGTTCTTCAGTGCGACGAATTCATCTTTGGGAAGATTCGGTCTGGGCACTTTAGTTCGACGCAAGACCGATGAAATATCCTGACGTATGGCCTCCAAATCTTCCTTTCTTATGTTATTCTTGACTAGGCAGTCCTCGACGTTGCAAATAATGGCCTCATACGGAATCCTAGCCGGAGTAAAAATAAATCTAAATAGTATAATAGTATAGTAATAGTATAAATAGTTTTAATAGTTTAAATAATTTAATTAGCTTAAAAATTTGTAAAGTTTAATAGTGATTATAGTAGTGTAACAGTTTTTCAAAATTTTGTAACAGTGTCAAATAAACAACGCGATAAAATCCGTATATAGTAGTTTAATTTCAATGAATAACATTCGCGTAAACAGAAGACAATATTATGTAAATCAGTACGGACTGGAAACAGCAACAAAAATACGCCGGTTAGAAGATCTACAAACTAAACGCGCAAGATATGTAACATCTTTAAATTTCTTGAAGAGATGTCGTGATCACAGTCTCATTCCTACGTGTGTTAAGATATCAGCCAAAAAAGACATACGAGGAAGCGCTAAGATCTTAAAACAGGCAAGTCAAAAGTTATTAATACAAGTTATCAGAGAACATCGCGCTGACTTACGCAGCATAAATAGGAACGTTGAGATTTTGTCTAATGAAATACAGAGATTAATAACTCCATTTGATTTTAAACAATGCATCAATGCTATAAATCACAGAGAAAGATCAAAATATAATGCGTGTAAAACAAACAAAATTCAAAAATATGAAAAATTATTAACGAAATCAAATGCCAACAGCAAGAAACGAAACGTCAATGCACGGACCAATGACACGCCGCCGTCAACTCAAAGACAAGCAGTTATTAATCTGTCAAAACAAACTTTAGACAAAACAACCGAAAAAGTATTGAGTAGAGGTTTAAATTATGCAATAACACCGGCTAGGATTCCGTATGAGGCCATTATTTGCAACGTCGAGGACTGCCTAGTCAAGAATAACATAAGAAAGGAAGATTTGGAGGCCATACGTCAGGATATTTCATCGGTCTTGCGTCGAACTAAAGTGCCCAGACCGAATCTTCCCAAAGATGAATTCGTCGCACTGAAGAACTTGCGGTCTAGGCCAGATATTACAGTACTCCGTGCAGATAAAGAAAACGCTACGGTCATAATGGATACGTCAGATTATAGACATAAAATTGAAAATTTACTTTCGGATGAAACAACATACAAACAGGTTAAGACAGACCCTACAAACAAAATATTGAAGAAAACCAAAGACATCATACATAAATACTCCGAAAAACTAGATCTAGACGTTAAACAATTAATACCAGCTTGCGTAAAACCTCCAAAGCTGTATGGGTTACCAAAAATACACAAGGAAAACGCTCCCCTACGTCCTATTGTGAGCCAGATCGACACACCAACTTACAGACTGGCTCAGCACGTAGCGAAGATACTCTCACCACTTAGAGGCAACTCGAGAGCACATGTGAAGGATTCATACCATTTTGTGAGTGAGATTAAACACCTACGTCTCACAAACAATGAAACTATGGTTAGTTTTGATGTACAGTCATTATTTACATGCATACCTGTACATGACTGTATTGAAATAACTAAAAGGAAGCTAATAGAGTACAATATGCCTGAGGAATATGCAGAACTACTTAAGCATTGCTTAACAACTGGCTATCTGTTGTGGGACAATAAATTCTACATACAAGTCGATGGTGTGGCAATGGGCTCCCCAGTATCGCCTGTTGTTGCCGACATATATATGGAAGACTTTGAGGCTCGAGCTTTGCAGACTGCCCCCATCACACCCAGGATTTATAAGAGGTTTGTAGATGATACTTTTACAATATTACCAACAGATAGTGTAAGTGTATTCCTAGAACATCTTAATTCCCTTAATAACAACATACAATTTACTATGGAATTAGAGGCAAATAATTCATTAGCTTTCTTAGATGTCCTTGTCATCAGGAATTCTGATCATACTTTGAGCCACACTGTATATAGGAAAAAGACCCATACAAATAGGTACTTAAACGGTGAATCTCACCACCATCCTAAACAGTTAGCTACCGTGGGAATGTCTTTGTTTCAGAGAGCCCACGGGATCTGTGACAAGAAACACCTGGATGCCGAGCTTCAACATGTCAAGCAAGTACTGCAAGACAACAAGCTCCAACAGCCGCGCCGCTGTCACAGATCCCGAGAAAAGCCAGCCACAGTCGAGCGCCAGCCTGCTATACTACCTTATGTGAAGGGTGTCACTGACAAGATTGGCTACATCTTGAAGCGAGCTTCAATCAATACATACTTCAAGCCGCCAACGAAGATAAGTCAATTTTTACCATCTGTCAAGTGCCAACTACCTTTACAAGATGCAGGGGTCTATAAAATAGATTGTGACTGCGGACTCTCATACATTGGTCAAACCAAGAGAAGCATAGGCACCCGCATAAAAGAACACATAGCTGATGTAAAACACCAACGCTCGTTGAAGTCTGCTGTGTGTGAACATGTGCAACAGGGGACCAACCACTACCTGAGATTTGACAAACCACAGATGCTCGCTAAAGAACACCGATTCCTGCCAAGGATGCTTCGCGAGGCTATTGAAATCAAGAAACATCCTAATTTCAATAGAGAAGATGGTTGGAGTGTACCACCAGCTTGGGATCCAGTAATTCAAATAGTCAAACCCAAGAAGAAGCAAACCACAGCTAGACTTCATGATACTTTGAGCTCATTCTGCGTAAATAGAAACACCCATGATTAAATTATGTTCGGGTACTTTGAAATAACTACACTGGAACATTGAGACAACTACCATCTTAGTCTCCCCGTGACCATGGCTGCTGAAAAGCAACCGAAACGTCGGGGAAAGAGTAAAAATAAATCTAAATAGTATAATAGTATAGTAATAGTATAAATAGTTTTAATAGTTTAAATAATTTAATTAGCTTAAAAATTTGTAAAGTTTAATAGTGATTATAGTAGTGTAACAGTTTTTCAAAATTTTGTAACAGTGTCAAATAAACAACGCGATAAAATCCGTATATAGTAGTTTAATTTCAATAACTTAGGCTACTTTGATTTTAGAAAAAAAATGGGGTTCCGCGGAGACAAACACTTTTTAGTTAAAATCTACGCGGACGAAGTCGCAGGTAACAGTTAGTCTTTTTATAAAAAGAAAATCAAAATGATATCGATTCTAAATTCTGAGATCTAGTATAACTTTTAAATTTTGAGAATATACATACGTACATACATACAATTATTAACCTGTAAATTTTTGGAATGACTGACATACTTGAAAACTTAGTTTGACTGGCCGCTGATGTATTGTTGCGACTCAAAAAATTAAATTATGATAGCGTTGTGTAGCAAAATTATAATGCTGTTCTTTTTTGTGAGATGTTGACAACTAAGGCGACATATTTGAATACGTTACACCTCATGGTAAGCAGTTACTTTAGCTTTGTAACTGTTTAAAAACAAATTTGGGTTTATATAATATAACAACTTAACATGTATAAAAAAAATCTGTGGGTGGCGAGTTTGTAACAACGTTCCACCATTGATGGGGTCAGAACCGCTTTTTATTTGAGTGTGTAAGTTTCTTGGAACCATAAATGATTTCAAATTACATCGTAAATGTTTCTAAAACTGAAGGGGCGTGAGTACAGCGATGGATGGGTGTTCACTGCGGCAGATTTTCTTACTTCAGAAGGCTTTCACATCTACAAGCTCATGAAAACCGACTATACCATCAGTGTTCAAAAAACCAAAGTCGTTCCTTAGTACGTAGTATGTTCATAAGTGTACATGAAGAGAGGGTTATTGATGAGGATTATTATACTGATTGCCTAGATTTAGTGATAGTAAATATGACTGTTGTGTATGAAGTCTCGTGTTCGATTCTCCAGTCGGTCAAAATGTGCTTGGATCTTTCTGCCCATAAATTCTGAGTAGCACCACGTCTAAACATGTGCCCGAAAGTCAGCGATTAATGTGCCCCTTATTACGTATGACCTAAAAACATAGCTGGCAATAATATTATAATATTCTACCACATACACACAACACCATCTAGCCCAAACTAAGCAGAGCTTGTACTATGGATACTAGACGATGGATAAACATACATATATAATTTTTTTTTTTTTTGTAAATACATACATATTATATATAGAAACACCCAGACCAAGACAAACATCCATGTTCATGCACACAAATGTTTGACTTGTGCGGGAATCGAACCCGCGACCTCAGGCGTGACAGTCGGTTATACTAACCACTACGCCATCGAGGCCGACATATGTTACACACACATATGTTATATGACACAATATGTTAATTATTGAAGAATAAATAAGGAGAAGTGTGTCAGGATCGTAGCAAATGCAAATCCGTAGTCTCTGCCTACCCCTCTGGGGAACAGGCGTGAATCTATGTATATATGTAAATAAGGAGAAAGAGTAAGCGTTATCTTCATATTATTCATTTCAAATCATACGAAAATAGGAATTAGGTATTTCAAAGCAACACGGACCGAACCGCAATAGCCAGCATATAAATTTAGCCAAGTATATAAAATATGTTTGGGCAGTTTATTATCAGCAAACTGAAGTTTTAATTAAAATAAAAACGAACAGAAAACATTACGCTCTCAACTATTATACTGCTAATTACAACATGCATACAATACGTTTTTAATGCAGCCAACCAGGAAACTGCCCTTTGTGCTCTTAAAACTGTTTTGTAATAAAAATAAGCATTAAAAAGCGCCCATTACTCCGCTATATGTCAAAGCAATGCAAATTTGTGTAATTTCTGTTACAAATTGATAAACGGGACCAAAGGGTTTTTTGCCGCTATGAGCTTGCCAGCGTTGCAAAACTGTGTTCGCGTAGAATTTGCATTTGGTATTTAGTACGTCGACGAGGAAATTTACACGCTATTTCAGTGGATAATTTTGTTCTTCATACTTTGTATTATCAGTATTATCACCATTGCATTGTTGGACTTGTTACCTAAGTACAATATCAAGTAATTGCTGATTATAATATTGAATTTAAGAGATTACGCATTGCATTTATCTGGATATTGTTGTCGGCTGACTGCCTGGGTGGCGTATCAATAGTAAATGCGGCTGCAGTGCACATGGACTCAGGTTCGAATCCTGAGATGAGATTTTGAAGAGAAAACTTCTTTAGGCGCGTTGAGCACTTCTTGGGTGAATAAAAATCATAGAACTCGCGTCATCGTCACGCTTCCACGCTTTCCATTTTTGAATTATTTTAGAATATTAACAATATCTCAGAAATGGTGCGTCCTACGCAAAAAATAACGATATTTTGACCCCCTTAATAACTCCTAAGAGAATATCAGGAATCCGATCCGCTCTTTTTTTATTAAGAAGTGTTTATGATCAAGGATTAAAGTTTTCACTTCTATCGGCAGTCCTCAAAGACTGCCACAATTTTTTTTAAGTAGATGTTACTGTCAAGAATTTATTAGTAACAGCATAGAATTCGAAACCGGTAGACATCAATAGGCTCGCCCCTGTTATGTAGGACCCAGAACGAAAATATCTCGCAATGTGGAAACATCTTTGGTCTCTTCTTAAAGACATAAGCATAAGACTATGTATGTACATTTAATATAATTGTCGGATATAATGTAAAATAAAACAGCCCATAATACATAGACGTGATATACCTACATACTTCTAATCGCCGATGATGAGATATTTTGTTCTTTTTAAGTTTCTACCTCTGCTATGCCGCATTCAAACCTTCTCGGCTCTATCAGAAGGAGATCTTTACACCGCATTGATGTAACGTCTGTTGCTGTGCGCCGTTATTCGTGGATCAAATGGGCTATTTTCTTCGGCCCGCGACATCATTAAAGAAAATTTTATTCCCGAAATACTAAAACTTCGTATTACTTATTAAATGGCGTTCGGTTTCATGGCACCGTTATAGTGGTTGCGCTTTTACGTATATTAATCAACGTTCAATGTTCTGTTTAGAATTGAAAATAATTAGCTTAAAAATTTGTAAAGTTTAATAGTGATTATAGTAGTGTAACAGTTTTTCAAAAATTTTGTAACAGTGTCAAATAAACAACGCGATAAAATCCGTATATAGTAGTTTAATTTCATTGAAAATATAACTAAAACTTGTGCAGCGTGTGACGTTATAAGTTCATAACTTGGTTCTTCTGCTTGATATTTTTCAGCCGAAAATGCGCTGAAACGGGTTGGTAAAGTTTACTATTTTATATCAAAGTCAAAATGAATAAATCATTTAGGTCACAAAATAACACTTATGAACGTAAATATGCTGTTCAATTATAATTTCAGTATTTGACAACTCATATGTATAAGGTGTTGCAGCCATTATACAATTTAAAACTGATTATAATAGTCAAAAATAAATATATATGAGAAAATATTAATATTATTACACTAAGCTGTCTTTTCGCTAAGCCAAGCCTTTGCCAATCATTTCGTAACTTTAAAAACTAAGCCGGCTCACGTATCGTAGACCAACAACCACCAGAATAGACATGTGCATAGATATTTTATACCTACTGAGAGAAAGATCTATAGACTCACATACCTATTTGTCTTCCATTCTTTTCATACCATACTGCAAGCGATTATAAGCTACGCTGAAGGCTTACCATCGGGCGGACCGTATGCTTTTTTGCTACTTTGTCATTTTATGTAAAGTTTAAGAAAAGAAAAAAATAACAAAAGATGTGATGTATTTTCCAGCAGCACTGCATCAAAATGATTCGCACCTAGTAATGGAAAGCTAGAGTTTTAAAATGAACTCGTTGTAAATCTCACGGCCAGTTATGAGTCCATTGGGATTGATGGATTCTACTCGCGTAGTTAGTTAAAGGCCGAGAGACTACTAGCAACTGTGTATGTGTATTCAAGTTTAAGCTTTGTATTTACTGTAGAATGTGACTTTGAGCAACAATGCAATAAAAAGCTCGTACGGCGCTCGCTTTACAACGTATGCTCGAATTGGAATTTATAGCATAGTTAAGTTTGATTCTGATGAAAGTTTTATACTACTTCAAAATAGTAGTTTTACTCCTTTTCATGTAACGTTTTAGTAAAAAAAGGCGACTGGAGAGGCACTTTGTTGGTTTTATTAATCGTGGCCTTTGAATTTTCCATGGAACCCTTTGTGGTATTACATGGATTCCACGAAATATTCAGTGTTCAGAATTCAGTTCAAAAATAATGTTTCTGTTACAAAATGATAGCACGAATTTCTCAGAAGCAATATGCCAGGAGTTTATTGTTCATTGACAGTACATGATCCGACAGCGCATCTGACAGTGAGCGGTAATTGCTGTAATATTTTCTTATGTTTATGCATTTGTTACACATTGATTACACTACTTTCTAAAGCTTTTATCACTATGTATTTAAATACTATTTATGTTATCTTATCTTATGTGGGGGCCAGTCAGTGCAGACCGGCGACACTTCGACCCAGTGGGATCTTTTGTGTCGACACTCTCCCAATAATGACTGCTATAGATGTTCATGGCAGCCGGGACCAACGGCTTAACGTGCTTTCTGAGGCACGGAGCAGGCGATAATTGTCAATCAATACGCACATAATTTCGAAAAGTCATATAACTTCCGAAAGTCAGAGGTGCGCGACGTGGGTTCGAACCCGAGATCCTCTGCATTGCAGTCTGTTGGTCTCCCCACTGAGCTATCGCTGCTCTTAAATTTATGCTTGCTCTTTTATCTCTATGTATTTAAATACTATTTATGTTAAAATCTTCTCTCAAGTATCGATTGCTTTTCAGCAGCCATGGTCAGAAGTAGAGTCTCTGCCTGACTATAGCTGCTGTGGGTAGCGGTGCATTACTACACCGCTACCCACGCTCCTACACGAATGAGTCTATGTATGTATATAAATTAGATTAATAGTAGTATAAATACTTCATTCAAGTCAATTTGCGGATCCAAAGTGGGTCCTAAATCACTTTCACCAATCACAACGTTTTCCAACTTGTTTAGGAGTAGTAGAGCCTCGCTGATTTCAGCATGAATAGGCCGGCTCGACCGGGGAAGGACTACCCTCTCACAGAATGTCGACGTGAAAATTAAAAAGCAGTATTCCTGCTGTTGTGTTTCGTTCAGTGACTGAGAATGCCAGGGGCCCAAACACCCCTTTGCCCCCATCCCGCTCCTTCTCCTTCCCACTTCCTTTCCTAAATGGTCGGCAACGCGCAAGTGATGCCTCTGGTGTCGCAGGCGTCCATAGGCTACGGTGACCACTTACCATCAGGCGGACCGTATGCTTGTTTGCCACCTTAGTTGTATAAAATAAAGGAAGCTTAAACGACTGAAACCGATTATACCACAATTGAAACTGTTGACTAAAGTATATTTTACATCTTCATAACCAACTGGCTTTATCATATGTATCTCGATGAATCTTCAGCTCACTTTAGTCTAAATGAAGGGTGCGTCATAAGCGCGTTTGATGGCACATTTTAGTGACTGTACTTTTACGCATATTAATATGCCGCCAGTTTTAGATGGTTGTAACTCGTTTATGTGTCGCGAAACAGAGTGATAAAAATGTTTGCGAATGTTTAAAAATAAAAGATTTTAGAACTGATATAATCGTTAAAATGTTTATTGTTTTGTGCGGTTGTGTTTTATAGAACAGTCATATTTTACAAGCTGGTTACATATTTTTTTGTGTATTTAATACCTAATCTACATACATTTGGATTGCTCAGTTGTAACTTAAAACATTCGGTTTTGAAGTAGACCATCAAATAAAAGGTACGTTTATTTAAACGATTGTTACTAAGTAGTCGTTATACTGTTACGTGTAGAATGATGTTAAGATTTAATTTACAGTTGTAGGAAAATGAAATGTCTGTATAATGGCTTTCCAACTTCTACGCTACTTACTGTACAGACTAAATACTTCACGATAGACTTTCTTTACTGTAAACTTGGCGATTGAAAAAAGTGGCTGTTAGTTTCTTGCCAGTTCTTCTAATTGGTTCTACGCCCTTGCTTTGCTGAACATGGCAACAGATAAATGTAAATGTAAATTCACATTAATAAGTATAACTTTGACGTTCATAAGTATTACTTTGTGACCTACATGAATAAATATATTTTGATTTTGATTTTTACTCTTAACTTAGTGAATTCTGTGATAATCGTTTCAATGCTCGCTTCATACGTATTCAGAGAGAACTGAATGCTCCGGGAGTACGTTTATGCTTATCAACAGCATAGTCTTTGTATAGAGGTTCAACAAAACGTTCATTCTAATGATGTTCTGTGTTTAAGTAGCTTTTTAATGTGGTTTATATATACGTATATATAAAAGCCTGTATATTTCCGAAAGGGTGAGTGGTAGTGCATTAGTACTCCATTGCACTCTACTGAGAACATCTTTTATTAATTTCTTTCTACTAAGAAATACAAATAGAAGATTCTGCCACACCTTTTCTTAAATCAGGAATTTAAAGTAAATCCACATAACTGACCGGCAAGTTACGTTTCAGCTTATACGTATTGTTTGTTTGTAAGACTGCCATGTGGCGCAGCGGTAGTGAATGCGACTGCTGAGCATGAGGTCTCGGGTTTGAATCCCGGGTCGGGCCAACAAACAGTTATTGGATTTTTCAGTTAAGAAATCTCAATAGCAGCCCGAAGTTAGGAAGTTGGCGGTGTTAGACACCTTCGTGCCTCGGAAAGCACGTAAAGCCGTTGGTCCTGCGCCTGATCTCTCTCCGGTCGTGTCAGATTACCGTCCCATCGGATCATGAGAGTTAGGGAACAGAGAGTGCACTTGTGCTTGTGCACACACTTTGGCACTATAATATCTCCTGCTTAGTTGACCAGTCTCCGTTAAGACTGGCCGCCGTGGCCGAAATTCGGTCTGGAGAATATTAGCATTTGTTTCTCTTTCAAGAGTATTTCCTTAATACGTTAGGAAAATACCCGGCCCTTTGGGAGGCTTACACAGAGTCATGGGTCCAACGTGAAGAGGCCCTTCGAGAGTTTTAATCAAAGGTGTGATGGAACACCTACAGCGGCACTAGCCGCAGCAGGCGTAGGACTATAGCTATCTATGGATTATGATTATTATAAATTTGTTTCTCTTTCACGGGTATATTCCTAATACATTAGGAAAATACCCGGCCCTTTGGGAGGCTTATTATTATTATTATTATCCACAATAAGTAAAAAACACATTTTAAATCTGTTAGACCAAATATTTATAATTTATCAAGCGCAATACGGTTACAGCGATAAATGCATTATAACTTAAGCGTCATTTACATTAAAACTTTCCTAAAATTATGGGACAATACAGATACAGACTATTAGGCTAAAGTGTCTTAAGACATTATCATTAAAGCCCCCTTCTATTGCTTTGTGCATTAGCGAACTTGATGCATATTTTGATGACCTTAATGGTAGCTCAAATTTATATACTTATACGCAAGACTCGGTCGCCATTTTGTAGAGCAGAAAATAACTGTTATACGTCAGCTTAAAGAATAGGTACATAAATCTACACAAATAAAAAAAAAATTGGAGCGGTCTTTGGGGACTGCCGATAGAAGTCAAAACTGTAATCCTTGATCATAAACACTTCTTTATAAACCAAAAATAATTCAAAAATGGAAAGCGTTCGGTGACGATGACGCGAGATTTATGATTTTTGTTCACCCAAGAAGTGCTCAACGCGCCTAAAGAAGTTTTCACTTCAAAAAAGAAAAACAACAAAGAAAAAAGGAGCGAGTCGGATGCTAGTTCCAGATGCTCCCTTGGGCTTTATTAAGGGGGTCAAAATTTCGTTATTTTTTGCGTAGGACGCACCATTTCTGAGATATTGTTAATATTCTAAAATAATTCAAAAATGGAAAGCGTGGAAGCGTGACGATGACGCGAGTTCTATGATTTTTGTTCACCCAAGAAGTGCTCAACGCGCCTAAACAAGTTTTTACTTCAAAATACATCGAGGCATGTAGTACATTGAAAACATTTTTACTAATTGAGATGACCTTTAGAATGGTTTGAACAATCGAATGGCTGATGGTGCACTAAGAATAACATCACGGATAATCTTCGTATCTCGATGTACTCTACAAACATTCAAACAACGGATACAAATAACACCGAGGCTAGGAATGATTGATTAGTGGATCACATAAATGTTTGTGTGGGAATACGACTCACTAAACTCGACGCTGAGACTGAGAGAGAATGTGGCGAGGTGACCATTTAACCCATTGCGCCATGCATGCAGTTATTTGGTATTTTGTCTGATAAGGCTACACCAGTTGCCAGATGTTATCTAAATTGGTATCAAATATTTTAATCTTCTCCCTAGCCTTTATTATTCCCAACCCCTGTGGGGTCGGCTTTATAGTCTATCCGGATTTGACTGGATCTCAGTTTTTACACGGAGCGACTACCATCTGACCTCCGCAACCCGAAGGCTAACGATCCCTAAGGTTAAACCAGTGTCAGGATATTAGAGGGCACTGACTTCCCAATAACGACTGTCATAGATGTTCATGGCAGCCGGGACCGACGGCTTAACGTGCTCTCCGAGGCACGGAGAAGGCGATAATTGTCAATCAATACGCACATAATTTCGGAAAGTCATATAACTTCCGAAAGTCAGAGGTGCGCGACGTGGGTTCGAACCCGAGACCCTCTGCATTGCAGTCTGTTGGTCTTCCCACTGAGCTATCGCTGCTATTATAAATATTTTAATATGTAAAATAAATTATAATACGCATTACCTTTGCGTAATGCGTTCATCACGTTGTCAAACACATATCCCTACAATTTGAAATCAAACTCGGGACGTTACAGTAAGTAGTTATACACAGTGTTCACACCTACGTTACTAGACCGAGTAGACAGACATGAAATCCAATTTCAAGCGTTTTACTACTATACTACACGATACATTTGCAAACAAAGCTACATTGTGTTTACACGAGAACGAAATTAAAAAGAAACGAAATAAAAAAAATACTTTTTAATGATACAAAATGCTAGTAGCAACCGGTATGACTTTATCAAAGCCAGTCGTAGTGTTCAGTATATTGTGTGACCGTGTGAGTTCTGGGACGGCTCGGTAGAACAGTCCCACGGGAGGCCGGACACGCATTGCGACAGAACACCGTGTTCATATTCGTCGACTGACTGTTAGAATGTTTTACAGCAAAATAAAAGATTGAACCGAACCAATTTTATGTTGTATTTTTTACGCGGCATGTGTTTAAAAATTAACGAAACAGTTATAAAAGTACTTCTAAATATACAAATAATCGGTAAATAAAAAACAACGGGTTGCACTCCGGGACTGCCGGCAGAAGTGAAAACTTGCATATTAACGTCGTGCATTTTTGATATTTTGGAATGGTTAGGGAATAATTTTGCACGAATTGCTTTAATTATGAGTATAAACGTACTATCATTTATGTGGTAAAATACAATATTAATTTATTGCGCTATCGTACACAAACATGACAATTCTCCCTCCGTCTTACAAATTTTCGATCAGGTCACGTGTCCTGACGCAAGTTTGACAATTTTCCCTCCGTCTTACGAATTTTCAATCATCACGTGTCCTGACGCGAGTTTAACATTGTTTACCCACCACAAAAAAGTGCACAACGCCGCTAAGAAGTTTTCACTTCAAAAAACTCAGTAATAAATTTATGTTTTGCTTGAGTACTTAATAACCGGTTGTCAGATATTTCAAGCCACCCAAAGACTTAAATACCTGTATGCAGACTGACCAGAAAAGAAGACACTTTCACCTTACAGGAGGTCGTACCCAAACGTCACGTGCTTCAATGATTAAGAAGATTTCCAAAGGCGATGATTGATCAGCTTCAGTGGTCAGTGGTCGTTATCTCTTAGACAGTACAGTCTGCTCTTGATTTTCACTTTAGTAGAATAAAGCTTTAACTGCTACCAATTAATAATAATATACTATTCTGAATTCACTACAGATAGCAACTGATCACGAGTATGAAGCATAAATTAGCATGAATTTGACAGTTATATTACAGAGGTACGGTCAAATGTAGATCATGTAAGCAACAACATCTGCCTATAATTTAGGACACTGACTATAGCTGATATGATAACCGAAGATGACTTATTTAGCCTGATTTTGGAAAATCCATCCAATTTGGAAATTTATAATGTTGCAGACTGAGCCTATATTTTTAATTGTTGCTGGGAATAATCATAATCTTAGAGGCATCATTATACGCGTAGAACTATCTTTAGATATATTTTCGAGCATGGATGTTATACATATTGATTTTGTTACCCACATACCTCTACTCTTAGTAATGCGACAAAACAATATATCTATACTAATATTATAAAGCTGAAGAGTCTGTTTGGTTGAACGCGCTAATCTCAGGAACTACTGGTTCGATTTGAAAAAATATTTTTGTGTTGGATAGCCTGTTATCGAGGATGGCTATAAGCTATGTAATATCACGCTATGATCAATAGGAGCGAAGCATCAATTAAAAATGTTGCAAACACGGAGAATATTCCCTAACGTGACGCAGACGAAGTTGCGCGGATCCGCTAGTATTTAATCGAGTAACTTAATAAAAACTGCCTTGAGATATTTTAACGCCAATGTCACGTCACTAACATCTGCTTTTATAGAAATAAAAGTTAATATGTACATAAATAACCAACAGAATTTTATCATTCTAACCAAATTTCGTGAAGGTATGTCGCCAAGTCAGGACCGCGAGCCCTTTCACAACAAGAATCTTGAATATTTCAAGGCACTTCCCACTCAAAGTGATCTCATAATTTATTCAAAAAATTAAGCAACGCGGCCTTATGTTCATATTTGAGTATTGCGTTCATTTTTTTTTCGTCTCGTCTTTGCTAATCAAGAGCGGTAGCAGACACGCAATATGCGTGGAGTAAATAATTTATATTACTAGACTAGGTGCCGCACGTTTGTATGCCTAAAGTAATAAATAAACTGCTTGACCTTCTAAATCATCATCATCCTCTTGCCCTGGTCCCAATTTATTTGGGGTCGGCGCAGTATGTCCTTCACTTCCATACTTCTCTGTACCCGTCATCTGGACATTTACCCCTTTCCCTTTCATATCCATTCTCACACAGTCCATCCACCTTTTCCTTGGCCTTCCTCTCCCTTTTCATCCCTCGACCCTCATATTCATCACTTGCTTACCTACAGACGTATCATTTTTTCGCATAATTTTCAAAAATCTTGACCTTTCTTGACCTTCTAAATGATTTCCAAAAATCAGTTTTCAAAATTTTTCCATATCTTAAACTATTGAGTCGCGGCGGCACACTGGTGGCCAGACACAATAGATTTCAATGATGTCTGGTATTCGAAGACTTGACAGTTTAAATAATACTTATTTATAACACTAGTTAAATAGTAGCTATATGACCAACAAACTTATTTTAGCATTTAATAATACAAGAAACAAGAATATTTTACAAAACTGAGCGACCGCCATTGAATTTGCCCAATATACTTGTTTTTAGGTTCAGAATGTGATGAGTCTTTTGGGTTTCACGACCTAGATATGGTTCTGAATTTATTTTGGAATGAGATGGCTTTGATATTTGTTATGAATTTACAATCATATATTATCTCTTTGAATATTGTGATTAAAGTTTTTCAAGTAATATATTGTATTATATTTAAAAGAACTGGTATTAAATATCCCATTTCGTAGAAAATTTGTTAATGCCATATATCGAAGCATACCTAAACATGCAAAAACAAGGACATCTATGTAAGTTCGTTTAACTCGATGTGTGCTGGGTAGTAGCGATTATCAGACCTTTTAATAATAATGGTCAAATATGACCATCATAATTATACATGCATACATACATAGATTCACGCCTGTTTCCCAGAGGGGTAGGTAGAGACTACGGATTTCCATTTGCTACGATCCTGACACACTTCTCTGGCTTCATTCACTTTCGTCACATTACATTATAATTATGCTTGCTGTAATTAATATACATACAAAATTCCAGTTGCTTGCTGTTAGTAATATCGTCTACTAATATTCTTTTTTAAATTTTATTTTGTTTTTGTTAGAAAACAGTAATATTACATTCACGTTAAAGACTCAAATATATTTTAAAGCCTGGGGCTAGTGAATTGATCCAGTCTATATAAATAAATCTATCAGACCTAGACTATATTCTAAATAAAGTTTTAAAAAGAATTCTTTTGAACTTGTAAACAAAAACACTTTAGCTTAAACTGGAGCATTGGGAATAATTTTGTTTATACGAATCTAGGGACCCTTTCGGTGACCAAATTCTGTCTTTGTAAATAAATTTGAACCGATTTTGCGGCGATTTCTTTTTTTCAGAGATATTCAATATTCATCCGTAAATTAGGAGCCTTTGAGGCAATGGCAGTGATGTCATGGTGATGACAAACGAGTCGATCTTTTATGTTAAAGATTGTGTATGCAATAACTTTAGCTTAAACTTACTACCATGTTTCACGCAAATAAATAATCATTTCATTTCATAAGGTACCGGTGGCAGTAAGTTCTCCAACTAGCGCAGGGAAAACCACCCAAACTCTTACAGATTACATCGCTACAGCATTTGACCTGGTAAATAAGAGTTTCTGAGGTCCACAAACCTACCTACCTACCTCTCTCAATACTTTACTTTATTCTTCTTGGGTTCGCGTAACTGATACAAGCAACCATAGGCTACGATAACCGTTTACCATCAAGCAGTTTTAGGCTTATTTAATACTTATTTAGTACTAGCTTTTGCCCGCGGCTTCGCTCGCGTTAATTTAGAATTTGACAATCAATTCGGGTTGTACTCTGCCTGTAATAATATAATTCAATCATGATTCGAAAGACATGTGGCGCCATCTATTATCATAAGAACGTTATTATTGTTTTCCTTGGGAACAGTAATTTTTTACTTCACAACGTATATGCAAAATTTCAGGATGATCGGTTCAGTGGTTTAGGCGTGGAAAGATAACAAACAAACAAACTCATTTTCGCTTTTATATTAGTTAGGATAAAAATAATATATTTCTCAATAATAAATACCATAATCTTAGGTGTAGAAACATCAAGGAATCCTTTAATATTCTGCAAAGTGATCTAACTTGAAGTAAATAAATAAATTAACTTTCAAATTTTGATACCATCGGCTATCGTTTTGGATGGTTGCATCCAACGCAATCAGTCTATAGAAAATAGGTATACAACCGTTTGACTAAGAGCCGACCCCAATACGTTTGAGAACAATCAGGCTAGGAAGAAAAAGAGTCCTAAATAGTAATTGCTTTGCTCAATTTAACTTAAGCACCTATTAAGCAAATAGGCACTTATTGTACACATACTTGTTACAGAAAAGTACTATAAGCACTTTTAACATCAGTCACATGGAACGGAAGATTGTTAAATAGGTATTGTAGCTGCAAAAGTTGTCCTAGAAGACCATGGTCCATTAAAACTAAGCCTTGTGCGACTTTGACATGTTTATGTCTTCGACTAAGACATCAAACAAATACAAAGACTTTCAGATCATAAGAGTTTAATGCTCGGGTAGAACCAATAAAAGGTTATTGAAGTATCCTGTCAAGAAATTCACGGTCGATTAGAAATTGGTGGTGTTGCACAGCCATTAGCGTAGATAAGCTCGTAAAGCTTTAGTTTTGCGCCTGATCTCTCTCTAGTCATATACGATTGCTGTCCCATCGCACTATAAGAATAAGGCAAAACGCTATGAACTTGAAAACTCAAGTGCATACTCTTGCGCAAACATGCTTACACTGATGCACTGTCATATCTTCTG
This sequence comes from Catocala sponsa, assembly GCA_963564715.1. Taxonomy (NCBI): domain Eukaryota; kingdom Metazoa; phylum Arthropoda; class Insecta; order Lepidoptera; family Erebidae; genus Catocala; species Catocala sponsa. The sequence continues at coordinate 1,003,217 of OY751339.1, forward strand.
CGCAGGTCGCCAGTCTCCATAACGATTGGCTGCTCTAACCAAAATTAGGTTTAGAACACATCATCACCACATTATTTACCTACATATCTTCCATAATTATTTTCCGACTAAACTTAGCTATACAGTTTTTGTATTCTAATGTAATTATCAAAAAATAAGATAAAATCATGTCGTCATATAAAAGATGAACAATTATTTAACATGGAGATGTAGGCATAAAAATAGGTCACGATAATTAAAATCAAAGTATTCAAAGATACCTAAATCATTAAAACAGACCACGTCGCTTTATTACAGGTAACAATAGGCGTCTTTTACATTAATATTTGGACATAATTTCTGAACAAAGACAAAAATTACCTTCATGTCGTCTTTATCTTTATTTCAAATCCTAATCATCCTACTGTATTGTATTGTTCTACTTTTGTATTCTTTTCACGTTTTTTTATCTTACTAATTGACCTCCTGAAGATTTCGTTAATTATTAAAAAGGCCAACAGAAAGTTGCCTTAAATTATACCTTGACAGTTTACAGGTAAATGAAAAAAAAATGTTGCTTCGTAATGTATGTAAATGTATTTTGGGATTGAAAGAAAATAATGAAATTGCTCTTGTTCGCGTGAAAATATGTTCATTTTATATACCGTGGGTACGATTCAGTTCTACTTACTAAAAGTAATGTGTAATGTATAGGTGTATTAAGAAAATAGCTGTTTAATATTATTTGTTTTTATGATATGTATTATCCTATTGTTTTATGTTTTTTTTGTGAAAGATGTTAATGTTAGCATATAGATATAAGTTTGAACTGTAGAACGATTTAGTTAATACTGTGATGTTCTTCATTTGTATTTAATAAATAAATAAATTATTTGTTTTATTTACCAAACAGGTAGATTCGGTCTCAAAACAACTATCAATAATGTCTGTAAGCAATTAAACTTAAATAAAAATCCCTGATCCTTTTTTTTAGTAAGTATAATTGTTATTTGAAAATAATTCTTCTAAATTGAAAGCTATTTTGCATACAATTTTGAGTGTAAAATTCTCAAAATTGTATGCAAAAAATAGGTTTCAATTTAGAAGAATTATTTTCGAAAAAACAAATATACTAAAAATTAAAATGCAGGGATTTTTATTTTACATTGTTGAAGTGATTTAAAATAATTAGATAATTACTTTCGAAATTCCAATTTTTGTCAAAAGAGTTACAAACTATCTTAACGACCTCAAAATATTTCCACATTGTACTATTCCATTATATGTTGCACAAGCTGTTTATTTTTCAGTTTAAGCATAAGATAAATGTATAGAGGTGGACTTAATACCTGCGGCGTTTTCTACCAGTCAACGTTTACATCGGCGATAGGACGCGACAGGCAAAATAACAAAGTATAGTTGAAACTCCTACCAAATATAAAAAAAAATATCTAACCGCCAACACAAAGCCATTTTCTACGAGCTCAAAGTAGCTTGCACGTCCGTTGAAGCAGGTTTCTTATGTCGACGGAACGAAAATCTATCCGATAAATGGAATACGTTCATTCTCTTCACTTTAAATTTTCCATGTATTTTCTTTTCCAAAAGAATCTATTATAATAAATAGCTCCGTATAGTTCCTTTTGGAATTGTTACTTTGCTTCTCTGTAATGTTTTTTTAAAGTGCTTCGTATGTTGTATACATATTATAAGGTAGTAGAGCCAAGCTGGTTACAGCAGGAATGGGCCGGCTCGACCGGGGAAGTACTACCCTCTCACAGAAAATCGACGTGAAACAACAGTGTTTCACTGCTGTGTTTCGTTCGGTGAATGAGAGCGCCGGAGGCCTAAGCATGAGGTGACGATTCTCGCAGCTTATGAGGGACCTGCAGAGTATCCGTAGAGTCATTGTGTGGGTGGCGCGAGTCGACCCGGCGGCCAGGGAGAGCCGTAGAAACGGTGCTCTGCTGGCCGCCCGCGGTATAGTCCAGGGGCCCAACCGAGTCTAACCAACTAGGTTGGCTGCCTTATCATGCCGCGCATAATCTCGAGGTGGCTCGTCGTGCCGGATGGTGACCGGAGGGTGGGTCCCGACGACCACTTTCGGGAGGGTACGGGGGTCCTTCCGTCCGTCGGATCGGCTATCGCCATACCATACAGTTATATGACAAAACTTGCTCTGCGCCTTGCTCCACTTTGCTGCGAGAATAGCCGCCTCTTTTTTTTCACGCTTCCCCTTCCTTTCACTCTATGGCAGTACGAACAAAGCATTGTCGTTCAACAGCAGCCAATCGCCGTAACCCCACTGCTGCTTCCTGTGTCGTGGAGTTTATTAACATCAGAGGACTCCACGCTAACCTTAATGCCGTCCATCACCACCTGGAGACGGCTCGGCCGGCAATGCTTTTTCTAACGGAGACACAAATACGCCGTCCTGCAGACACGAACTACCTGCAATATCCCGGCTACGTGCTAGAGGAGTGTTTCCTCGCGAAAGCCGGGGTATGCTTGTTTGTTAGGGCGGATATTTGCTGTCGCCGTCTACAATGCCTAGAGGACCCTTCCTTCTCTGTCCTTTGGGTACACGTAGATCATGGCTCTTTCAGCCAAATCTACATGTGCCTCTACCGATCCCATTCAGGAGACGCTGAGACAACTCGACTCTTCAATTACCTGAGTCAGGCGGCAGACGACGCGCAGGAGCGGTTTCCGAACGCTGAGTTGGTGTTCTTGGGAGATTTCAATGCCCACCATGAGACCTGGTTGGGTTCTCCCAAAACAGACCACGCGGGACGAACTGCCCATGCGTTCGCTCTCACGCATGACCTGTCTCAACTGGTACTCCAGCCCACCCGGATACCAGATATTGCAGGTCAGGCGCCCTCTTTGCTCGATCTGCTGCTGACGAGTAACCCGAACCGGTACAGTGTGTCGATTCGTGCTCCTTTTGGCACCTCAGACCACTGTCTGGTTTGTGCCACAGCTGTTGTTGTTACGCCCCCACGACCCGAGGAGGCAAGACGACGACTGTGGCACTACTCGTCAGCAGACTGGGATGGAATGCGGGAATACTTCGCATCCATCCCTTGGGCTCAACGCTGCTTTGAGAACAGGGATCCATCAGAGAGCGCTACTGCTGTCGCTGGTGAAATCATCCTGGGTATGGAATATTATATTCCATACAGTGATGTCACGAGCGGCGGCAGGAAAAGGCCCTGGGTCGGGCGTGAATGCGCCGACGCTGTTGAACGCAAACAGACAGCGTATCGCGCTTGGACCAGGGCTCGCACTCTCCACGACCCTAACGTGGATCACCTGAAGGCAGCGTTCAACCAAGCCACAAAGGTCTGCAAGAGGGCATACTTAAGAGCGGATGCCCAGCGCGTCGCACGGTTCGGCCAGGAGCTAATGGCGCATCCTACGGGCAGTCGTAGCTATTGGCGCCTGGCCAAAGCCGTGCAGTCCAACTTCTGCCAGACCATGCTGCCCCCTCTGAGGTATCCGAATGGATCACTGGCTCATCGGCCGCAGGAGAAAGCAGATCTGCTTGCAAATCTCTTTGCGGCCAACTCCCGAATCGATGACTGCGGTTCGCAGCCGCCTAACATTGCCAACTGCGGCTACACCATGCCTGATATATGTATCAGGCAACGAACCGTTCGTGCGATACTGCAGTCTCTCGATGTTCGGAAAGCCAGTGGACCTGACGGCATCCCAGCTGTGGTTCTTAAAAAATGTGCAGCGGAGTTGTCTCCCACACTTACGCGCCTATACCGGACGTCTTACGTCGCAGGCATTGTGCCTGAGGCTTGGAAGGAAGCGAACGTTCAACCGATTCCCAAAAAGGGGGACCGTTCCGAGCCAAGCAACTATCGACCCATAGCTATCACCTCGGTGCTTTCCAAGGTGTTCGAGCGGATTATAAACACCCAAATTGTCCGCTACCTGGACGATCAATCGTTGATCAATGATCGCCAATACGGCTTTCGGTCTAAACGATCAACGGGTGATCTTCTAGCGTTCGTCACGCACCTCTGGGGTGAGGCTATGGACAAGCACGGCGAGTCTTTGGCTATCAGCCTTGACATAGCCAAAGCTTTCGACAGAGTCTGGCACCGGTCTCTTCTTTCCAAGCTTCCGGCCTATGGCTTGCCCCCTCAACTGTGCACCTGGATTGCAAGTTTCCTGCAGAAGCGTCGTATGCGGGTCTTTTGCGACGGTCGCGCTTCCAAATTTATGCAGGTCAATGCAGGAGTGCCTCAGGGTTATGTCTTATCCCCTACGCTCTTTCTTCTGCATATCAATGATATGTTGAATCTCGGCAACATACATTGTTATGCGGACGACAGTACCGTGCATGGGCGATATCTCGGACATCCTGGGGCCAAACAGGCTGAGGTTGAGGGGAAAAGGCAGAATCTTGTCGTTGAACTTGACCGGACCTTGGACCGCATCTATGAATGGGGTGCCAAGAACTTGGTCGAGTTCAACGCCAAGAAGACCCAGGCATGCGCGTTCTCTACAAAAAAGTCTCCGTTCCTTCCCCTCCCTTCTCTGAAGAACACTCCACTGGTGATACGTGACAGTCTCTCCATCTTAGGTATGGATCTTTGCCGCTCCCTCAATCAGAAAACCTATATCGAGAGCGTCATTAAGCAAGCTTCGCGAAAACTCGGAGTTTTGAACAGGGTGAGGCGGTTCTTCACGCCTGGGCAACTGTGCCTATTGTATAAGGCACAAGTGCGCCCTTGCGTGGAGTACTGTTCTCATCTTTGGGATGGCTCCGCGCAGTACTTGCTGGACGCTCTCGACCGGTTACAGCGGCGGGCTGTCCGTATCATCGGAGATCCAGAGGTCACGAGTTCACTGGAACCTCTGCAACTCCGTAGAGACATTGCCTCATTGGCATGTTTCTACAGAATATACCACGGGGAGTGCTCTGAAGAGTTATTCCACCTTATCCCGCCCTCCCCTTTCCTATCCAGAACAACGCGTGCTGGGCTCAGATGCCATCCTTACACGGTAGAGTCGATTAGAGCGCATACCAAAAAGTTTGGGTCCTCATATCTCTGCCGAACGACCAAGGCATGGAATTCTCTGCCAAGGCACGTGTTTCCTTCTTCCTTCAATACTGGGTTCTTTAAGCGGGGCGTGAAAAAGCATCTTCTCAGGCGGTCAAAGTAGAGACCTCAACATCGCCTCGGCTACTGTGGGGGCGATGTGGAGGCCACTGTTCTTAGACCACACGACTGCTTACCATCAGGTGGAGTGTGGTCATTTTGACGAGTAAAATAATAAAAAAAAAATAAAAAAATATATTGGCTAGACGGTTGGCGCAGCAGGCATGCGATTGCCCAGACATAGTCGCTGCGCTGAGTGTTGTGACTTCGAATCCCACAGGGAATAATGATTTAATGTGATCCACAAATGTCCTGAAAATATATATTAAGTACTTTTAATTGATTAGATTTTAAAATATAAGTAAAAAACTACAGTAACTCTGTAATTTGATTTCATAATCTAAGTAAACTTTTAGTTATTATAAAATTATTAGGTAATATGTTATACATATTTAAAATTATACGTATTTTTTATAAATAAAAATACTTAAATATAGTCGTAATAAGTCGTTACATATTCCAACGAGGCTTTATCGAACTTGACGATTATAGCTAATAATAATAATTATTATTTATTTGCATAAACACAATTAACACTTAAATAAACATAAATACTTATTCACATGTTTAAATTTAATACAAAGCCATAAGATCCGTACGAGACACTATTAACTCATCATCATCATCATCATCATCTCATCCGAAAGACGTCCACTGCTGGACATAGGCCTCCCCCAAGGTCTTCCACACAGACCGGTTTTGGGCCACTATTACCACATTTGTTAATAATTCAATTCAATACACTTGTATTAAGCGAGAAAACCAGTGCCCCAAAGCGCCAAAGTAGCAGTATAACTTTTAATAAATTAGTGCTTTTTGTCATTGGGATATCATTCTGTACCAGAATGCACTAAAAAAAACAGACTGATGTTTGTAATGTTAAGTTGCTAAAAGGATTTATGTTACTTTTGCATTATTTAGGACGTTCACCTTTTTTTTTTACGTGGCGGAATGCTTTGACGCATACCTCTCGCGGGGCGACGAGATACCCCGGTAATACCGACTAAACCTACCACGGTGTTCCTCGACATGACCATAGACGGCGAGGCCGCGCGAATCACTTTCACATTCAATCGCGACCCCGCCATGGTTTCGGCCCGCCGTGTGAAACGGCAGGCCACTACACAAAATACTTCCTCCACGGGCCCCCTGGGGGGACAAAGACACTACACAGAGGCGCACGTGGGAACACGCACGCCGCCTCTCGGACCTGGTGCTGAACGGATGGCGGGCAGGCCCACAAAGCCTACCACCCCCAGGTCAAAACTCAGGGTGGCTGGAGGTCGTCTCGCGCCCTCCGGCGCCCGGCTCTGCGGTTGGGGAGAGGGTTTAAACGCTCCCTCTCCCGCTCCGCCGCCTCCTTGTTGGAAATCACTTCCTCACAAAAGGTGGCGATGGCATGCCACGATCTCTCACTCCGGACCATAGACTGAACTACGGCCGGCAGCGAGAGGGCAACCAATCCGACTGCCGCGATCAACTCACGGCGCTGCGATGACCAGGCGGGGCAAACCACCAAAGTGTGCAGCGCCGTGTCCACAACAACATCGCGGCAGTCGCCGCAGTGATGACATCCGGGCGTCGCCTGCCGGCCTATGCGACACAGAGGACGTTCACTTACACTAACCACTAATTATTATTATATAACTGAACCTTAAATCTTCTTGTTTGATAAAACCAACGTACATTTATGTAAAATAATTTTATTACAAATCCAACGGTGAAGCAAGAATTTATATCTCAGGTTGAAGTTCTAATTTAATCTTGCCGAGATGAGGTAAACAGAGCAAAAAATATCCCAAATTAAATGGAAATCTCGGTGATATCATTCCTTGTGTAAACGAAAAGAAATAAAATAAGTACCTACATAACTACCGTAATTTTCCTTATAGTGCTTTCTTATATGTGATACTGCCATTTTTGTATTACCCAGTACTCTAATCGTAATTTCTTTATATCCTCATTAAAGAACATAGTATCCTTAAGTTATCTCAAATGGCTAGACTGAAGCTGTGTACTCAGCATCTAAGTTTCGTCAGACATAGGTCTAGACTAATCTACCAGACTAACACAATCTTACAGGTACTTTAACGGTATATAGCAGTATATCAAAGTGAAGAACCTCATGGTAAAATTTATTGAAAGCTTCATAATAAAATACTAAAATCGCTGGTCAGTTTCCTCGTAAGCAAAGTCAGTAGAGACACAGCCGTACTGACTGACTTGTAAAGTCGAGCAGAGCCTAGGTGATTTGTTTTTACGGTCTTATGACAGTCCATCAAGCTTCCAACTTTGGATTGATTTAGTGCTCTCAGAGGAAAACCGCTAGAACTACATCCTCGGGAGTAAAAGTATAATTCACAGAGCAGAAACCCTCCTTAAGTCTTCATTCGTCTGAAGCTCACAAGGCCCTCCACAACATAGTGATATCGCCAAGAATCGTCAATCTGCAAAAATAATAAGACCAAAACTTCAGAAATGGCAACCCAACTTTATAACTAAATTAGCCTTTTGTCAAAGTAAGAAATACGCTGCCAATGTGTAGCTCAAAGTTATCAAATCAAAAATTTACACAGAAGTGTCTAGGACAAGGTCTTGCGAACGTAGCCGTTTGAAAGCATCTTAAATTAGACGCAGCTATAAAACTATACGACAATACATTTGTTCTGACGGACAGAGGCATTCGAGGCCGCACTATTGATAACTACGATCGCGGGTGCTGATGAATTTTTGATTTGTGGCTGGCCGCAACCCAGTTTCATTTACGACTATGTGAACACGTCGGATATTTATTTTTGCTAAAATTTATGGTACGTAAACTTTGTGGGTGTGCGATTTGCTGTTACGTAACCTATCAATCGAGGATTGAGGATCAGTGAGAGGAAAATATCAAATTATTCAATTCAAACTACCGAATGGAGAAACGGGAGCGTAGAAAATTATCTTTTACTTCTGCTTTACTTTTATTACGTCTATATATTTCGGTTTTACAGGAAGCTTTTACTAGTTAGAGTTAGTATCGGGTTACTGTAGAGAATTTTCTGAGAGAAATCCTAATAGACAACACCGTGGCTAGCTCGTAAATCGATCTCAAGGTTTTTGGATCAATAGTCATTTAAGCAACTACAGGTTAATGTGTAATTCTATTTATCTATACTAATATTATAAAGCTGAAGAGTTTGTTTGTTTGGTTGAACGCGCTAATCTCAGGAACTACTGGTTCGCTTTAAAAAATATTTTAGTGTTGGTAGCCTATTTATCGAGGAAGGCTATAGGCTATATAACATCATACTACGACCCACGGGGGCGGCGCAATAACTATAAACGCGGGTGAAAACCCGGGCACATCTAATTTTAATATATTTCTGAGCAAGAAACTATGGAATTAATTACCAAATTTTATAAAGATTTAAATTTACTAAAAATATTATTTATTAAACATAATCACAGTAATACATGTAATTTAATACATAATATGTATATTATAGCATCAGCACTTGTTCTACAATGATTGGTCACGGATATATTACATAACAGAAATTTCATATGACAAAAAAATAATCATATCAAATTATCCGGCCACTTTTGCTCTACCTTAGGATATAATCCAAGACCTCAAGAAGATACAGTTGTTTGCTTTCGAATTCACTACTAAACCAAACAATTCGTCTCACAACCAATAATAAACCGTTTCTTTTTCGAAAATCATATCACTATAGTCACCAACAGCGCTTAAGACCACAAAGCCAACAGTCGTTTTTTATCCAAACTTCATATTCATGATTTTCTCTTCAATCAGTATCGAAAACCCTTTCACCTTTTCAAACTAAATTTTAACTGGAAAATAACGTTGCAGTAACGGTTATGAAGACTGGCAGGAAATTGAAATGGGCGTACCGTTGAATATTGGCGGGCGGGTTTCACCGGCTCCAATAATTCGCAGGATGTTTTCTGAAGGCTCAATGTTTTGTACAAGATGGGATGAGCCGAGCTCAGTCGACTGGAACTGAGAGTGCTAGTAGTGTTTGAGTATATTTGATGGAGTGTTTCATACGTACTTTGTTCTGAACGATCTGTGATCACATTAGAGACGTTCTAGAGACAGACTAGGTAATATTACTTTTCGGTAGACACCCAAACTAATGTACCGTAGATTTCTATTACAATGTCTGTTGGATTTATGTATACAAGAAGTTACACGATGACTGTATAACAAAATTAAATTGTTGGCTTGCAAACATCTACACAATTTATTTTTATTTCCTTCTACTATTCTCCGTTTTCTTATTCAAGAATTGAAACGACTAAACAGTCCCACCTGCCCAGCTTAAATCTATTACACAAAAAAAAACCTAATAACCTTTTGAGTCGCAGCGATACAATAGGTTTTCTATTCTGTCTGTCATTCATTCAATTGACATATTGAATAGCTTCGTCCATCTAGCCACTAGGTACTATAATAATACTACGAATATCTTTAGCCCGGGTCAGGCTTAATGTTTAATCAAAATTGACATTATGACATTTGTTATATAAGACTACGTTCGTCTTGATATCAACTGGATTCCTCGCAGAGTTAAATTTAGTACCTTATATATGATTCAGACATGTTATCGATTGTTGCAATTGTCTAGGATTGAGTGCGAGGTCCAATCGAAACAGCTGTTTAAAATAGAGTTGCGATCTAGTCTACTAAACTTTATGTACGACCTAAAATGCAATTCATGTTCACATTTGATGATTATGTTATGTTTAGAGAACAACGGTTGGGATGTTTATGACACTGAGAAACTTGATTTTGAACAGCAGCGTTAGCTTAGTTGGAGCCGTTAGACTGCCATACAGGAGTCACGAGTTTGATCAGTAGGCGCGCATCTCTGACTTGTTCTGCTTACCTTAATGGTGAAGGAAAACATCTTGAGGAAACCTGCATATTTGAGAGTTCTCCATAATGTCCTCAAAGATAAATTATGTGAAGTCTGCAAACCCGCACTAAGCCAGCGTGTACTACGGTCTAACCCTTCCCACAGTGAGAGACGCCCGTGCCCAGCAGTGGGACAATTGTATACAGGGCTGATATTATATTATTATTATTTGAACGAAACCTCTAAGATAAACTTATGACTATTTTGAATACTTGATATAAAAGAAGTTCGCCATTTCATATCAATAAGATACTAAACATCATTTAAAAATATACAAAATTATACGATTATAAAATTAATATGGTGAGCGGTCAGTTATATTACGTTAAGTTAATTCTATGATTAACGTTTTTATTAAATCACAAAGTTCTGAGTTATTAATACAATAAAAGCTTTGTATTCAAAATAAACCTGTACATCCGTGTCATCGTTCTACCAACTAAACCAGTCGTTTTTTTTTTACTTGGGGGTATGCATTGACGCATACCCCTCCGCGGAGGCGGGCGGACGGGTTATGTCGGACTCACCGGGATAACGAAAGATGTTGAAATGATGATATTAGACCTCCCGGAATACCGACTAAACCTACCACGGTGTTCCTCGACAAAATCGACTCGGCTGGGCCGCGCGAATTACTTGCACATGCGGTCGGGACCCCGAACTAAACCAATCGTGGTACAACGTCAGCTAATGAAATTTTATCTTTATATATAAGTACTATGCTTAAAACAAACACATAGTATTACTATCTATACGCATGATAACTGGTCGATGTCTGTACAAAGCAGATATTTTTAAAAATAATGTAAGGTGTATATATATGAGCTATAAATGTTTTGAAATTAAACTACTAATTTTATCGCGTTGTTTATTTGACACTTTACTACATAATTTTGAAACTGTTACACTACTATTACTATTAAACTTTATCAATGTTCAAGCTAATTAAATTATTGCAACTATTAAAACTATTTATATTTTTATGTTTACACTTTCCCCGACGTTTCGGTTGATTTTCAGCAGCCATGGTCACTAAGATGGTAGCTGTCTCAATGTTCCAGTGTAGTGATTTCAAAGTACCCGAACATAATTTAATCACTGGTGTTTCTATTTACGCAGAATGAGCTCAAAGTATCATGAAGTCTAGCTGTGGTTTGCTTCTAGACTTCGTGATACTTTGAGCTCATATATGTTAATTTTAATTTCAATGAATAACATTCGCGTAAACAGAAGACAATATTAAGCTATAAATGCCACAATAATTATTTTAATATTGTTGCATGTCTATATGTTTGTACACGTATCACCCAAAAACTACTGCATAAAATTTAATAGCTTATACAGTAGTTGTTTATAGGTATTTCCAAATTCCACGCGTACAAATTCGTGGATAAAAACTAGTATAGAACATAAAAACTGCTGTAAAGATAAACACGATCTTAATATCAAATATGCCGCATGCTATCATAATTACACAAATTCATTACAATCGAACACTCCGCGCAAAATATCTTCTCAACCCACAAGCATTCTTGACGTTACCAACACAGCTAAATTACACGAACGCCTACATATCAAATATTTTTACCCACCCAGAGAGAAACAATAAGCTTGTTATAAAGACATCACGTTTCCTACGTCTCTTACAGCGTAATGCTTTCAACCCTGCGTATGCGTAGCCGCGATAAAATATTTGAAACCCCCTCTAATATTTACACGGCGAGAAAAAATTACGCCACGCAAGGGATGTGCAAGTTTTTGTAATACAAGAAAAAATAGCGACGAGAATAATTTGCGAGTAGGTTTAGAGGCCGGCCGACGAAAACCTTTGATAAAATTGAGGCTGTTAGGCTTTTTAATAAGGGATGTATTTTAATATGAGGTAAATATTGCGTGTTATAAATTTCTTATTGTTAGCGGATTAGATGTTTAAAATTAGCAGATGACACTTGACAAAAATGTGCTGTGAAAGATAATAAAATCATATTGACTAGCGATCGCCTAGTGGTCAAAATTCGACCATAATTGATTTAAATTTTAAGTTTCATCGTTATTAAGGTTTTATTGTCTATAACTATACCCTTATTAAACCCATTTCAAGTAGCTTAAAATATAGTTGACGAAATGTGGACACAATACGGTTTTATATACCTCTTCAGGAACATACAGGCGTGAGACTATATATTATGTATATTATAAAAACTGAGCAAGCTATCATACGTTTTTCATTTTTGATACAGTTTCTTACTAAGCATTGTTGACTTGGATAAGGTCTAAGCTTGGTATCGCTTAGCCGTAAAATCACAAAAAGTTTTAAGCATGAACATAAAACACACGACATCAAACAACTATAAATCGTTTGTGTACCATCCATTAAACACAGATTCTCCAAAAAATAGCGGAACACCGGTACTTAAAAAGTGTAGAATAAGTCGAGAGAAATTAAGCGGACAGCGGAGGTCGGATTTTGTCGTGCTCACGTGAACAAGGGTAGGGTCGAAACCCAATTAATTCGACGGGCACCTCAGCCTACGCCAGCCAAGTTTTTACGTAGCCGCCAGCGTTGAAACGAAGCGAAACTCAATCTGTGCGATATATCGCTCTAATGACTCAAGCATTTTACGGTTAAGGGTACGGATAGATTGTTTGGAACATTTTTGAGGTGAAGCTATTTCTGGAGAAGTGTGTTAATTTATATGGGAGGGTTGTTTTGTTCATTGCTATGTTGTTTGAGATGTCCTCAGTTGAGATAGTGAGATTCGGGGAAAGTGTAAAAATAAATCTAAATAGTATAATAGTATAGTAATAGTATAAATAGTTTTAATAGTTTCAATAATTTAATTAGCTTAAAAATTTGTAAAGTTTAATAGTGATTATAGTAGTGTAACAGTTTTTCAAAAAATTTTGTAACAGTGTCAAATAAACAACGCGATAAAATCCGTATATAGTAGTTTAATTTCAATGAATAACATTCGCGTAAAAAAAAAAAAAAAAAAAAATGGAGTGTACCACCAGCTTGGGATCCAGTAATTCAAATAGTCAAACCCAAGAAGAAGCAAACCACAGCTAGACTTCATGATACTTTGAGCTCATTCTGCATAAATAGAAACACCCATGATTAAATTATGTTCGGGTACTTTGAAATAACTACACTGGAACATTGAGACAACTACCATCTTAGTCTCCCCGTGACCATGGCTGCTGAAAAGCAACCGAAACGTCGGGGAAAGTGTAAAAATAAATCTAAATAGTATAATAGTATACTAATAGTATAAATAGTTTTAATAGTTTCAATAATTTAATTAGCTTAAAAATTTGTAAAGTTTAATAGTGATTATAGTAGTGTAACAGTTTTTCAAAAAATTTTGTAACAGTGTCAAATAAACAACGCGATAAAATCCTATAGTAGTTTAATTTCAATGAATAACATTCGCGTAAAAAAAAAAAAAAAAAAAAAATGGAGTGTACCACCAGCTTGGGATCCAGTAATTCAAATAGTCAAACCCAAGAAGAAGCAAACCACAGCTAGACTTCATGATACTTTGAGCTCATTCTGCGTAAATAGAAACACCCATGATTAAATTATGTTCGGGTACTTTGAAATAACTACACTGGAACATTGAGACAGCTACCATCTTAGTCTCCCCGTAACCATGGCTGCTGAAAAGCAACCGAAACGTCGGGGAAAGTGTAAAAATAAATCTAAATAGTATAATAGTATAGTAATAGTATGAATAGTTTTAATAGTTTCAATAATTTAATTAGCTTAAAAATTTGTAAAGTTTAATAGTGATTATAGTAGTGTAACAGTTTTTCAAAAAATTTTGTAACAGTGTCAAATAAACAACGCGATAAAATCCGTATATAGTAGTTTAATTTCAATGAATAACATTCGCGTAAACAGAAGACAATATAACATCATAGTTTTCTCGTGGGTAACGTTCCTATTTTAATAACGTAAGCGATATTGCTATAGCATATTGACATATTCCATCTTTCTAAAAGTAGCTACCGTGTGCATATCCTACAATCTGTTGTTGGTTGTTAACTTACAGCATAAGTCCACGCAGCATGTCACATCATGTCATGTCATATCATTGTGGTATTGCTTGGCTCTAGTAATGACTGCTGATTGATTGTTTGTCTCTGTGTTTCACTTCTTACCGCTAAACATGCCAGGAAACTCAGTAATTGGCTTAAGTATAACCTTTTGTTATAGATAGTACTAGCAATGAATTCTTTGATAATCCTAGTGTTTAAGGCGTTGTTTAATATTGCTAGTGCTATCTACTTTCTTATTCATGTGTTTAGAAAACAAGCTGTTGAGTTTCTAATAAATAAATAAGCAGTCTACAGCTACTTTAACCAGAGTTAAAGTAGGTAACTTACTATCCTGTGTCAGATGTTGCGGGTTCAAACCTGCTTGGGAAAAGTATGCATCCACAAATAGTAGTTACTCCGAGTTTGAGCCATCATTGTGTCCGTTTTTTTAATATTTGTAAAACACATCAGCATTATTCTTAGTGAGGGTGGTAAATTAAAAAAAAATTGGGGCAGTCTTTGGGGACTGCCGATAGAAGTGAAAACTTTAATCCTTGATCATAAACATTCTTTATAAACAAAAAAAAAAGGACGGGTCAGATTCCTTATACTCTCTTAGGAGTTATTAAGGGGGTCAAAATGTCGTTAGTTTTTGCGTAGGACGCACCATTTCTAAGATATTGTTAATATTCTAAAATAATTCAAAAATGGAAAGCGTGGATGCGTGACGATGACGAAGCGTGACGATGACGCGAGTTCTATGATTTTTGTTCACCTAAGAAGTGCTCAACGCGCCTGAAGAAGTTTTCACTTCAAAAACTTATATGCAATAGCAATCAACAGCGATTGCCTAGTGGGAGACCGCTGGACGCCACGCTGAGGTGTCAATGCGCGCACCTCTGATTTTTTGAAGTTAAGTGTGCGTATTAAATAGTTCATTTTATTATCGCTTGATTTAACGGTGCAGGAAAAACATCGTGAGAAAAGCTGCATGTCCGAGAGCTCTCCATAGTTCTCAAAGATATGTGAAGTCTGACGACCCGCACTGGGCCAGCGTGGTGGACTGTGGCCTAACCCTTTTCACACTGAGAAGAGGCACGTGCCCAGCAGTGGGACAGTTTAGTACAGACTTGATATTATTATTATATATGCAATAATATCAGGCCTTTTTATATATAACTATCTCACTTCTAGGCATAAGGTTCTCCTCAGTATGAGAGAGGTCTGGACATAGAATACTTAATAGCCCAATGCAGGTTAGTAACACGCACATAAGTTTTGGAATCGAATTAGAGACCTTTGTCTGAAGTCCAAAGATCTTTTAACTAGGCTATCGATGCTTACTTAATGGACTTGGTATAGAAACAGATGCTAAGTATACCCACACTCTGTTCAATGCGGCGCTTGTACCGGCAATCCTCGGTTCGTTGACAGCGAGGAGGTGTCGTGACGCACTGCGCCATCTGAGTAGTAAGCAATTGCAATCGTCTTGTTAATTTTGAGAACTCGACGTCGTTAAGTACTGGTCTTATTTTAACTTACGGTACAAGTAGTGTAAACGGTAGACTCCAGAGTTGCCAGAATTACATCATTTTGGTAAAACTACTAAGAGGTCTACAGTGTATAATAATAATATCTTATCACTTACACTCAACACCATCTAGCCCAAACTAAGCAGAGCTTGTACTATGCGTACTAGACAATGGATAAACATACATACGAGTATATACAGTTTTTTTTTTGTAAATACATACATATTATACATAGAAACACCCAAACCACGACAAACATTAATGTTCATATACACACGTTTAACTTGTGCGGGAATCGAACCCGCGACCTCAGGCGTGGCAGTCGGTTACACTAACCACTACACCATCGAGGTCGCCATATGTACAGATTTTGTGTCTATCTCAGGAATTTTTACTTCTGGATTAGTAAAAATCTATTTTATTTTACTTTATAGTCGTGAGCTTGTCGAACAGTCGGTAAAGTCAAGCCAACATTTTAGTTCTTCACCATCAAATAAATTTTCGTGGACCCCCGCTTGCGAATTGTGAACCCCTATTTTTTTCCACCTGGACCACTTTAGGAACTAATGGGTTATATTATTATTGTAGTAATTGTTGTATAAATACACGTGGGTTCATGAAATTCTCGATTGTTGTGTCAGCTGTGCATAAGAATCGCTCTCCAATTGTCAACTACTTTTTTGCTAAATTACCACAGGTTAAAACTATTTCTGTGATCACTTATTATGAGTTTGCTTTTACTACTTAGTACTAGCTTTTGCGCGCGGCTTCGCCCGCGTGGTACCTCATCAATAAAACGTAGCCTATGTTCTTCTCCAGGGTTTGAACTATCTTTGTACCAAATTTCATCCAAATCGATTTGGTTTCGCCGTGAAAAAGACACACACAGACAGACAGACACACAGATAGACAGACAGATTTACTTTCGAATTTATATTAGTATAAGGATTAAAGTCTACGATTTGCCATATACAAATTAACAAACACTTTTTTTTTTGTTTTCCGGTTTTACACTAAATATATTGTATATTTTTCTATAAATCGGTGTAGTCTCTTTGTAATTTTACATTGTTAACAAAAAATATAATCAGTCTAAAGGTATTGGATTTATATTATTTAGGAACAGTTCGTCGTGTGAACAAGATTATATATTAACTAGCTGTCCCGACAGACGTTATCGTGTACAAAAAAAAAATAAAAAACAAATCTGAACCATTCTCGAATCCACTTGAACACACACAAAAAATTTCATCAAAATCGGTCCAGCCGTTTAGGAGGAGTTTAATTACAAACACGCACAGAAGATTTATATAATATATTCCTAAAGATTTTGTTCATATGACAAACTTTTTCAAAGTAATATAAATCTCTCATCAATACTTTTAGATTGATTATTAGTATTGCAAACCTTAAAAATAGAAGTACTTAAGGTTTAAGATAAATATGTTTATTAATTTCAAATGCTTATTACATTAGCAGCACAGTATTTTCAAATCTTTGGAAAACAGTATTACAGAAACACAAAACAAAAATAATTGATGGCGTACTTTTGTAATATAAACGTTCTTTTCCAATCGGTTTTTATAAAGTGAACATCCAAATGGCAGTGGAGGCTGCTGACCCTACTAAGGCTAACAGTTTGGATCCTCTTGGCTATTTCACCTGAAGGTACTAAATACTATAATCTACAATCTGAGGTGTATTGTCCAAGTATATATAACAAATTTGTCCCCCTTCTCTTCTGAGAATTTCCTATGTATTTTGCTACTTCTCCCTACCCTTTATTATTCCCGAGTCACTTGGGGTCGGCTTTTTAGTTTAAGCGGATTTGACTGGATATCAGGTTTTACACGGAGCGGCTGCCACCTGACCTCTGCAACCCGAAGGCTAACGATATCCTAAAGCTAGAACAGTGTCAGGATATAAAAGAGCACTAACTTCCCAATAACGACTAACATAGATGTTCATGGCAGCCGGGACCGACGGCTTAACGTGCTCTCCGAGGCTCCGTGCCTATAGGCGATAATTGTCAATCAATACGCACATAATTTCGAAAAGTCACAATATATAACTTCCGAAAGTCAGAGGTGCGCGATGTAGGTTCGATCCCGAGACCCTCTGCATTGCAGTCTGTTCGTCTCCCCACTGAGCTATATATATATTCCTATGTACTTTGCTACGTTGTATCATAAATATATAGCAGCATACACTGCTTCCTGTCCCTAACAATTATGTAGAATAAATAGAACGACACACAAACAATGTCAAAGTTTTAATACGCTCCTTTTTCTTCTTTATGTGATACGTTACACAAAAATACATCCAAAAGTTATCCCGTAAAACCGGAACACAAAAAAAATGCAGAATCCAACATGATCTCTGTGCAAATAACAACACCACAAACATATTTTTTTGTCAACAACATTTTTTCGGACTCTTTTAAAATTCTTTTGTTCTTACAACATATGGCATAATTAAAATTTTAAACCCGTCGACTGCGCTTAGAAAAAAGACGGCGAGATGGGTCTGCTCGACCCAACTGAGTGTCGTGATATTTTAATTCTAACCCCAAATTGCTCGCCCGTTTCGACCTAATTGCCTCGTGTAATTTCACAGCTTTATAAGGGTTAATTTAATTTATCCGACAATACACTCTGTAGGCATGATCGCGATGAAATTTTTAAATATTTAAGTTGTTGTGTTTAATGGGATTATAATCATGTATGTAAATTTTATTCTATACACGATTTCGCGGCTTCGTTTGCATTAACTTAGGTTATGTCAGTAAATTTCTATCGCTCGGGAACAATACTTTTTCTGGATAAACGGTGCCCTATGTCCTTATTTATTTATTTATTTATTTATTTAATAAAGGTACATAGTAGTTCTTACAATTTAACACTAAGTCCAACAAAACTATATGTACATAGTTTGTCTGTTGGATCGATTTACAATCATAGTTTAATATAATTTATGAAAGTGTATAGTAATATTAATATATAAAAACAAAATAGTAATAGAAAAACAACTGTTAGGTATATATATATACACATACATACATACAGACACCCATATACATATATACACACATACACACATATATATACATATAGACAAGTTATGGCAGTGTACTGAGTAGATATTTTTTTAGTTTATTCTTAAATTTATATTTTATTTCTTCGTCCCTGATTTCATCTGGTAAATTGTTGAGTATATAAGGGATACGTTTGTTTAATGTTCGGTGTCCATAGACATTATTAACTCTCGCTACTACATATTTACCAGATGACATCGCTCGGGTGTTATAATTGTTACACACTTTTGTCAGCAATGAGCTATGCTCATGTCTGCCATGGTTATTGGTTGCGAGAATATATTTATGTTTCAGTCTGACCGGTAATACTTTACAAATTTTGAAAAGTTTATAATAATCATTTTTATATTTATTTTTAGTTTTTTTATCCACTAGTAGTTTTAGGAACCTAATTTGTATGTTTTCTAATTTTTCAATGTAGGATTTAAATGTAAGCCCATAGCAGTCAAGAGCATAATCCATTACAGATTCCACCATACAAGTGTACAGAATTTTTAGGGTGCTACTAGGAACTCGGTAACTTAAGTGGTAAAATTTACTCAATATACTTCTTAGTTTATTTATCAAGAAATTTATATGTTCTATCCATGAGAAATGCTCGTCAAGTAACACATTTTATTCTCTGAATAGGTTTGCAACCACAATTGACACAGTTACCATGAATGCAATCAAAAGTGTGAGTGTATAGTGTTAGAGGATTTTCCTTTAATGGTAAGTAGGGCGAGTGTATGATCATATATTGTGTTTTATCGGTATTTAATACGATTCCGTTATCATGCGACCATTTCACTACTACGTCCACGTCTTGCTGAACTAGTTGACACGTTTCAGCGAGGTCCGTACCGGCTCGCAAGATACACAGGTCGTCCGCGAACATGTGCGCTGAGCAATGTTGTAGCACATTACATAAGCTATTTACATGCATTAAATAGCATACGGGACCGCTTCCTGAGCCCTGCGGTACCCCACATCGGACCAATTTTTCATCGCTAAACGTGTCCCCTATCTTGACCCGGTAGCAGCGTGAAGTGAGGTAGTCTCTGAACCATTCTTTCAGAGGCCTCTCCACGCCACACTCTTCTAATGATGTTATTAGCGTGTTTGTTTCTAAAGTTTCAAAAGCTTTTTTGTAATCAAAAAATATTGCTACTACAATTTTTTTCTCGTTTAAATAGTTATTAATTTCGTTAGTAAAATTGGACAATAATGTATTGGTACCCTTTCCTTTTTGAAAACCGTGCTGTGATTTATTTATTAAGTTATTTGTACTTAAATAGTTCCCTAGTTGATTTATTATGCACTTTTCTATCACTTTGTCAACACTAGATAAAATTGCTATCGGCCTATAATTAGAGTATATCTTACGGTCGCCTTTTTTATATATAGGACGTATTATTGCTTCTTTAAGTTTATCGGGAAATTTATGTTTTTCAACAGATAAATTAATTAACTTCGCTATAATAGGACTTATCTTGTTAGCTATTATTTTTAAATCTGACATCCGTATGAGATCGCTCCCAGGTGATTTGTTAGCGTTCATATTTTTAATTATTTTCCTTACGTATTTGTCGCTCACTGGTTGCCATCTCATATTTTTGTCAGATTTTTGCACGTAATTGCATCTACTTAACCATTTATCGTCACATATATGTTTAATTCGTTGGATTTCCTCATCAAAAGTAGTCGCAAACCCATCAGCTATAACTTTCGTGTTTCCCTGCATGTTCATATTAGATAATATCATAGTATCTAGCGATTGTTTCCTATTTCCTAATAGTATATTTATTCTGTCCCATATCTTTTTAATATTTTTATTACAGTTAATAATACTTTGTCTATCATATTCATTTCTACATTTAGTTATGGTTTTATAACATTTATTTCTATGTTTAGTATATTCTAATCTTTTAACCATATTTTTTGGATCACTGCACCACACCTTAAATAGTCTATCTCTCTCCTTTATTATCTTTTTTAAATAATCCGTAACCCAACTTTTATTATTTCTATAACTTCCACTTACAGTTACTATTTTATAGCAATCATTATAGATGTTGATGAATAGTTGCTTAAAAGAATTATATAATTCTACCGGACATTCAGTGGATAATAATGTTTTAAAATCAGTATTTAATAATCGCTCTCTAACTAAACGATTATCAAGAACGCGGCGGCGATACGTGTTAGGTATGGTTCTCCCACTCCTTTCGTCGGCTAATCGCCCGAGTGATGCGCTGTTGCCAGCGCGTACGCTACTCTGAGGAGCGCGGTTCCACCGCACTGCGGCCGACACCATAAAGTGATCCGATATTTTATGCTGTATTACCGCAGAATTTATATATATAATTAAGTTATTCTTTATTGGCAAATGTTCTAAAATGTTACGTAAATCTTCGAGAAATTGTTTTATTTTATCTTTTTTGTTAATTTTTGGAGGTCGGTAAATACATAACAAATGAACCGGATCACTCCCGCAATTGTCGAGCGCAATGGAAACGCACTCTGCCGAGTGCATATTTTGTGTCACTACCGACTCGTTCACTCGGGCCTTTAATGACTCACGCGTGTAAACAAGTACGCCTCCCCCGGTTCGCCCCGTTCTTGTTACACTATAGATATCAAATCCTGTAATCTTATAGTAATTTATCGAATCAAAATTAATGTTTGGTTCTGTAATTATTATTATGTCGATGTATTTTAAATTATTGTGTAAAGTAACTGATAATTCGTTAAAATTCTTTTTTAAAGATCTTATATTTATGTGTACTATACAAAAGTCATTTTTATATTTTATAGATGATAACCAAATGTTTAAATTTTCTATTTCAACTGCTGTAATCGTATTATCAGTAATTATTTCAATATTGTCTAGGGTCGTGAATTTTGATAAAGTTTTTAGACACTTACTTACATGATTATGTATTTATATAGAATAAGAACACACATTAATTATGGACCTATGTTTTTGTATTAAGTAGATCGCCGATATCATTATCAGATCTCACCCAGATCGAATTTTCACCTTCATTCTTCTTAACCAGTATTTTACCTTTAGACACCCAGATATACTTGTATATTTTGTGTAGTTCTTTCTTTGTTTTCCATAGTAATGTTCTTGTAGCCTTAGTCAAATCTTCATTTATATATATTTTACTATTGTTGGTTCCACCGGTTATTTTATCACTCGTTACATCCGTGAGTTTCCGACGTTGGGTCAGCCAGGCGTCGCGGGATTCGGTTCCTGAGGTCTTAAATCCTACGATTATTGAAGCAGTTTTGACTCCTTGTTTTCGTGGTTGATTTCTCCTCACCCAATCAATATCGTCGCTGCTGGCGTTAATCATCTTTCCAATCTTGTTAATTATTTCCTTCAAGTTTTCATCCGGCATCTGTTCTATACCCACAATTTCGAGGTTATGTTTACGTGCAGTTTGCTCGTAATCGTGCACTCGTTGTTCTAAGGCGACGTTGCATTTTTCCAAATATGTACACTTATTGTTTATGTGTTCTGCGGTCTTTTCTAGTTTATGTATTTTAACTTTTGATTTTTCATGTTCCGTTAGCAGAGTTTTTTTCTTTTCTGTCTCTCTTGACAAAGTATATGCGAAATCCAATGAAGATCGGTCAAGTAGCTAAGGTGTGAAAGTCTAACAAACTAAGATTCGCATTTATAATATTAGTTAGGATTTAAAATATCTTTTACAATTAAAGTACATTAGATAGAGAACCACAAGCTCTATGCACACAAAAGAATTTTGTCTCAACCCATTTCAAAGTTCTACAAATAAATGAAGTCACCTGCCTTGTTAGTCCCGTGTCATAACTTTCTGATTACGCGATAACCAGGTCTTGATGTCATAGGTTAGATTCCCGAGTCGAGTAAAATATTATTGGAATATTTCTGCAAGGGAAAATTTAGTAGCAGCTTTAAGTGTGGATTTATGTTTCAAAATATAACTTTTACACACTTTACAAATATTTAAAGAACGCATACAAAGAACACAAAGTGGAATATTTTCTTGCGGAGCAAAAAGATTGTCTCAGCTGGGGTCAAACCCATAATGTTCGGCGCAGTGGCAGTGGCAAGCTGACAACTTAAACCACTGTGCTATCTATGTATGTCCTATCCAAACGTCTTCTATTGAGAGAAATAGATTCATACCGTTTTTTTAACAAATTGTTTTGATATAGCTCGAAATCTTGAACGTAGTAGAGCTTCGCTGATTTCAGCATGAATGGGCCAGCTCGACCGGAGAAGGACTACCCTCTCACAGAATATCGACGTGAAATAGCAGTATTCCTACTGTTGTGTTTCGTTCGGTGAGTGAGAGTGCCGGAGGCCCAATCACCCTCTTTTTCCCTTCCCGCTCCTTCTCCTAGCCACTTCCTTTTCCTTTCCTTAAGGGTTGGCAACGCGCAAGTGATGCCTCTGATGTTGCAGGCGTCCATAGGCTACGGTAACCATTTACCATCAGGTGGGCCGTATGCTTGTTTGCCACCTCAGCAGTATAAAAAAAACTGTGTGAAATACACCTCTATCTATTTTTCTGGAGGATATATAATAATGTGTCTATACATATATTATAATTAGTCGACGACACTGACACTAATATAATTGCTCTTTAATCTTCATCATATTGTATTTAAGCTGCATAATCATAAGTAAAGTGCATATTGAAAACATAATGCAGCTTGAACGCACTTTATACACACACCCGTCGCATCAAGATCAATACTTATAATAAACTTCAAGTGTGAGAAAAAGTATTAGATTGAAGCAATAATCTTGGATTGGAACTAATACCAATAAATATCGAAGGACCTAATTGAGACCTAATATTGCTTAGCCGTGTTTCATGAAGCTCGTAATTGTCCACAATTCGTGTTGCGAACGTAATTATTAACTAATAAATTGTTGTTATTACATTTGTTACAATGCTACGACAGAATAATATTGGGTTCGAATCTATAGCATGCCTCTTTTTAAAATTATATTATTATATACTAGCTTCTGCTCGCGGCTTCTCTCGCGTAAAATTAATAGGTTAGGTTAGTTTATGACAGAAACAACAATAAAAAGTATAGCCTATGTTACTTACTGATAATATAGCTTTCTAATGGTAAAAGAATTTGTAAAATCGATGGGTTTTTTATACGACTAAGGTGGCAAACAAGCATACGGCCCACCTGATGGTAAGTGGTCACCGTAGCCTATGGACACCAGCAACACCAGAGGCATCACTTGCGCGTTGCCGACCCTTTACGAAAGGAAGTGGAAAGGAGAAGGAGCGGGATGGGGGAAAGGGGGTGATTGGGCCTCCGGCACTCTCATTCACCGAACGCAACACAACAGTAGGAATACTGCTATTTCACGTCGATATTCTGTGAGAGGGTAGTACTTCCCCGGTCGAACCTGCTTTCATACTGAAATCAGCGAGACTCTACTACTTTTAAACTTTTACTTTTTTGTCTTTGAGGTAAATCCTTACAAACAAAAATCGAATCTTTGCTCTTTATAATATTAGTATAGACTAGTTTTAACCTGCTTCTTTGCTTACTTGTTCTAAAGATCCTATACGACGGGAACTGCGCATATTGTTGGTATAGTAAGTAGTTTGTATCACTTTTGAAAATATCACATCGTTTTTTTGCTCCTAGCTACTTAATAGAAGGATTAAATGGTAATAATTATTTTATTTCAAACATACTTCTTCTCTTGGAAAAACATTCTGTGTCGCAAGAGAATTTACAAACATTTAAACAACGGATACAAATAATACCCAAACTCGGAACAACTATTCGTGGATCACACAATGTTTGTCCCATGTCGAACCCACTACGTCTGGCGTAGTGGAAATGGCGAGGCGACCACTTCAACCGACGACATCCATGCAGTCACACATCTTCGTATTTATTTTTGAAGATTGCTTATACTGCAAATCAATTTGCTAATGATATGCATCTAAGACATACAGACAGCTTTGAAGCTGTAATGCGAAAGAGGACAGCATCTCTGATGCAAAGGATTCGCCGGAGCAACAACAGTATCCTGAAGGTGATCAGAGATAGGCTAGACTGTCCCTTCTCGCGGCACTGGACCCGTAGGCATAGGGGCGGGGCCGGTGCAGCAGGAAAGTACAAGAATTAATTTTAATAATTGTATTTACTAACATAGTTTTTAAGTAATTGTTACTAACAAAATATGGATTTAAATCTGAAATAAATGTTTATTATTATTACTAGTTTTCACCCACGGCTTCGCTCGCGTAAATGTAGGTTAGTTTAGGTTAGGTTTGCAACACTTCTTTTTCCTGAATGAAAGGTACCCTATGTCCTATTCTGTACCCCTGACAACGTGTATACAAAATTTCATGTTGATCTATTGAGTAGTTAAGGCGTGAAAGCGTAACAAACAAACAAAAAAAAACTCATTTTCGCATTTATAATATTATAGTAAGGATTTGTTTCTCTTTCACGGGTATTTTCCTAATACTTTAGAAAAATACCATAATAGTTTTAATCAATGGTGGGATGGAACACCTACAGTGGCACTAGCCGCAGCAGGCGTAGGACTATTGCAATCTATGGATTCTAATATAATTATGGGCTATGGGTATGGGTGTTTAATGGACTGGTATATTAGTAATTACTATCTATGATAAATATTATTGAAGTGAAAACTTATTTAGCGGCGTTGTGCACTTTTTTGTGATGGGTAAAAAATGTTAAACTCGCGTCAGGACACGTGCCCTGAAAATTCGTAAGACGGAGGGAGAATTGTCATGTTTGTGTACGATAGCGCAATAAATGAATATTGTATTTTACCACATAAATGATAGTACTTTTAAAGTGATAAAAAAGCAATTCGTGCAAAATTATTCGCTAACCATTCCAAAATATCAAAAATGCACAACGTTAATATTCAAGTTTTCACTTCTGCCGGCACTCCCGGAGTGCAACCCGTTTTTTTATTAATACTTGTATACGAGTGGGTCCTCATCGATAATGTAATGGGTGGGTTTGAACCCAAGAACTTAATCACAAGTCCATCGGTTTGGTTTTTCAGGATAATTCATGTAGCCGCACTGCACCATGTATTCATAAACGTACCCTATAAAATAAATTATGATCTCCGACCTATGCATTTCATATAATATCCCTACGTGAACTTGCAAAGTTCACCCTCCCTACTTACAGTTCTGCTTACACTATAATAAACGATGGTGTAAGTGATAAGTAATTACAAAATTGTTCACTGTTCGTAGCGTCCGTAGCGTGATAGGCATGCCATACACTTCCGGAAATTCGCATACGATGTTTTTCTTTGGGAAAATTCACACATTTTTGACTATGGTCCGTCACCGCATTGCATTTTCCTAAAACAGCACCGTTGCCAGAATTGTTATAACAGAAAATAGTTTTAACAGTTATAAAATTAATTAGTTCATAAAGTAGGTGAAATCCGGTAAAATTTTGATGATCGTGAAACGCAATTTCATAAACGGTAGTTACCCACGTAACGTACGTGGGATACGAACCCACGACTATCGATCACAAGTCGAATATTATGCTATCGTCGTATATTATATATTTATTTATACGTAAATAATTAAAATATGTATTGTATTTTTAACCGTACTCGAAATAGCAAGGCGCAATTTTGATTAACTGCTCTCTTGCAACAAACCTAAAATTCGTTGCGTCCGTAGCACCTCGTAGCTGTGAGCTACGGCGTAGCGACTACGATCGGGTTCATTTAAAACTTAGTGTGCTTTAGTTAACTATTTATTAAGTTAGATTATTTATTGAATAAGTTTCACATTCAATTTCTAAAATTAGTTCGACTGGGTACAACAGCGGAATAAAGTTTTGAACATTGCTAACTGAAACTTTATGAAGCGAAATTCATAGTACGGATCATTTACATGATTATTTTATGTAGTTGAATAAATATCATAGGAGATCATAAATAAAAAGTAAAATCAAAATTTGACGATGTAAGACTGTTGGTGGGGTTTTAAAACAGCTTCACTGAATCTTTATCCTAGTGTATCCTATGTATATCCAAAGACAAAATGTACGTAAAATATCTAAACAAAACAATAATGTAGTAGTAAAATACCTAAAATATTCAGGTATATAAAAATTATAAAAGCCATATTAAAATATCTAAGCAATTAAGCAAAATCCCTTATCCCCAAATCTTGTTAATTGACCTTTATTGTTGGCTATTATAAAAACATATTAGCATATATCCATATTATGGTAAAATTCGTAAAATCAACATAGGTACATAGGTTTCCTGTTTCTATTTTCGAAAGGATAGGTGGTGGTGTACTATAGCCATATTTTTCCAGCTATTGTTTAAATATCCAGGTAATAGAGAGCGAACCTATAGCCATCTAAAGGCCACAGTTACAAACTACAAATAAAGGTCAATTGGCACCTTAGTATGGTAGCTATACCTACGCTGTACAGAAACAAAATAGGGTGGAATAGACAGATTAATGTCTCTAGTTTACGTGAGTATAGTCTGTCAGCACAAAAAAAATGTATTTTCCATGTGTATAATATTTTTTTAATAATAATTAACGTCTTGGACGCGCATCGCGAAGGCTGGTTTGAAGTGATGCAAGAAAAGAGTGACTGGAAGGATATGGGGAAAGCCTTTGCCCAGCAGTGTGGGACACTATAGGCTAATAAAAAGAAGCTTCTTAGTCACAAATTACGGTATGTACCGCAGAGCACGTAGCAGGTATTAACAGAATGCCGAATGGTTTAATTCATAATTGAGAGTGTCGTGTAAGAATATCTCGCATAAACATCGTTTTTTTTATTGACCTACTAATGTTTAATACCGCAATAAAAAAGTACATTAAATTAAAAGTGGGGTATAACTTAACAATTTAAATCTAGTTTGATTTTGTACGCAAGTCTTCACAAACCGGATCAGATTACGCCCAATGACCTTTACAGTAGCAACTTTTCTTGAAACCTATAAAACTTTCTACCCGAACCAAGAATCGAACTCAAAAGCTCATGCACAACATTCTCATTCACTATGACTACACCACCAAAGCAGAATATAGTTTCATTTGTGTGAGGTGTGTAGGTTAATGCTTTTCTATCTTCAACATCTAAGTCATAATATCAATCAGGTCACCACAAAATGTGTTTTTAGTACAATAGATAAATTATTTTATATTAAAGTGAACTAGATAAAAGGAAACCTCAAATAAAGTAATTTTTCGTATAAATAAATATTATTGGAAAACGATAAATCATTACTTTATCACTGTAAATGGTTTACTATCGTTCTAAATTGAATAGATTTGTGTCAATCGTATTTAATGGAACTAAAAGCGACTAGTTGGCTGTCTGGTTAGTATATCGTATATGTTTTCACTTATGTTGTGTACGTGCATTTGTGGGGTCTCGCGTTCGATCCACGGGTTGAGCAAATTTTTATTAGGATTTTGTGGTGGGAAATTCGCAATAGCAATAAATGTTATGAAGTTGGCAATAGGCTTACCATCGAGTAATTTCCGGGTCCACGCAGGTCACCGAGTCAGCTGTTAGTGTTGTTTAATCATCTTTTTTTCTTTTTTAATAATAATATTTTTATTGCCATAAAAAATTACAAATAATACAGAACAGGATTTAAAATTCAAAAAATGTTTATAATAATTTAATAATTTATTCAATAATAATACATAGGTATACATTTTTGCCATTAGTCTAAAATAATCTTATAGTACAATAAATTATAATTATCCTTAATCTGGTAAGTACATGTTTTACTTAGATATACTTTAATCGGCTGACATTGTGCATTCTAATTTAATTTCAAGCTCTAGGTTTTATTAAGTGATTGCCTGAACTAGATTAAGACCTGTGTTTCAGGCTATTCTCTGCTTACAAAAAAATATATACCAAGTAATATTAGGGTTTAGATCAATGTGCATAAACTTAAAATAAATATGTAAGTACCTATAGTGATACGATAAAAATAACTTTGATTACATATTATTACAAATTACTGACGACTTAAGGCTATTTTACAACTATAAGCAAATTCTCCGTATCGGAGTAGGTCAGTGTTTGCAGGTGTTTGGTAACAATAACATTACATCGTTTATAATCATCATCGACTACAATGTGCTGATATTGATAAATAGATAAAAAGAAAATACTATATCTTATTCACAATAATGTAAGTATACGAATTATTTTATCAATTTTCCACTGGATAGGTTATATTATGTGATGTCTAACGTTTCTGCTACACGCTGTTTATATAAGTTAAAGAAATTCAAAATATTTAATAAAATTATGCAATAAAATACATTAATTAATGTTTACGAAGCTCTAGCCTTATCAAAGGTTCCGACATTCGAGCCTCGCGAGGTGGAGACTCGTGCGCTGGCATGCAAGGAACACACTTCGAGCATCAAAATATTATTTTTTATTTTTTACATACGAATAAAATTCATCATGTTCTTAAATATGAGCCCATTTAGCTATTCACACTGTACAGAATTATGTGACGCATGCCATGTCTATGTCACGAAGATAAATTTAAAGTTGAAGTTAGGAAAACAAGTCAATATCTATGACGTACAAGGAAAGTTTTGAAAACGACTCATACTAGCCAAGTTTATTTCTATTTTCAAACAAGTCTAAAGCTGAAAACTAGTTTTTCTAACAAAACTCTATTACCTTATTTACTCTCAAACAACTTGAGTTTCTCAAGATATAAACATAGGAGATCATTGCTCTAGAACTGAGTTAAATATAAATAGACTGTGGTTCGATTCTTTTCAATTACGCTCGACAGACGAGCGTTGTGCAAAACTTTTGAATTCATTCAACGATTTTATTATACATAAATAGAAGTTGGCGAATGGTTTTGATTTGAATAAGCAAAATATAAAGTATTTTAGATATTTTTTTAATCCTATTTGATGGTATGCAGCTACGGTAGCTTTTAATTGTTTGCTATACCAGGAGTATCACTCTACATATTTTCTTCTTTCCATTTCTAACGTATTTTATTTATAATAATTGAGCTCACTAGCTACGATGGTGTTCCTCAAGTCGCTGATGTACAGACATCTTTCATTCATCATCGTTTCAAAGAAATCCGAAGTAAAACTCTATTGTAAAATTTTTTCGTTCGGCCGAAGTTTCGCATAGATATTTTCATGGAAGACCTACTGATTCTGAGTAAAAGTACACTGAGTTAGATAGATAACCCTACACTTCACCAGATTAGATTTGCAGCGGATGCTTGGGTACGCAGACGATTGAGTGCTTTCCATATGGGCCACTGCAGATTAAGACTGGTTGGCATTTCTTTTTGTACTCTCAAGTCAGATGGTGGTGGATGCCTCTCGTTCCATATTTTGCTTCGAACTATATAATAGGTCATTTATATTGGACGGTCTGTGCAGAGCATAAGAAGCTCTTATGACTTTTAAGTCTACCCTGATTAATTGTATGATCGTACAGGAGATGTTGGCAATCTGTTCCATGATTATTCTTTCAAGCGCAAATATGAAATTCCTTCGTAAAGCGGATGGTGCTGTACCTGCTAACGAGTACAACCTATTTAGTGACGTCAGTGTAAGCCAATTTGTACACGATATTATTTGGGAAGTCATCTTTAACCCAGTATTAACATGCTTACGTTGTTAGAGAGGGCATCAGTGCTTTATATACCTACCATCTATATAGGTCTCTAGAACTCTAATTTACGTAGGTAAAAAGAGTAGAGACTAGTCTCTACTCTACTTTCGACACACTGGTTGGTTGATATCTTGTAGGATGAATTTCTGGGGCTAGTTGGTACTTTCGTACCGTCATCAAAAAACTGATAACGACTGTATGGCAAGCGATTGCCACAGTAACCCACTGTAATACTCGAATTAAAGTGGTCGCCTCGCCAACACACTACTATGGATCCCCACACTGGACAATAAAAAAATTGGGGCAGTCTTTGGGGACTGCCGGTAGAAGTGAAAACTTTAATCCTTGATCATAAACACTACTTTATAAACAAAATCGGTCGGATTCCTGATACTCTCTTAGGGGTTATTAAGGGGGTCAAAATTTCGTTATATTTTTTGCGTAGGACGCACCATTTCTGAGATATTGTTAGTATTCTAAAATAATTCAAAAATGGAAATCGTGGAAGCGTGACGATGACGAAGCGTGACGATGACGCGAGTTCTATGATTTTTGTTCACCCAAGAAGTGCTCAACGCGCCTAAAGAAATTTTCACTTCAAAAATTGTGTGGTCCACAAATAGTTGTTCCATGTCTGGGTGTTCTTTGAGTCCGCTGTTTGAATGTTTGTAAAGCCTCCCCAGACACAGGAATTACAGAGAGTGCGGGAGTCGTCCCATTAAAAAAAAAACTTATACAAACAAATAAATAAAGATATGTATGCGTGCTAACATGTTTCTTTCACAAATTATAAATGTGGCGCGTCTTATCTGTGTTAAACTAATGATAGCGCGCACGCACATAAAACACTAAATAATTTTCGAGGAAATGACATGAATAATTATTCAGGGAATTCTTTTTTATAGTGAACCGATTAAACTGATATTTAAGTAGTATTTTACTGTAATTATTACATCGTAACTGCCCAAGTAATTTAGGCGAAAACCGTAGTTATTACCAACGGAACGGTGTATTTTAAGAATTTACGTTAAAATCGTGTACTAATTCTAGATAACTTTGTTTTTATTTATTTATTTGTTGGTTTACCAACATTTGTTACACTTATACATGTTCAAAGCTATATGCTATGTACTATCTGAGCGTACAAAATCAAGCGGTAAACACAACATTCACAAACTAAAAACGGATAGGTAAGAAACAATGTCTTGTAAGTAAGTACATACAATATTGCATATTATAATTATGTACTCACTTCAAGCCATTAACATTAACAGCTATTTTATTATTATAATGGTAATTATAGAAAAATTATTCCCTAACCATTCCAAAATATCAAAAATGCACAACGTTAATATTCAAGTTTTCACTTCTGCCGGAACTCCCGGAGTGCAACCCCTTGTTTGTTTTACATGTAAAACACTCAAACAATTATTTTAGAAACTAGCAAAACCAAATTCTTTGCTGTCACTGATACAAATCACGATCTGAAATGCAATTAGCAACTGGCAATCAATCCTGTATAATAAAAAATATTTTCGGCAGCTCGCAAAATCGATTTATGACCAACAAGCGCAGTTTCAAATACTGCCATGACTTTTTTCAAACTCGTGTCTTTCCTAAACTAGTGTCACTGTAGTTTGGATGAAACCCGATATTGAAAACAACGTATTCTCTGAGGGAACAAGCGCCCACCGGTCAACATATCAAATATACCAGCCTGGGGCTTTCGCAAAGAAAAATGAAACAATTCTAGTCAAAATAGGCTTTGCTTGTATTAAATGAAAACATAATTCTTTATCAACGCTTTTGTAATATAAAATTCATGAAACAAGATGGCGATAAAGCACAACAATGGTTTTAATGGCTTAACAAATCGTTGTTATTAAAGAAATTTTCCTTTGGCCAAATATAATTTCAATTATGTAGTAATGAATAATATTCACAATTCTGTAATAAAAAGGTCAGTTCATAAATCTAGAAAAATTGTTATCAGCGATTTGTGGGTATTGAGTTTCGTTAATAGTGTTGTTGTAGTCTGAAAAATGAAACCAATTTTTGAGAAGCGAGCAGATTATTTGAAGTCGAAGTCACCCTCCCGGTGCCTTACCCACAGTATTTCATGTACGTCTTTTGTGCGTATACTGGGAATCTTTAAGTTAGTGATGATTTTTAGAACAAAGACTTTATTTATAAAAACAAAAATACTTTGCTTTTCTTTGCTATAGAAGATTACTTTTACCTGCAATACATGAATATTTGTTTCAGTTATAGAAACAAATATTTAATTGAAAATGTTATTACAGTTGAGTAACATAAGCACTGCAACTAAATGTAGGTATATAAATGCGCTGTATTTTACAGTGATTCAATAGTGAATATTTTCGTCATTTTGGACAATAACGTTCTATGAATTTAACATCCGCATTGTTGTACGATTATATTAAAATATTGCAGTGTTGTTCATTTTCTTTACTAAGATGCCTTAATTTATGTTTTATTATATTTAATATTTTATTTAATACGTGGAATAAAACGGTATCATTGTTATATAAATAATTAAAAATGCAGCTGATGTCGTATATAGATTAATATATGATATAAGTAGTTTATTTTTTATAACTTTATTAGTTATCAAAAGACTTATACAGATACTAGCTGTCCTGACAGACGTTGTCCTGTACACACGAAAAAAAAGGAAATAGAAAAACCAAGTCTAAATCATTGTCGAATCCACTTGAACACACACAAAAAATTTCATCAAAATCAGTCCAGCCGTTTAGGAAGAGTTTATTACAAACACACGCACAGAAGATTTACTAGCTGTCCCGACAGACGTTGTCCTGTACAAAAGAGAAAAAAAAAACATAGGTATCTAAACCATCCTCGAATCCACTTGAACACACACAAAAAGTTTCATTCAAATCGTTCCAGCCGTTTAAGAGGAGTTCACTGTCAACACACGTACAGAAGAATTATATATACAACATGTCACAGATATAACGCACAACCTCAAACACCCCAATTAGATTATTAAATCGTAATAATAATATAATCATTAAAATGTTACTTTTACGTACTTGTATTTTAGTTTAACGAATTAGTTCTCCTTATTGTGCGCGGATAGTATGGGTATATTATATTATATATTATATATATGTCGGAGATGTATTGTTCTCTATGGCAACGTCAGTAGTGGTTGCGGGTTAAGTGGGCGTTATCTGGGTAATATGCGAGCACAAAACACAACGATGCCGGTTTTACACTATTTGTATTTAGAATAAACAGTATTTTCACTTCACAATAATGTCGAATGAAAAATAACAGTTAAGACCGAGCAGTGGGTTCAGGGCACTGATCTTACTTCTTTTCACACAACTCACAACTCAACGTTCCGACTCGATCAGTCGCTATCGCTCAAATGTGTCTCAACAACTGTCGGCCCTCCTAAAGTAAAGATGGCGCCTCGACCCCACTCAAGCACGCGCTCTGCTCTGATTGGTCGTTACGTGAATTACAATATTCATAACTTTTATTAGATTAATAATGTTTATGAGCTATAGAATAATTTAACAAATCAAATTAAATTAAATTAAGAATTTTAAAAGTAATAAAGACGTAGACAATTTATATTGTGAATTATACGTGTAAATAACAATCAACCCGACTCATAGCTTCCTCCGACACGGCCGTCCTGACATATCACACGCCCTCGTGTGTTGTTGAAGACCGCACATCATCGTTATCTGCAGAAAAAAAAGGAAGAGATACTGGTGTATCGTTCGGCCACTCCTGACCTACTCCTGTCCTACTGAAGGAGATCGTGTACATCTTATCTTCTGCGCAACAACTTCATTTTAGATATTTTCATTGAATAGGTGCTCTATAATGATCAGCCTTTCGCTACCGAATCTAATTCTTAATAGACTCCATACGACCATACCACATACTACATCAAGTCAGTAGTATCGAAACAGCCACCTCGTCGTTTATTGCGTTACACATTTTGAATTATTAACAATACCCATAGTACAAGCTCTGCCCAGTTCGGACTAGATGGTGTTGTGTGTATGTGGTAGAATATTATTATTAACATCTAAATGCCTCTTATTCTACTAATTTCACTTTTCAATGGCCACCTCGCCTTCAGTGGCCACCGCGCCTTCAGTGGCCTCCTCGCCTACCATGAAGCACGACAACCAGACTTTTTTTTTTTAATGTCCTCACTTCAGTGGCCTCCTCGCCTACCATGAAGCATGACAACCAGATGCCCTCACTTCAGTGGCCTCCTCGCCTACCATGAAGCATGACAACCAGACCTTTTTTTAATGTCCTCAACATCGGATGCCCAATCACAGCAGTTTAATTTCGAAGGAACTTCACTTCAAGGTATATTTCTTATATGAACGCGAGCGTACTAGTAAGTTCAGGTGCCAGTAAGGGACTTCAAAAGATAACGGCCTCCATCAAGCAATTTCACAATGTTAAATGGCATACTCAGGATTCAACAGAGTTTGACTTGGTTTTTTTTTCATTTTGAGTCAGAACTAGATCACCATTCGGGAATTTTATTAGTTTAGCTATATTACAGTCAAACCAAGTACCTTGCCGCTTGTTCTCTCGTTTTCTAAATAGCTACTGCTACTTTAATATCGTTAATTACTGAAAGGTCCAGAGGTCGCGCTACATGTCTTATTAAAAGTTCAAGATGAGCTGCGATAGCTCAGTGGGGAGACCAACAGACTGCAATGCAGAGGGTCTCTGGTTCGAACCCACGTCGCGCACCTCTGACTCTCGGAAGTTATATAACTTTTCGAAATTATGTGCGTATTGATTGACAATTATCGCCTGCTCCGTGCCTCGGAGAGCACGTTAAGCCGTCAGTCCCGGCTGCCATAAACATCTATGGCAGTCGTTATTGGGAGAGAGTCGACACAAAAGATCCCACTGGGTCGAAGTGTCGCCGGTCTGCACTGACTGGCTCCCACATAAGATAAGATAAAGAGTTCAAGATGACTATCACTTGTCATGCGGTACACGTCCAGCTTATGCTAGCTCTAAACTTCGCCTGCTCTAGCTCTAAACGCATCCTGCTACTACTTATCACGCCGTTTCTACATAAGATAGTATTACCTCTAAAGTAACCTGCGCGTTACCATTTTAACCAGTAGCATTCAAATGAAAGTTAATACAGTTGGGCCCACAAAATTCTAAAATGTTTGCTGGCAGAACATAGACCCTAGTCAGCGACTATACGCAACTGAGTATCAAAAAGAAACGTTCGCCTTAAGGGCCTTACTAGTCCTGTACGCCTGTAGGCCTTAATAGCTCATAGAAAGGCAAACAAAAAAAAAATATCAGCCCTATATTAAACTGTCCCACTGCTGGGCACGGGCCTCTTCTCACTGTGAGAAGGGTTAGGCCATAGTCCACCACGCTGGCCTAGTGCAGTTTGGTAGACTTCACACATCTTCGAGAACATTATGGAGAAATTTATTATGTGACTAAAACAATAGTAGTCACAGACATCTTTTCCTACCCAAGATGCTTTACTAGCTTGTAAACATAGTTAATGACAGACCACCGAAAGGCTTGTGGTGCTATAGGTACATAACTGAAATCAGGTTTGTGTATAACCGAGGACTAAAATTCTGCATCACTTAGTTGCCACTAACTGCCTGTCGGGCTAGTAACTTGTAAGACTTTATCCAGGACTGTAACTAATATAACCTTACTCAACATAACCAACATTTATGCGAACTAAGACGCAGGCAAAATCTAGTGAAACAATAAAACAATTTATTAAAAGCGTCAGTAATAACAATTATGTAATCTTTGCTGTCATTTTTGCCACTGTTAGTCAGTCAGCTAAAGAAACTAAGCACCAAACAGACTCACAATCGAATTCGAAACCAAAGGCAAAGAAAAACCATCTGGCACAGTATTTCTATTAAGTACGCGATAGTCCACGCTTATACAATGACTACCGTTGTGCTTTTTGACTAATAAAACGGGACTCGCGAAAGTCTAACAACTAGGACCAATACTTCTAGCTTGTAACAATTATTATTCGTTAATTTTAGTACGTACCACCTGCCTGTTATCTAAGCTTAATTGGCATGGACGATGTTGAACGATAAGATCTGGATTGATTAGCCGAATAATCACACGCATTTTTCGTTAACCATTTACGATGAAATTTAAGCTAAAACAACATTAACATTCGCATGTTGTCCGAGTAGACCTCAAAATCAACATTATGAAAAATAATTACCTACTGAAGGTACTTCACAAATAGTAACTAAGTTATTGTAATTGTAAATCCTTATTTTAAAATATCACGGCCTATTATAACCTCATGTTTTATAACATATTCGGGTAGAATATGGAACAAAATTGCAAGCTTATTCTTATTAAAAATAACCTCAATCAGAGTTCCTCGGTACAACAAATAGCGGAATTATCAATACCAGTCACTTGAACAGAATTATCATAATGAGTGCGTTTAAATATGTCTGCTACAATTAATTAATAATTATTATTCTTATTTCGTTTATAATATATTGTAAATATTTACAGTAAGTTAAAATTTAGTTTATTTATGTTGCAAGACTTAGGCAACAAAAGTGATGTGGAAGTGAGTGCCGGTCAACCTGCCACACCCCTAACGAATCTGGTACGCTGCCCTAATTGTTCGCAGGCTCGTTTTTTTAAAGGTGAGCGGGGCTTGAGAGTGCATTTTGGTAAAGTTCATAAAAACCAAAATGTACCCTCTAGTCCCAGCAATTTTTTACTAAGTAATCCCTCATCTTTAAACCCCCAATTTCCCTTTTGGCAATATTTAGGACGCTTGAAAAATTCCATTCCGATTTTAAAAAGAGTTCCTCGAGGCGCGAGACCTTCAGTGGCCCAAAACTTGGCTCACTGTATAGGTCTTGTCGTTCGAGAGAACTCTAAAACGGCTTGGGAACAATTACTTACCTTTCCTTATAGGATTCTACATGTTAAAAAAGTTCAGAATACACAAAAATCATTAACAGCACAAATTAAAGATAATTGCAGTTTTAGTTATAACCATTTAGAACCAAAAGACACCACCTCCTACAATAGCAAATCATTGTACCAATATGTAGAATCCAAATTAAGGGAAGGTGACATTAGGGGTGCATCTAGGTTATTGTTTAGTAGCGATGTGGTGGCGCCTTGCTCTGCAGAAACACTTGCGGGTCTGCAGAGCAAGCATCCAGCGCCCACTGATGGTCTCTCCTTCCCAGACGCACCTGATGCTGACATGGATTGTCTCAAGGTGACAGCCAAGGAAGTATTTACAGCCGTTTGCTCCTTTCGAAGTGGATCTGCTGGCGGCCTCGACGGCTTGGCACCGCAACATTTAAAAGATCTTTTGTGTTCCAGCGCCGGGGAAGCTGGTGATTCACTTTTCAAGGAGCTGACGGCTTTAACCAACTTAATGCTCTCCGGTGGTGTGGTGAATGACATCATCGATATTTTATACGGGGCAAATTTATGCGCCCTACGTAAGAAAGATGGTGGCATTCGTCCCATTGCCGTGGGGTGTACCTATCGTCGTTTGGCAGCCAAGCTATGTTGTAAGTACTACAGTGCTCCCCTCGTAGAGAAATTTCAACCAGTCCAGCTTGGTTTTGGTTCGAAGGGGGGCTGTGAGGCTGCCATTCACGCTCTCTCCACGTACCTTGGCTGTGGCGAAGCTGAGGTCATCTTAAAGGTTGACTTGAAGAACGCCTTCAATTCTGTGAACAGGGACACCTTGCTGACGCAAGCTAAATTGGAAACCCCCAAAATTTTTAATTTTTTGTGGCAGTGTTATAGACACCCATCAAAATTAATTTATAAAGACAACCATTTAGAATCTGCAGTTGGGTGTCAACAAGGTGACCCTCTTGGACCGGTCATTTTTAGTCTAGCCATTCACCCAATTATTGAACAACTAAATTCAAAATTTAACATCTGGTACCTAGATGATGGGACCCTAGGAGGTGACATAGAAACGGTTTTACAAGATTTGAAACTTTTAAAAAATAAATTTAATTCGATTGGTTTAGAACTAAATTCAAACAAATGTGAAATTTTTATTAACGATAAAATAGATAAGTCTTGGGCCCTATCAAAATTCAATTCGTTGGCTCCAAACATCAAAATTATTGAAAAAGATTCTTTTCGCCTTCTTGGGTCTCCTGTATTGGAGGAGGCATTCGAGTCGTTTATAGATGAAAAGATCCAAAATTTTTGTGAAGTTTCAGACCGACTACTCAAAATTAATATTCATTCTGCTTATACAATCATTCGTTATTGCCTCTTCGTTCCTAAATTCACACATGCCCTCCGATCCTCTCAATTTTGGAAGCATTTAATACTTTTGGAAAAAATCGACGATACTATTCGGCATACACTTAGTAAAATTTTAAATTTGGCCATGAACGACCGAGTGTTTCTCCAGGCAACCCTACCAGTTCGCTTGGGTGGCCTCGGCGTTCGCAAAATTAGTGATGTCAGTTTACCGGCGTTCCTGTCTTCGGTCCACTGCACTGAAGAATTGACCAGGAAAATTTTAGCTCCCACACTGGTTAATTCTGAAGTGTCGTGCAAGTCCGACGCAGTAAACGCTTGGAAAATGATCTGTCCAAGCTCTGATTTGCCATCCGATCTATTCTCTCAGAGTCGGTGGGATGGGCCGCTCTGCAACATGGTGAGAGAACATCTCATAAACACATCTCTTAATGTTGCTGAGCGTGCCCGTTTATTGGCTGTGGGGGAGTGGGAATCGGGTCTTTGGCTCCAAGCACTCCCTTCGTCCAACATAGGCACTATGTTGGACGATACAACGTTCCGCATCGCTTCTTGCCTTCGTTTAGGTGCTCCATGTGTTTCTCCGCATCGATGTCACTGTGGGGAAGCCGTCGATGGCCTTGGCCACCATGGCCTATCATGTAGCAGGAGTGCCGGTCGTTTTTCGCGGCACGCCAATCTTAACGACATTATCCGTCGTGCTCTTGTCACCGCCGGCGTGCCAGCTCATCTCGAACCTAATGGCTTGGCGCGTGACGATGGGAAGAGACCGGACGGTATGTCATTGATGCCTTGGAAGATGGGTAGGCCCTTGGTGTGGGACGCAACGTGTGTCGACACCCTTGCGCCATCACATCTTCCCAGCACGGCGGGTTGTGCTGGTGCTGCTGCTGCATCTGCGGAGACTCTCAAACGGCGCAAATACAAAAACCTGGTAGGGGATTATGTTTTTGAGCCGTTTGGGGTCGAAACGCTAGGGTCATGGGGTCCCAGTGCTCGTGCGCTCTACAGAGACATAGCAAAAAGGTTAGTCGACGCTTCCCGTGACCAGAGGGCTGGGCTTTATTTTGCAGAAAGAATAAGCATTGCCATTCAACGTGGCAATGCTGCCAGTCTTCTGGGCACACTACCGGTCGACTGTGATGCGGAGGAATTTTATGACGCCTATTAGAGGGTTTTAGTTTTCTTTTTCTTTGTTTTATAATATTTTAGGAATAAGTCATTTTTAAAGAATTGTGATTATATGTACATATTAAAATTTTATCATTGATATCAGTTCAAATAATAACATTCTATGTTATTTGCAATTAATAATTACACAAGAGAACATTCGGCACCGGAATCGAAATAAAATGAAAACGACTCACCGGATTTTTGTAACTAACAGCACAGAGATCATCTCGCAGCTGTCCACACGGCGCTCGCTTGTTGAGCTTGATCAATTGCATCATGTTCTTTTGCTGTATCTCAAACGTAGTATACCAGTGAGAATGGAATTCAGATTCCACTTCTGATGTCGGAGAAGTTTTGTTCTCTATGGCAACGTCAGTAGTGGTTGCGGGTTTAGTGGGCGTCATCTGGGTAATATGCGAGCACAAAACACAACGATGCCGGTTTTACACTATTTTTATTTGGAATAAACAATATTTTCACTTCACAATAATGTCGAATGAAAAATAGCAGTTAAGACCGAGCAGTGGGTTCAGGGCACTGATCTTACTTCTTTTTACACAACTCACAACTCAACGTTCCGACTCGATCAGTCGCTATCGCTCAAATGTATCTCAACAACTGTCGGCCCTCCTAAAGTAAAGATGGCGCCTCGACCTCACTCAAGCACGCGCTTTGCTCTGATTGGTCGTTACGTGAATTACAATATTCATAACTTTTATTAGATTAATAATGTTTATGAGCTATAGAATAATTTAACGAATCAAATTAAATTAAATTAAGAATTTTAAAAGTAATTAAGACGTAGACAATTTATATTGTGAATTATACGTGTAAATAACAATCAACCCGACTCATAGCTTCCTCCGACATATATATTATATTTAATAAATGGGTGACTATAATTTAATTCGTTTTAATTATTTTAGGTTTAAAAAATACCTATATTAAACATTATTGGAATTGATTCAGTAGCCGATTTTGAACAAACTACTTTCAAGATGTGCGTTTATTATGTTACATGTTGTATAAAGATAAAGATATAAAGCAAAATGTTAATTACCTTTTATCGGTGATTTATTTATACTTTTGTTCTACCACTTTTTATAATTCATTATTTTATTTTCCATACGAAAATATAAATATTGAATAATATTGTCTTTTATTTACGCGAATGTTGTTCATTAAAATTAAACTACTATATAATATTGTCTTCTGTTTACGCGAATGTTATTCATTGAAATTAAACTACTATATACGGATTTTATCGCGTTGTTTATTTGACACTGTTACAAAATTTTTTTGAAAAACTGTTACACTACTATAATCACTATTAAACTTTACAAATTTTTTAGCTATTTAAATTATTGAACTATTAAAACTATTTATACTATTACTATACTATTATACTATTTAGATTTATTTTTACACTTTCCCCGACGTTTCGGTTGCTTTTCAGCAGCCATGGTCACGGGGAGACTAAGATGGTAGTTGTCTCAATGTTCCAGTGTAGTTATTTCAAAGTACCCGAACATAATTTAATCATGGGTGTTTCTATTTACGCAGAATGAGCTCAAAGTATCATGAAGTCTAGCTGTGGTTTGCTTCTTCTTGGGTTTGACTATTTGGATTACTGGATCCCAAGCTGGTGGTACACTCCAACCATCTTCTCTATTGAAATTAGGATGTTTCTTGATTTCAATAGCCTCGCGAAGCATCCTTGGTAGGAATCGGTGTTCTTTAGCGAGCATCTGTGGTTTGTCAAATCTCAGGTAGTGGTTGGTCCCCTGTTGCACATGTTCACACACAGCAGACTTCAACGAGCGTTGGTGTTTTACATCAGCTATGTGTTCTTTTATGCGGGTGCCTATGCTTCTCTTGGTTTGACCAATGTATGAGAGTCCGCAGTCACAATCTATTTTGTAGACCCCTGCATCTTGTAAAGGTAGTTGGCACTTGACAGATGGTAAAAATTGACTTATCTTCGTTGGCGGCTTGAAGTATGTATTGATTGAAGCTCGCTTCAAGATGTAGCCAATCTTGTCAGTGACACCCTTCACATAAGGTAGTATAGCAGGCTGGCGCTCGACTGTGGCTGGCTTTTCTCGGGATCTGTGACAGCGGCGCGGCTGTTGGAGCTTGTTGTCTTGCAGTACTCGCTTGACATGTTGAAGCTCGGCGTCCAGGTGTTTCTTGTCACAGATCCCGTGGGCTCTCTGAAACAAAGACATTCCCACGGTAGCTAACTGTTTAGGATGGTGGTGAGATTCACCGTTTAAGTACCTATTTGTATGGGTCTTTTTCCTATATACAGTGTGGCTCAAAGTATGATCAGAATTCCTGATGACAAGGACATCTAAGAAAGCTAATGAATTATTTGCCTCTAATTCCATAGTAAATTGTATGTTGTTATTAAGGGAATTAAGATGTTCTAGGAATACACTTACACTATCTGTTGGTAATATTGTAAAAGTATCATCTACAAACCTCTTATAAATCCTGGGTGTGATGGGGGCAGTCTGCAAAGCTCGAGCCTCAAAGTCTTCCATATATATGTCGGCAACAACAGGTGATACTGGGGAGCCCATTGCCACACCATCAACTTGTATGTAGAATTTATTGTCCCACAACAGATAGCCAGTTGTTAAGCAATGCTTAAGTAGTTCTGCATATTCCTCAGGCATATTGTACTCTATTAGCTTCCTTTTAGTTATTTCAATACAGTCATGTACAGGTATGCATGTAAATAATGACTGTACATCAAAACTAACCATAGTTTCATTGTTTGTGAGACGTAGGTGTTTAATCTCACTCACAAAATGGTATGAATCCTTCACATGTGCTCTCGAGTTGCCTCTGAGTGGTGAGAGTATCTTCGCTACGTGCTGAGCCAGTCTGTAAGTTGGTGTGTCGATCTGGCTCACAATAGGACGTAGGGGAGCGTTTTCCTTGTGTATTTTTGGTAACCCATACAGCTTTGGAGGTTTTACGCAAGCTGGTATTAATTGTTTAACGTCTAGATCTAGTTTTTCGGAGTATTTATGTATGATGTCTTTGGTTTTCTTCAATATTTTGTTTGTAGGGTCTGTCTTAACCTGTTTGTATGTTGTTTCATCCGAAAGTAAATTTTCAATTTTATGTTTATAATCTGACGTATCCATTATGACCGTAGCGTTTCCTTTATCTGCACGGAGTACTGTAATATCTGGCCTAGACCGCAAGTTCTTCAGTGCGACGAATTCATCTTTGGGAAGATTCGGTCTGGGCACTTTAGTTCGACGCAAGACCGATGAAATATCCTGACGTATAGCCTCCAAATCTTCCTTTCTTATGTTATTCTTGACTAGGCAGTCCTCGACGTTGCAAATAATGGCCTCATACGGTATCCTAGCCGGTGTTATTGCATAATTTAAACCTCTACTCAATACTTTTTCGGTTGTTTTGTCTAAAGTTTGTTTTGACAGATTAATAACTGCTTGTCTTTGAGTTGACGGCAGCGTGTCATTGGTCCGTGCATTGACGTTTCGTTTCTTGCTATTGGCATTTGATTTCGTTAATAATTTTTCATATTTTTGAATTTTGTTTGTTTTACACGCATTATATTTTGATCTTTCTCTGTGATTTATAGCATTGATGCATTGTTTAAAATCAAATGGAGTTATTAATCTCTGTATTTCATTAGACAAAATCTCAACGTTCCTATTTATGCTGCGTAAGTCAGCGCGATGTTCTCTGATAACTTGTATTAATAACTTTTGACTTGCCTGTTTTAAGATCTTAGCGCTTCCTCGTATGTCTTTTTTGGCTGATATCTTAACACACGTAGGAATGAGACTGTGATCACGACATCTCTTCAAGAAATTTAAAGATGTTACATATCTTGCGCGTTTAGTTTGTAGATCTTCTAACCGGCGTATTTTTGTTGCTGTTTCCAGTCCGTACTGATTTACATAATATTGTCTTCTGTTTACGCGAATGTTATTCATTGAAATTAAACTACTATATACGGATTTTATCGCGTTGTTTATTTGACACTGTTACAAAATTTTTTTGAAAAACTGTTACACTACTATAATCACTATTAAACTTTACAAATTTTTTAGCTATTTAAATTATTGAACTATTAAAACTATTTATACTATTACTATACTATTATACTATTTAGATTTATTTTTACACTTTCCCCGACGTTTCGGTTGCTTTTCAGCAGCCATGGTCACGGGGAGACTAAGATGGTAGTTGTCTCAATGTTCCAGTGTAGTTATTTCAAAGTACCCGAACATAATTTAATCATGGGTGTTTCTATTTACGCAGAATGAGCTCAAAGTATCATGAAGTCTAGCTGTGGTTTGCTTCTTCTTGGGTTTGACTATTTGGATTACTGGATCCCAAGCTGGTGGTACACTCCAACCATCTTCTCTATTGAAATTAGGATGTTTCTTGATTTCAATAGCCTCGCGAAGCATCCTTGGTAGGAATCGGTGTTCTTTAGCGAGCATCTGTGGTTTGTCAAATCTCAGGTAGTGGTTGGTCCCCTGTTGCACATGTTCACACACAGCAGACTTCAACGAGCGTTGGTGTTTTACATCAGCTATGTGTTCTTTTATGCGGGTGCCTATGCTTCTCTTGGTTTGACCAATGTATGAGAGTCCGCAGTCACAATCTATTTTGTAGACCCCTGCATCTTGTAAAGGTAGTTGGCACTTGACAGATGGTAAAAATTGACTTATCTTCGTTGGCGGCTTGAAGTATGTATTGATTGAAGCTCGCTTCAAGATGTAGCCAATCTTGTCAGTGACACCCTTCACATAAGGTAGTATAGCAGGCTGGCGCTCGACTGTGGCTGGCTTTTCTCGGGATCTGTGACAGCGGCGCGGCTGTTGGAGCTTGTTGTCTTGCAGTACTCGCTTGACATGTTGAAGCTCGGCGTCCAGGTGTTTCTTGTCACAGATCCCGTGGGCTCTCTGAAACAAAGACATTCCCACGGTAGCTAACTGTTTAGGATGGTGGTGAGATTCACCGTTTAAGTACCTATTTGTATGGGTCTTTTTCCTATATACAGTGTGGC
This sequence comes from Catocala sponsa, assembly GCA_963564715.1. Taxonomy (NCBI): domain Eukaryota; kingdom Metazoa; phylum Arthropoda; class Insecta; order Lepidoptera; family Erebidae; genus Catocala; species Catocala sponsa. The sequence goes on from OY751339.1 coordinate 1,048,216, forward strand.
TCAAAGTATGATCAGAATTCCTGATGACAAGGACATCTAAGAAAGCTAATGAATTATTTGCCTCTAATTCCATAGTAAATTGTATGTTGTTATTAAGGGAATTAAGATGTTCTAGGAATACACTTACACTATCTGTTGGTAATATTGTAAAAGTATCATCTACAAACCTCTTATAAATCCTGGGTGTGATGGGGGCAGTCTGCAAAGCTCGAGCCTCAAAGTCTTCCATATATATGTCGGCAACAACAGGTGATACTGGGGAGCCCATTGCCACACCATCAACTTGTATGTAGAATTTATTGTCCCACAACAGATAGCCAGTTGTTAAGCAATGCTTAAGTAGTTCTGCATATTCCTCAGGCATATTGTACTCTATTAGCTTCCTTTTAGTTATTTCAATACAGTCATGTACAGGTATGCATGTAAATAATGACTGTACATCAAAACTAACCATAGTTTCATTGTTTGTGAGACGTAGGTGTTTAATCTCACTCACAAAATGGTATGAATCCTTCACATGTGCTCTCGAGTTGCCTCTGAGTGGTGAGAGTATCTTCGCTACGTGCTGAGCCAGTCTGTAAGTTGGTGTGTCGATCTGGCTCACAATAGGACGTAGGGGAGCGTTTTCCTTGTGTATTTTTGGTAACCCATACAGCTTTGGAGGTTTTACGCAAGCTGGTATTAATTGTTTAACGTCTAGATCTAGTTTTTCGGAGTATTTATGTATGATGTCTTTGGTTTTCTTCAATATTTTGTTTGTAGGGTCTGTCTTAACCTGTTTGTATGTTGTTTCATCCGAAAGTAAATTTTCAATTTTATGTTTATAATCTGACGTATCCATTATGACCGTAGCGTTTCCTTTATCTGCACGGAGTACTGTAATATCTGGCCTAGACCGCAAGTTCTTCAGTGCGACGAATTCATCTTTGGGAAGATTCGGTCTGGGCACTTTAGTTCGACGCAAGACCGATGAAATATCCTGACGTATAGCCTCCAAATCTTCCTTTCTTATGTTATTCTTGACTAGGCAGTCCTCGACGTTGCAAATAATGGCCTCATACGGTATCCTAGCCGGTGTTATTGCATAATTTAAACCTCTACTCAATACTTTTTCGGTTGTTTTGTCTAAAGTTTGTTTTGACAGATTAATAACTGCTTGTCTTTGAGTTGACGGCAGCGTGTCATTGGTCCGTGCATTGACGTTTCGTTTCTTGCTATTGGCATTTGATTTCGTTAATAATTTTTCATATTTTTGAATTTTGTTTGTTTTACACGCATTATATTTTGATCTTTCTCTGTGATTTATAGCATTGATGCATTGTTTAAAATCAAATGGAGTTATTAATCTCTGTATTTCATTAGACAAAATCTCAACGTTCCTATTTATGCTGCGTAAGTCAGCGCGATGTTCTCTGATAACTTAGCGAAGATACTCTCACCACTCAGAGGCAACTCGAGAGCACATGTGAAGGATTCATACCATTTTGTGAGTGAGATTAAACACCTACGTCTCACAAACAATGAAACTATGGTTAGTTTTGATGTACAGTCATTATTTACATGCATACCTGTACATGACTGTATTGAAATAACTAAAAGGAAGCTAATAGAGTACAATATGCCTGAGGAATATGCAGAACTACTTAAGCATTGCTTAACAACTGGCTATCTGTTGTGGGACAATAAATTCTACATACAAGTTGATGGTGTGGCAATGGGCTCCCCAGTATCACCTGTTGTTGCCGACATATATATGGAAGACTTTGAGGCTCGAGCTTTGCAGACTGCCCCCATCACACCCAGGATTTATAAGAGGTTTGTAGATGATACTTTTACAATATTACCAACAGATAGTGTAAGTGTATTCCTAGAACATCTTAATTCCCTTAATAACAACATACAATTTACTATGGAATTAGAGGCAAATAATTCATTAGCTTTCTTAGATGTCCTTGTCATCAGGAATTCTGATCATACTTTGAGCCACACTGTATATAGGAAAAAGACCCATACAAATAGGTACTTAAACGGTGAATCTCACCACCATCCTAAACAGTTAGCTACCGTGGGAATGTCTTTGTTTCAGAGAGCCCACGGGATCTGTGACAAGAAACACCTGGACGCCGAGCTTCAACATGTCAAGCGAGTACTGCAAGACAACAAGCTCCAACAGCCGCGCCGCTGTCACAGATCCCGAGAAAAGCCAGCCACAGTCGAGCGCCAGCCTGCTATACTACCTTATGTGAAGGGTGTCACTGACAAGATTGGCTACATCTTGAAGCGAGCTTCAATCAATACATACTTCAAGCCGCCAACGAAGATAAGTCAATTTTTACCATCTGTCAAGTGCCAACTACCTTTACAAGATGCAGGGGTCTACAAAATAGATTGTGACTGCGGACTCTCATACATTGGTCAAACCAAGAGAAGCATAGGCACCCGCATAAAAGAACACATAGCTGATGTAAAACACCAACGCTCGTTGAAGTCTGCTGTGTGTGAACATGTGCAACAGGGGACCAACCACTACCTGAGATTTGACAAACCACAGATGCTCGCTAAAGAACACCGATTCCTACCAAGGATGCTTCGCGAGGCTATTGAAATCAAGAAACATCCTAATTTCAATAGAGAAGATGGTTGGAGTGTACCACCAGCTTGGGATCCAGTAATCCAAATAGTCAAACCCAAGAAGAAGCAAACCACAGCTAGACTTCATGATACTTTGAGCTCATTCTGCGTAAATAGAAACACCCATGATTAAATTATGTTCGGGTACTTTGAAATAACTACACTGGAACATTGAGACAACTACCATCTTAGTCTCCCCGTGACCATGGCTGCTGAAAAGCAACCGAAACGTCGGGGAAAGTGTAAAAATAAATCTAAATAGTATAATAGTATAGTAATAGTATAAATAGTTTTAATAGTTCAATAATTTAAATAGCTAAAAAATTTGTAAAGTTTAATAGTGATTATAGTAGTGTAACAGTTTTTCAAAAAAATTTTGTAACAGTGTCAAATAAACAACGCGATAAAATCCGTATATAGTAGTTTAATTTCAATTAAACTACTATATCCGTATATAGTAGTTTAATTTCAATACAAATATTGAAATTAATTGGTTGCTCTAATTGCACGACTAAGGTTTAAGACTACACAGAGGCGTTGTGCGAAAGGCAATTTTAACTTATTCAAATAATATAATAATATGATTCCTTGAAAAGTGTTGAGTTTTGTAAGAACTGGTACAACAAAAGTTGTCAATTATCATGTAATGAATACACGTGTAAAAGGCTATTAGAATTCTTCATTTAACCCTGTATACATATAGTATCAAAATTTAAATCTGTTATAAATATTAAATTTATCAAACAAACGCTTTTGGGCATACGAAGTTACGTTGCAGCGTTTCAATAGAAATCGAGTTAAAAATGTATTGCATGCAGTGTGCTTGGTGCGTGCTAGTTCAGATTCAACAGTACAGGACACTCGCCGAAATAAACATGTCACATCAAATGTACATCGTCTGGTCTAAGTTGTAAAGTCAACAGAGTGAATAAATACAGTATAAACTTAGTACTATAAATTCTGTCGTAAACGGCTACACTTATCCAAAATATGGCTTTAAGAGTCGTGTGTACTTGTACATCGTAAATAAAGTCTAGGTCTTGAAAGACCTACTCAAATACGAAGTCAACTTTAAGATTAACATGACGTAACTGAATAACTAGTAAGTAGATAATTGACTGCTTGGATTGCGTAGTGGGCAAGCGATTACATCTCCGCTGCCGCCGCGCTGAGTTTCGTGGATTTAAATAACATACTAAATTATTTGGGGGTTTCATATTATGAAAATTATATATGTAGATTAGGAACGAGACATGACAAACATGACAATTCTCCCTCCGTCTTACGAATTTTCGATCAGATCACGTGTCCTGACGCGAGTTTGACAATTCTCCCTCCGTCTTATGAATTTTCGATCAGGTCACGTGTCCTGACGCACGCGAGTTTAACATTTTTAACCCATCACAAAAAAGTGCACAACGCCGCTAAAGAAGTTTTCACTTCAAAAATATTAGGGCAGTCTTTGGGGACTGCCGATAGAAGTGAAAACTTGATCATAAACACTTCTTTATAAACCAAAAATAATGAAAATCATAAACACTTCTTTATAAACCAAAAATAATTCAGAAATGAAAAGCGTTCAGTGACGACGCGAGTTCCATGATTTTTGTTCACCCAAGAAGTGCTTTACGGGCCTAAAGAAGTTTTCACTTCAAAAATAACCTAGAAAATGTTGCTCGATCTCGACCTAGGTTATTTCGAGAATTGTTATTTTACGCACGGCGCCGGCGCCTAAAATACTTGAATAGGCTGCATCCGTATTACATGGGATTAAATAAAAGCAGCATCGTTTATGCGAAATTGTTCTTTGTTAGTGTATATTTAAAGCTTGTAGTCATGCCTAAATACAAAATTTGTAGCTATACGCAATAAAAAAAGATAACCACACTGATTTCATACTTGCCGTGCGCCAAAAAAAGTATTGCAGTTATGTATAGTCAGTAGTAGACTGCTCTCACAACGTTTAGTGTATTAAGAGTATATTCGCTGCTCCAGCTACCAAGCCTTTCCATGCATGGCACATAATTATATGTGATCCACATAATAATGTCGTTTCGGCTTTGTGTACCTTACGCCTGTAAGATTCATAGCTGTCCACGATACGAAGATTACTCTATTATGCGGGATTTCAAAAAGCCAATGCTTTATCGTGCATAAATGACTGTATCCCGAGTGCTCCATGAACATATTCGGGCTTTTAACTGCCTACTATATCTTTATAAATCCGTTATTTGAAGTCAAAAGTCCCATAAAACCGCACATATAAAAGTTTACAAACATAACAAATATATCGCGTGTTTCTACACATAAAACGCTTGTACACTCCACCTTTAGCGTTGGTAGTTAGAAAAAATAAAGAGCCAAGGGAAACAAGCACTCGTAATAAATACATCAAAAGTAAATATACCATTTTTGTATGTGTTATGTGGTATTTATGAACTGGGTCATTTTAATGGGCTTTTAAATTTTTACTAGCGCGTTGATTCTTATAAGAGGTAACTAGGTTTTCATCGCGAGTTGGTATTAGTATTATTAAATAGCTATCAAGATGTTATTTTATGATCTTTTCTTAGTCAAAGTCAAAGTCAAAAATCATTTATTCATTTAGGTCACAAAGTAACTGAAACTACTTTTAGGTTAGTTGCTAGGTTCAGGCAAAGGGTTGAGCCTATGAGAAGAAACATGCAAGAAACTCACGGCCTTTTAGAAATATGAGAACGATAATTAGATATATTAAACTGTTAGCTCTGTATTAAACTGTCCCACAGCAGGGCACAGGCCTCTTCTCAGAGTGAAAGGAGTTAGGCCATAGTCCACCACGCTTGCCTAGTGCGGGATGGCAGACTTCATATATCTTCAAAAACATTATGGAGAATTCTCAGACACGCTGGTTTCCTCACGATGTTTTCCTTCATCGTTAAAGAAAGCAATTATTAACTATTTAATACGCTCATAACTTCGAAAAGTCAGAGATGCGCGCCTTGGGTTCGAACCCGAGACCTCTGCGTGGCACTCCAATATCTTATATTATGTGAGAACTAAATACGCATGTGACATTGTTACACATCTGTCTTCTTTTTATTTATTTATTTCATAAGGATCTCCAACAAAGAATATACACAAAACTACACAAACATATGAATAAAGATAATATATATATTTTTTTGCTAACATAATTAAATAATTAACATAATATAATATATACACAAATTATTTACAAGAAATATAAACTAAAGAAAAAAATAAAACTTCAAAATTAAAAAGCATCATAATATTCCTCCGCGTCGTCGTCAATTGGCAACGTGCCCAGAAGACTGGCAGCATTGCCACGTTGAATGGCAGCCCTCTGGTCACGTGAAGCGTCGATGAGCCGCTTAGCTAGGTCTCTATAAACAGACCTAGCACTTGGACCCAATGGCATATGAACATAAGTTTTGTACAGTGTATTCCTTCAGTTATAGTAGATCACAGCATGCACATACGTATAACAACAAAGCATAAAATAGAAAATTTTAAATTAATTAATTTTATACATACATACATACATAGATTCACGCCTGTTTCCCAGAGGGGTAGGCAGAGACTACGGATTTCCCTTTGCTACGATCCTGACACACTTCTCTGGCTTCATTCGCTTTCATCACATTACTCATACACGCCTGTCAGTTCAAGGTGCTCTTAACCTGGGCGTTGTCCAGAACGCCTCCGATTTGATCGAGAAACGTTCGCCTAGGTTTACCTCTTGCAAATGGTCCATTTACACTAGCCTTTTAAACTTTCTTAGTCAGTCTTAATTTAATTAATTTTATAGGTGTCCTAAAGATAATATTCGGCTCGCCACTATAGCCGCGCCGGGAGTTGTGGGTTCGAACCCCACAGGGATAAATTTATTTGTGTAGTAATAACTGTTTCGAGTCTGGGTGTTCTTTGTGTCCGTTGTCTGAATGTGTGTGAAGTCTCCTGCAATAAAAGAATTATAACCAGTGCGAGCGAAAATTTCCAAACAGAAAACTTTAGCGTATGTAAATATACAAGTTATAAAATCTTTAACCCACATTACCCTTAAGAACAACCTCGCATTGTAAATCATACACATAATAGTCTTATTGCTGCCTCACACATGTGGCGAATCCACTGTTTATCTACGTCACGTAAGTAATCCAGGTATCACAGTGATCTCAGTGCGGTGCTAAGCACATTTAGATTAATCTCTCACAAGTATCTCCGCGAGTCTTGTTATTTTAAGCTGAAATACAAACAAAAGCTGTATTTGTTACACATTATGATAGTCTATATAATCTTAGCAAAAGTAAACCAGCGATAGCCTAGTAGGAGACCGTTCGATTGCCACGCAGAGGTCTCGAGTTCGATCCCAAGGCGCGCATCTCTGACTTCGAAGTTATGTGCGTAATAGTTAATTAGCGCTCGCTTTAACGGTGAAGGAAAACATCGTGAGGAAACCTACATGTATGAGATTTCTCCAATCTAGTGTTAATGTTCTCGAAGATATGTGAAGTCTGCCAACCCGCACTAGGCCATCGTGGTGGACTATGGCCTAATCCTTCTTACACTGAGAAGAGGTCCATGCCCAGCAGTGGAACAGGGCTGATATTATTATTATTATCTATATATTAATACGTGAAGCGAAAACTTTGGATCCCTTTTTACGAAAATTGGGCGGACGGAGGAGTATGAGATTTCGCACACTTATAGTTTATACAGAGAAGAAGTGACGAATGGTAATATTTATATAAAATATGTATAATAAATACATTAAATTAATGAAAATATATAATATATCAGTTGGTCGAATTTCGAGCACTAGGTGACCGCTAGTATATATAATCTTCCAATTTGTTAGTACGATACGCTTATATTAATGAGTCATTACATCTTTTTGATACTGTGGCATAGGTTTGCATATTCGGTATGGGCGATCAAAATGGGTGTAGCATCCGGGTCACAGATAGAGATTTTCGGCGGTCTGGTGGAAAACACACAGGCTGAATGGACATTTGAAATTTGCACGGTCGATGGCAATAAGCCCATCTCATTCCGTGAGGCCAAAAACACAGCTTGCAAAATGCAGTTTATGTAAACACTTCTGCATAGAGGTATACAGGTTGGGACTATTGTATGATATACCCCTGCATAGTGTAATCATATTTAAGTAGATTGTGCTCGCGGTTTCGCTCGCGTTAATGAAGATTTGTTAATAATTTTATATTCCACGGTAACAATACATTTTCTCTGGCTGAAAGGTATCATACATCCTTTTATGTACTCCTGACAACGTGATTACAAAATTTCATGATGATCGGTGAGTAGTTAGGGTGTAAGCGTAACAAACTAACAAACTCACATTCGCATTTATAACTTTAAATTAGGATCGTAACAACATAATGTAAGATTTTCATTAAACTATGTAGCCATAGACGACTCGATGGCGTAGTGGATAGTGTAACCGACTGCTACGCCTGAGGTCGCGGGTTCGATTCCCGCACAAGTCAAACATTTGTGTGCATGAACATTGAACATGAGTGTTTGTCTTGGTCTGGGTGTTTCTATGTAAAATATGTATGTATTTACAAAAATAAAGTATATTATGTTTATCCATTGTCTAGTACCCATAGTAGAAGCTCTGTTTAGTTTGGGCTAAATGGTGTTGTGTGTATGTGATAGAATATTATGTTATTATAGATTTCAGCGCCTTATATAAATTTAGCAACAAATTCTGAGGATAAAAAATATAGATACATAAACAGGCTGATGGACAATAAAACGGTATTATAAAACTTATGTTTTTAACTTGAAAGATATAAAACCCTAGAACATAATTCAGAGATACTACTCCTTTTGTGATAAAAACAAGCCTCATTTATAACAGAACTTTTGACTTTAAAAGTTTTAAGCTCAATTCGTTTAAAAACTATAAATTATGAAGCCTGGCAATAATAAACAATTAAAACTTTACGCTAAGAAATAATAAGCCGAACGGTTTAATTAACTGACACACCAAAGGAAATTATGCTCTACACGAATTTAAATAGGCGACACACGGATAGTTTGGTAAAGCTACTTGCTCGGCTATCTGAGTGACTAGTGTGAGTTTTTTTACGTTAACACGGACGACACGTTTATGACGTTCGGTGCTCCGATTGGCCCGCTCTAAGCTCTTAACCAATCAGAGAACCAAATGCTTTAAACGTCTCGATCGCGTTAACGTAAAAACAACTCACACTAGGCATCCTGCTTGCACGTGTAAGTACATGGATCAACCTTCCTAGCTTGTCTGATTACGTTATCTTCTCTCCTCTCTATTCCCTAAATAGATTAAGTTGCAGAATTTTGTTGGAGCTTTTTGCATCTGTACGCGTATCCATCGTATCATAGCGGCATGTAATGTATCCGATTAACACTGACCGATTTTCGAACATTACTGATTTTTATTCGAAAGAATTAACTGTGATTGCATTATCAGTAGTGCAACGCGCAGTTGCAATAATTATTGCAAATGCAAAAAACTAATCTGCAAGTATAGCTCATCAGATGTATAGGAAAAGTAGCATGGTAAAAAAGAGGTGCCATGTTATTATTAAAGTATTGTTGAATTAAGTATTCGATTTTTATTCGAATAATAAACACTAAGAACGAGATGGCAATATTCGAATGCAGGATTCAAAATGTTTTCATCTATTCATTTATTTTTGGTGACAATCAACATTCACTTTACTATATTCTTTAAAGCAAATAGTCTGTCTTATGCCCGTAAATTTACATAGTAATAAATTAAAGGAAGATGAATATAGTGCCCTGATTCAATTACTTAGTGCACTATATCCCGATGGCCTCAATTACCATATGGACATTGATAAAGAGCGAAGAGCATTAGCATATAGCTCGCAGATTTCGGAGAATATTAAATTCGTGTAACTCGTTTAAACGATTTGAAAAGTGCAACGGCATTCGTACTTAAATATAGACAATCTCAAAAACAGTTTTCTATAATTTTCTCGAAGTTATGTGAATTCTGTCAAACCACGCTGGGCTAGCGCGGTGGGCTATGGTCTAACCCTTCTAACACGGAGAAGAAGCCCATGCCAGCAGTGGGATAGCTTATATACAGGACTGATATTATTTTATTATTATTAATTAGATTTTAATGAAAAATATAATGCCTGGCTCATTGGTCTCGTTTGAAGTTTATGCTTCGCTTACGAAGAATCATATGATTATGGCTACAGATTGGTGATGTAAGGAAATACTTAGAAAATGGCCTCTATCTATTATATGATTCGACATTGTGTCAAATGCATGGTTGTGTGCGGGTAGTGTTTTTTCATTAATTTAATATATTTCTAATGCATATTTTATAAAAATATTAGGATTCGCCCCTCCTTCTCCATATAAACTTTAACTGTACCAAATACATATCTAATAATCATACTCCTCCGTACGCGCAATTTTCGTAAAAAGGGGTACAAAGTTTTTGCTTCACGTATTAATATATAGATGTATAAATACGTAAATGATAAGATTGATTGACGATGCATGACTAGAGAGATTTAGATATATGTGTATTATAGTGACATAGTATCAGTTTTGACAGAAAATGGATGATAAAATTCGTCTGTCTAACCCTTTAAGGAGCTACAAGCATGACTGTGCAAACAATTTACAAAGCTCGCAAGTATTTGTACTGATTTGTATGCGACTCTGGCTGTACGGCCTAGAGAGAAATGTGTCCCCCATTTAAAGTGTCGCGTAAAAATGCAATTTAAAACTGTCACAGTGAGGCGAGAAGTTTAAAACAGTGACAGAAACATAAAGTATATTAAAATAGCTTTCTTATCGTGAAACCGAGCTCACTTGCTACGGTTTATTTAAAAATCTCAAGGATAACAATGGCGCCATATCTTTTAACTACTAGTGAGTTTTTAGTATTATTAGTTTCTTTTTTACGTTTGTCACGAAAGGTCAGACGAAGGTTGTTTACTGGTATACTTCGGTAGCTAATTTTACATGTATGTATGGACTAGAATATTGATATATGTTAGGCACAGCTTAGAATCCAGGCTTAGTAATAATTATATTATGAATGCTCAGTTTCATACTGAATACTGATAGAATAAAAGTCAATTACAATCACATTCAGCTTAGTATGTGTCTAAATCTCATTGACAATCTCGTGCCAAATACATTCGAAGCGAAGAACACGACAAGCATTTTGTCCTGGTTATGTGTTTGTTACACATGTGTGGTTAAGGAATTATTCTGTTACGGCTTGACGTCATACTAAGATGTCCGATTCACCATTGTGAAAACAATATTGACGTTTTAACACACAAGGCATCCCAGTAACCTCAAAAAAGCAGCGCAGACTCGCTACTGTTCACTGCGTGATGTCACTGGGCGTTCATCACAGGGCATCCCAGCTGGTGATACACACTGTCACAACATAGAACTATTAAAATGCCTGTGACTTTTACTCATTCTTACATATCGTAACAAAAAGTCAAATAGATACGCATTTTTAATAAACTACCGATTGATATTATAAATTTACCTTTAATCAAATTTAAAAGTGCTGTTATAAGTCAGCTTATCCGGCAGGGCTATTATTCAATCAATGATTACTTAAATGATAAAAACTCATGGAACTAGTTGCTTGTTTCATACAGGATTCAAACAATGTATCTATTATATAAGTCAATTTTAGTTATGTGAAGGTAATTCGTGTTTATTTTGTGATGTTAAAGTATCTTTCTTTTCTTTTAACAAACTTTGTAAGTAATAACGTAAATGTTGTTTTAACTACATTTAGTCACGAACTACCTTTTCATATGTCACAAAGTGTAAGTGTATGCGTCCTCATGCCATACTACTGTCTATTACAAATGACTACAGATAAATATTATTTCAAACCTGAAATGCTTCCTACCTAATATTATTCACTATTCCTTTATTTTTAGAATTTAGTTTTGTATGGACAGTGACATATGGCATAATGACTGCAACACCTGGTACATAAATGAGTTGTAAAATACTGAAATTATAATTTGATGGTGAATTAAAAGAGTGGCCTTGAGTTTCTTGCAGGTATCTTCTCATAGGCTCATCCTTTTGCCTGAACCTTGCAACTAACATAAATTCAGTAAATGTAACAAACTCACTAATCCCTTTGACGTTCATAAGTGTTACTTTGTGACCTAAGTGAATAAATGATTTTTGACTTTGACTTTGATATGTGCGTGACTTAGTCTCCATATGAACTAGCCTCTAAGTGCGTTTTAAGACTTATCTTAATTACTAGCATCTCTAAATTGAAAAAGATACTGTGCAATTGGTACTTCGGAGTCAGCACCAAAAGATGTACTTACTATTAAGTGTTAATAATAATAATGTGTCTAGTCTATAGATTGTTTCCGTTTATCACGTAAGTAGGTTTAATGTTTACCAATGTAATTATGTTTTAAGTCATATAAGTATCTATAAGTGCAAACTTGTAATACGCCTTCCTTTTCATATTGTTCTATTTATTACTTTGATAGCTCTAAGTTTTCTTAAAATTTAATTGGCAGTCAAATAACTCAATCAATGCGCCAACCAAATCAACATTATTTAAAAGCTTAAAGTGAGAGATAAGGTAACACAGTATTTAGAGTCTAAAGTTGTGTAACGAATTATACAAAATGTTTAGTTTTCTTTCTAGATGAGATAAAAATGTAATTAAGTGTTTTACGCAAGCGATACAACCTAATTGATTTTACTTAAAGCGCTTTCTTTTAAGGTCTCGAGGTTACGGGTTTTCAACCTTTTAATACAAAGGTAATAAACACAATAGATTCTTTTAGTTTGTGAATATATCGCAAACACGCCTTAAAATTGTGAATTTTAAAATAATTGATTACGAACAAATGCTATTGTTTGTGGCGTGTGATCAACATGAGTTACTATCAATAATTTGCTTTGATCATAATCACACAATAATAAATTGGAAAATGATTGTGATTAGAAGATGTGATAACGAATTCGTATTATAGATTTTCCAAGTGAATTTTCAAGTATGCATGGTTGCTGTATATTATTACCGGATGATATCATCTTTTTTTTTCAGAATCAATGGACTAAAAACTGACTCGTGCAATAGTTTTCTAAAACTCCGTCTACTAGACCCAGTACCAGCCTTCGTGGCGCTATTGAGAATTTCTTAATATTGTCTTCTGTTTACGCGAATGTTATACATTGAAATTAAACTACTATATACGGATTTTATCGCGTTGTTTATTTGACACATTATTACAAAATGTTGAAAACTGTTACACTACTATTACTATTAAACTTTACTAGTTTAAGCTAATTAAATTATTGAAACTATTAAAACTATTTATACTATAACTATACTATTATACTATTTATATTTATGTTTACACTTTCCCCAACGTTTCGGTTGCTTTTCAGCAGCCATGGTCACGGGGAGACTAAGATGGTAGTTGTATCAATGTTCTAGTGTAGTTATTTCAAAGTACCCGAACATAATTTAATCATGGGTGTTTCTATTTACGCAGAATGAGCTCAAAGTATCATGAAGTCTAGCTGTGGTTTGCTTCTTCTTAACAAAAAAACCTCGGTAACTATTAAATTAATAGTTACCCGACCTGGGAATCTAACCCGATATTTTATTTAACATTCAATACCGCTCTGCAACCGATGTAGTCTAAATTAATAGACGACATTGTCTAAAATGTGTCTATAAAATTTGCAATGAACAATCTCAGCAGATATGCGTTTCATCAACATAGTCACAGAACTTAAATACCAGACGTATCCGTTTCAAATAAAACAGAGATACGGTATACGAGATTTAATTCAAAACTCATTCATCATTCGCGTCTGCCTTCAAACATGAAACTACATCTTATACCGAAAACAACTTAAATTGCTTCTTGTGATTAAACATAGAAACAAAAACTGGGTTGCGAAATGTAGAAGGCAAATTACATCTGAATTCAAAAGGCAACCAAACTACATGGAAATTTGGCAAGTGAAGTTAGTTCCCAGAGAGCTTTGGTCAGTAGCATAGTTTAAATGCAATCCATATTGCTTTATTATGTTGTATATTACCGAATTGCATTGTTAGCGCTATTTAAATGTCATCGCCAATGCGTTATGTATTTGATGCCTGCGAGGAATATGTGTGTGAGTGCATTGTATTTTTCATTTTATATAAAGAAACACCCGCACCAATTATACCTAAATTACGGGGGATGTTTTAAAAACTGAAACAGCAGACTTCAAATGTTACCATAATCAGACTAATAACTATTGTGCATCAGAAAATAGTCCCGTGTAGAGTTTGAAACCACAACACATAAAGTATGTTGTGGTTTCAAACCCTACACGGGACAATTTATAATCAGACTAATAACTATTGTCAATTAGAAAATTGTCCCGTGTAGGGTTTGAAACCACAACACAAAGTATGTTGTGGTTTCAAACCTTACACGGGACAATTTATAATCAGACTAATAACTATTGTCAATTATAAAATGGTCCCGTGTAGGGTTTGAAGCCACAACACATAAAGTATGTGGTGTTTTCAAACCCTACACGGGAGAATTTTCTGATTCTCAATTTCGATGGTGAGGTAATCACTTATCATTGCACCGTTCATACGCAGAGAGCAATACATCTTTCTGGCTTCAGGATGTTAAGGCAAAAAGTGAGCCCTCATCTCCCCCACATTGGGCAACACCAGACAGCAAATGTAGCACTTCATAAGGTAAAGAGGCACTTTGTCTGGGATGGTGAGCTTGTACAAGTAATGATGGATGAACTAAATCTATGAACATAATGATAATTAGAATTTGTTATGTATTTTTTCTGCTATGTCATAACACTCATAACTCATAACTGAATGATTACATTAATTAAATACTCATTTGCACCAAAAAGTATGCAATTTCTAGCCAGCAATGGGTTTGCTCCCATATGGAATCGACATTTAAGTGACGAAAGTTGTGTATGATATATGGTTGTCCTGCTTATCTATTCGGAGATAAACAGTCGAGATATTACGTGTTGTTATGAGTACATTACTGAGCACGCGTAGAAAATACAAAGTAAGTCTATTCTTAGAAACACTTTCATGTTGCATAGCATAACGTAGTAGTTTCATATTACCCACTTTGTATACCGAAGTAGTGGAGCAATATTCAAGCTTCGCGTTGTTTATCTCATGCAAACATGGACGCTTTGATGCAAGTTCAAGAACGTTAGTATTGCATATCACTGTGTGAAGAAAACCACCTGCATCTGATTTCTCATTTACCGCCAAACCTGTATGGCTCTGCTTCTTATTAAACCATTTATTTTCGTTATACATAATAAATACAAAATTTAAATATTTTAGAATTAAGACAGCATTTACAAGGTTACACATACAAAACGACATGGGTGTAAAAACCCACAATTCAACCTCTTCGTCTTCATGTGACCTTGTGACCTCGATATCTCAGGGATCTTTTGACCCACAAGGCCCATATTCAAACTCGGACGAGGTATGACCCCAAGGTGTCTGCACACCAAGTTACAAGTCAATCGTACCTACTGCTGGGCATGATGCCCACAGTTGGGCCTCATGTCCACTTTTGGGCATCTTGCCCACTGTTAGGCGTCATACTAACTGTTAGGCATTATGCCCACTGTTGGGCATCATGACCATTGTTGGGTATCGTGTCCATTGTTGGGCATCATGCCCACTGTTGAGCATGTTGTGTTGCAAAACACAGCACAAGACAAAACTCGACAGCAAACAGCAGCAACCAACTTGAATCAGCACACCTTCACTCTGCATATAAATGAAGCCATTTTGCCATTTAAATACATGTGACCTTGTGACCCCTATATCTCGGGGGTCTTTTGACCCCTAGGTTCCATATTCAAACTGAACTGAGGAATGACCCCAAGGTGTCTGCACACCAAGTTACAAGTCAATCGGTCTAGTGGTTCCGGAGCTATGCCTGTCAGACAGACACACAAACCCACATAGTGTTTTCATTAACCTCTTCGAAAAAACTCGGAGGTTAATAAAATTAAATATAAACTGGCAGAGGTACTATCGGCTCCAGCGATGGATCACCATTTCAGAAAAATTTTCGCTTGCACATGTTGACCAGTTGAGTTTGTATCGCCTTAGAATCAGTAAACAAATGTGAAGTGTAAAAAAACTAAAACAAAGAAAGGGGCGTGTCACGGGTACGGGTACCAAGTGTTGGCCTGCTATGCGATTTTAACCTAAGGAGTAGTCATCCGTCGCTGGAGTCGATAGTACATGCATAACAAAGGGCTCCAGCTCAGTATTTGCTGCGCACATGCACAGCAGTGGTTTTCAGCTGGGATGTAGGTAATAGTTATGTATGGTGTGTGAAATTTGGGTAATAAGTAGCGCTGCACGGCTGGTATAGTGGTTGAAGTGGTCGCTTCGCCGCTGACACTACGCCAAGTGTTGTGGGTTCGATGCCCACTCGGAACAAAAATTTGGGTCACAAAAATTTACCTATAAACCTTCATAAAATAAATTATTCTTGTAGTGTTTATTTTACGCTGCCATATTTATTAGGTGTGTTACGAGCTGTAAACATCACCGACACATTTGGTACACATCGTATATCCTTTAATACACATCTCGATATCGGTTTACCGTTACGTTGTTTTACAACTCAACATTATATTAACCAAATATCGTTCTAAAAATTTACACAACCCGTAAAATAAGCTACATATTAAGATTACACAAGTATGTTAGTAACTACGTAATTGCAGTTTCTGTATGGTCTAACTGCACTCAAACTTCGACAATAAATTCATTGTTCGATGTAAAGTTTGTATAACCTATTCAGTTATACGGCTCGCACAAGTATATGCGATCGGTAGAATGTAAACGATTTATTTATGAGAGAGACTGTTATTTTGTTATACAATAGCTAGTATTTATATAAGACTTGTATATGTATGTTTCTAAAGATGAATATTTAAGCAACTTGCTTTATGAGCTAGAAAATAATAATAATAATATAATAATATTCTACCACATACACACAACACCATCTAGTCCAAACTAAGCAGAGCTTGTACTATGGGTACTAGACAATGGATAAACATACATATATACTTTTTTTTTGTAAATACATACATATTATACATAGAAACACACCCAGACCAAGACAAACATCCATGTTCATGCACACAAAATAAATGTTTGACTTGTGCGGGAATCGAACCCGCGACCTCAGGCGTGGCAGACGGTTACACTAACCACTACGCCATCGAGGCCGACAAATAAAATATTTGAGACCAGACACTAGTAACTCTCACCTTAAAAATCGTTGTCGATTGACCTTGAGGTTTAATTTCCCTTTACTACCTCAAGAGAATGATGGATTACAACATTACAATTTATCATTCTTTAATTTTTATCAAAAGAAGTTTACGAATATGTTGGAACTCATTTAGCTACTTGTATTCCTTTAGTTAAGGAATCGCTTTTGAGATTGATAGACCTATGTAGAACCGTAGGTTCCATCCGCACTTATTGTTATATTACCGACTTCAATCCTCTCATAACACAATTATATATTTTTCTAGAGAAGTTAACAGGAATACTAGTCATTTACAGGCCAGTTTGTAATCGCAAAAAATTTGTAGGTATACTGCAATCTGACTGCTTTTATTTACCAAAATCAGTTAAAATTTTGTAAAAAAACGTGCATAAAGGATTTTTAATTACCTACTTCTAAATTATTACTTTACATCCTAACTTCCTAACGTCCTAATCCTAACTAATATTATAAAAGCGAAAATGAGTTTGTTTGTTTGTTACCTTTTCACGCCTAAACCACTGAACCGATCATCCTGAAATTTTGCATATACTTTGAAAAGTGTACGGAAACGAACAAAGGCTATCTTTCATCCCGAAAAAAATTACTTTTCCCGAGGAAAACAATAATAACGTTCTTATGATAATTGATGGCACCACGTGTCTTTCGAATCATGATATAATTATATTATTACAAGCACAGTGCAACCCGAATTGATTGTCAAACTCTAAATTAACGCGAGCGAAGCCGCGAGCAAAAGCTAGTATCCTATCTTCTAATTGCAATTAATTAAGGTTGGCAACGTTAACCTCCTGTTATTGATCAGGATCGTCAAAGTCTGGTGTTGCTATATAATATTTTAATACGTGTTATACCATTACACGCGGCGCCCTTAAGACGACTTTAAAACGAATAAGCGCTCAGATGTTATGAGCACGTGTTGTTAACTTTTTAACACCTACCATACTATAAAGCTCGAGCAGCATCGATATAATTAAAGTTATGTAAATGTAAATACGTTTCTAATTTTGATACAGTATTTTTATATAACACTAGATGTTCCCGCGGTTTCACCTGCGTTTATCATTACTGCGCCGCCCCCGTGGGTCGCAGCGCGATGTTATATAGCCTATTAATAGCCTTCCTCGATAAATAGGCTATCCAACACTAAAATAATTTTTCTAAATCGAACCAGTAGTTCTTGAGATTGGCGCGTTCAAACAAACACACAAACTCTTCAGCTTTATAATATTAGTATAGATTGTATTCTTAACATAATTGGTGCCGCACCAAGCGGTTCCAAAGGAATTTTCTCCCGCTGAGGCTCAGGTTGAGAAACGAACTGCCTGCCGAGGTTTTCCACAATACTGCAGTATGGGGTTCTTCAATTAGAGTGTTAAAATGTTTTTACAGAGTCGACAACGCGCAAGTGATGCCTCTGGTGTTGCAGACATCCGTAGGCTACGGTGACCACTTACCATCAGGTGGGTCGTGTGCTTGTTTGCCACTTCAGTAGTATAAAAAAAGAGTGTGGCATGAAAGTGGATATAGTGGCGAGAATAGAAAATCGTTAAGCTGGCTTGGGCATTTAGAAAGAATGGACGAGAAAAGACTGATTAAGAAAGTTTATTAGGCTAGTGTAAATGGAACAGTCGCAAGGGGAAGACCTAGGCGAACATTTCTCGATCAGATCGGAGACGTTCTGGACAAAGGCCAGGTTAAGAGCATCTTAAACCGGCGAGCGTGTATGAGGAATGTTATGAAAGTGAATGAAGCCAGAGAAGTGTGTCAGGATCGCAGCAAATGGAAATCCGTAGTCTCTGCCTACCCCTCTGGGATACAGGCGTGAATCTATGTATGTTTCTAAAACGCTGCTCTTCACAAAGACCACAGTTATTTGTACCCACGGTTAAAGTGTAGTTATATTACGCTAATTACAAAACTCCTATAGCAAGTCCATTGGGTATGATGTAATGACATCGGCCGTATGTTCCATCAGCAACTTAGTAATATTCGAAGAACAAATTTTCAAGAAAATTCGATACAGCGTAAAGCTTTTCAGGAAAGTCAGTGAATGAAAACTAGCAAGCACTAAAAGAAGTAGATACGCTATAAAAACTCCATCAGATACCCGGGCCCTCATTTACGATGCACAGTTTTGACTATAAAAATTTTCTCCGGATTTTATCCCCGGATTTAGTGTTCCTTTTTATGGATGATTTGACAATGTAAATGATCCGTTTAACCTGATACCTATCTCTTTGTCAGGATTTTGACGTTAAATGATAGTATTAAAATCTGTGTTTTTATTAGCTTTGTTTGTGAGCACTGAAGGTACAGCTTTCGTATTTTATTTTGTTATCGTTGTAAAAATAAAATCATTATGATTGATGTTTCTGATTATTGCAGATTAGTGATCATCTTAAACAAACAGATTTAAATATAATACGTTTGTTTTTTTTCTTCAATGGCAAATTGATATCAAAACTATGATAATTTATGTACTAGGTCAAAAGAATATAATATACATAGATGTTAACATTAAAAAATTTGGTATTCGTCATGGGGAATAAGCGAATCCGATGGGCGTCTTCGATTGATGCCAATGCATTCTGTTATGTGGAATCATAACCATAACTCGCAAAATGTGGGCCAGGGAAAGAAGAAGAGGCAGGCAGCTGTCGGACCCTTCTTCCTTTGTATGTGCCAATCTAAACGTAAGCCTAGCAAACAAAATTTTTTTTGAAGTGAAAATCTCTTTAGGCGCGTTGAGCACTTCTTGGGTGAACAAAAATCATAGAACTCGCGTCATCATCACGCTTCGTCATTGTCACACTTCCACGCTTTCCATTTTTGCACCATTACCAAATCACTATTCAGACTATTCGATGGCGTAGTGGATAGTGTAACCGACTGCCACGCCTGAGGTCACAGGCTCGATTCCCGCACAAATCAAACATTTATGTGGATGAACATGGATGTTTTTCTTGGTCTGGGTGTTTCTATATATTATAATATGTATGTTTTTACAAAAAAAAAGTGTATAAATGTATGTTTATCCATCGTTTAGTACCCATAGTACAAGCTCTGCTTAGTTTGGGCTAGATGGTGTTGTGTGTATGTGATAGAATATAGATGAGTTTGCAAGTAAAGACAAATATCTTCCCTATACACAAACAAACCCTAAATTGACAATCGAGTTCAGAGTAATAGCAAGTCCACAAGCTATTCTGCTGTGTAATGTTAATAAACGTCACGTATATCAAATCTGAGGATTACTGACTTTATATGTCATAAAACATCTTCGTATTACAACTTCCTAAAATATTTAATATGTTTATCAAGTGACTTCAAAGGCTAGGAATTCATGCTGCCATATAAAGTTATTGGTTGGAAGGAAAACATAAAATATATGTATATTATCTTGTTATCGTTTTATACAAATCGTATAAATCTAAGAGCCTTCCATTTATACTGTTACGATTTGAACAATAATACTATATAAAATAAGAGATAAACATAAATACTAAATACATACATAGTCTTACTATATTCTCAAGAGATAAGCTAAGCTGTGTTACCACCTACTGTGTTCTCATTTACACCAGCGGTTATTGTTAAGTTCTACTAAGGCGATTATCACACGGCACCGCCCCTCCGCGCAGACGGCGGTGGTGGTAAAGCGAAAGAGCACCGCTCAACCGCGCGGTATGGCGGTGTACGTGTGTTAGGCATCAATGGATTTAGTAGAGGCCAATGCGACATGAGATCCGCTTCACCGCCTACCGCGGCGGTGCGCGGTGCCGTGTGTTAATCGCCTAAATAAGGGGCTGGGCTAGCAGCCTATTTGCACATACTGGTCACAGTTTTAGATAACGTACTGCTACTGAACATTGATTGACAGACAAACCAAATATTACCTTGGCCAAACCTGTGATTGAAAGCAAAACCTCATACACAGCGGTCACATTCACTACTTTTGCGCCACCCAGGTAGTGAGTTGGTAAATAGTAATAATGTCCGATTATTTTGTTAATGTAGCAGTGATAGCTCAGTGGCGAGACTAACAGACTGCAATGCAGAGGGTCTCGGGTTCGAACGCACGTCACGCACCTCTGACCATCGGAAGTTATATGACTTTTCGAATTTATATGCGTATTGATTGACAATTATCGCCTGCTCCGTGCCTCGGCGAGCACGTTAAGCCGTCGGTCCCGGCTGACATGAACATCTAAGGCAGTCGTTATTGGGAAGTCAGTGCCCTCTAATATTCTGACACTGGTCTAGCTTTAGGGTATCGTTAGCCTTCGGTTTGCGGAGGTCAGATGGCAGCCGCTCCGTGTAGAAACTGATATCCAGTCAAATCCGGTTAGACTAGAAAGCCGACCCAAGTGACTTAGGAATAATAAAGGCTAGGGAGAAGAAGTAGCATACGAGTGTTGAGTATGATCGATTTCTTTATTTATCCTTTATCAAAGAAAATTAAATACTCTACCACTTACCACGTCACGAGCTTTACTATTAGAACCACGCCCTGTTACTTTTTGTATAAAATATAGCATATAAAATATAACACATCGCGTACTGTTACCAATTATTGTAAAACTCTAAATATAGTTTTTTTTTATATGACTAAGGTGGCAAACGAGCATACGGCCCGGCCCACCTGATGGTAAGTAGTCACCGTAGCCTATGGACGCCTGCAACACCAGAGGCATCACTTGCGCGTTGCCGACCCTTTCGGGATGAAAGGAAGTGGGAAGGAGAAGGAACGGAAAGGGGGAAAGAGGGTGATTAGGCCTCCGACACTCTCACACACCGAACGAAACACAACAGTAGGAATACTGGTATTTCACGTCGATATTCTGTGAGAGGGTAGTCTTTTCTCGGTCGAGCCAGCCCATTTATGCTGAAATCAGCGAGGCTCTACTACTCTGAAATCTTCTAATTGCGAAGTAGGTATATTGTTTGAATTATCTCCGCTACATAAGTCCCCTGATCGATTTCGTCGCTCAAACGTGATCGACTAGAACAACGTTACACTGGCAGTATAACGTTGCTCCAGTCGATCACGTTTTTAGGGACGTTGTCGACCAGGGAAGTTTATGTAACTCATCGACAGTATTTGCCTTTTCTCCTCGTCTTAGGCAAATCTCATATTGCAGCTCTGCTTTTAGTAAGCACGAGAATTTGATTTCGTACGCCATTTTACCCGAAGACAATACGCGACGTGTACGAGATAAGCGTTAAAAATGATATCTAACCACTCAAATAGTCTATAATGCTCCTGTGTTCATTAGACAAATTGTATATATTTTTTTATTAATTATGTGGAAATCAAACACGTCATAAAGTATGTAATAATAAACTGGATTCTTTAATTGACACTGAGCGCTTTTCTGAAGAAGATCAGGTATCAACTTTTCATTTTAAAAACATTATGTAGCTAGATGGCTATAATATTTGTTTGGTCTGTCCACGTCAATCTCCTCCAGCGGAGCTGTTCCAGGTTTAAAAGAATAATATCTTTTTTATATTATAACTAGCCAAATGTCTATAAATTTGGCATAACGACATTTACTATTTACTCTTTGTTAGTTTAGCCACTAGGCTAAGCTAATAAAGGGTAAATAGTAAATTGGACTTGGCGGATTTGATAGATTTGATTGAGCTATGCCAGATCGCTCTGTTTATGTGTGTATCTTCTAAAACAGTATAATAGAGGTACCTTTTGAGCACAAGAGCTTGTCGTTTTCAATTATTGAATAACTAATTATAATAATAATAATTATAATTACTATAATAACTGGTGTGAGTAATAGTGTACTATTACTTACCCCAGTTACCTGTAAGAGTCTCCGGTTCACTGACTGCGTTGATTTATTTGTACCGTCATTAATTGACAACGACAAGCTCTTGCACTCAAAAGGTACCTCTATTATACTGTTTAGAAGATCCACATCCAAACAGAGCGATCTGGCATAGCTCAATCAAAAGCAATTGACAAATGAAAGTTGTCCAACTATTCAGGCATTTAACCACATAAAGGATGTATTGCCCACTTACAGAGTGGGCACAGCCGCGGGCGTTCACTAGTATAGAATATATTTCCAACTAAACATTTCAATTTTCCAACGTTCGTCTAACGTAAAGGTTTACAATAAATTATTTACAGTAACGATTGAATCGTGGTCTGTTTGCTTAGGATTAAGTCCCTTAAAAACTTATTTAAGATATAATCATAATTTAAAAAATTAATGAATTTCATGATCGGAATGATATTTATTTACCTTGCCCGATGGACTAAAATCCGTAAAAGCCATTACAATTAAATGTTCAGCGAGGTTATAATTACTTACTTTACTTTACTTTCTGATAAAACAATAAAATTAACCGAGCTGAATTCATGTGTAAGACCTAGATTGGGTAATGTGGGTTATTTTTTCTTTTATGACGATAAAATGGTATCATCATCTCAGCTGAAAGACGTCCATTGCTGGACATAGGCCTCCCTCAAGGTTTTCCACACAAACCGGTCTTGGGCCACACGTATCCAACCGCTTCCCATGACCCTTACCACCTGGTAAGGTGGTAAGGGTGGTCCCACAGATGGACCGACAACCTTGTCGGTCCACCCTGTGGAGCCTACCCCTGCTGCATCTTCCAGTGCATGGCCGCCACTCCAGAACCTTTTTACCCCAACGGCCATCGGTTCTGCACGCAATGTGCTCTGGCCACTGCCACTTCAGCTTGGCTATCCGGAGAGGTACATATGTCGGCAACTTTAGTTTTGTATCATATATTATAGAAAATTAAATAAATATATCATTATGTGGTTGTAATCCTTATCAGAAATTCGTTATAATGTGTAATCATATGCAAAAAGCTATTTGTTGTATTTCTCAATTGTTAGCTGAATTGCAGAAACAACGGCTTTACATGCTTTTTGGGGTCCACTTTTGGAGATTTGTGGATAAGAATATAACGATGATAATTTTTTACTTATGGTTAATATTATTATTAATGTTATATCGTTTGTACTACTCAGTCTCAATCTAAGTATATTTTAACCAATAGGTTTTTCGAATTTTTAGGTCCATTTCTTAATAATAATATAAACAAAATAACTGTGATTTATGACAAAAATTATGCTAACACTAAGCAATTAGTTCAACAATATTTAGAAACCTTGAACTACGATCAAACTGAAAATTTGATGACTGTTGTTCAATAAGTGTTACGCAATAAAATAGCTCTTTAATTAGTCATAGTAAACACTTAGTTTATAATGTAATTCATAAGTTTTTGTATGCAAATAACAAAGTTTTATAAGTATTTATAATATGTAACGGGTATTAACGCGATCATGCATAATGTTTACCTTTTTTATGCTTGACGTTTCGACCAGATTACACCGGACGTGCTCACAAGCTGACTGTCTGACTGAATCGCAACACCAGTCAGCTCGTGGCCGGTGTAATCTGGTCGAAACGTCAAGCCTAAAAAAGGTAAACATTATGCATGATCGCGTTAATACCCGTTACATATTATATATATATCATGCAACGCGAAAGATTAAAAGTTATTATTTTATAAGTATTGTTTTAGAATTTATATCTATATTATACAGTATGTGCCTTTATTGCCTGTGACACAGGTTTACTCTAGTACAGGCACCCCTTATATATTACCTTTACGATTTAACCTAAGCTCTGTATCCATTTGTACCAATTTAAGTTGAATAAATGATTATTATTATTATAACTATTGTAGGTATCTACTATAAACAATATTCTATTCTTGCCGTCCTAACACAACAATATCTTAATTCGTATTTGTGACCTTTCTCTACAATAAGCACACCCACAACCATTCTAAAAATATACTAATCAAATACAATACTGTTTGTATATTACACTTAACATTATAAAGAATAATAGCATCATTTAATTTTCTCATACCATTTTGTCTACTCGCTATTTCACTCCATAAACTTTCAAAACTTTCTGTACAATGTTGTTATGTTTGCCAAGTGTTGTTTTAATTGCATTTTTATTACTGTTTCTTTTATACTTTTCTTACCTCACAAATGTGAAATGTTTTCCAGAGAGAGAACAGTAATTACAACAAAAACAACACAACAGAGTGGTCCATCATTTTAATTTTTTAATTTTAAGTGAATTCTTGGTTTTGTGGGTATTTGCGTTAGACTTCTTTTCTACTTAAGTAAGAATATGATGAAGTATGTATGTCTGTGTCAGACCAAAGATATAACTAAAAATAAATTATTAAAATTTAGTTCCCAAAGGAACTTTGTTTAAATGATACAACTAAATTTATCGAAACTAGAAAGCGAACCAACGCAATTAATTTAAAATCTCTGAAGACACGCAACAATAGCTGATTGGTGGCTTAGTCTAAACAGATTTGCTATTTCTTCAAGGATATGGAGTCAAGTCGCATCCAAATTCTACAATGTCAAGTTGTCTGCCAAAGATATCGGTATTCTATTGTATTTAAAATGGCAACTCCTATATCAGGATAATACAATCATTTGTGGATTACATAATCATTGTCTCGTATGGGATTCGAACCCACAACATTTAGCGTAACCAGCATCCATCATCAGCGTATGCCAAGGTGCCCACTTACCAGCTGCGCTCTTTGTGCAGTCAGCAACGAAGTACCCGAGGAAAGGCTTGCCCAGTAATCTACTGTCACTTTTCATTCATGTTAACGTCAAGCTAACTACAAAACAGAAATCAAGTTGCAACTCAACAACAGACTATAGTTATTTAATTGTAACTCAATTTACCAATAGGAAGCCACTGCTCTTAGACCACACGACTGTTTACCATCAGGCGGAGTGTGGTCATTTTGACGAGCAAAATAAAAAAGAACCTATAATAAATAAACCATTAAATAGCTCATGTAAAATTTTTGAATAATTCTAGAAGCTTCTAATACAATTACCCACTCAAGAAAAACCATTAAAAGACATCTGTCGACTAAAAATAAGTATGAAACAGTGCTCTCACTTAAAGTCCACAGAGCAAATTATATTTACATTTAACCACGAGAAATCCGCACTATATTACCCCTAAGCAGTGGAAATAAAAAATGCAATTTTTCAACTGAAAAATGAAACGGCTTTGAGTCGCCCGTTTTCAGGAGCAGCAATCCGTTCCACCGCTGAATTGAGTCGCGATTTTAGTGAAGTAACAACATTTTTAACCCGTACTACTGGTGTATGATATGCGAGCGAAATATGGACGTCATATTTAGGTCACAAAGTAGAGCTGCCTCGTTTAGTCAAGTAATGTAAGCGTTTTATGTGACACTAATACTAAAAATATTAGCATTTGTCAAATTAAATTCTAAATTAATTAGCAAAACAAAATATTAATAGTATTTTTACAAAGCAAGAAAATTTTATGTAGCCTAACAGA
Organism: Catocala sponsa; assembly: GCA_963564715.1. Lineage (NCBI taxonomy): Eukaryota > Metazoa > Arthropoda > Insecta > Lepidoptera > Erebidae > Catocala > Catocala sponsa. The sequence continues at coordinate 1,074,674 of OY751339.1, forward strand.
AAAGGATTTTGTGGTACTTAAACTATGTACGGGAGTGAAGTTGTTGCCATCTATGCCCAGTAGATGGCAATAAGTTTTGGCCCTCATTAGGGAAACCTTAATACGAATATAAATAGAAAAATGTGGAAACTTCTGCACAAACTTCGGATATAATTATAATATCCGTAATATATTAATAAATTATATCGTGTAAATTTATGTAACAATCTACAAAGGCACACAAAACATATTATTATTATTATAAATGAGAAAATTTTGGTAATAATATAGATAAGGTTGCAAGTTCCTGTGTGCGATCGCGCTTGGTCAGACAAAGTGCTATTGGAATGGTATCTTAGTAAACTGTCATATATAATTGTCTTTCATCGAGCTTTCAACTTTTCGGTCTTTATTTACTTATTTTAATCTGAGATCTATTGTTATTTCTGACATTACTTTTAACCAGCACCACAAGCTATGCTCTATATAAATCAACAGCATAAAATGTATGATGTAAGAAATTGGTTTCTTATTCTATTATTTAATATTCAATTTTGATAGCTGTCTTAGATCTAAATCGAAGTAAGCTTCATAACAAATGGTAGGGGTTATATTTTATTCCCGAGAGAACCCACACACATCCGGCTGCAGCGCCTGATTGTGCATGTCCATAACTGAATGAACAATGCTAAAGTATCCAATAAAACTATCATTTAAAAAGATTACAAGTTATTTACAACGCTGTATTGAAATAATAAATAGTTAATTATCGCTCGCTTTAACGGTGAAGAAACATCGTGAGGAAACCTGCATGTCTGATAGTTCTCCATAATGTTTTTAAAGATATGCGAACACTGCCAACCAACGCTGGGCTAGCGTAGTGGACTTTTGACCTAACCATAATTGGTAAATGTATCAGAAACTCATTTTGTGTTATGTATACATTCAGTGTATTTACTGTTGGCAAACCAAATAAAATAAAATACTAAGAAGAAGCCCTTGCCTAGCAGTGGGACAGTTTTTAAAACTGATATTATCTATATATTAATACGTGAAGCGAAAACTTTGGATCCCTTTTTACGAAAATTGGGCGGACGGAGGAGTATGAAATTTCGCACACTTATATTTTATACAGAGAAGATGTGACGAATGCTAATATTTATATAAAATATGTATAATAAATACATTAAATTAATGAAAAAACACTACACGCACACAACCATGCATTTGACACACGCAGTCGAAGCGCGTAACTATGGTTACATATATCAATATACGAGTATAATGACATGACATAATATATATCAGTTATGTTGAATTCGTGACTCATCTCTCGTTTATATTTCCGAAAACGTAAGTAGATGTGTTATATACCAACATTTTTCTAGTTATGTCGTTATGTCACATATGATAGAAAGTGAGTACATTGCCGTATACCGGGCACAACCTCAGACTACATGCTGCTACTCAAGGATTTCTTGACAGAAAACCTCAATTATATCTTTACCGAGCCGAGACCAGCCTGCACCTTAATTCGTGTCTAGCAGTCACGTTCTCTACCGCTTCACCACCAACGTTGTCTGAAATAATAAACAAGGAGTAATAACTGAATAAATAACTCTAAAATGTTTGTACAAAGGTAAGAGGAGGAAAGTGCAGGAGTTCTGAAAGGATGAACGCTTGTCTAAATGTCAGGGAAAGTGCAGATAAAAATAGTTAAAAAAATGTTCAACACCAGTGTTTTTAGAAAAGCCGTTATAAAATCTGTATTAAATGTTTAAATTAAAAAAATTGGGGCAGTATTTCGATAGAAGTGAAAACTTTAATCCTTGACTATAAACACATCTCTAAAAAATAAAAGGTGGGTTGGTCGGAGTCCTGATACTCTCTTAGGGGTTATTAAAGGGGTCAAAATGTCCGGGCACGCCACGATCGTGGCGGTAAGTCCCGTGTTTGAGGAGTGGCTGGAGAGGCGGCATGGCGCCCTCACCTTCCGGCTGACACAGGTTTTGACCGGCCATGGTTGTTTTGGCCGGTTCCTGTGTCGGATAGGCCGGCAAGAGACGCCCGGCTGTCACCACTGCGGCGACTGCCGCGACGTTGTTGAGGACACGGCGCTGCACACATTGGCGGTTTGCCCCGCCTGGGCATCGCAGCGCCGTGAGTTGGTCGCGGCAGTCGGATCGGTTGCCCTCTCGCTCCCGGCCGTAGTTCTGTCTATGGTCCGGAGTGAGAGGTCGTGGAACGCCGTCGCCTCCTTCTGTGAGGAAGTGATTTCACTCAAGGAGGCGGCGGAGCGGGAGAGGGAGCGTTTAAACCCTATCCCCAACCGCAGAGCCGGGCGCCGGAGGGCGCGAGATGACCTCCAGCCACCCTGAGGTTTGACCTGGGGGTGGCGGGCTTTGTGGGCCTGCCCGCCATCCGTTCAGCACCAGGTCCGAGAGGCGGCGTGCGTGTTCCCACGCGCGCCTCTGTGTCGAGTCCGTCTCCCCTCTAGAGGGGGGATAGTAGGGAATATGTAGAAGGTACCAGCGGGTAGATCTTTTGTGTAGTGGCCTGCCGTTTCATACGGCGGGCCGTAACCTCGGCGGGGTCGCGACTGCATGTGAAAGTGATTCGCGCGGCCCCGTCGACAGTGGTTTGTTGAGGAACACCGTGGTAGGTTTAGTCGGTATTCCGGGAGGTTCATTTTATCGTTTAACATCTTTCATTTACCCCGGCGAGTCCGACATAACCCCTCCGCCCGCCCCCGCGGAGGGGTATGCGTCATTGCATTCCCCCACGTTACCCTTAATGTCGTTATTTTTTGCGTAGGACGCACCATTTCTGAGATATTGGTAATATTCTAAAATAATAAAAAAATGGAAAGCGTGGAAGCGTGATGATGACGCGAGTTCTATGATTTTTGTTCACCCAAGAAGTGCTCAACGCGCCTAAAGAAGTGTTCACTTCAAAAAAACCATTTTGATATAAACCAATTATTGATTGGTTGAAAACTTAATAATAGGTTGATAATGGTGCAAAATAATATTTTGAGATTCTTTTGTACCATTATAAACCAATTGTTACAGACTCAGCTCGGCGTACAGTGTCGCAAGCAGCTTACTGCATGCATGTCTACAATAGTCACTAAACGTGAGAGCTTATAAAATATTTCTCTCTTTGGGTAATGTACTTATTTCGTAGCATAGCAATATTAAAATCAGCTACTTTCTGCTGAAACGTCGAGTATGTTCATCTGACAAGTGTGGACGAAAATGTGATGGAGGCGAATAACGTAATAAAGATACTGAGGGATTCTTTCTCTTTCATTTAAAACCTCAACAAGCATTGTAACTTAACATATCAACTGTCCATTTAATTGTTTTGGTTACCTTTTTGTGTCTGTTATTCCTATTTAAAAAGGAACTGATATTAAATTATCGTATAGAGTGTCCCCTGCGGTTTCACCTACGTTCGTGATTACTGCTTCGCTCCCGTGGGTCATAGCGTGATGTTATATAGTCTACGTTACTTCTTGAATAAAGCATATTTTTAATGGTGAAAGAATTATTACAAAAAGCAAACAATTAATTTTATCTTTTAGAATAATTAGTGTAGATATAAAATGGTGAAAATAATACGACGAGAAAATGCCTTTTGTGTAATTATAAAAAGTAATGACAAATTCCAATAAACCTATTTCTTTCTAATTCCATACTATCGCCACATCTCTCAATATTTCTCTAACAACCAATATTATGAACATATAAAGAGGGGGACACGATATTTATGCAAAAACGATTGTATCGGTACATAGATGCAGTCGCGTTGACCACGAGCCTGCATTAAAGGCCATAAATATGAATTTATGGGTAGCAATAACTGGTCACCAAAAGGTTGGCTAACACCGACTGTATTAGTAGGGTTCCGTGTAACTATGATAAATGGCTGCGGTAAAAAATATATATAGGTAATATTTCATGTCAGTAGAAGGGTTAGTCCAGATCGCTTTTCTACTGAGCTATTCTGTTGCCAAACTGGATAAATCATGTTTATAAAACAATAGTGACGTGAGTAGGAGTTCATCTTGAAGTTTTATATTGGTAACTGATTGCGTCATAGCTATAAATTGGCCAGTTAAATAACAGCGTCCAACACTATCGACTTCGTTCATAACCAACATCGCGATGGTCTACAGCTAAGCTTTCACAAAATTTCACAGCCTATCTTTACCTCAAAGATCCCGTCTAAGCATTTGGCCTCAGTTATTAAGCATTGCGCTGACAATTCATATGAATAGACAGCACTTTCACATATATTAAGTTTTCATTATAAATGAGATTCTTGTACTTGACGCAAAAAGCTGATAAAGGTTCTATACGCTTTCTATTAGTGCGTAGTAGACTACAAGTACAATTTAATCATACGTATTATTTGCGCGGCTGGCTCGTGTCGATGGTTTACATGATGCATGCAATCCACGCAAGGGCTTCAACTTGCGCAAGCAAAATATCACATTAATGGCTTTATTTACAGTTAATATTTTTTATAAATCCTTCAACCACACATCGAATCGTGTGATCATGTAGATTATGAGTAGTAGAGCCTCGCTGATTTCAGCATGAGTAGGCCGGCTCGACCGAGGAAGTACCCTCTCACAGAATATCGACGTGAAATAGCAGTATTCCTACTGTTGTATTTCGTTCGGTGAGTGAGAGTGCCGGAGGCCCAATCACCATCTTTCCCCCTTCCCACTTCTTTTCCTAAACGGTCGGCAACGGGCAAGTGATGCCTCTGGTGTTGCAGGTGTCCATAGGCTACGGTGACCACTTACCATCAGGTGGGCCGTATACTTGTTGGCCACCTTAGTAGTATAAAAATAAAAGATAAAAATGTAATGTCTTACATGATCATATTAGTTTCCTTTTACAGTGGAGTATCGACAAATATTTACAGACTGTCACGCCAGAAGCGCAAACACTACTTCTCTGCCTTCCTTATTTCTTCTTTTCCCCTTGTACTTCATCTCCTTTACCTAGGCTACGCTCACTGTTTACTATCAGGTAGACAATATACTTGTTTGTCACCTATATAATTTACATTAATAGTGACTTTTTATGTTTCCTTTAGATTGGTTTTGGATCGGATCGGAGTGCGGGTTGACAGACTTCGCGCATCTTCAAGAACTCTCAGACATGCAGGTTTCCTTACGATGTTTACCTTCACCGTTAAAGCAAGCGATATTTCTTCTAAATTAATCTGTCATTATGTCACTAACCAATCTCCGCACTTCATATTAGCCAACACATAAACAAACTGATACACCAAGCAATATCTCAACGCTTTCCTGTTCTATGAAGATATTAAAGTATGTGGAAGGAAATATACTGCCTATAAGCCGCTTATCTTCCGACACAACTTGTAACAAAGCTATGAATAAAGGGAATTATATTCCAAAGGCAATTTACCCTTTGCCGCGGTAAGTCTTTACGGTAAACAATGTCTAATCAGATTTCTTCAATAAATCAAACTATTATTTTCATGGTTCAATTCATAGACATTCAATATTCGTCGAATGCGTTGCGATACAAGAAAATGTAATAAATTGTAGTGTTTGATCAGCTTTACTTGATTATTTTACAATGGTATTAAAATTATATTTCTTATACTAGCTCTGAGGTTGTAAAATATATTTTGTTACAATTTTTTATTTTATTTTGCTCGTCGAAATGACCACACTCCACCTGATGGTAAGCAGTCGTGTAGTCTAAGAGCAGTGGCCTCCATACCGCCCTCATAGCAGCCGAGGCGATGTTGAGGTCTCTACTAATTAGGGTTAAGAGCCCACTGGGATGGATAAAAATAAACTTGAAGGTACATGACCAACCAGAAAACAGTTTGGACGATTGCTATACATACCTAGTACATAATATGTTAATACTTGTTATATGTATGTATATAATATGTTAATTGGAAAGAGTCTTAAGATCTGGTTGTCCACTGTGTATACTGTTAAGTTTGATTAATGTTATCACATCACATCAACATTTTGTATATCCACGAGAATACTGCCGACAAACTGCAATGCAGTTTGGTAGGAGATTGTGTCAAGCTATGTATTTTTATTTATAAAAGTACTAGCTTTTGCCCGCGGCTATGCTCACGGTAATTTAGAATTTGACAATCAATTCGGGTTGTACTCTGCTTGTAATAATATAATTTAATCGTGATTCGAAAGACACGTGGCGCCATCTGTTATCATAAGAACGTTATTGTTGTTTTCCTCGGGAACAGTAACTTTTTCGGGATGAAAGGTAGCCTATGACCGTTTCTGTACACCTGATAACGTATATGCAAAATTTCAGGATGAATGGTTCAGTGGTTTAGGCGTGAAAAGGTAACAAACAAACAAACTCATTTTCGCTTTTATAATATTAGTTACGATTAGGATTAGGATAAACAAAAAGAAATCATTGTTAGTTATTCGACTCTACGGGGTCTGAAGTTTCTAAGTTGGTTATACAGTAGAATTAGTATCCTTTTTACATAAACTTGCAAGCACTTTAAGTATTCTACAAATATTAATATTAAACAGGCGTGTCATAGCGCCAGTCTAGCCTAAATGTCTGAATAATTGAAGCAGTGCTCGCTTCCCAATAACTGCTACTATAATTGCATTGCACACATCTACAAATTAGCAAAAAAAACTGTGACGTTGGTAGGAAGTAACCTGAACATTACTACCAACAGAGCAGTCATTGGTGAATTAATCTTTTATGTCCATATTAATGCATAAATTCAGCTCGCGAGTGTTTCGATTCTTGTAAACGAAGCAGGTATTCCGTATACATGTATAATACGTAACGTGTATTAACGCGATAAATGGTTAAACCGGCCATGGTCGCAAGCAAGTCAGCTTGTGACCGCGGCCGGTGTAACCTAATCGAAACGTCAAGCATTAAATGCATGTTTGTTTTAATACCCGTTACGTATCTTGAAGGTATTCGGTTAATTGGACGTGTATTATCCGCATTTAGTCTTAGAATTGGGCCATTGTATGCAGTTAACGGATCCAAAGGGCGTTCGGTTACTTATACCACTACAGCTCCGTCCACAAACATGACAGGGGACCGATGTTGCGCAGTACTTCCTTCATCGTTTCTGAATTGTTCAGAAGCCTCGCCCGTTCGTTCTTCACACTTCTAAAGTTTAGGAGCATATGAGCCTGTGTCTCTTCGGTCCTAATGCAGTCTTTAAATAAGGAGTTCTCGGTGATGCCAATGTTGAAGAGGTGCGTGTTGAGTGAGCAGTGGCCTATTATGCCTACTGTAAACAGAATAAAGCAGGTAATAATTATATGCAAGTTAGAAGACGGACACGATGCACGCATTCTTCTTCTTCTTCAATTTAAGAGCCAAGCTCTTGTCGGTGGAGTTTCTTCCATAATGTGTACATATAGCCGCAGAGCCTACATGCATATTAGTAATATAGGCTTTTATTTATATTTCGCATGAAACCTGCAACTTGCGTCGTATGCGAACGCAATTACTTACAATTGACCGAGGCTTTCGTCTCTACGTGTACATTTTGATGAGTATCATTTATTGACTTGAACCTATTGTGCCGCAAAAACACACAGGCAGCCAGTCACATTAGCTATTCAATTATATCTGGCATACCAACATTTGACAAGTTAATTGCGTGAACTATAATTTAACGCAGGCTAAATCTACTAAAACGTTGACTATTTATTTTCTATTCTAGAAAATTGATTACACAAATTTACACAATCTAAAATTCTGTGATCCGTTGTGTACTGCATCGGTGGGTACGTAAACCCAGATCTGAAATGCAATTTCCCATTTACGTGAGCATATTGTTTTCTACTGAATAAACCATCACTGTGATAGTAAACTAAATTACGGTTTCAGCTGAGTCTTCCCTCGTTTACTTGACATGACGTGTTGGCTTTATTCAAAACAGTTTAGTTAGGTTCGTATAAATCTCCTTTGAAATTGATATGAATTTGACATTATGTTTCTTATTTTCTAGGTGTTCCAGGGCATATTAAAAACACACATAAAACGGACGCAATCACCGCCCAGATTCAGAAGAACTATTTATATATCACATATTCTTTTTAATCGTCTACACTGGGCGTGATGGCAGTGGTGAGTGACGACTCAAACCACAACGTTAATTAAGCCGATGTTTGACGCAGATGGTTCTTTGCCTAGTCCTAACTGAACAAATCTCAACATAGTTTTGGGTTCAGCTCCCTTGAAATAATGATCACAATTGGATTTCCAAAATATCTTCATTGATCGGTTAGAGCTACTTCTCATTTTCTAAATAATATTTGGAGGGTTGTTAGCAAAATAAACAAAAATAAAATTATAAACAGCGCTAGTTCAATAGTAAAGCATTGGTTTTTTAATCGAGATATCATAGTTTCTAATCCAAACTATTTAACTACCAACGTAAACCCACTTCTTACGCTAGTATGCTTGTGTTAGAAGTGGGTTCACATTGGTACTAAAATAGTTTAGATTCGAAATGGTGTGATGAGCTGTGTGCTCTTACCAAAAATACTTACAATTTGGAACCCACCTTAAAAAAATCTTTTAAAAGGATATTTAAATAGTATCATTTTAATGCATAACGTTCTCGTAAATTTAAGACAATTTCAACAACAATACACAAATATGGATCAATTTCAGCAAACAAATATTTTTGACTGATACATATCGCTATAGTACATACCGAACTATTGATGTATTTATCTCTGTGATACTGCAGACTGCTATGATTCCATTTGCATGCGTCGCATATTATTACTTGGTTTGTTTTTTATTCGATTGCGGTCCTCGATGCGCATCGAACCCTAAAACCTATGCATTTGTGAGTACATTGTGTAAACGGTTTTACTTCTTTTATCTTTTCTAAATATACCCGTTTTTGTTTGTGCTATTACCTATACGCAGACGGTAAAATGGTAATTCTGTTGTCAGAATATTTATGGCTTTGTATACAGTGTTTATGAAGGAATTAATGTATACTCACAGGAAGTTTATACTCTTGTCGATATGTAATTAGTCGGTTTCCATTCAGTGTTGTTAAAATTATCACTTTGTTGTGTTACAGTTGAGTGCTTCTTTGTGTACAAAAACATAATTAAAACGTTGGTCTCGTTTGGTGTCAGAATTTCGAATATTTGAACGTTGTATGACTCGCAGCCAAATGTTGATCGTTTTGTTGTCACTGATTCGAATTCGATTCGATTCATAATTTGTTATGATGTTTATGATATTTCGTACAGTGAACAATAATCTCGGGCAGTGATGACCTTTATGATGTGTGTATGTGATGGTCTTTGGGTCTTTACGGCACTGACGACTTTTGTAAGCAACAGTCAATAGCGAAGCCTTTTATGGTTTTACTACAAATTACGTTTCTACATTCGTATTTGTATATGGCCAATATCAAGTCATAAGATTCATTTATATACGCATATTTATTTAAGATTCGAATATTTCGATTTGCTTGAGTTCTAAATTTAGCTTACTATAACTTATTATTTGATATTTCAACATTATATACAGCTATTGATTTTAATACTAAGACAATAAATAACATCAATAATATTATTTATATTATTTTTTTATGAGTAAAAATTTAAAATTGCCTCGAATTCATGATAATTTTTTATTTAGTAACATCATATGGATTTCTTTTTTTCATCGAGATCCACATGCTTTTTACATCTACTAAGTTTCTTGCCATGCAAGGCAACATTAATCAAAAATTTCGCAATAAAAAACGTTAGTCCATGTGGACAAAAAACTTCACGTATGAAAAGCCAATGTAACAAATTGCAAACATAAACGAATCTAAAATATCACACACCAACTATATCCAACAAAAACCTTACAAAAACTTCACGTCGCAGCTTTTGATATTTTAATACTGCATCAACAGTGTAACATGAGCGCAGTATTTTCATTGTTTCTCTTGAAAATGTTAGCACAGAGCCATTTGTTCACAAAATAAGAAGAAAACTTGTTTTCTCGCTCCTTTTCTAAAGAACTGTGAACTTCTCTCTTAGTTTTAAGGCGATGCATCACGAACTTTCGTTGTGGTATCTGCCTGATCGTGTTGTCTGTATTATGTTTATTGTGCCGATGCATCTACATATTTATATGGGTTCAAGTGATATTTTCTATCGTCGACGCTACACGGAAGAAAAATTAGTCTTGTGCACAAATACTTGTTCTAAAACTAGTTGTTCTATGTGTCCATTCTTTGAATACTTCTAACGTTGGCTTTAGACTTGCCATCGAAAAATTGTGAACTGGAATCTATCCTATTGCACTGCATAAATCCACTCCTTGCACAAAAATAATAGTTTTTCTTATTTATACAACTAAGGTGGCAAACAAGCATACGGCCTACCTGACGGTAAGTGGTCACCGTAGCCTATCGCCTGCAATACCAGAGGCATCACTTGCGGGTTGCCGACCCTTTAGGAAAGGAAGTGGGAAGTAGAAGGAGCGGGATGGGAAAAAGGGGGTGATTGGACCAATTCAAACACAGAAAAAACACAGGTTTGTTCTGAGTGGGATCGAACCCACAATACTCGGCGCAAAGGCAATATTGATTATGTATTTTTTGACTGCAGTATTTGTAAGAGTGGAGACACTTTAAAAAATATCGCTGCCAAATAACTTTCAGCATATATCATGATTCTACTGTAAGACGGGTTTCTGAAGCGTTTTGAACTAGCAGGGCAGTAACATCTCTTGCAGAGTCAGTTAAGCACCTGTTCGTACATTATCACAATAACGTGAAATAACACAACACAAGCAAAATAAGAAAGTAATAAAATAAAATATCGGTATACATGTGTAGATCATTCTTTGTGCCTTCATGTTTTGGGTGTGCGCTTTTGTGTGCCAAAATAAAAAATATTTATTTCTTTCTTTCTTTCTTTTTAGAAAATTATGAAGGTCACACACCTTTCAAAATAGTTTTCACTTAGCGTAATGTTGTAGCGAATGCAGCGCCAGAGCTGATTGTCTTCAAAAGCCTAAGTGATGACATCATCATCATGTTGCCAGTTATTCTCATTGGTACTATGCCCTTACTTTGCTAAACATGGCAACGGGAAAATTTAAATGTAAATTTATATCTTGATGGATTAACCCCTAATATTTAACAAAAAATGCTGGGCGCCCGAAGTTATAGTGTTGTTAAACCATGATTCATTGGCAATGCACCTTCAACGGCGTCTCGAATGAAAACAGTCTGTGGAAAAGCATCAAAGACAACGTCTTCGGAAACCGAAGCGGGCACACTTTGACGTCATGATATTATTAAGTGTAACTTTGACGATCATAAGTATTAGGTACTTTTAAATAAATATATTTTTGATTTTAATTATTATTTGTGCGTTGCTATTGAAGCCAATAAAAATAATCCTAATACAGTCATAACTGGGTAACATAACGCGGCCTCTTAGGAATATGTCGTTGCATAAATATAATTCAGTTAACAGCTTAGAACATTCACACTTAAGTAATATGTTTCCTTCTAAGAATCGACAAAGCTACTATTAACTTTTAATTGCTTGCGGTAGACGTATTACTTACTAACATAACGTGATCCTGGGTGCATTACTTCCCTGCTTATTGAGCTGCACTTCTAGTCAAATCAGATTAGATTGTATAACCACCATCTTGTTAGGTTAGATCTTGAATTTTGGAAGGCCCTGACCTATATTGAATATCATATATAGCCAAAATAATCCAGTAACTAACGCATTGCATCATCTAAATTTTTGCGTAGAAATTAAGCTGCTTAACTCATCAATTAGTCGAAAACCATACACAATTGAAAATTGGGTCTGGAAACATTTACGAAGATTTTAAACTTACTGGTGCACCTATTGTCAATTATAATAATATATAAATAATATAATATCAACCCTGATTAAAATATGTCACACAGCTAAACATAAGCTTCTTGTCAGTGTGAGAAGGCCTAAGCCCAGTTCAATATTGCAGACTTTCCATATCTTCGAAAACATTACGTTAAAATCTTAAAAATGCAAGTTACCTCACAATATTTTCTTTCAGCATTAAAACAAGCGATAACTAACTATTTATTACGCACGTAAGTTCGAAATACACCTCTAAGCTGAAGAATAGAACTCTGAATAGAACGAATAGAACTGTCCCTCCGTTGGACAGCCTCGAACGCCGAGGCTGTCCCTCCGAACAACTTCTGAACTGCGAAGGAGTCCAACGGTCTGCTACTAAACTATCTATGCAGTTTAGGGGTACCCTAACTGTAGAGCATGCATAAAGAATGTGACAAGAGTGAAAGAAGCAAGATAGATATGTTGGCATCATGGAAATGTATAGCACCGCCAATCCCTTCAAGAAACTGGTGTTAAATCTAATAAAGTATATTTATTTTATAAAAATACAACTTTAAAACATACTAAGCTACTATGTTGCGGAGGACTTTACCAGCATACAATATTTAAGAGACACAAAGTACTACAACTGATATTCTCGAAGATAATTATGTAAAGTCTAGTCATACTACCAGACTAAAACATTCAATTGTAGATCACCCAACTTATAATAAATGTTTAGTATGAACAGCGTTGAGCCACTTGCCCGCTGCGCTATTGATATAGGCCAAATATATCAAGTTTATTAATATGTGAATATTTTACGACTTTTGCAGTTGTTTCAGGCAAACTTAACGGGTATAGACAGCAGAGAGCCTTTTATTTTGGGCTTCACGTGAGTAATAAATGGAAAAGACATGTCCAGTAGAGAAATCACTAGACTAACATTGGTTTTTATAACAAATAGTGTTGGCTGACAACTCTACTCACGTAAAATTTTGTAGAATAAAAGCTATCCTATGTTATCCAGAGATAGTTTACTTCTATTAGTGATAGAACTATTAGGATCGGTTTAATAGCTTCCGAAATTACTGCCTACGTATAATATACACGAAATCTTTATAATATTAGTATTAGTAGATTACCTCGAGAGCGCTGCGGTACCTAGCCAATGTAATTTCTGTGCGTTAGGTCACGGGTTCATATCCTGGGGCAGGCAGTGTTATTCGGTTTTTCTATCAAGAATTTTTTCGTATCATAGAGTCTGGCATTTTGCTTGGTATTATATTGAAATGGATCGCCTCCATATTACGTAGAACCCTAATATTTGGTAAAATGTGGTTATAAAACACCTGTACCTATCCTTTGGGTATATAAGCGTATGTACTGATTGTACGTCCGGGCGTCACTTGGGGTTACCACATAACATCAGGGTTGGTTTGAGGTATAAACCGCAAACCAACAATAAACCTGAGTGGTAACCTCGTTTTTCATTATATATGTACTTTTTTTGCTGTGGTATAATATTTGTCTGTATTTTGTGTACCTATATTTTGAAAAATAAAATACTTACTTACGTACTAAAATAGGTGATTTACTATTAAAAACACAAGTATATTGAAAACATTTTTTTATTAAAAAGTAGCATACAACGTTAATTTTCATCCAGCAGAAAATTTTATTTGATTTTGTTGAGTAACTTATTACCTACTTAATTAAAATATACTTCTTCTCTTCTCTATCGTCACACTCTTGGCAGAGTGGTCGTGGTCGTCATTCCTCTCGTACTGTTGCTTGTCTCGTGCATTCGTGGAGTGGACAATTTAGTGCAGTTTTGACTTGGTCAGTCCAGCGCATTGGTGGTCTACCGCGCGCCTTTGTGCCCTCAATTTTGCCCTGAACCACGAGTCGCTCCACAGACGTGTCCTCTCGACGTGTAATGTGTCCAAAGAAAGTGAGAATACGACCTTGAACGATGGAAGAAAGACGTTGTTTTATATCTATTTCTTCGAGGATTGAGACGTTGGTTCGGAGCTGTGTCCAGGCTATGCAAAGCATTCGTCTCCAACACCACATTTCTAAAGCTTCTATCTTCTTTCTCTCACTTTCTCTTAAAGTCCACGTTTCGGCACCATAAAGAAATATGGGAAACACTAGTGCCCTGACAAGTCGCATTTTAGTGGCCTTTGTGATGTTTCTGTTTCTCCATATCTTCCCAAGCCGATCCATGGCGGACCTGGTGATAGTCATGCGCCGTTTGATCTCTTCCGCGCATCCGCCATTGTTCGATATCAGTGCTCCAAGGTAGATGTATGATTGAATGACGTCACAATTCGCAATTTTCGTTACTTCGGGCGAGTTATTGTTGAGTCGATCAACAATCATAATCTTCGTCTTGCCGCGATTTATCTTCAAGCCGAAATCAAGGCTCACTTGTTCCATTTTGGTTAGCAGAGATTCCATATTGCCGATGCTTGTTGCAAATAGGGTAGTATCATCTGCGTAACGCAAATTGGAGATTTTATAGCCTCCTACAGTGATTCCGTCTGACCAGTTCTCGAGTGCTATTCTCATAATGAGTTCCGTGTAGATGTTAAACAGAAGTGGTGATAAGATACAGCCTTGACGGACCCCGGCACTTGGATGAAATTCACTCGATAACACGTCGTCTGTTCTTACCGATGCTGTTCCCTCTTCATAAAGTCTTCTAAGGAGATGGACAAGGTGTTTGGGTGTTCCCATAGCCAGGAGAGTTTCCCAAAGTACTGGTCATTTTACCGAATCGAACGCCTTCGAAAAGTCAACAAAGCAAATATAGGTCGGCTTGTTAAATTTCCTAGCCTTTTCAATAATCTGTCGCACGTTTAAGATCTGCTCACGAGTACCCTTCCCCTTCACAAAACCAGCCTGTTCTGGAGCGATCTCCCTGGATAGGTAGGACTTTAATCTCTCATTAAGAATATGCAGCAGAATTTTACTTGCGTGTGATATTAAGGCAATTAAGCGGTAGTTACTGCATATTTTTGTAGAGCCTTTTTTATGTAGAGGCACAAAGACTGTGTGAGTCCATTCTTGGGGCCAAGTTCCTGTTTCCCAAATTTTGTTACACAGGGTATGAAAAATATCGACACCATACTCTCCTGAAGCTTTGATAGTTTCAATCGGTATGGCATCCCATCCTGTGGCTTTTCCGCTTTTAAGGCGTTTGATAGCAGCTCGCACTTCATCCTTCAATATAAATGGCTCTTTCTCTTCGTCCTGGGGCTCTGTCGGGAGATAGTTGTGAGCTTGAGGATCTTCAAATAGCGATTGACAGTAGTCCCTCCACGTCTCAGATATCGCACCTATCTCGGTCAGTAGCTCGCCCTGTGAGTTTTCTATAGCCCATGTTTTGGAAGAAAGAGTTTTGGTGATGGCTTTGATTTTTTGATGCAGGTCTCCTGTTTCGTGTCTGTCAGCGTGAACTTCAGCTTCCGCACACAAGTGCTGCAGATGGTTATTGCGGTCACGCCTACAAGCTTCCTGTATACGAGCAGATATTGCGTTCAGTGTCTTCACGTCGGCTCCTCTAGCTTTCATTCTTCTTCTCTCTTCAACAAGGGCTAGAGTTCCATCAGTCATCCAGTGTTGACGTTTGCGAGCCAGTGTAGAGGGTTTTGATTCCAATACGGCACTCTCGAGCAGTTCTTTAGCCTGACTCTACAGTTGGTCTGGGGATGCCAATCGAGCATCTAGATCAGTCCATTGATGCCATTTTTGGTCAATCACAGCCAAGAATTTATTACTATCTATGGGCTGGATTCTTTTCTGGCTCTCAATCTTCCTAGCGGCTTTGAGCTTGAGTTGGACTTTTGCTATTAGCAGCTGGTGATCTGATCCACAATCAGCACCCGGAAGAGTGTGAACATTTCTCATGAAACTCTTCCATCTCGAGCCTATCATAATGTAGTCGATTTGATTTCGATAGTTGCCGTCAGGTGAAGTCCATGTATACAGTCTTCTTGGATGGTGTTGGAAGAAGCTGTTGGATATCGCCAGGTTATTCTCGGCAGCAAATTGGATGAGCCTCTCACCTCTTTCGTTTCGCTGTCCCAGCCCGAATTTTCCTACGCATTGGCTGAGCTGATCAGCATGTGATCCTATCTTTGCATTGAAATCGCCCATTACAATCAGTGTCTCCCTATTAGGAATTCTGGCTATAGTTGATTCCAGCTCGGTGTAGAAGTGTTCTATGTCAGTGTCGCTTGCTGCGCTAGTTGGTGCGTATAGCTGTATGATATTTAGATTCATCGGCTTCGCCTTTAGTTTAATACTTAGCACTCGATCGCTCACAGGTGTATATCCTATCACACAGCTACTAGTTTTCTTCGGCACAACAAAGGCAACTCCATTTCTGCTGTTGTCATCGTCTCCAGAGAAGTAGATAGTGTGCGATGCTGTCTCAAAGTGGCCAGTTCCCCTCCAATGCGTCTCACTTAGACCGCAGATGTTTATTCCACATCGCTCCATCTCCCTCTCCAGAATATCAAGCTTGCCTGTTTGAAGCATTCCGCGAACATTCCACGTACCAATCTTTTGGACATTTCGCATCTTCATGAAAGGCATTCCAGTAGTCCGATTTCCAGACGATGCCTGGTTTCCTACATCAGCCTGGCCGGTAGTCCATTTTCCACCGTCTGCCCCGGACGCAGAACGGCGCCGGTTGCTAAGCGGATCACATGGCCACCTCTGTATCCTATTTTCTATTTCGATCATGACGGCTTTCTATGGGAATATAGTGCAGTAGTTTCCCATGGCTTTCTGCACCAGACATTTTTGAGGGTATTTGATCCTCAAGGTCGCTGAAGCCTCTTCCGACCGGTTTCCTAGTCGGGCTTATGGTTATACCGCCATAGCTCGGTTATATATATATATATATATATATATATATATATATATTACATAAAATATACACATTACATAAATGTTTACAAACATAATACATATAGTAAAACCAACATGCAATTTAAATGAAACTGTGTAATTTTCCTTTGCCGCATTTTCAATATTCTTTTAATGTTGTTAGAATTTAAAAAATATATTTTAAGGTAAAGAAAGTCACGAAATGGTCCTAAATTTGATCTTATTTAATGAACAAATAGTTGAATCTCTATATCTACGTACAACTAATAACATAAAGTTAATAGAAAACGTCTCAATCCCTTAAGTTCCCGTCAGGAACTTAACGTGTCTGCGGTTGGCCTGAGGCATTTGGGCTCATGTAGGACTAACGTATTCAAAACGGACCCCTCCTTGTAAACATACGAAATTGTAAAACATAAAGCTAAACACGTTGGTAGCTGCCTTCAATCGGCGAAAATTATTTTATAAAGAAACTAGAAAAAACTTTGTACTCCTTTTTTAGCATTTTTGCCATAATCATATCTGGAAGGAGTGCAGAAAACTATTTTATTTTTAAATACAATTTTTAAATGGATTACTCTTAATTCTAAATTATTATTTAAATATAATATATAACTAATAAATATTTTCCTACGCTTAGCTAAGCTTAGCTTACCTATCTTTTTCGTACGATGCGCAGATGACATCGCTGCATTAGCTGAAAATAAGAACCGACTAGAAAAACGATTAAATAATATTATGGACAAAATTTTTAAAGAAATCGGGCTCAAATTAACACTAAATAAACAAAGTCTTTGACAATCCCCAGAAATTTACTAACATTAAAATAATTGCACTGTTAGAAATTAAACAATATATTATTAGATACTAGGTTTTGCCCGCGGCTTCGCTCGCGTTAATTTAGAATTCGACAATCAATTCGGGTTCTACTGTGCTTGTAATAATATAATTCAATTATGATTCGAAAGACACGTGACGCCATCTATTATCATAAGAACGTTATTGTTGTTTTCATCGGGAACAGTAATTTATTTTGGGATGAAAGGTAGCCTATGTTCGTTTCTGTACACCTGACAACGTATATGCAAAATTTCAGGATGATCAGTTTAGTGGTTTAGGCGTGAAAAGGTAACAAACAAACAAAGAACCTTATTTTCGCTTTATAATATTAGTTAGAAAGTTAGGATTAGGATAAGGATTTAGCAAGCTATTATCGTATATACTTATAGTAAGTAAGGTGTGCTGTATTCTTCATTTTTATGAAGATAAAAATTATGTTAGCTATAGGCGACTTTCTTTATGTGCGTCATCAACTTAAGTAGTTTCTGCTTACTACATAATAATACATACTAGCGGTCGCCTAGTGCTCGAAATTCGACCAAAGTTTGCCTGTAAGATATTGCTGATATATGTCATTATTTATTGATAAGTAACCATAGTACGCGCTTCGACTTCGTGTGTCAAATGCATGGTTGTGTGCGTGTAGTGTGTACTTTTTCATTAATTTAATGTATTTCTAATGCATATTTTATATAAATATTAGGATTCGCCCCTCCTTCTCCATATAAACTTTAACTGTGCCAAATTTCATACTCTTCCGTCCGAACAATTTTCGTAAAAAGGGTATAAAGTTTTTGCTTCACGTAATAATATATAGATATCCAATACTACCATCAACTAAAATACATTCCAACAAGATCGTTGTTTAGCTCACCGATCTTTTTTCCCATAAAGCATTCCTTACATTCAAACACTAACTCCCCACGGATTAAGGAAGTATACCTTCCATTTGTCACTCAAGAAAGGGCTTTGAAAGGGCCCCATTGTTTTGAAGACACAGAAATCAGTGGATAATAACTCCGCAGCTTCCGACCTCTACTTTATTACTCTAATAAACTGTTGAACTATTGTAACGTGTAGGTCGGAAGGATTCTTAAGCATTTCGAGCACGTTATTGTTGGATTTAGTGTCATAACCCTTGTAATGATGGTAAAGACGCTAACTACGTATTATTTATCTGTTATTTCTCGTAATGTAAAAATAATAATTTCAGCCCTCTATTAAACTATCAAATTTCTTGGCATGGGCCTCTTCTCAGTGTGAGAAAGGTTAGGCCATAGTTCACCACGCTGGCCCAGTGTGGGTTGGCAGACTTCACATATTTTCGAAAACATTATGGAGAACTCTTAGACATGCAGGTTTAATGTGCTAATAAATACACACATAACTTTGAAAGGTCAGAAACGCGATTAAACTCGAGACCTCTGCGTGGCAGTCCAACGGTCTCCAATACACTATCGCTCTATTCCTTCTAGTTAATAACAAGGTGAAATACATGAAGCTGACAGCCAATTTTCAAAACTAACTAATATTATAAATGCGAATGTGAGTTTGTTTGTTACGCTTTCACGCCTTAACTACTCAACTGATCATCATAAAATTTCGTATAAACGTTGTCAGGGGTACAAAACAGGATATAGGGTATCTTTCAAACAGAAAAAAGTACTGTTTCTGGATGAGCAAAGCCAGTGGCAAAAGCTAGTATTGAATATGTAAAAGTCGTATCAAAAACAGCCATCTATGTATGTATGTATGTTATTAGCATTCAAAATAATTATTGTGAATTATGTATAGCGGCAAAAGGATACAAAAACCTATACAATACTTTATTAAATTATAATCTTCTTGTCTAAGGCAGAAAAAACAAATCTCGTATATTACAAAATATAACATTAAAAAGACGTGTAACTGTAGTTAATGTGGAAACTAAAACAATGAATAGTCACAAACTTATATATCTGCCAAGTTTCGCAGTTGTACGAAGTTCTTTATGCATTAATATCCGTCAGGGCTGTCTTTTATGTTGAATTACAAGGCTTTATGTACGTACGTGTTGGAGTAATAATAATCATATTTATGTGTTATGTACACATAAGTTACGATAAGAAGCATATGGGAAGGCAAAGTACCAACAGCTTTACGATTAACTGTGTGTGCTCGCATGTGTGTGTTTGTATATGTGAGTGTGCGCATGTGTTAGAGTGTGTATGTATGTTTCTTTATAACGAATCTGAATCATAAATATTGAAATCCGACTCTGCGAAAGGTGTCAATCGTATCATTGTATAGCTGCAAGTTCAAAACAAGGACACTATAGAAATTTGGCCTATGTATTGTTCAATCAACGATATCCTAGTGGGAAACCGTTGGACTGCCACGCAGAGATCTCGAGTTCGAACCTAAGGCGCGCATCTCTGACTTTTCGAAAGTAATATGCGGATTAAATAGTTAATTATCGCTTGCTTTAACAGTGAAGGAAAACATCGTGAGTAAACCTGCATGTCTGAGAGTTCTCCATAATGTCCCATAAGATATGTGAAGTCTGCCAACCCGCACTAGGCCAGCGTGGTGGACTATGGTATATCAAAGTGAGAAGAGGCCCGTGCTCAGCAGTGGGATAGTTTAATACACGGTACATGGTTCAATTCTTGGTTCAGGCAATTGTTATTATATTTTCCAATTAGAAAATTCTCGTTACAAAAATAGTATTGTTCCTTATTACTTGGGACCTAAAAATGTCGCTGGCTTATTGTAGACTTACTACACTTTCCTTTCTGCCCTTTTAGGATTTACAGTATGAGTTTAAGCAATTTATGCATTTTGTAATATTAGTGGACGCTATCCCTGAAAGGTACAAAACATTAATTACAAATCAATGAATATCTAACTTTAATTAAAATGAAACAAAACAGACTTTTCAATTTATATAGAGCTGTTGACTGGACGATTTCTAATTAAAATTGAAATTATTAGTTTGATAACTTTGCAGAGGCGGCCCTAATCTGCACACTATTGTTAGCAACCACTGATCAAACATAAAACTTCCGCGTTCTGTGTGAGTTCGTACCGCATTTTAACTACGATAGAGTAAACTATTATAATCAGATGTGTAGAATATGAGTACATGTTATAACTAGTTCAGAACTGGCTCTATTATGGTATGATTATTGGTAAGCGAAAGGGTTTTTGTTTATTCATACAATTTTATATACATGTATATGTAAACCCCTATATATTATGTTACTGTTGGATACATACATAGGTATTCAAAGTGCCTTAGTGAGCTAATCTTTGTTGTCAAAAGTCTTCTCCTCTTAATTTTCTAAGAAGTTGTAAGTACTTCTAAGTTACGCTAATTAATTCAGGAGGACCGTATGCTTGTATGCGTTTAATCAAAAAATCTTCCGTAGCTTAGGAATTATACACATTTTGTGGCTCATCCGGACTTTGGCACTTTTGTAGTATCTGAAATAAGGAGAGATAATAATTTGTAGACAATATTAAATTCAATGATCATCTGAAGATACAGTTATTCATGTGTGATTGCATTCTTTGTGAGTCAGAAAGTACGTTGCATGCAAACAAATAATTCGACAACTTATAATATCGGTATATCTACTTAAATAATATTTTCTGTACTACCCGTGCTACGGCGTAGCAACTCTACGTAGCATATCAAATTAGCTAGCACGTAGCGCTGTACTTACTTGCAAGAGTTCTCAAACTTTTGCTTCATATAGTATATGGCTATTTCAGGACCTGCATAATCAAGGACTGAATTTGATCATTTCATTGCACGTTACAACTTAAATGCATAGAAAATAGATAAGAGTATTTATTATAAATATCTAAATATTTTATTTATAGTTCATGTAAATTCATTGTAGGCTCCTCTGATTATATTTTCCAATTACATTTTATGCTCACCCACTGGTTATTTACCTACATCAAATTTTACGGACCCAACCATTCTGACTTTTGAAGTCTTCATAAATAGTTTTAGAAACAATAGAATCAGACATAGTTAATATGAGTTTGAATTAATTTTATGACAAGCAGCAAATGTGATTTAAGCTTTCGCTAATATGACTAAAACATTATTTTAAACAAAATCTAATATCTAATTTCAAAATCTATATCTATATCTATACATCTATTCTATACATTCTACACAAATAAATAAAATTAAAGTGACTGTTTGTAATGTCAAAATAACAGCTTTTTATCTAATGCATATGAAAGTACGAGTATATAAGGTACCTACACGAAAACATGTATTTTAAAATTTTTGTCTGTCTGTCTGTTTGTTCCGGTTTATTTCCGAAACGGCTGAACCGATTTTGACGGGACTTTCACTGGCAGATAGCTGATGTTATAAGGAGTAACATAGGCTACTTTGATTTTAGAAAAATAATAGGGTTCCGCGGAGACACCTTTTAGTTAAAATCTACACGGACGAAGTCGCAGGTAACAGCTAGTATAATATAAATTCTAAGGCTTCTGCTTATGTTTTATGGTTTTTAGTAGTGAGCGCCTGATGACAAGCAATTACCGTAGCCTGCATCGCATGTAATACCTGAAATATCAGACACGCGTTTATATCCATAAGGGAAAAGATTTAAAGATAGAATAATAGTGATGTATATATAAGGCTCGGGAACTTACTCAGCGTGTGAAACGCAGTTAAATTCCTATGAAAAAGGTCTTATAGTTAGAATAATAGTGATGTACGTATATAAGGCTCGGGAACTCTTACACAGCGGATGAAACGCAGTTTAAATCCTGTGAAAAAGACCTTAAAGTGATGGGTGTACCTGTACGTATATAAAACTCGACGGGCAAAAGGCAGTAACAGTGCTCATTCATTCATCCAGCACTCTACTCAACTCTTCTGCACAACCTGTTTTATACGCGGATTAGCTCTGATTTGCCAGTTGCCTTAAAAATTAAACAAATATATAATATAATGAATACTGTAGGCACGCTTCATCAAGCTTCGACATAATAAAAGCCTGGCTATAAACTACGCACATTACAAACCGAATATTACCATACCCAATTATTATCACATTGAAAATCATCGACGTAACATGTTGATATTCCCAACACTGTTGACTCTTTAATACCTAATAGTCGACAGCAAATTTAAATTTTGATTAAATTATACCCAAATTTGCATTAACCCGTCTGACGTCATCAAGGTAATTGACGTTGAGTTTTTCAGGCGCGTCACGTTGAAATTAATTATATCGATTGGTTTTCATCGAGGTTTCAATTTTGTAATAACTAGGCTTGATTCCGGAGAGTACTGCTGTGACACCAGTGGGTGTTATTGAATAAGGGGCACAGGTTTAAAATATCACGGTATGTTTTATTACTTGCAAGTGATTTCAGCCGTGTGAAATCCACTTTCGCTTCTGATGTCATTTATGTGGTACTATGCACCAGTACCACCGTCAGTCGCCGGCTGGAAATATTAGAATTGGATGAAACGTAGTTGAATTCTAACTACCAAACTGCAAGAACTATCAACAACTGTACTATCTTTATCGTTCATCGAAACAGACTTAGAAAGGCGAACCAAAATTCTAAAATCGATTATTTTGGCTGAAGCAGTGTAATTTTGCGTATATTCACATCCACGTTTTAACAGTAACCATGGCAAAAATAATTGGTTACAAGCGAGTCGAAAATCTTTTTTCAATGGAATTGCATGAGTGATTACCCTTTACAGTGGGATTATTAAAAATATATCTGCATATTTTACTGTTCCTTTGTGTTTTAGTCGAAATGTCGCCAACAATAGGAATAACATATCTTCTGCATCGTAGGAAGCTTACAAACATTCAAACAACAGTCACACGAGTACCTACAATTGGGACAACTAATATTGTATCACATACACACAACGCCAATCTAGCCCAAACTAAGCAGAGCTTGTACTATGGGTACTAGGCAATGGATAAACATACATATATACTTTATTTTTGTAAATACATACATATTATATATAGCAACACCCAGACCAAGACAAACATCCATGTTTATGCACACAAATGTTTGACTTGTGCGTGAATCGAACTCGCGACCTCAGACGTGGCAGTTGGATACACTAACCACTACACCATCGAGGCCTTCCTGGATCACAATTTAAAAAAAAATTGCTT
Source organism: Catocala sponsa (assembly GCA_963564715.1). NCBI lineage: Eukaryota > Metazoa > Arthropoda > Insecta > Lepidoptera > Erebidae > Catocala > Catocala sponsa. The sequence continues at coordinate 1,098,461 of OY751339.1, forward strand.
TAAAAGTAGAGATAAGCAGCTTGTACTGTCTTACCCCATATTACAAAGTATGTAATATAGAAAAGAGACTGAGGAGTGTGGTAATTTTGAAGAGTAAAATAAAAAAAAGGACAGGAATACTCAGATACAATATTTTAGACTCTTTGCCTATCTTTACTAAAGTGTTAAATATTGCCTTACCACGAGCGAATCTCTCGATTTCCTCGCAGGCCATATAGTAAATGAGTTCACTTGACTTCATTACGTCCGTCGTCCATTCGGGCAACGCAACTTTTTAGCTGGACTAGTTCCAAGCCAAGTTCTATCGGATTTTAGATATATATTTTTGCTTATATACATACATATACATATTACCGACTTGCATAACTTATCTGCACTATATAATTGTAACAACTACTTTTGGATTTAGCACTTATCTACACAAAATAGTGCCTATTAAATATTATCTTACAGGTAATGAATTAGACTGTAAGTTTCTTGCCATGCATGCCTGTCATTTGTATGATTACTGTTATAATGTTATAATACGCATTTTATATATTTAAGAAGCATTTGTAATTGTGCAGTTGGCGAGTTTAATAAAACTAGCGGACGGCTAGTGCTCGAAATTCGACCAAAGTTTGCCGTAATTGTGCAGTTGGCGTGTTTAATAAAATAAAATAAAATTACTGTTCCCGAGTAAAACAACAAAAACGTTCTTATGATGATAGATGGCGCCACGTTTCTTTAGAATCATGAATGAATTATATTATTACAAGCAGAGTACAACCCGAATTGATTGTCAAATTCTAAATTAACGCGAGCGAGGCCGCGGGCAAAAGCTAGTATAAAATAAAATAAAATAAAAATATCCTGAGGCTTTTATCCCCAAAGGAATTGGCAGAGATGTAACACACCTAAATTTAGGTCATAATGGTTTCAGGTACTACATATTACCGTCTATTTGACACCGTTTCAGATTCCATGCTGCTGCTGATTTTTTTCGTTTGTTTAATTCAGTAACATTTTGCCTGACCCAGGGATAGAATCCGTGACTTCATACACAATACTCATATTGACTATATTAGCTATTGGGAATTAAAAAGAATCTAGTAACATTTTGCCTGACCCAGGGATAGAATCCGTGACTTCATACACAATACTCATATTGACTATATTAGCTATTGGGAATTAAAAAGAATCTACTAAACGGATAATGATCAAAAACCCGGTATATCTGGTATACTACGATGTACTTTATACGCGTCCACGTGAGATTTTGCAGCCCTTAAATTTTAAATATTGATTTTAATTCAGGCGATATCTTTTTATAATACACAGTTCACAACACTTTACATAAAATGTGTAAATAACACAATGCATAAAATAAAATCATAATAATTATGAAAAATCATCGTTTCGTTTTATCCGAATTTCTAATACATAGAATCTAAATCCTTAGAGAGCCTGGTAAGACTCTGCAGATGAAGAAATTGTATGTAAAAAATATACAGATTTAATTTTCAAAGGAAATATTTTGTGTAAGTCTAATTGGCGAAAATTTACAACTGTTCTGCAATTGTATTGACAGACGGAGGCCGCGTGATTAAGTGGCTGTAACATAATAGGCTCTTGTACTGGGTCTTAAATTTATTTTAAATTAAAGAGGTTGTGCTTATATCGATGTATCGCAAGCACAACCTCTCTCTCTCACACAACACCAAGAGATATAGACTGTTTTATCTTCATTTTGAATACCAATATCGCGTTGTTACAAAAGTTTAACGTCAAACACTTCAAAAGAAACACTCAGAAAATCTATAGTTATAAAATTCATTAAAGTACGAGCACTGAGTTACCGCTTACTTTATACACTACATTATTCTGTGTACGTACATAAAGTATCCAAAGATTCAAAGTACTTGCACAACGAAAATTTCGCCAGAATTTTAGCCGGTCCATTTCATTGGAGAGTAAACTTTACGCACTCAATTTTAAAGTTGAAGTTCACTTGCAGGTTTATCGTTTTGGAACCCCTGATCGATGCAACGTTGCATTCGCTTGAAGCAGTACCAATTTACTAGATTTTGTTCAAGGCGGGTTTGGCCGGTTGTTAGCTAGGACTCAATTTCCCTGAGCTATTTATAATTGCCTGTCTCCTGCTTGTTAGACTTATTAATTTTGGATCGTGACGTGATTTAGTTCGGGAAAAAGGAAACTTTCCAGGCCATCTTGTATCTTTGTGTCGGCTCGTAAGTGAACATGCATTTATTTATTATTTATGAAAGTGACGGCCTCGGTGGTGTAGTGGTGGTTAATAGGGTTGCTAGGCGTGAGGTGTTGGGTTCGAATTGGCCAAAGTGTTATTGGATTTTCCTGTTAACAAAATCTTCTTAGCAGCACGAACGGTTCCAAACTCCGGTCTGGAACCGTGTTCAGTTAACAACAATAGGCTTGCTTCCAACTTTTCCGATTGGCCTTCGTGGTTGATCTCAAATATGGCCGATACGCAGACTAGGGGTAAAGGTAATACAAAAAACAAATATTTACTTTCTTTAATACACGTAGTACCGTGTTTGCTAATCAGAAATTACTTAGTAAAGTCTTATCAGAAACTTGCTTGAATATCAGTTTCGAGCGAAATTCTTGTTTGAACAGTAAATGCTTAACTTTTAAACCCAGTCCGCAGTGCGCTGCCACAAACCTAAGTACGTGACCGTCATCTCTTCTAGACAGTGCACGGATGAAATTTTCATATCATGATAAGTGACTTGTCTCAAAAGAGTTCAAATATCTTAAATATTCTCAAGATCAGACACAAAACGTATTCTTTTTGCTAGTGTTATATCGTTCAGGTGCTGCGATGGTCTCTAGATCTCGCTTATCTTAAACTTTGAACAGTTTTATGAATAGTCGAGTGCGATGTAGCGTTTTTTAAGGCTGTGCGGGTGCTGCGACGCGCGGCGGGTGTCTGAAGGTGAAGTCAGATAGTACGGTCATATATGAGTAATGGATATAAAACTGTAACAGTGGATTTGTATTGCTTCTTTGTCATCACGATGAGTTAAGCAGAAATGTATAAATCCTTCATTATATTCGGACTGCGTATCTCATAACAGTAAACACATCATTCAAACATCGAATTTGCGTCTTTATGTTCAACAATTTTGCACGTGGTCAATCTTACACCATTTTTATCTATACCGTCGCGCGTCACCTTTTGTGACATCTTAAAGTTACATTCATTTTAAATTGCGATGCGCTGTTACCGAAAAATAAATCAAAGCCCGTATTGGCTAAATAAACATTCGAATGTTTATATGGCCGATGCAAATGCAAAACATTAAATTAAAAATAAAACATCGCACTTGCATCATAAGACATATAATTATGTTTCATTAAAAAATAAAATTGGGGCAGTCTTTGGGGACTGCCGATAGAAGTGAAAACCTTATTACTTGATTATAAACACTTCCTTATAAACCAAATTATAAACCAAAAATAATTAAAAAATGGGAAGCGTTCGGTGACGATGACGCAAGTTCCATGATTTATGTTCACCCAACGGGCCTAAAGAAGTTTCTACGTCAAAAAAAAAGGGAGCGGGTCGGATGCTAGTTCCCGATACTCTCTTAGGAGTTTTAAGGGGGTCAAAATTTCGTTATTTTTTGCGTAGGACATTGTTAATATTCTAAAATAATTCAAAAGTGGAAAGCGTTGAAGCGTGACGATGACGTGAGTTCTATGATTTTTGTTCACCCAAGAAGTGCTCAACGTGCCTAAAGAAGTTTTCACTTCAAAAATAACATCTCCTGCACTAGAGATAACTCCTGTATCGCGGGGAACTTAACAAACATTGAAACAACTGAGAAACAAATATTTCTAGAAAACAGTTTTTTGTCCTGTGTGTGAATCGAATCAACAATACTCGGAGCGGGGCCCATGGCAAGATGACCAATTACTAATAATACTCAATAGTGCTATTGACCTAAAACTACTTCTTCTTAACTTAAGTTTTAAATTAAATCTGGCATTCCAATACTTTGCAGGTTAATATGTTAAAATATCGACCAGAGCAACTTTCTGAACTACTTAATAAGCATCTAACACATTTGTAAGTAAATCTTCAGCTCGACAACTAATTCCAAGAATGTTGAACCCTATATTAACGGGGACAAGTATAATTCCGTTCTTAACGTATCTGTTGTCAATAAACAACTGTTTCCTGCGGTATCTGCTTGTAGCAGATATAACCACATACCGCATGTGTTGTTATCTCAACTGGGGTAAATAAGCTTATTACGAGCGCCGCTGTTATTTTCATATAATTGATGTTATATTAGTACTATATTATATTATATGAAGCAGCGATAGCCTAGTGGTAGTAAATGAACGCAACTGCTTTGCGTGCGGTCTATGGTTCTACTTTCGAGTCGGTCAAAGTAGGTTTTTGGGCAGAATACGAACTTGTGACATCAAGGAATCTGGCATTGCGCCTTTTAGACGGCATTAATATCGCCTCCTATTATGTGGGACCTTAAATATAGAAGGCGAAACGAGTGTAATACTGTAGGTATTACACTCACGTTCTCTGCCTAGCTGTACTTTTTTTATTGCCGTTGTTGGCAGACGAGCAAGTGGCCCACCTGATGGAAAGTGGTAACCGCTGCTCATGGACCTCAGCAATGTCAGGACACAGCAAAGCTACTGCCTACCGAGAAAGAAGAACTCTCTTTAAACCTCGTTTCTTTCATACGAGGATATAGATGTACAAATTATGTTTGTATAACATTTTAGGCAATATTTTCAATACGCCTTCAACAGCACAGCTCATCCTACACGCAGTACGAGTACATACATACCATCTATAGAACGTGGTGTCAGTTATTCCGATATATTAATTTTCGCAAGAATTACGTACTCGTTAGTTGCTGTCAAGTTACAAAGGCTTCCGCTTATTTTATACTTGTTTGAGGCTTTAAGGAAATTGGTTTTCACGAAGTATTGACGGTACGCCTACATATGAGCTCCGAAAATGATGTAATAGATATTTATTGGAAAGATACACGTGAATACTTTGATATGTTTTTTCGTGGAAATTGTTTAGTTATATCAAGGATACGTTAGATATTTTAATTATCGATACATATATAAAGAGAGCACTGTGCTAGATTTTAACGTTACTAAGAAACCCAACGATTACCTAGAGATCAGGGTATCTTTCTAACATCTCTATGAGCATTAACTGCCTCCGTGGCGTAGCCGTAGTGAATGCTACTGCCGTGCATGAGGTCTCGGGTTCGAATCCCGGGTCGGGCCAACAAAAAATTATTGGGTTTTTCTGTTAAGAAATCTCAATAGCAGCCCGGAGTTATGAAGTTGGTGGTGTTAGACACCCCCGTGCCTCGGCAAGCACGTAAAGCCTACGCCTGATCTCCCTCCGGTCGTGTCGGATACCGTCCCATCGGATCATGAGAGTTAAGGAACAGAGAGTGCACTTGTGTTTGCGCACACACTTGTGCACTTAATATCTCCTGCGCAGATGGCCAGTCTCCGTTAAGACTGGCCGCCGTGACCGAAAATCGGTCTGGAGGACATTATATGAGCATTGTAAAGAATCGCACATCGCAAGAACAAAACAAACCTTTACACTCTAAAGCGCAATTTTATTTTGCGCTTGTGTGGCAAATGAGTCTTAAGCTGCCGAATATATAGGCATCCGTTTGTATATTAGTCGTAGTCTATACTAATATTATTAAGAGGAAAGACTTGTTTGTTTGTAAGGATTTAACTTAAAACTAGGTACCCAACCTATTTAAAAAAAATTAATAAGGGTCTGTAAAAAGCTAGTGATATATAATTTAACGGGAAATTATCAGAGTGAGGCAACAAAAAGCTTTTAAAACAAAGTATTTATTTATGTTTATCATTTATCCATTACAAGCTCTGCTTAGTTTGGGCTAGATGGTGTTGTGTATATGTTATAGAATATTATTATTATTACTTTAAGTATAAAAATTGAAAACTTAGCAATTTACAATATCAAAAGAACGGATTGCGCCATCAATAGGATTCATTTTATCAAAATAAAAGAAGAGCCTTTCTCAAAGAAATTCTAAATTAAAACCGAATGATTTAATTAAATCCAAAATATTAATCATCTTTCAAACGAATTTCACTTTTACGTATTACGTTTTTTTATTTCATACAAACAGATAGCCACAAATGAAAGTTATTCTTAAAGTTAGGCGCGGAATAACTGAAAGTAGGATTATCTTAGACTTAATCTTACAAGAGCTCCGTACCGAAGCGGATTATATTTTTTTAAAGTCAACAAAGTAAAAAAAACGATCGTAGTACACAGAAAACCCTAATCAAATTTTGTTATGTTTTATTTTGTATAATGAATGCATGAATACCTAATAACTGTATTTGCACGCCAAACGGCTGAATGTGGAAGAAACCTACCGCCTATTATATCAACATTTATGTACCCATGTTCGCAAGTAAATAAATAAATAAATAAATAAAACAATTTTGATAAATTTCTCCTTTTATACATAAAACCTTGGTCTTTCTTTAAAAAAACTGCCTCGTTTGTAAACTTACTTATCTTATAAACCTTTTTTGTTTACACACAATAAGAATTTTGTAATAATTAGAAAACGAATTAATCTATCTCAATTTCGCTTTAAGTTAATTGAATAGGTAAGTATTTTATAAGTATTATTATTATCCTACTGGGGCCGATATCAAACGATATGCGTTTTATATCAGCTTCAGTATAACTTAAATTACAATACTTTTTCCACCTTGTTGGCAAACAAACATACGGCCTACCTAATGGTAAGTGGTCACCGTAGCCTATGGACGCCTGCAACACCAGAGGCATCACTTGCGCGTTGCCGACCCTTTAGGAAAGGAAGTGGGAAGGAGAAGGAGCTGGAAGGGGGAAAGGGTGTGATTGGGCCTCCAGTACTCTCACTCACCAAACGAAACACATTAGTAGGAATACTGTAATTTCACGTTGAAATTCTGTGAGTCAGTGACTCTAATGGTTACTGAGTGCATGACACCTACATTTAACCAGCTATGTTTTAAGGTCTCTTGTATGTAATAGGAAACGAACCTATTTTGATCTACTGGCGTCATTTTACTAATCTCGGCTATTATGGAGAATTTTAACAGTAAACTCAAAAACTGTTTGTATGACTTGGTATTTATGATACTACTTTTTTATAAAATAAGTAGGATAGGTATTTTTACATCTGATTGCTGCTTAGTGCTATTTTCTTTCTTTAGTCTTCTAAAATTGTGTAATAACTGTGACATAATAGGAGTTCTATAGAAAAAAGTACAGAATATTGGCAGCGTAATATTCAAAGATTTAACAAATCACCTTCAAAATTAATTTATTATATTAAATACCTTTGAAACTATTTGTAAAATATCATTAAACTACTCTTGAGCAAAAAGTAGGTTACGATAATTATAAAAATATGCTACTAATATTTTGAACAGTTTTCTTAGAAAAGCCGTTATACTATTAACTAAAATTGTTTACTTAGAAATGGTTTTAAACGGATATTTACTTGAGACTTACTGTCTCGAGTGATTTTCTTAATGAAGCTAAAATATAAAATTAAACCTGCTTTAACAAAATTAAAGTCAAATATTACATTTCTTTTTAAAAATATATCTCGCACTAGGTGTGTGTGTCATTCATGTGTCACGAGGTCCTTACAAATATTAAACAACGGACACAAAGAACCCCCAGATTCAGAACAACTAATAATAATTGTGGATCACACAATTTTTTGTCCCGTGTGGTGGACATCGAGCAAACATCAGTCGGCGCGGTGTCAGTCGCGAGGCGACTACTTACACCACTACGCTATTACTTGCAGTCATTTATACAGTATAATTTTAATTTTATTTTACGCACGGTAATGTGCCATCACATTCCCCATCGCCGGTTTTGGGGCGGGCGATGGGGATATGTCGGGATCCAGCTCCTACGACGGATTTGGGCTGAACCGACTAGAACCACCGCGGTGTTCCTCACAGGTTTACATACAGGGTAATTTTGAAATCGTGTAATTCATTTTAACCACGCATTCTACTAGTGGTATAAAATAACCCTGACCATATTTTTTCTATTAGAATTATTTTTTTGGAAAAATTAATGTACCTTTTTTTGTGAAATTGATTCAGATAGTCATATGTTAACCATCCGAGGCAATATTAATTTTTTTCTAATTAAAAATAATTAACATATCAATAATTAATGTCGTAAACAAAAACGGGCGATCCTTTTTATTGCCCCTTATTATTTACGAAATCAGTTATTGTTTTGTTATTTTTTTAAATTAGTAAAATATTAAGTTTGTGTCGGGTGGTTAACATAATTATGACTATCTGAAACCTTTTCACGAAAAAAAACGGTACACTAATTTCTCCAAAAACATAATTATTCTAATAAAAAATATATGGTCAGGGTTATTTTAAATATCACCAGTAGAATGCGTGGTTAAAAGGAATTACAGGATTTCAAAATCACCCTGTATTGGCTATTTTTTATGAAACTGCCGTTTGCAGTTATCTGAGTAGGCCTAGTAGTATACCTATCATGTTGTCGCCGACATGACGATTGAGCCTAGCTCTCTCAGAGTAACTACGAGCTAGCTTTGTCTTTGGCAATATTGAAACAGCGGCGGAATATTAATTATTATCTGCCGTGGAAACAACGGCCGCCAAGACTATTTTAACTTGGAAGTGTTGGAACGATTAGGATCGTTGAATCACACAAGTTTATGCCCCGAGACAAACTAACAGCGAATTGTTATCCAAGTTGTCTAAGTTTTAATATTTTATTTCTTTAACTGTCAAACTAGATAGGAGCAATATTATTATACTGTTGTGTGTAGCTTTACGTAAAATACGGCATTTTATTTTTTTGTAAAATTATAAATTTATTACATATGAGTATATAGTAGATAGCGCAGCGATAGCTCAGTGGGAGACCAACAGACTGCAATGCAGAGGGTCTTGGGTTCGAACCCACGTCGCGCACCTCTGACTTTCGGAAGTTATATGACTTTTCGAAATTACGTGCGTCTTGATTGACAATTATCGCCTGCTCCGTGCCTCGGAGAGCACGTTAAGCCTACGGTCCCGGCTACCATGAACATCTATGGCAGTCGTTATTGGGAAGTCAGTGCCCTCTAATATCCTAACACTGGTCTAGCCTTACGGTATCGTTAGGCTTCGGGTGGCGGAGGTCAGATGGCAGTGGCTCCGTGTAAAAACTGATATCCAGTAAAATCCGGTTAGACTAGAAAGCCGACCCCAAGTGACTTGGGAACAATAAAGGCTAGGGAGAAGAAGATATAGTAGAGTAGCGGTAGTGAATGTAAATGCCGTGCATGAGGTTATCAGCTCGATTTCCAGGTCGGACAGTGTTATTCGGTTTTTCTGTCAATACATTCGCAGGTAGCACGAAATTTGGGGCTGTGCCCGTTGGACTGCAGTATGCTCGCTCTCTATTACATACATAGATTCACGCCTATTTCCCAGAGGGGTAAGCAGAGATTACGGATTTCCATTTGCAACGATCCTGACACACTTCTTTGACTTTTTCCACTTTCATTACATTTCTCATTTATATCATCTCTATTACATGGGATCTAAATAATAATATAGTAGGCAAAATTTTGGTATAATATACTTTTGCCTACCCTTTCGTTGAGGGCAGCGTGAAGTTATATAATATATATTATTATTTAGTCGGCCTTGATGGCGTAGTGGTTAGTGTAACCGACTGCCACGCCTGAGGTCGCGGGTTCGATTCCCGCACAAGTCAAACATTTGTCTACATGAACATGGACGTTTGTCTTGGTTGGGGTGTTTCTATGTATAATATGTATGTATTTACAAAAAAGAGTATATATGTATGTTTATGCATTGTCTAGTACCTATACTACAAGCTCTACTTAGTTTGGGCTAGATGGTGTTGTGTGTATATGATAATAATAATAATATTAATAATTTATTTGCCATAATTTTACAATCCAGGTGAACATATATATAGGTATAATAATCATAACATCAAAAGTGTTGAACTCTGGTACCCAAGGTAAGAGTTAACTTGTGTTATGGGTACCAGTGCTCTCGCATAGATATTGACAAAAGAGAAGTACAATAACTTACGGATTGTTACAAGTGTTAGTTCAGTGAGTTAGTTATAAAATTAAAAATTTAAAATGATTTGCTAGTCTATATTTATTCAGTAAGTGTGTGTTGGAATGTGTGGTGTGTGTTAGTAGGTATTGTGTGTGTGTAGTGAGAGTGGGTGTGGTGTGTGTGTGTATGTGTGTATGTGTGTATCTGTGTGTACGTGCCAGTACGTGAGTATGTGTATACGTCAATTGATTTGAATTTCAAAAATTGTGTAGATGTTTGTTTTAAAGGATTGTGAGTTTAAGTAGATTCTCTGTTTCAACGTAGGACTTAGTCATGAGCCATTTTTTTAATATTCTCCTACATTGGAATTTAGAGAGAGGATAGATATTGCAGACCTTGTTTATGACATTGTACAGATGACATCCAAGAACCTTATGATGCCGTGCTGCCAAAGTTGTTCTAAACTTTGGGGTTGGGCAAATATGATATGCACGACGCTTTTTAGCATTATTCGAATTATACACTAGCGAGGCATGTTTTTTACAAATGGTGTCGAGCACAAAAAGCTGTCTCACAGTAAGAACCTGACAGTCATGATAAAGTTGGATAGTTGGATATCTGAATCGTTTAAACGTCATTACCTTGAGTACAGCTCTCTGTGCGCGTTCCAAAGGTAGTAAGCTGGTTTTGGCAGCCCCTCCCCAGACTGTTATACAGTATGTCAGTATGGACTGACATAAGGCATAGTAAACCGTTCGCAGGGTGTTAAAGTCCGCAGAATGACGAAGTTTCTTAAATATAAAAATCATTTTACGAAGTCGTGCGGCAAGACAAGTTAGGTGGTACTTCCAGTTTAATAGGTTATCAATATAGATGCCCAGATACTTTATGCTATTAGATCTACTTATTGTGGGGCAACTGCAATAGGATGATGAAGCATTTGAAAAACAATTACTATTGTGAGCTTTAAGGGTAAAATTAGTCAGAGATGGTTGTGTGGTCGTCGTAGAACTGAAAGTTAAGTAAGTTGTTTTGGTGGAGTTTAGTGTTAATAAATTGGTCGATAGCCAGGCCGTAACTCTTCTAAGTGCCTCCTCAGCTCTGGTGAACACATCTGACCAATTTTTGCCATGAATAAGCAGAGCGGTATCATCAGCATAAACAAAGATATCGCAGCAGGGTAGCGGGAGCTTACATAAGGAGTTAACATATAACAGGAACAGAGTAGGACCCAGTACCGAGCCCTGGGGCACACCAAAGCGAATGGGAGCACCATCACCAATGATGGTATCAATTTTGGTACACTGTTCCCTATCACACAAATAGTCCCTGAAAATTCGGAGAGCATACCCTCGTATACCCATCCTTTCCATCTTCCGTAAGAGGTGTGGAACAGAGACAGTGTCAAAGGCTTTCGTAAGATCAAGAAAAATACCCATACATTTCTGCTTACTATCTAGACTTTCCACTACTTTATCAATGACAGAGGCTACAGCATCTTCGGTCGATGTACCAACTCTAAAACCGTACTGATTTGAAGCCAAAATATTATTTGCTGTCAGGAAACTTACTAAACGAGAGTTCAAAAGCTTTTCCAGCACTTTAGATAAGGCAGGCAACACCGATATAGGTCTGTAGTTGGTGACACTGTCTCTGTCTCCACCCTTATGGATTGGATGAATAACGGCTTTTTTAAACATTTGGGGAAGATACCCTGGGCCATCGATATGTTACATATGTGCGTAATTACCGGGACCAGGGTATCAGAGCAGTTCTGTAACAATTTACTAGGTATAGCGTCCCAGCCTACTGCGGCATTGCAACGTAAGCCATGAATGATTTTTGCTACTTCACTCTCATCCGTGGGAAGGAGTGCAAGAGAGTCGGCGGTGATGTCATCATCTGGTAGCTCCAAGTAACCCTGCGAGCTAGAACAGATATTTTGAGCTAGATTTTTGCCAACATTGGAAAAGTACTCATTCACTTGATTAACTGATGTTAAGTTATCACGTCCACTATTTAAAAGTTCGATAGATACGTTTTTGGGATGGTCGGATTGTACGATGTGTTTGATCACCTTCCAAGTATCTTTGGGATTATTATGGGCTTTCTGTAATTCACATTTCTCATATGCATGTTTTAATCTTTTAAGAAGCTTATTACAAAAGTTACGATATCTAACATAGGTGACTTTAAGTAAGAAATCGTCTGGGTTTGCCTTCAATTTTCGACACATTAAATCTCGGTTACGGATACAGCGTATTAGGCCTTTAGTAATCCAAGGTTTAAGTATTCTACGTTTAGAGGGTACATGTAGAGAGGTCAAGTGTGTTTTAATTATCGTACCGATAGTTTCAACCAGGATTTCAGTAGCTGCATTGGGATCTGATGTATTCAATACTTTACTATAATCGGCACAGGACACGGCTGCATGTACAGAAGGATAATCCACTTTGATGATATTTAGGTTTCTTTTAACTGACTTCGATATATTTTGCATATACAAGAGCACTGGGAAGTGATCGGTAATTGAGGTATCAAATATCAAGGTGGTTGTTTTTAGTCCGGATTTCAAGAGCGTATGATCTAGACAGTTATTACCTCTAGTGGGTAGATTATGCGTGGGAAGAAGTCCATGCGAAGTAGTCATGTTAAGATAATCATTTGCATGTGAGCTTAGGTTTGTCGGAGTAATATTTATGTTGGTGTCGCCAATTACGAGTATATTCTGCCAGTTGGAGATGGATGTAAGCGTAGTATCTAAGCCATATAAAAAGACATCCACATTCGTATTGCACAGGGGGCGGTACAGGGCTACGATGTTAAATTTATTGTATCAACTTTACAGATCAAGCAATTTGAACCCGGAATAATCGACTCAGAGACTTTGTGAGACATTGTAGACCTTATGTACATAGCGACGCCATCGTTTTGATTGGAATTGTTAGCAGTGTGATAGCTAGAGTAACCTTCAAGTGTCGGTAAGTATATCGTCTTGCTTAACCAGCATTCTGAGAGGACTATAATTTCGGGTAAAACCCGTAATGTATCTAGGAAGACGACAAGGTTATCAAAATTCCGGTTTACACTGCGTATATTTAAATGTAAAACTTTTACTGAGTTTTTGCTATTAGGTAAGAGACCATCGCATTTTTCAACTTCACACACATGTACTTGTGTTTGTCCTAAGGTGTCAATATCGTTAATAATAGGTGTTAAATCCAGCATTGTGAAAATAATAAAAACGCGCAGACGATTATCCACCGAGGCCGATTTGACGATACAAGTAATAGATTTAATCCAAGGGTGCTTATTAAAAATGTTTTGTAATGATGATTATTCTGTTTAAACGATTGATTATTAAAACACATCGTGGCGTGTGATATGCGTTTAAAATTATGATGTCTAAAAATAATAAGTTGTGAATGACGTAAGAGCCGTAATTTATATGTAGCATGGGTGAATGTGTGTTTGTTTTGTGTACGAATTGAAGTATGTTGTTTAGCTGTATAGAACCAACCACATATACTTTGTAGACAGAAGATGTAAAAATAATTATAATATATTACAAAAAAATAAGATGATACTACACAGTCGTATTTCCATTGAGCTAACAATAAGAAAAGGAAAATAGTTGTAAATATTGCATTCTGTTTAGGTATATAAAAGTAATTATTGTAATTTAGACAAATTGATAAGACAGGCAGCTGAAGTAACAACAATCGAGTCCAAACCTTCAATCTTGCGAAGAAAAATCTTATTGTTATGTGTCCAACAAAACTTGTAATTATGCATATTAGCAAACTTACGAGCTTCATAAAACAATTGCCGCTGGCTATTAGGCAGGTGATCAGCTACGTAGACAGGCTTGGAGTCTCCCGTAATGCCAATGTGCGCCGTGTTTAGTTTTTCCGCAAGTGGTTTTCCTCTATTGAAGTGCCGAGTGGCTTCTAAAATTTGTTTTTTCAAAGGGACTCTTTGCAGCTCCACAACAATTGGTCTATTAATTCCCTTTTTTCCAGGAATGCGATAAATGTCACGTAGGTCCGCTGTCTGTAAAGGCACGTTAACAGTTTTACATGTATTTATAACCGTAGTCGTGAGATCATTAACAGTTTCTTTTTCGCTGCATGGAATGTTTCTTATTTCAAGAGAGGCTGATCTTGATAGTTGTTGTAAATCTAAAATCTTTTTCTCCAGATCTATAATAAAAGAACGTTGTTCTTGACGCTCCTTTTCTAATGACTCCACTGTCTTTTTCATGTTCTCATAGGATTGGTTAATATATTCGATTGACTTCTCTATTTCCATATTTGATTTTTGAATTTCCTTATTCTGTACTTTGACCTCATTTATATCGGATGTCAATTTGTTTAGTAAATTATCCTGGTCCTTTTTCCACGATGTTAATAAGTTCATAACCTTGTCCTCGAATGCTTTGAACTCGCTGTGAGTTTGGTCTGGGGAGAAATCAGGCCGGAGGCGCTTATTCCTGGTTGTGATGTTTGTTGGAGTGGGTTCATTTTCAAAGCTTGATAAATCAGGTGATGATAATACTCGCTGCTTCTCTTTAGCAGGCGATGGAGGCGGTGAGCGTATCGTTCGAGGCATTATATAAATAATAAATCAATTGACAACAGTTGTACTCACAAAGTTGTATTAGTAGTGCCGCGCACAGCGCACAGGTGTGGGTAGATAACGCGCCGTCACCGCTGCCGAAGACACGTAGGTTAGGATACTTCCGAACAAGGCCGATCGGGCGACGCAAGAGTGTCCTTCGTGCACGAAGTTTGCCGAGCAAAGGCCGGTCGTTGTCCCCACCGTTCGAGTCCGCTGTCACGGTAGCAGGTGACTCACGCACCGCTAGTGTGAATTCAAATTTTTGCCAGTCATTGTAGAATAAAACTGTGATATCTTCCTTATTTATTGACGAATAGATAAACTAATCAATGCAATGTGAGGCCCATACAATAGGCAACACAGCAGTATAAGTTAATATATGAAGAAATAACTTTTTACACTATTTATGATTTAAGTATGCGAGAGCAAAATGAATACGTGTTGTTGCAATGAGTGTCGCGCGGAAGAAGAATATTATATTTATATATATTATATAAAATACCTTATAAACATCGTAATACACTTAACACTTACAAAATTAAAAATGTATATTAGCTGACCATAAAATTTTAGATGAGAGAGAAGAAAATATAAAATAAAATTTTCACTTAATTTTATTAAAACCGTCTTATCCGCTTACTTTGTATTTTTATGGCAACATAAAAATCGCCATAAATTATGCTTTGAAGGAAATTGCTCGGTTACCTTTCCGTCTTTGAAAATTTTGTATTCAAGGAGCCGGTCCCATCGTAACTGTTCGTAATACTTTTAATGACTACTTACCCTGTGCTCTTGTGGGACAGTGGATCTCAAGTTAAGGAAGTTTGCCTAGCTACAAGATTAACTGCATGTTTCTTTTTTATCCTATAAACATTCTGTCAAAAAAGAAGGTATGAAATTATATTTTCTATCAACAATAGCAAGCCTTTTTTTTAGATGGAACATAGGCTATATAATACTACGAGCCACGGGGGCAGAACAGTTATCATAAACTTAAGTGAAACCGCGGTGTCAGCTAATAATAATTGATAAATAATTATTAGATGGGAATATACAGTAGCATATGTTATATATGTTTGTATGTAATTTGTATTTCAAATTACAAGTACCTAATCTTGTTAACCCCACCAGCTAAGCAAGAATGTTTGTATTAGGACTGGGCTCACGTCAGTAGTGCAATGGGTGGGGGTTCGATCCCGCGACCTCTCGATTACAGATCTTTATGAGAGATAAGATACATATATTTTTAATCTTTAACGTATTGAGTTGCAGCGGCACACTGGCAGTCAGACGGAATACATCTTTGATTAAATCTCATATTTCAAGACTTGCCAGAATCACCTGGAGCACCCTGATTGAGTAAGTGCTTTGACTTTACTTATAAGTGAGGGTATTTAAGTTAAAAATTCTATGTAGCCGCACGCGACTTGTCGTATTACGTGGAATCCAAAAACATAATATGTAGCTAACGGACTATGGGGCTAAATAGGCGTATATGTTGTATTTTATTAATGTTTTTAAAGCTTAAGAAGTGTGTTTTAATGTAGGTGTATTTTTTGTTCCTTGCACTGCTTGGAAATATCATTTTAAATATTTATAGCTTATGGTAGTTTCATTGCAAAAGGTATTGCATATTTTATTTTTATACAACTATGGTGGCAAACAAGCATACGGCCTGATGGTAAGTGGTCATCGTAGCCAATGGACGCCTGCGACACCAGAGGTATCACTTGCGCGTTGCCGACCCTTTAGGAAAGGAAGTGGGAAGGAGAAGGCGTGGGATGGGGGAAAGGGAGTGATTGGGCCTCCGGCACCCTCACTCACCGCACGAAACACAACAGTAGGAATACTGCTATTTCACGTCGATATTCTGTGAGAGAGTAGTACTTCCCCGGTCGAGCCGGCCCATACATGCTGAAATCAGCGAAGCTCTACTACATTATTATGTTTACATATTTGATGATGGTAATTTAGAAATCAAAAGCTAAATTTACATTAAATTAATAACACACAATATAGCTGGTGCAAGATTTTAATTTGAAACAGTAATAATAATAATATTGAATATTATTGATTTTATTACATTATGACGCTTATCAGCTATTATTGATACAGGATCAGATATTATTATGTTGCACTTATCATAGGTATTTTCTAACATATAATATTAGAAAATACCTGGCCATTTGGGAGGCTTACATGGAGATATGGGTCTAACGTGAATAGGGCCCTTCGAGAGTTTTAATCAAACGTGAGATGGAAAACCTACAACGGCACTAACCGCAGCAGGCGCAGGACTATTACTAAGTATGGATTCTAAAATATGAGCTTTAGGTATGGGTGTTTGGTTTACCGGTATATTGCTAACTATGGATGAAAAACGGCGTCTGCCCTGAATACTCTAATAGCATCAATGCAATGGGCAGACGGTGACTCGCCAACTCACTAGATGGACCCCCTTAATAGCCACCATGGGCATACAAGCCAGGAGCAGAGGGCAATACCGGTGCGAGCGGCTAGGGCTGTTGAGTGGTGCGGTTTCACCATCACGGGTCTCGTGACAACGGAGACCCGGAGCCAACTCAAGCATATAGCTCTAACTGCCCCCCTCTGGCCGGCTGACCAAGGCAAACCAGAGTTGAGAGTCCTATGGGCGCTCTTGAAGTTCCACCCCAGCCAACCAGTAAGCGCAAGCCGGAGACAAGACCCTAACCGACCCTCTGAGGCATTCAGAACCGCAGTGTCGCCAATTATATTCAGCTCGTCACAAGCTTTCCTGCGGTTTGTGCGCTTTATTTAACCTGGTGAACATTTTTTGTTTATATCACAAGGCGAAGGTGATAATTTCAAAGCTAGTGTACTGTGCCCTCCGATATCGCCTTAGTGTCATGATGAGATAACGACTGTCCCAGAGGGCTATAAAAATAATATATATATATATATATATATATATATATAGTGGTAATAATAATACATTATTATTATTATTACCACTAATAAGTTACGAGAAATAGAATGTGCGTAACTATATAGAAATCAGGTTAACATAATGTTTGAGAATCTTTGTTCCAAGGCAAGACTTCTTTTTTAGCATGCTAATCCCTGGCATATTGGAGATAGCTTTTTAACTGAGTGAGTAGGGCTGGGTAGTTCTTTTTTTGTAGACAAGACACTCGCATATCTGAACTCTGAAATAATATAATAATATTCTACCACATACATACAACACCATCTATCCCAAACTAAGCAGAGCTTGTACTATGGCTACTAGACAATGGATAAACATAAATATATACTTCTTTTTTTTGGAAATACATACATATCATACATAGAAACACCCAGACCAAGACAAACATGTTCATGCACAGAAATGTTTGACTTGTGCGGGAATCGAAACCGTGACCTCAGGCGTGGCAGTCGGTTACACTAACTACCACGCCATCGAGTCATCAATACAATAATAGATTATATTATATTTAAGATACATACTTATGTAGCGGTCAATATATGCATTAGGTATGCATATATTGACCGCCACAAAATATTATGTAATAAAGCATTCGTTTATCAGTTTTATTACTAAATATCATGCGAATAGTGTTTTAAACAATACTACGATCGACAATGGAACCCGCTTGCCTAAAAACAATGTATTCTCTCAGCCTTGGAGCCTTCTACGAGCATACAATCTGCAATTGCAGCTAGCATTTCAAAAGCTTAGAGTAACCACTAAGCTTAGCTAAACCAAAATGCGATGCAGTATCAATTGCAGTAGCAAAAATTTTGTTAGAAATTTGGACGAGACTTTCTTAATTCAAAGAAAGTCTCATACTGACATGGGGAAAGATTATATTCATGCAATGCAATAGTACGCTGTGTTATTATTATAAATATACTTATACGTCAAACAATGACATGACTTGGTTAAATTATTCTCAAACAAAAGTATTGATGGTTGAAGTACATTAAGCAATTTCCAGCGTCGTAGCAAATATAATAATTATCTGCCTCTCTGGGTAAGAAACGTAAGTATGAATGAGTATTTTATTTGCCCTTTGCAACTAAATTAACTCAAATAAGTTCTACGTTTTAAAAACATTTGTTCCTTCTGAAGAAATTATTCGTGAAATCATTAAAATAGGCTTTTTAAAGAATCAATAATATATTTACAAACACCATTTAATTTAGAACGGTGATCTTGTGAGATATCGACTAGATCTAGTTATACGCTTTATTATCAGACAAGAAAACTTACTTACTTAGGTACAATTCAGGCTATTTAATAAATTAACTGGTTTTTTCTAAAGTGATTAATTAGGTAGAACAAATTATAATAACAATGATAAGAAAATTAAATGCAAGCAGGGCATATTAATATGACCTAGAAATGTAAGGTGCCGTAGCCCGAGCTAAGCCTTACCGTATACAGCGCTCCTCGAGTTATATTATAATGTCGTTCATACAACACCGATGCTATAAACTTGCAGACACAGTATGCTTAGGTTTTAGTTTCCTGAGTATTCTCTCAAGATTAGACAGTATTAAATTCAAATTAAGACTGATGTTTAGGTCTAAATGGAAAGGAGGCACATATGTAGGTAATGCGATATATAGATCCATAAGTATATTTATTTATGTACTACCTAAGGTAAAATATGATGGCTGTCGTATGTCAGTGCCTGCATTGGCCAAAAATGCACTAAAATTGTGGTTTAAATAGTCATCTATCTATCTATCTATTAATACAATTTCTTCTATATTTTGGTAATAGCTCCAGATACACAGATTAGGTATGTGGGGCTTGTATTATTATGTTATGTATGTTTGTTAGGCTGGTTGCTGTCTGCAACCAGCTAAAAGAAACTGCTGTCATACATAACCCTGTTAATACCTAGGTACTGCAACCTAGTACGGGTATATAATACGCTGACGTACTTTGAAGTTCGAAGTGTTATTAGATATGCTGATTGCATAATATTGTCTTATGTTTACGCGAATGTTATACATTGAAATTAAACAAACTTTATAACGGATTTTATCGCGTTGTTTATTTTTTATAAAACACTATTATTACATAATTTTGAAACTTTAAACTAATATTGTTAAACACTGATTGCTGATTGTATTAAAAGTCATGTTAGGTAATGTAATTATAATGTGTATGAAAAAGAAACCTTTATTTAAGGAGCAAATATAGAACAAACAATAATCAAATCGAGATTTATGACTTTATCAGAATTAAACTGTAATTTTGAGATCTCACGTAAACGCAGCTTTAGAATTTGTCATCAGTAAACAACGTTACGTAAGGCAATCTCGGGGCCTGTTGTATCGTAAGAATATTGTTGGAAATGTTATTGAATAATAGAAGTATAATTATTGTAATATTCACATAAATCATATTCACTGGCATAATATTTACCTAGATGGAGATTAAAGTAGGAATAAGTTCCAGGTCAGGAATAAATTTAATAATATAGTATTTTATATTTGAGAATATTCCTTGTACTACATATACGTTCAGCTTTTTGAAAATGTTTAGTAATTTCTGGAGTTCACTTGTAATATTTCTGCTGACATCGATTCGATGCAAATCTTCTAGCAAATGAAAGCATAAATAATAGATTTTAAATACCTACATATAACTACATATTATTTTCTTAATTTTTTAGCAATGATATCTGTTTCTATTTAGAAAGAGTAAGTGTAAAAGATTAAGCTTAGACTTTACGCGTGCTTATGTCCGAGTTTAGTCTGCACAGATGTTGTTGTGGTTTAAGCGTGCGCCTCGCTACTGCCACTCCACCGGGCGTTGTAGGATCGATGCCCACACGTTACAAACATTTACGTGATCTACAAATGATTGCTCTATGTCTGTTTATTCCTTGTGTTCGTTGTTTGAATATTTGTAAAGTCCTCAGTGACACAGAAATTATTCTCAGCGTAGGACGTGTCTCCTTTGAGATGTTTTACCACAGCAATTGAATAAATTTGATAAAAATTTAAAAAAGAAATCCTTCTTTGTTATATTTGAAAAATTACTGGCAATTGTACTCCTTCGTTGTATTTTAAGGCAACTTTCACTAAGTCACGCACGTAACAATCCTACTACCAGCCGTGCCTTATCCACCGGCGACATATTTCCATATAATGAATTGTTTCCGGCGTTGAAACGTGTCACGGAAACCCACCGGCTTACTGTCCCACACACGAATAGCTAATACGTATGAAGATTGGATTAATATGAGTCATTAGTGGGTTGAGGATTGAGCGGTCAGCCGACACAGTTCCATTCATGCAAGTCTCTGAGGTTAGTAATGGAGTCTTGGTACGGTTTCTTTGTTTCACTATTAACTGTTATACGTATCAATTCTACCTGTAATAGCCTTTTGAAATTATTAGTGATATGTTTCTATAAGATATGTCTTGTAATTGTAAAACCGCGCTTGTATCTTGGTTAAGTAACAGACGGGGTCATCTCCTCCTGATTATCACACTTCTATCTAGCCAGCAGCGCCTTAGGTCATAGCGAATACCTTCTTTTTTATTTTCTATATATTTTTTTATTATGCCAGTATTTAATCACATATGAGAATCCGAAATCTATGTGCGAAAATAGGCTTGATGTTAAGTATGATCGGAGTGATCACGGTAGGTAAATATGAAGCAGCAGGATTTGATTTCTTTTCTTTCAACTCTATGTTTTTAAATTATATATCTAAGGTGGTAATAAACCTTTCTATCGTTAATCACCAGCTATCAGTTATAGTCTAAAACTTTTTATCACTTACGCATTATTTAAACTGCAAAGTAGAACCAGTATGGGTCAAAATTTTGGTACAGCACACTACCTATCCGCCTGAAATCTCTGTAAACCTTACGTTGTAGTAAGATTATTGGGCAAATTTCTGTACATCAAACTACTTTCACATTAGAGCTGCTTAATGTTTTATGAGTAGTAGAGCCTCACTGATTTCAGCATGAATGGGCCGGCTCGACTGGGAAAGGACTACCCTCTCACAGAATATCGACGTGAAATAGCAGTATTCCTACTGTTGTGTTTTGTTCGGTGAGTGAGAATGCCGGAGGCCCAATCACCCTCTTTCCCATTTCCCGCTTCTTCTCCTTCCCACTTCCTTTCTTAAAGGGTCGGCAACATGCAAGTGATGCCTCTGGTATTGCAGGCGTCCATAGGCTACGGTGACCACTTACCATAGGTGGGCCGTATGCTTGTTTGCCAGCTTAGTTGTATAAAAAAGGCGAATCCTCAACGTTATTCTAAACCTCAATATTGCTGTCCAGCCACGGATTGCAATAGTTTAACGCTTACGTCATTGAAACATTGCTTACATATTCACATTTCTATTCACAAGGTTACGAGTACGTTACTCAAACAACTCATATCTAAAACGAGGAATAAACTAGTGAGGTACCACAACATCAATTAATTAGCGGCTGTTACTACAAGTGCACTGTGGGTGCGACTGTACCTAATTAAACCACTAGCGATAAATCATAATCACATGATTAAAGTACATTTGCGTACACGCGCCTTTAAATTGTTTTCAACACGCTAATTGGGGAAGTCACATACAGCTTTTTGTAGGGTTCCGTCAAAAATACAAAAGAAGATAATCAGAATTTGATGCTGAGAAATAAAACATTGTAAAAACCGTAAGATATATATCGAGGCATATTAATCTAGCATTTACTGATGCCCGAATGCCCGATTATCTAAAGAAATGTGTTTGGTTGCTGGCAGGCAGCTGCTGCCCAAAAAGTTTATTGTCTACTTTATAAGGAAGAAATCTTTATCTTTCGAAGATTCCAATATTTCTAGGAGTGCAGATAAGGTTAGATAAACTAGACTTCTATATGATAAAGTCATCCAAAAGATTCATGGGATATCAAAAGCAATGAGAGTATCAGATAAAACTTGAGACCCAGAAAGTTCTAGAATAAATTACGCTTACACTCAAAAACTGTTCTTTAATTTCACATTCACTACTTTAGTTAATGTCCATCTTCTTACCGTCTGTTTTGGTATAATTCCAAATACTGAGTTTTAGTCAAGCAACGTTTTTAGTTAGGATATATTTTTTGTCTTAACACGCATGTAGAACATTGTTCACAATGTTAGGCAGTAAACTTACGTCACCCAACGCTGTAACATGGGCACCCCTAGAAATAATCCCCTCAGTCGTATCTACCGACACGTAGCTACGTTGTACACAGCCTTCAAGATCGTTTGAGAATATTGCAAGGCTAGATCAAACACTGACAGCTTGTAAAATATATTGAGCAAAGATATTTTTAGAATGTACAGAAAATGTTTTAACTGACTGCAGAGATACTGGAATGCGGTGATCACGTATGTAATGGTGATATTCGATCAGTATATAAGGCAAAAGTTTGTTTCTCTTAGGAAATACGATATCCTTATGTCGAAAAAACGAAAGCAATAGACACTCGGACTCCAAAACAAATTTTGAGTGTCTAATCAAATCGATTCGTATTCGAAACACTAGGTACGCTGACAAAGCATAGTGCAGTGGCATAGTAACCTTTAAATCCATTGCGTCATCCATACAGTCAAGCTGAACAATAATTGGCCTATTGTATAATACTGCCGGCAAAGTTTACTCTTGGTTTCTCTGAAGTTTAAACATGTAGACTGTAAAGTTTGAGGACACTGACTACCTGTATAATTTGTCACGACTTTCATTGTAATCGAGGAACGGCAGAATCCCTCCTTTTCCAGGAAGCCCAGAACTTTCAGCTACTTGAACTACCATTTTTAACGGTGACGGATTTGTGTAACCAAAATCCTGAAAACGCATCATTTAAACTCTTACCAAAAAAAATTAACGGCATCAAGACACGACGATAGTATATCGTCGTGTCTTGATGCCGTTAAATTTACACAAGCATAATAAGTGAAAAATAAATTTGGGGCAGTCTTTCGGGACTGCCGATAGAAGTGAAAACTTTAATCCTTGATCATAAACACTTCTTTATAAACCAAAAATAATTCACAAATGGAAAGCGTTCGGTGACGATGATGCGAGTTCCATGATTTTTGTTCACTCAAGAAGTGCTCAATGCGCCTAAAGAAGTTTTCACTTCAAAAACAATTTTTATCGTCAATTACAATTAAACCGCAATGCAGATGAGATTCTGGATGAAAGGCACACAGGTCTACCTGTCTGACAAGATTCTAGTCTAGATTAATACACCGAATATTAAATTTGATATCCTGGTATGCATTTCTGATGAGAAGTTGAAGTTCGAGTGTAGCCAAAAAGCAAAGCTACTAAAATAAAAATATACAATCCGAACCATAACGAAATCAGGAAATCGCATCTATAAAAAACAAAACCATACAGATAATCCACTTCGATATAAAAAGCATTTTACCGTTAAGTGGTCCCACAAAAGCCTTTACAAACGTCATAAGTATTCAGGTTTGACCAAAAAACTTTGTTACTTTCTCAAACCAATATTTACATTGGCTTACCATAAATGTGGACCCCTAAAAACACATGCATAGGCTTCCTCGATTTTTCCCTTATTTGCATACCGTCACCCCGTATATTTTGTTTTTAAAAAAGTCATGTTCCTTTTTGAAACGTTTTTATAATTACTGTGATTAATTAGGACCTACTTTAAGTCGGTGTAACGAAATTTCCGAATGTGTTCGCGCGTTTTTATATAGGGGGAGCGGACGAAGGCTTAATTAGACAATTCGTCATTTTTGTAAGTCTTTTATGACGTGTTTTGGTGGCGGTTTTAATATAAAACCTTGTTTAGGAAGCATGAAACTGGTTTTTTGATAGTGCTTACATAAACTATAAGAAATATTATATTACTAGAATTTACCAGCGGATACGCTCGTGTTTATGTAAACATTGACAATAAATTAGTTAATTAATTATTTCGGGCGTGTATGAGGAATGTGATGAAAGTGAATGAAGCCAGAGAAGTGTGTCAGGATCATAGCAAATGTAAATCCGTAGTCTCTGCCTACCCCTCTGGGAAACAGGCGTGAATCTATGTATGTATGTATGACAATAAATTTCTATCCCTCGGAGATACAACTCCGCTTGATGATTAGCAATTAGTGAAGTTCAGTTGAGTGGGGCGAAGGCAACCATCCCAATAATAAATCATGATTGAAATTTTCCATAAAAAGGCAACGATAATACCAATAAGTGTACATTGGCAACTTCCACATATCGTGAAGAACATTATGAACATTTTGTCTGATATACAGGTTACTTTAAGAAATTCTTCCACGGTTAAAACAAGCAACAATTAACTACAAGAACGCTTTAGTTTTATTTTATATCCATTTATACTTGATAAAGGCATAAAAAACCACAATAACTCAAGTCTAACGGCACACAAACATTTTATTTTTAATTCCTGTTTCTGCGTATCTAGAGAACAAGTTGCTGAACTAAAATAAAACTTCGCGGTTGAATGTTTTAAATTTCGCGATAACGTCCAACAGCGTAAAGTAAACAGTATAAATTGTACGTACAATACAACTATATAAAGCGACTTTCCTTGAAAATATTTGGGCGTCAACGTTTAACAAAAACACGTACACAAAACATAATTTCATGGTAATATTTAGTCAATAAAGACACTGAAATTAAACTACTATATACGGATTTTATCGCGTTGCTTATTTGACACTTTATTACATATTTTAGAAACTGTTACACTACTATTACTATTAAACATCACTAATTTTTAAGCTAGTTAAATTATTGAAACCATGGTCACGGGGAGATGATCTACCCGTGACCATGGCTGCTGAAAAGCAACCGAAAAGTCGGGGAAAGTATAAACATAAATATAAATATTTTTAAGTTTCAATAATATAACTAGCTTAAAAATTAGTAAAGTTTAATAGTAATAGTAGTGTAACAGTTTCTAAATTATGTAATAAAGTGTCAAATAAACAACGCGATAAAATCCGTATATAGTAGTTTAATTTCAATGAATAACATTCGCGTAAACAGTAGACAATATTAAATAAAGAAACTATTTTAAATAAATTTTATGAAGTTGTATTTACAATAATGGGCTATTTGTAAGTTTAATACTATTTTCTACTTACGTGTCTTTTTTGTGGTGAAACTACACAAAATTTATTATATTTGTACCGAATCAAAACAATAAAAAACAAACTAGTTTTCTATGTGTTTTGTCGAATGTTTCACTACATTTTCTATGTAGTAAATACATTTTTCTTACAGGATAACCAAAATATAATAAGTAAAATGTTATTTATTAGAATAATAAAAGTGCCATTTTGATATTTGCATTCTAAATTAAATTTGATGTTGTGCATACGTGTTTTTGTTGAATGTTTTACTAAACATTTTAGATAACACTTTTTTTGCTGCCTTGCCTTATACGAGAATGGGTCCCATATCACAAGGCTGAGGGTTTATTTATTGCGTTACGCGATAGACTCCTGATTTTTTGTGTTAACAACTTCGGGGATGTATGAAAAATGACATGTTTAGCCGGTGTTCGGGAGTATCGGGGCGTAGTCGACATAACCAGTATTATATGTACCTACCTACGTTCTCATCATTTCTCATATGCTGACCTTAATCTTACAGTACATACATAATTTAAATTAATAGTACAATACTAATATTGATTATAGAATACGATAGCGGTTCTAAACATCTTTGATATTGTAAAACCGTTTTATCTATATATTAATACGTGAAGTAAAAACTTTGTACCCCTTTTTACGAAAATTGCGCGGACCGAGGAGTATAATCCTAATCCTAACTAATATTATAAAAGCGAAAATTAATACAGTGGATTTTATTTATTACGACCTTGGTTGTAGCGACCATATTTTGTC
Source organism: Catocala sponsa (assembly GCA_963564715.1). Classification (NCBI taxonomy): domain Eukaryota; kingdom Metazoa; phylum Arthropoda; class Insecta; order Lepidoptera; family Erebidae; genus Catocala; species Catocala sponsa. The sequence goes on from OY751339.1 coordinate 1,125,135, forward strand.
CCTTATGTATAAGTCCCTTGAATTTAAAGAATACTTTAGTACAAAATAGATCGCTATAGCGATTTTAGATCTAACGCCGAGTTCGGATGTAGCAACTGTTTTAAATTAATAATTTGTAACAAATTCTTAGAAATCCCATGCAGATATTGCGACCAGAGTCGGCCGCCAAAGATATAAAGAGCTTTCTTATCTTTTGTTTACGTCCACACAGATGGTCAGCAACTGTGGTGACCTTTACTTTTTGTTTATAGATATTAGCTGGGTAGGTAGATAAGCGTGTACGTTTCGGAGTTTAATTTATGGTTTAGTTAACATAAACCATAACATGTCTGTATCTCTTTCTCTTTTTTGGAGTAGTAGAGCCTCGCTGATTTCAGTATGAATGGGCCGGCTCGACCGGGGAAGGACTACCCTCTCACAGAATGTCGACGTGAAATAGCAGTATTCCTACTGTTGTGTTTCGTTCGGTGAGTGAGAGTGCCGGAGGCCCAATCACCCTCTTTCCCACTTCCTGCTCCTCCCCCTTCCCACTACCTTTCCTAAAGCGTCGGCAACGCGCAAGTGATGCCTCTGGTGTTACAGGCGTCCATAGGCTACAGTGACCACTTACCATCAGGTGGGCCGTAAGCTTGTTTGCCACCTTAGTAGTATATTAAAAAAAAAACCTGTGCCTGTAACGACTTCCAGATATAATGACGAAATTACAGTGGTCCCTTCATCGTCGTTATACCCGAAATCCACTGTAGTACTTTTATTCTGTTAAACATGATGCGTGTGAATAACCTTTATCACTTTTAAAACCCTAAAGTACTTATATTATACAGACATAGTAATATTATAATTTCAAATGTAATAGATTGTTAAGGTAATGTGCCTCACATTTCTTCTTTAACCTTTCATGGTTAATTGTTGCGAGCATACGCAAAGATGAGAAAACGCCGCTTACAAATTGAGAGATATTTTGTTTCATATTTCGTTCTCATCTCAGAGTGGTGTTTAGCTAATAATAAATCTACCCTCACCGAGTGGGGTAAAATGCCAGTGGAATTGTTTTGTGTTTGTTTTTTAAACATTTTCCGCAATAACGCTGTGGAGGAAGACTTTGATCGCGTGGGACTCCAGCCATGCTGAACAATTATATTATCTACGTAGCTCACAATATATACATACTTGTACCGTATTCAACAAGAACAAATCTAAAAGTAAAGATATTATCGAACTACATTATACAGTAAGTCCAGCATCGTTGAATTATATGTATATTTATCTTTTCCCAAACTATATTAGGTTCAGGCATAAGACTATGAAAACGATCTCTAAGATAATATTTTAAGCCAAAGGGATAACGATATTCTAACCTTAGAAGAAACGTCTGTTAGTTTGAGAATAGTATACTATGTATCAAAAACTATCACTCTGCAATCTTACTAATAAAAAGTACTGGACTTTCCTTTAGTTTAGTTATTAAAGATTCATACTTCAGAAATATTAAAAGACATAGAAATAACCTTTTTAGTCTTACCTAAACTCCAGATCGATCTTACTTTGTTTGACATCGACTCCAAATTGTTTGAGAAAAGCCGGAGATATAAGGCAAATCATCCTAACTAATATTATAAAAACAAATGTGAGTTTGTTTGTTTGTTTATTATGCTTTTACGTCATAACTACTCAACTGATCATCATGAAATTTCGCATGTACGTTGTCAGGGGTACAAAATAGGACATAGGGTAATTTTTATCCACAAAAAGTACTATTAATAACCTAACCTAAACTGCACTTACGCGAATGAAGACGCGGACAAAATCTAGTGAAAATATATATATGTGTAAAATTGAGAATGTCTCTCTTATTTAAAAGATATGTTAAAATCTACATTTACAATATATAAATGATCACTCTGTGACATTTTACATTTATCATATGATAAATGTAAAACTAAGCCCCGAAGCTGAACTCACGCAAATCAATTTCTACGTCTCTGTTTGAGATTTAACCGAATGTTAACAAGCTTTGGTATTCCTTTATGCTTTATTTAGAATGTTTTGCATACCTTTGAGTAATGCTTGAGACATCGATGTCAGCTCGTACAAAGTTGGAAATGTCTATGTAGTTCTAAGAGGATTACGCTTCGGTTCTCCATTCGGTATTTGCGAGGTCTATGAAATGTCTAACTACAGGATTAATTATAAATTAATGAACGGCTCTCAGAATATAGATCTTATAATTTAAAATGTTGTCCTAAATCGTATTTGCAGTTGAAATTTTTTAAAATTACCTGTGGTTTATTTGTTTGACTTGATGTTATGGATAATTTTAACAAGCATGCAAGCATTTAAAACTGGATGTAATACATATCATATATTGATGTCGTTTTGTTCGTGATAACACTCATGACTGGTCCTCCGTTGTTCTAGCATAAGCTGAGACAAGTTCTCTTTTCGGTCTTACCTTGACACGATATTTATTATTATCTATTTGGTTTTTTACAATGTGTTTTATAAGAGTATCTGTATATACAAAATCTGCTAAGAAGACAGAAATTAAATATCTTATTTTTTATTACTTCATATATAGACGTATAAATATGAGGGTATATACGTGTATATATGTATGTAGTGAAGAAAGTTGTATTGTAGTGATAAACTGCCCATTACTAAGGTAATGCTTTACCCACGCCGTATGTAAATTTGTGTGTAAGCTAAATATAAATGTTTACGCTATTTCTATTACAAGATTCCTGGGATAGATAAGACATGCATTTATTTCATACTATCAAGCATACGACTCGCCTGATGTAAGCGTTTGCCGTAGCTTATGATCGCTATCAGGGGTATCACTGGTGTGTTGCTGGTCCTATTGGAAAACTACATACATACATAAATATATAGTCTGATGCCTCCATCCACGAAAGAGTAAGCAGCGGTGTATTGAACATCCATATTGTGCCAGGTATGGTTTAGGAAAACACGTTATAAGGACCGAGCTTATTGACGTCTTTCCGTGCATAGCTCTGAAGCTACTAGCTCTAGTTAATTTATATAAAAAAAAAAATAACTAGCTAGAACTTCGTGCTACGCTAACAATTTCTTGACATCTCCCGAGTCCTCATCAGCTGTTGCATTTTTTACTGCTGCTGCGTTTATAAGAAACCCCATTCTGTTAACTAAAAAAAAGATAAGTTAAATTTACGATTGCCAAGTCCATAGAAAATTAGGCGTACAGTCTATAAAACGGATGCTTCTGACTAGTAACACACTTACTGACGATACACAACTCTTGGAGCACAGCCTTTAGCTTGTTGTGTTGCAGATTATTAACTTTACAAGCAATGTATACAATGTATTACGATACATCAAATTTAAAGAATGATTTATATTTTAAGAGTATTAGAGCCTCTCTGATTTCAGCATGAATAGGCTGGCTCGACCGGGGAAGGACTACCCTCTCACAGAATATCGACGTGAAATAGCAGTATTCCTACTGTTGTGTTTCGTTCGGTGAGAGAGAGTGCCGGAGGCCCAATCACCTTTTTTCTCCCTTCCCACTCCTTCTCCTTCCCACTTCCTTTCCTAAAGAGTCGGCAACGCGCAAGTGATGCCTCTGGTGTTGCAGGCGTCCATAGGCTACGGTGACCACTTACCATCAGGTGGGCCGTACGCCACCTTAGTTGTATAAAAAAAAATTGGAGCCTTCTTTGGGGACTGCCGATAGAAGTGAAATTTTAATCCTTGATCATAAACACTTATAAACAAAAACATAATATAAAAATTAAAGTGGCGGGTCGGATTCCTGATACTTCCTTAAGGGTTAAGGGGGTCAACATTTCGTTATTTTTTGCGTAGGACGCACCATTTCTGAGATATTGTTAATATTCTAAAATAAATCAAAAATGGAAAGCGTGGAAGCGTAGAAGCGTGACGATGACGAAGCCACCCAACCGACAACATACCTGGATATAACCATGCCACACGATATAATTTTAATATCTGTAGTGTATAAACTATCTCAATGCTGAGCATGTGCCTCTTCTTTGTATGAGACGGGTAAGATCATCCATCATGCTAGGCCAGTGGAACTTAGGCAATCAGCACAGATCATGCAGGCTTTCTCACGACGATTTCCTCCACTGCTATAGCAAGCAGTAATTTACTCCTTAATAAGCACATAGTTTTGAAATATCAAGGCCTTGAAATAGAACTTAAGGTCTCTGCGTGGGAGTCCAATGGTCTGTCTACTAGAAGCGAAGCCAATAGGCCTTCGCTGTTGTACATTATGCTGTTAGTAAATTACGTTAGTTAAATACCTAAATGTGTTTTTATTTTCTTTTTAACTCAACCAACTGTCTCGTCAATTATACATATTTTACTTCGTTAGTTTTATAATAGAACTACATTTTCCCGCGGCTTCACTCGCGTAAAGGTAGGTTAAATTATATTAGTAACAATACATAAAAAAATGGCTTGTTACTCGGTGACAATGTAGCTTTCTAATGGTAAAATAATTTTTTAAATCTGTTGAGTAGTTTTTTAGTTAAATCCTTACAAACTAACAAACAAACCAAAACTTTCTTTATAATATTAGTATAGTACCAAACTCAAATCCGACACATCCATCTCTTCCAATAGACCACCAGTATAATATCCGCCAATAATTTAAACTGACATAAACAGTTGGATCCCGACACTAGAGTTTCGAAGCATAAGGCCATTATCTATTGTTCGTTGTGATTAAGTCGACTTAAATAAGCCGCATTGGATGATTCTCGCACATCAATAGAGTGTGCTCCGATTGGCTTCGGTTAGCATTGGCAGGGTTTATTAGACAATGGACATAATGCTGCCAAATAGCAACGGTTGTGAATGGGATGCGACCCCTGTCGAGATAGCCATAAACCTGGATTAGAGGGTTACCTGGTTGGTAAGTAAGTCTTTTATAAAAATCTGTACATGACAAAAAGGAACCACTTTTATAAGTAATATTATCTTACGTTTATGTAAATGTTACACATTGAACAAAGACTGCCTTGAAGAAGCAGTGGCCGTGAATACAAATTCTTTGCATAAGGTTTCAAGGTCGATACCCGGGTGGGTCAAATTGTTATTGGGTTTTTGTCAACAAATTTTAGTAGTAGACGCCAATAGCCTTCTATTATGTAGGACTTAAAGCATAGATTGTAAAATATGAGTGCGATTCACTTCTATCAATTATATATTAACATTACACATTCTCATGCCTGATATGCTATTATACACATTGTATACACATTGTAATTTAACAATTTTACAAATATTGTGTGTATGTGACAGAATATTATATTGTATTATATTATTATACTAGCTGACCCGCGCAACTTCGTCTGCTTCACATAAGAGAATTTTCCTAGTTTTTGCAACATTTTTCATTTATGCTCCGCTCCTATTGGTCGTAGCGTGACGTTATATAGCTTATAGCCTTACTCTATAAATGGGCTATCCAACACTGAAATATTTTTCTAATTTTTACCCGTAGTTCCTTAGATTAGCGCGTTCAACCAAACAAACAAAATGTGAGTGAAGTCGGCGCGTGAGCGCCCCCGCCTTTTTATAAATGCAGCGGATGGCCGTTTCGCGCGTTAAACAACAATCAACCGTATAGCCGTACCCATACTGGCGCGGCGAGATTTAGAAGTTTTATTTCATCTAAATCTTGTGTGTTTATAAACCGATTCCTATAATTTTTTTTTTATAAAATATATATTAAATTGTACTTTTTGAATATGGGAGTTTGATAAAGATATATCTATGTGAAATACAATATATTTATGTATTTAATACACTTCAAAGAAATGCCTAACGATTAAACACGTTATTGTGGCTAATTTATAAAAGATAGATATATACTATTGAGGACTTTTTTGTAGATCTTTTAAAGACCATCATCTTTGTAATACATACTTTTGGTGTATGATCAACGTATGCGAGGGTAAGAGCTCGAAAGCGCATTTTCGTCCGACTTGCTTCAAATTTATCGTGACTGCTCAGCTCCTATGTGTCTTAGCGTTATGTTATATAGCCTATAACCTGCCCAGGAGTATGGACTACAATCGTACCAAGTTTGGTTAAAATCCCTTCAGTAGTTTTTGACCCATGCGTGCATATACAGACAGACAGACAGACAGACAGACAAAAAATTTACAGATTGCATTTTTGTCATCAGTATCGATCACCATTCATCCTCCAATATTAATTTTGAATATATATTCAATGTACAGAATTGACCTCTCTACAGTTTTATTATAAGTATAGATAATTATTAGCCCGTCTTTTTAGTTAGAGTTTACTGACATACCTAGTAAATAGTCTACTAAAACGTACTTTATTTACATTTATTACCGTGCAGACAGTAGTCTTAGAATTAGTAATGAACCTACAAGAACACAATTCAAGTGAAACGAACTAGAAAGATACTCTTAGATACATTATTCTTAGTAGATAGAGGATATAAATCTATGGAAGACATCGTCGGCATCGGCATCGAATGATGTCGTGATATGATAGTCGATATAAGAATTCGATGCCTTCAAATTAATATCACAACGAGGTCAGATGAAATATATCATAAGTAGAATAAAATTTATGAAGTATTCCCTTTCGTCCCACCAACATGTTCGGATGATTGGAAGAAAATAAATGTTTCGCAGTTTGTCCCACTAGTGGACCTGTGATACGAAGATAGTGAGATATAAACCTCCACTTTTCCTTATTTATATCCAAATTGAAAATTTTAATTACCTACTCCTTTATTGTGCAACCAATTTTGATGCTGTTTTCACATAAAAATCATTTGATTATTATTTGCTCTTACGTGTAAAATAATACATTACAATATTACTACAAAACATGAAGCACACCGTAATTCTGTCATAGTAAAACTAAAAAGCAATATAAGCTGCAAATCTCGTGTCGGAGCTCTGAAGTTCAAGTGAACACAAATAAATCAGTTGGCGTGTACGGCATCACGTCCGATCTAACGCAGCTTGTTAACGTGAGTAAACTTGTTCCTATTCTCGCTTACACTGCGAGTAAAAAGTGCGGTGTCGGGTGGCGTGGACGCGTTCATTATTAGGTTTCGCTGTTATACCAGCAAACAGTATCAATTGGAGTAGAAAGCGATGGAGATTCTGTCTATGTCACTGCGAACACTGTTACTGCGAACTGTGATTTAGTTCTCGGGATTTCATAATATTTAGAGCTTATAGGATGAAGTTTAGAGTGCTTTTGTGTCCTCTAGGCTTGAAGTTTTCTGAGAACATGACAGATATTTAAAGGTTAGATACTAGGAATTTACATACATAGATTCACGTCTGTTTCCCAGAGAGGTAGGCAGAGACTACGGATTTCCATTTGCTACGATCCTGACACACTTCTCTGGCTTCATTCACTTTCATCACAGGAAATTAATTTTTTTCAGGAATTTGGGTTATAAATTACGAGTATTCTTATCATCTTCTTCAGCGTAGTAAGCGAAGCCAAATGCATGCATTAGAACTAGGTTTACGTCATTAGTGTAATGGGTTTAAACCTTACCTTTCGTTTACAAGTCAAGTACCATCATATTTCTTTTTATTTTACTTTGATATGAATTTTCAAAAATATATTTGTTTTGGAGGTACTGACGCCCTGCAATCACTGGCGTCAATCATTGTAGAGCTTCTGTAATCTATTCTTAATCAGGTTAAAGTAATTTAAGCTCTCTATTTTACCATTAATGTTTAGTTCCAATATTATAGAAAATACTGTGGGCTTATTGATGTACATATGTAAATGTAAACTGCACTGATATTAGTGGTTATTTGTATAAAAATGTATGCATGTGGCGCCCTGCATTTCTTTATTTACCGGCTGGAAAAAAATCTGTCGCCCTTATTATTAGGTAATATCACTTATGCATTAGAGCTAAAAATAAATTTGGGGCAGTGTTTGGGGACTGCCGATAGAAGCGAAAACTTTAATCCTTGATCATAAACACTTCTTTATAAAACAAAAATGGAAAGCGTTCGGTGACGATGACGCGAGTTCCATGACTTTTGTTTACCCAAGAAGTGCTCAACGCGCCAAAAGAAGTTTTCACTTCAACTAGCGAGGCATTACTTACTAAACATGATTATAAGTGACATAGGTTCATATAGCCCATTATACAATATATAAATATGACCACATTTTTATGTTATACAATACTTATATATCCTCAATGCAGCCTAACATACTAATCATCTATTTTCACGCTATTCACGCTACCATCTAATTATTTCGTAGATTTCTCTTCAAGCGTGAGAAATATGTACGGTTTGCACCTTTCCTTAGCCTTTCGCAAAGTTTCCTTGAAGAAAAAACGAGCTCCAATAAATTGCTAACACAGCGTTGTAACAGGTCATTGACCCTAAAGGTAAAATGGTTCCTGAAGACTATTACCGTACGTTTTCAATTCTCTCAGAGCTTATTACTGCCACTCGAAAAGTATATTTTTCTTATAAGTCTGTCCAACATTAAAAGGTAAAAATCTATTGTATTTCTTCCCGCAATGTTATTTTTATTTCAGTATTGTATAAAGTAAGTACGTCATACAATACTCTCCTCATTTTATCCTAAATAGTAAGTACTCTTTGGGGTGAAATAAAGAGGATTACAGAAATAGGAATGGTATCTTATACTGTAAAGAAACTGACTTTGTACATTTAATATAAGAAATAATTGTTTAGGTGGCTCAGCGGTATTAAATGCTATGCAGCCCCGGGTTCGAGTAAGGGTTAGACAAAGTGTTGCAGCCCTTTTCTGTCAAGAAAATTTCAGTAGGACTTGAACTGTGATTGGTAGACGGCAAAAGACTTAAAACTGGCGCAGTGTAAGTGTGATACACCTCTACATCGTTAAAAATATGTATTTAAAAAACTAATTCAGATAATAATACTGTTTTTCGTTAACGCGACTATTATAATTATATTAAAATTAAACTACTGTTTACGGAAAATAAATCGCGATAAAATCAACAAATAATTTATAAAAATAAGTTTAGTTTCTGAATGCAAAACTATGTATATATTTCTTTACATTAACTTGTTTATTCGTTTTTCATGAAAACCATTAACTTTAGTAAAAGTAAAACTACTTAGTCATAACAAAACCAACATAAGTACCCAGATAATAAACTTTAAAACCGTAATACATGTTTGTTTTGTATTCCAAGCGCCCGTTTAGGGAGGATTCTACGAAATTCGGACAATTTATTGTAGAATTCATGGAATGAAGACGTCAAATTCATTCAGTTTTCACGAACACAGACGTAAAAAATAAGGCATTTACTTAGACTGATTAATGTCCTCCTACACTTTGACGAGAATAATGTTGTTGAAAAAATTTACTACGTACACGTACACTCAAGTAGGACCCTTGTAGAATGTATAGCTATTAGATATGTACTTGTTAACAATCTGCAGGCAGAGAGTCTTTCTTTTACAAGTCAGATTCAAGATCCGAATCTATCAAATTTGGCGCGTAGTGAAGCGATCATATGGGTCACAATACCATTGCAGTCAATTAATTTGAATTAGATAGGCACAAAATCTTACTATATACAGAATGTCCCAGAAGTCAACGTCAAGCCGGCATCAGGTAACAGGCTAAATTAAAAGCTACTTATCAGAAAATATAAAAAAATATTAGTTACGTACTTTAAAAATTAAAGGCATTTAAAAAAAATAAAATAATCTACACCTGTGACGGTCTTTTCACTCCTGTTACTACAGATATTTATGTTTAGAATTTAAATGTCTATTTTTTTATTTTTTTTTATATTTTTCTGATAGCTATTATAACTTAGACCTATACCTGATTTCGGCGTGACGTCAACTTCTGAGACATAAAAATCTATCAAAAATAAATATCTATCGATCTCATTACTATAGTGATTGATGTAGGCTTGAGACTATGGATGTAAGGACAGGTAGAGGTTGACTTATGGCACTCACAGTTTGCCAGCTATGGTTCTCGGTAGGTACTACATAAAAGTATGAGTCTATTGCAATCTACCAGGCACGATTCCAGGCTCCGTGTTCCCACTGAGAGTTTTAAGCCAGACAATCCCATAGCACATTGCCTGACTCAGGCATCAAGCTCGGGAACTCATGATATCATGTTTAGAAATACATAAATAATTTGGAATAACAGCCATTTACAGGGTCTATTGAATAATGTATTAATCAAATAAATTACACATCACACATCCCTGAAAATACCGAAAACCCCAGCAACGTACATTCATAATGTCCATTCAGCTTTAAAATCCCATCACACGAGGATATGTGAAATTTCATAAATCGCAACCATTGTAGAGTCCAACCGAATCGCTTATGATAAATGTATTGCCATCCTAAGGACAATAGCTGCTTTGTGGATTTGATTAATGACAGTTTTAAAAATCCCACCCCTAAATGGCAATAAAAAAATATGTCGCCGGCAGATTTCTTTCTGTGAACCTGATAACAGATTGCTCGGTTCGCCTGATTAATTGATATGAATCGTGTGTTGTAAAATAGCCGTGAAATGAGAGTGTTTAATGGTGAGGGTGCTTAGATGGTTATTTGATTTAAGTGGCTCTGGCTCTGATTGGGTGCTGACGATATATTGCGATGTGTTTATTATTCACCTACCGAATATTCATTGAATAGAAGACATAAATAATAAACAAATTTATTGTTTGTTTGGTACACAGTATGTTTATTTTTTATTTTATTTTGTCACAGAATTGTTTTATATATATTACTAGATTTTGCCCGCGGCTTCGCTCGTATAAATGTTACTTAGGTTAGGTTAGTAGCAGTACTTTTTCTGGATGAAAGGTATGTCTATACCTATATCTTTTCCTGTTTCACTGAAAACGTGTACGCGAAATTTCATGATGATCGGCCTAGTGGTTTAGGCGTGAAAGCGAAACAAACAAACTATAATGAAACTCACTCGTCTAAAATATTATGTGACTATATTACCAAATTCACAGCAATTACACGGACTATTGAGAACGTCTTACTCAGTTGAATGCTAGTTCCTCACTGCTGAGTGATCTTTCGCCAAGAGACGAGTTACTTTTCCCTTCCACAATAACCCCACAATTTAAAAGTGATGGTTGGCTGTGTTGCCAGTTGGGTAAATAAAAACTCCCGAACAAAATTATTAACAAAAATAAGAAATCATGGCAAAACAAAGTCATATACTATTAGTTAGGATTAGGATATGACTGACATTTGATTATTGCTGTGTGCGAGATTCGGCAACTACCCTCACTTGGTCACTATTATTTATATTCGCACTGTTGGTATTTCGACACACAACACTAATGACGTCTACAAACTGGCGACTTAAGTCACTACGGTGACGTTTACATTTCCTGATGACTAGATTCCAAGATGTAGACAAACGGTATCCATCCTCCCGGTTGAAATTGCGATATTTCTTGTTGTATTAAGTGAGGGTAGTTGCCGAAACCCGCACTTCACTATGGCGCCGCTAAACTCACATTAGTCAACCCGTGACTACGATTGATGCAAGTCGGTCGAAACGTCGGGCAATCAATAGGTATTTATTACCTTTTAAATACTTTATCGCGAGTAAGACCCGTTGTCTAGCATTATATTAAGTACATATACCACACGTAATTTTGTGCGTTGTATCAGCTAAAGATTAATTCCAATAAACGAAGGCTGAGGAATGACATTTACGAAACACTTTTATTTATTTATTTATTTAAAAGGATCTCTATCAAGAAATACACATATATTGTGATTAAAAGCTAAGCTCAATAATTGTAGGTCTTATGTTTTCTTACTAATAAGAGATCACAGCATGCGACAAAAATAGTAGGTACATACATAAATGCAATTAAAATAAAAGTAAAATATTATAATATAAAAGCAGTAACTATGAAATTAAAAATTAGTACAAAATAATAAAGAAAAACAGGAAAGCGATCTACGAACCATTCCGCAAATGAGCTGCAACAGCATTTTTGAATTTCGTCAGTGAATTATTAAATATATCTATGTCTTCCGAAGCCTGCGACATATCGTTGTAAAAGTAAGATAATCTGACTATCGGTGAATGCCTACCAAGGTAAGTTCTATGTCGTGGCGGTCTAAGTAGCGAGACAGGATGGCGAGGGACTCTATGTGGTACATTAATGCATATTTTATTTAGAGGTTCCGGGCTTTTCTGATTTCATTCAAGCTGCATAGAGAAAATTCATTTAGAAAATTTCAATAACGTCTTTCTACTTATCAAAATAAATATTGCTATATTGCAGTTACGCCTTTGGATGACCAAAACAATTTTCCTTTTTACAATACCTGTATTAAACGTGAAAACATTTTTACGTGTAATTGAAGTACTTTTTCTTTAATGAAATCGTCCCGTTTTGGAAGAAGGCAACAAAAGCAAAACCTCTACTGAATCGATTACATTAAGGTCTATTGCAGTCCCAGGTGCATTCATTCCTGCGCTGTATATTTAGATAGAGTAGTTAAAAAATGGACTTTAGAGAGAAATACGATAGCTTGCTGCCGCGTTAATTTACGGTAATGTTAATAACAAAAAGCTTTAATATTTTTATCAGATCTCTCTTGCTAGAATTACTCATATATTTATTATTACATGGCATGAGTAGTAGCGCCTAGCTGATTTCAGCATGAATAGGCCGGCTTGACCGAGGAAGGGCTACCCTCTCACAGAATATCGACGTGAAGTAGCAGTATTCCTACTGTTGTGTTTCGTTCGCTGAGTGAGAGTGCCGGAGGCCCAATCACCCTATTTCCCCCTTCCCGCTTTTTATCCTTCTCACTTCCTTTTCTAAAGGGTCGACAACGCGCAAGTGATGCCTCTGGTGTTGCAGGCGTCCATAGGCTACGGTCAGGTGGGCCGTATGCTTGTTTGTCACCTTAGTGGTACAAAAATTTAGAAAAATTCATACATACTCTGTCCACATATGGTAGGCATAGTCGACTTAACTACATAAATGGTATAGTGGCTTCAGTGCTCGGCCCGCCTTGCCACTTCGCTGAGTGTTATTCGATCCCCACACGGGACAAAAAATGTAAATGCACACTCAATGCCTTCAATAGAGGACGTCCTCTAATAATGTTTTTGAACTGGCCAGAGAAATTTCGCGACGATGGCTTTCAGATCTATGTATAATTACGTACATTTATATCCTTGATGAAGTGAATAAAGCCAGAGAAGTGTGTCAGGATCGTAACAAATGGAAATTCGTAGTCTCTGCCTACCCCTCTGGGAAACAGACGTGAATCTATGTATGTATGTATATCCTTGATGATTTCTTTTCTACACGATTGAATTTATACAAATGTAATAATCTTGAAGCGAAGGCGGTTCAAAGATGAGAGAGGCGATAGAATGGAGATCAAAAATGATGGTAGGTTTGATTCTAGCCACTTACATTACCAACGTGCAAATATTTCTAACACAAGCGTTTAGCTTAGCTGGAATGGTTAACACGAATAAAATAAAACAATGTTAAACCTAAGCTAAATCTATGAATATATTTCATCATTTCAGCCAAAAAATGTATTGTCCACGGCCTCCCCCATAATTTTTTACATAGACCGTTTATAAGCCGCCCGCACCCAATAGCTTTCCGCAATTCTTACCAGGTCGCTGGTCCACCTTTTAAGATGCCTAACCCTGATAGATCTTCCAGTGCATGAATATGGTTACTAAATAATAAAAAAATATAATGTACCGTATAATCCAGCAGATACTAGACAGTTTTGTTTGCAATTCTTTTCGAAAAGTAAGTTCTACAGTTTCCATAACTACAGACTGTCGTGATTTCGAATTGATGACGAGATAAACTGTCTTTCATTATCCCGGAAAAACCGACTTTAGTGCATGACATTGACTGCACTGTCTGGTCTAATTTAAAAAAGGAGGCACCATCTGTCACCTAATCCAGTGACCGATTTTGATTCGATTCTAAGTTGCTGCTTCTCATCAAACTTTTTTAGATGTGAAATGCGCATATACCTCATAATATTACATTCATATAAAAACCATATTATTAATTATTACATTTCAATTGATTAAACTCTATGTAGGAACTTGAAAGATCCATTAGGAGACTTCCTTCACGCTCCAATTAGGCCTTGTAAACGGTCTGAATAGTTAGTAGGCTAAAAGCATGCTCGTTTCAATTAGCACTGTCAAGTACAACTTGACGTAGAACAATTAAGCCGTTGTAGATCCGTTTAGGTAAACTGCACACGACACACGACCTTGAACCTCAGACATTCGCTTTAGCTTTGCTAAGCTGAAATCAACCTAAGATTTATTTAAATAGAATTTAAATTTCAATGTCTTGGATATTTTTTCATATGCGTGTTTATGACGTTGTTACTATGCTAATAGAAAGTGAAAAATCTATTCTTGGGCATTTAACTGCGTCACACATAATATGTAAATATGTAAACGGTAAAATTCTTCAAGGTTAAAATTATTTTCTAAGACAAACATGGCAAGAAAGTAAATCAGGAGTTGTCACTGTGTTTGACAACAAAACAAATAAGTAATTATTGTTCTGGAAGCCTGTAAATGAACGTATAGAGGTCCTGTATCAGTAGTGTGTGTAACTATTTTTCTAGATGTACCTGAATTCTCAAAGAGCCATTGCCAAGACGCGATTTACAATTAAAACTATTTAAAAAATATATGTTTTTTTTTGTTACTGTAAACATTGAGTTGTTGTAAATATTTATGTTGATTTGGATACAATTTGAATAAATGCAAACGTATAGACATTGGACTAAAATACGTAGAATACTTTTTGTCGGAATAGCATTATAATTATGGAATGGGATATTAAACATTAACGTCATTTACCGCAGGCATAGCTGGTAATAGTGACTAAAAATACCGTCAAGCTGTAGAGACAAGTTAATATACGACGGTAGTAGGCGGCTGGAAAATTGTTGACTCTAAGTTGGCCATTAACTACATAAAAAGCAAAAAACAGATTGATGCGACATCATTGTGGGAGTTTCTAGAAGCTCCTAAAGAAAAGTTTTAGGTGCCCAACGACAGCGTCGGGACGGAAAATTAACAGCGAAGAATTATATTATTTACTTACGAACTTGGAGAGTAGACTAAAATGCTTTTAGGAATAGTGGAGCCTTCGACAAAGATTTTGTTTAGTTTAATGTTTAGTTTTTAATTGCATAAGTCGCTTTTTTGATTTCTAGTCTATGTGGTGAAAAATAATATAGAAAACACAATCTGGTAGCCGATTGTAACTTTTTTCATATTCAATCAGAGTTTTTAAATAAAATGAAATATTTGGTTATTCATTTCGATCTCTTATATAATAATCATGTCTCATAAACAATAAATCCATTCGAAAAATTCAGCCTCACGTTTATCCGACTGACGGAACCCATAAAAAGAGGTTTCCGAACAATTATTTTTACATCAGCACCGGAACCATTCCGGACACGATAAAGAATCTTCCGGAAAAAGATATTTATTCGACCAAGCTAACGTGTTCTTTAGTCCAATATTTGCTGTTTCATTTTCAACTTTATTATTTACACGATAAGATACCTATTTTTATTGTAGTAAATAGGCATTAAAACTAACGTTGTAGTGGAATGTTTGGAACTTTGGGGTGTGAGCGCAATAAAACACCTTATATCGAAGCGCGAAATCACTGACTAATTGTTAGCCTTGTTCCGATAAAATTAACTACACTTCCGAAACAGTACTGAAGTTCGGAACTAAGTAGTTTCAGTTTACCGTCAGCAAATTCAGTGGTCAGGTTCCAAGTAATTTTTTAGGGCCGTGTTTGAGGTCGTTATTATATAAGTTAGCTTAAATTCGTCAAACTAAACCGTGTGCCACGTTTTGTTTTTAGTAATACGATCTGCTGATGTTCTATGTATGTAAATTTTGATTAAAATGTTTTAAGTTCCGTAGACTGTGAAATAGATCAAATTACAAATATTATTTCAAATTCGAGCACACTCAAATATAATTTGATTGTAATTTAGTAAAGTAATTGCGAAGAGAAGAAAACACCACGCGTTTCTTGAATTGCTCAGCCCCAGTATTGTAAAAGAAAAAGTCTAACAATACCAAACTCCGCACTGGATAGCTGCATAATGAGACGCGGACGTACTCTATGCAGTATTCTGCTTCAAGCACTAAATATTTTGCACATGCTTCGCCCCTGTACTAGGCATCCTCGGGACAGTATGGCAACCGATGAGAGAATCTATATATATTAATACGTGAGGCAAATAAACTTTTTACCCCTTTTTACGAAAATTGCGCGGACGGAGGAGGATGAAATCTGGCACAGATAAAGTTTATATGGAGAAGGAGGGGCGAATCCTAATATCTTTATAAAATATGTATAATAAATACATTGAATTAATGAAAAAATACTACGCGCATACAACCATGCATTTGACTCACGCAGTCAAAGCGCGTAACTATGGTTACATATATCAATATACGAGTATAATGACATAATATATTAGCAATATCTTACAGGCAAACTTAGGTCGACTTTCGAGCACTAGGCGACCACTAATCATTATTATTAGTTAAACCTTTTTTCATTCTGAGATTCTTAGAGTAAGTGCTTTACCAAAACAAGCAGTGCCATCGCATATATGCTGAACGGATAATTAATAATTCTTCATTAAAACGCAGACACAATTATAGCAGAAAAGAAAATGGCAGATAAAACAGTCGGTCACATGACTTAATGTTATATTCCAAGTAGTATTTCAATTACAAACACAAATAACAGCAATTATAAGTAAACATCACACGCTATGACGGCTAACATTCACATTTGCCGGTACATAATAATCACAATATAAGCGGGTGGCCGTGCCGTGTCCGGTGCGCGTGCACTTGTCGCTATAATCGGTTTGAACCGCCTCTAACTACTAATATCGCACTCCGCTACGAACTCACCCCGATAATTTTGCCAGCGAACATTCTAGGAAATATTATTCTCATTATGCTGTTCGATTTTCACTGCAGTAAACTACAGTGTTGGTTTAGTTGAAAAATTGGAATTAAATTCGACTGTAGATTAGCTTTTTTGGAGTTTTCACTGTCTACATTTTGTCGTTTGTAATCGTTATGCTATGGCAATTTCCAAATCCAATTTTAAAATTCTTTTTTAGAATTTTAAATAAATTTGGAATCGAAAATTGTATGAACGTTAATCTCTATCAATTCGATGTTTAAAAATTTTATTCGAATCATTATTGAATATGTAACTTATTGAATAATCCTAACTAATATTATAAAAGCGAAAATAAGTTTGTTTGTTTGTTACCTTTTCCCACCTAAACCACTGAACCGATCATCCTGAAATTTTGCATATACGTTGACAGGTATACAGAAACGGACATAGGCTACCTTTCATCTAGAATAAAATTATTGTTCCCGAGGGAAACAATAATAACATTCTTATGATAATAGATGGCGCCACGTGTCTTTCGAATCATGATTGTCAAATTCTAAATTAACACGAGCGAAGCCGCGGGCAAAACCTAGTAATAAATAAAATTGATTTTATAACTAACGGTTTTTAGGTCAACCGCCATTAGGCGTAGGTCATGGTGTCCATACTTGTTTATTGAAACTTTAATAAGCCAAACGTACAGCTAATTTTGTTACTTACATGGACAATCATCTAAAAAATAAATATAAAATCTAAAAAAGAAATATTATTATTATTATTATTATTCATTTTAAAAATAAAACAGCCTTGTAGAAAAACTATTTTTATACTACCAAGGTGTTAAAAAACTTAAGGCAAGCTCTTAAAAATCCTAGATATTTTGCAATACGTAGTACAATAGACACACGTTTCTGACACTGCAATAAAATTAAAAACTGTTAGGTACCTACTTAAAAACTATTTAGGTATTGTGATGCAAGGAATAAAGATTATACTAGTCCCTTACTAATACGGCAATGCAATTTTAAAGAGAATACAGCGCAAGGTTGTTTGCATGCGATCTTCCATAAGGTGGAGTGACTTCCTAAACTGATGTGCTGCAGTATTAGCAAAATACAACGTATACATGGTATCCCATTTTATATAACTATTTAAATTATAGCAAACAAAAGGGAGTAATTAACAATGGATTAATAAACTCCCCGTATAAAATAAATTACTTCAGCCATCAACCAAAACAATAGCATTATAAAGAAACACATCCATTCGCTGGAGACGCGCCCAACTTCATTCATTTAACTTTTCGCATCACCAATATCAGTACCGCATTAATGCATGCAATATCATCGCGAGCGGTGTTTGTTGCCCTGTCTATGAGATTGATGTATTGCAGTCCTATAATTGGAGTGAGTGACGGTCAATGCACTTACCACGAATCTTCTGCTATAGTTACAAGAACTACAGTAGAAAACTTTTGGTGCCAGTCGAAACGTTACAAAGTTAAGTCATTTGTAAAGTTGGTGTAAGTTGGAAGTCATTATGTTGGAAATAGTTACGTTGTTAAGGGAATACCTGATGCTTTAAAAGTCAGCAGTATTAAAAGTACGCTGCACCAATAACAATGTCTGATTAAAGATAGCCAGAAAACTGGGGAGAAATAACATGATCTGTATGATGCAGACCTAGGAATGAAAACGAAATTCACAATATACACGTTCCGTGCCTCGGAGAGCACGTTAAGCCGTCGGTCTCGGCTGCCATGAACATCTATGGCAGTCGTTATTGGGAAGTCAGTGCCCTCTAATATCCTGACACTGGTCTAGCCTTAGGGTATCGTTAGCCTTCGGGTTGCGGAGGTCAGATGGCAGTCGCTCCGTGTAAAAACTGATATCCAGTTAAATCCGGTTAGACTAGAAAGTCGTCCCCAAGTGACTTGGGAATAATAAATGCTAATGATAAAGATAAAGATCATTTTATTTGTTTTAAGGGAGAAGATACACGTTCCTTACTAGACCAGGTATGAAAAATGCGCTTACAGCATTTTCATTGGGCAAACCTTATTCTTTGAAGACTGTCTCGTTGGTTCCGGAATAATTTGGGCTTATATTGTGCTATCGTAAGGCGACCTCTTCGGCGATATTTAGATGTCAGTCTATGCTAAGCTAATTACAGTGCTAAAGTCAAAAAGTCGTTCAATCTATCTAAGGATTATAAAAGCCTCTTTAATGTGACTAATGCGGATTTTGCAGTAAATGACAAAATGCACCGCCTATGCATGAAAGACACGTGGAGCCATCTATTATCCCTTTTTTCCCCGGACCGCGAAAGCGAACAGTTGTGTAACCCGTATAATTTTTTAATTTAAAATATTTGTTAAAAATATCAAAAAATAAATCACGCGAAGTACTAGGCTCGCTTAACTCTGTGGTGAACGCGGAGTACCTGTGGAAACAAGACAGAAACAGCGGAGACGGCAATAGCTAACGCAGCTACTGAGCACACACACGTCAAAGTGACAAAGACGTCATTCTCGCCGCTTGCCACAGTTCACGAGCAAAAGCGATCAGCGGGTAACTTTTGTGTATGGTCTAAGTACTATTTTATCTAGAACTTTTGGAATAATACATTGGCATTTACTATTTGTATTAAGACATACACAATGTATAAAACACCACCTAAATCTCCACCGACTGAAGCAGTATCAAACAACTTGAAGAGGACACCGCCAAACCAAACTGTACCTTCGCGTTCTGAGTCCGACCTTAGAAGACTGTATGCAGACGAAGCCCAGCAATTTAATATTACTCAGCGAAACAAACGAAAACACCCATCAAGTGAGGTCACCGGTGACGAATTGAAATCTTTCAAAAATGAGATGAAAGAAATGATGAGAGAAATAATGTCCGCCAATAACTCTCGGCTTGACAAGTTAGAAGGACATATGGTGGAAATAAAAAAACATTATTCTGATATAAAGGCTACCACTGGTGAATTAGAAAAGTCTTTGACCTTTGTCTCGGATCAATTGTCGTCACTTGAGAATAAAATTACATCTTTGGAAAAGGAGCGAAATAGCATGCTGTTCAAGTTGTCAACACTTGAGGAAAAACTTGAAATGTGCGAGCGAAATAACATCAAAACCTCAATCGAAATTAGAAATGTACCTAAACAAGAGAAGGAAACCAAAACAATGTTGTATGACAAGATACAGTGCCTCTCAAAGCAACTAAATACCCCAACAGAGCTCACCTGCGTCCGCGATATAATACGACAACCGTCGAAAAAAGAAAACAAAACATCAAGTGTTTCGGTTATATTCTCGGACACCCTAATGAAAACAAATTTCTTGGCGGCTGTTAAAGAACACAATAAGAAAAACCCAAACAATAAAATAACTTCAGCTCATCTAGGCATAACAATTACACCCCAAACGCCTATATACATTGCCGAGCAATTGACAACCCTCACCAAGAGATTATTTTATCTTGCAAGAAATTATGCCAAGTCCAATCAATATAACCTCTGTTGGACATCAAATGGACGAGTTTTTCTGAAAAAGGATACAGATAGCCAATCGATCCTGGTGAAGAATGAACAACAGCTGAAACAACTGGCTCAATCCATCTCTGCATGACTACGCATGTATAACTTTTTAATACATATTATGTTATTTTATTTTTATCTCTAACTTATATAATGATATGCTTCTTAGTTACTACTCTATTGAAATACCTGCAATAAACACAAATACACTAAACACAAGTTACAACTATAACCATATCACTCAACAATGTATTACCTACGTCATCAAAAACTGCACAACACAAACACAATACAAGTTATCTACACACATTTTACCACTGTCACCACTCACATGCCTGGAAAACTACATATATATTCATAGCCAAGAACATAAAGCCTGTATAAGTTCCTACCATCTTACAATATGTACTTATCTTACTAATTATAAACAGTTACCAATTATCCAAATGTCAAACGTCAGCTTGCTTCCTAAATTTAAAATCTTTTACTACCGACCACGACACCTCTGCCCTCTCAGGTTACTTTTATGGAAAAATGACTAATAACGTTAACTATCTTATAGATAATATTGACAAATTGTCCCTATCAGTCCATCACACGTGCACCCCAGAACAGACGCGATCTGTTATTAACCATCCCAACAACTACTTAAAACTGTTGTCACAAAATATTCGTTCAATTAACTGTAACTTCTTAAATCTGCAGATTTTCCTGGAACGTCTTTCATTTGAATGTGATCTAGTAATCCTAACGGAATACTGGTTATCCTGTTTTAGTAATGCCACAATTCCACAATTAAAAAATTACACCACTTTTACAACCACAAAACACCTCAACCAAAGCGACGGTGTAGTGGTATATGTAAACGCGGAGCTACCGGCCACATGTGAGGAACTCGATCTACATCAATCAGCTTCTGGACTCGTCATTAAAATAAAATCTGAGGTGGCTATAGTTTGCATCTATCGCTCTCCAACTATTGATAATATTCAAAACTTTTTATTATCTCTTAATATTCTGCTTCCATCTCTCCAAAATTTTAAAACGGTAATCTTAACAGGTGACATTAACCTAGACATAAAACCTACTAGCTTAAATGTGCGCTCCCACGAATATCTTAATTGTCTGGCTTTTCATGGTTTCCTCGCAGCGCA
The DNA here is from genome assembly GCA_963564715.1 of Catocala sponsa. Lineage (NCBI taxonomy): Eukaryota > Metazoa > Arthropoda > Insecta > Lepidoptera > Erebidae > Catocala > Catocala sponsa. Next base: position 1,146,852 of record OY751339.1, read on the forward strand.
TACTGTTCCAACCAGAGGAGATAACTGTTTGGACCACCTTATTTTAAGAACAAACTCTCCCTCATTTTCCTTCGTCTATGATTCCGTGGTCACAGACCACTATCCTTCACTACTCTGCTTGGACAATAGACGTAAACGAAAATCCTCAATTCCTATCCTCAACCATATTGACTATGAGAAACTTGATGAAACAATGTCTCAACTAGACTTTAACCCAATTCTCTCCACAACTAACGCTGAAATTGCTACAAATAAATTCGTGATATTGATGACCACAGCCATCTTAAAACACACCTCGACCAGGAAAGTACCTGCAAGAAAGAAAATACTAAAACCTTGGGTCACAACTGGTCTATTACGCTGCATTAGAAATAGGGACGCATTACATAAAAAGGCAAAACAAGGTCCAGAAAACGAAATATTGACAGTAAACTACAAGCGCTACCGAAACTTCTGTACAAGGATTCTAAAAAGAGCTAAACGTCTTTATGATACGCATGAACTGGATAAAGCTGGACAAAATCCTAAGTTACTCTGGGAAACAATAAAGCGAGTTAACCATACCAAGAAACCGAATAATACTTCTATACAACTATTAACCACCTCATCCTCACATACAAAGTAAACTCCTTTTTCGTCAATGTCGGCAAAAACCTTGCTGATAATATCACAACCACTACTCTGCAACGAAAGACAACCTCTTGTACGGTACCTAAGATCACACCCACCTCTTCCTTCGTCCTAGAGCATACCGACATTGACGAAATCATTCAAACCATATGCTCCCTACGGACCAATGCTGCTACTGGATGGAATGGTATCTCACCCTATTTCCTAAAAAAATACTCTACCTTACTGGCACCCATCCTATGCCATCTTTTTAATCTTTGTTTCGACACTGCTGTCTTCCCTACTTCATTTAAAAAGGCAATTATTCATCCAATTTTCAAAGGGGGAGACGGGACCACACCTAATAATTACCGACCCATAGCTGTCCTAAGTGCTTTATCTAAGGTGCTCGAACGGTTAATAAATAAGAGATTAGTTAATTACTTGGAACACTATAAACTAATATCATTTCATCAAATCGGCTTTCGCAGAAGCTTATCAACATGTGACGCAGTTCACGAATTAACTAATCACGTAGTACAAAATATTAATAATAATAAAAAAGTGCTAACCATATTTTTAGATCTCGCGAAAGCGTTCGACACGGTACCCGTCTCTACACTCTTATTAAAACTTGAGGGAGTGGGTGTCAGAGGTCTTCAATTAGATCTATTCAAGAGCTACCTAACAAATCGATCACAATTTGTTAGGATTAATAATAATAATAGTAATGAACTTCCTATTTATTACGGTGTGCCCCAGGGAAGTATTATAGGGCCAACCCTCTTTCTTATCTTCATAAATCAGCTGTGCGACCTTAATATACAAAATTCAAACATAATCTCATTTGCGGATGACACTGCGATAACCGTCGTCGCTGAAACTTGGTCCCAGTTAGAAATAAGGGCACAATATGCATTCAACACAGCACTAAACTGGCTCAATGATCACACCCTTACACTCAATACTTCCAATACCAAGTTCCTTACATATTCAATCAGTACAGCCTCTCAACCACGCATCCCAATAACTGTAAAAGTCCACTCCTGCTACACTGAACCACAAACTCCTTGTAACTGTCCATCCTTAACCTCTGTAGAACAAATAAAATATCTAGGTGTAACTTTGGATAAGACTCTCAACTTTAAGTCCCACATAAACGTTCTCACGGGCAGAGTCCGAAAACTTATATTTTTATTTAAAGTGCTTCGAAAAGTTGCTAACCAGACCGTAATACGCAAAGTCTATTTTGCCTTATGCCAATCTATTGTGACATACTGCATTTCATCTTAGGGTGGTGCTGCTAAAACGATTATAAAACCATTAGAGATAGCTCATAGAGCAGTACTAAAAGTGGCTACTTTTCGCCCTATCATATTCCCTACCAACGAATTGTATTGTAAATGGAATATTCTAAATATAAGACAACACTTTATCATACAAGCAATTCTTCTACAACACCACAAAACTCCATATAGGACAATCCATAAACGTAGAAAAGACAAAATCTGTACCCTCCCACATGCACGTTCGTCATTCATTAAAAGATTATTTTATTTTCTTGGACCTTCATTATACAATAAAATAAATAAACAATGTCCAGTATACGGCTTAACATACTACAACTGTAAGAAAATCATTTACTCATTTCTTCTACACCATTCATACGAAGGAACAGAACAAATGCTTATTTAATTACAGACAGCTGCATAGCACTCAAGATATGTAGCACAACAACCACACATACACACATATACACCATACACACACACACACACACACACACACACACACACACACACACACACACACACACCACATACACACACACACACACACACACACACACACCACACACAAACACACAGACACAAACACACACACACACACACAAACGCATACACAACACACACGCACACGCAACACACACGCACACACAACACACACGCACATATAAAAATACACATATACACACATACACATAATAGTTCTTAGTTATATCCTATTTCAAAATTTTGGTCAATTATTTTTATTTTTGTCATTATTTGTATGTTTTTGATTATACCAAGGTTTAGTAGCAGTAAAGTACAAATTTACGTAAATAATAATATTACATTATGCTTGTAATCAATTGGGGGAATCGGAACTGTCACTCCTTCATACAGGTTATACTGTAACCTAGTTAGGAGATCAGAACTGCACCCACTATTAATTATAGCAAATCAGTAATCTTACCATGTATATACCGTATACCCATGTACTGCAATATTTGAAAATGATAAATAAACTTTATTATTATATATTATTATTATCATAAGAACGTTATTATTGTTTTCCTCGGGAACAGTAATTTTTTTCGGGATTAAAGGTAGCCTATGTCCGTTTCTGTACACCTGTCAACATACAAAATTTCAGGATGATCAGTTCAGTGGTTTAGGCGTGAAAAGGTAACAAACAAACAAACTCATTTTCGCTTTTATAATATTAGTTAGGATTATACAAAAATATTACGTAAACGTTCTTCAAAAGCTTAGAAAATGATGAACTATAGTAATTAATCTGCGATCCCGTGGTAGTGGGCGAGCGCTGCTATTTCATAAATCAATGGCAAGCATGTCTTTGATGAAAGCTCTAACAGCTTTCACCGGAGACACGGTTGCCGTTGATTTGTTTGGAATATGGATGTACGCATTTCAGTGGACATGAATGCTTTAGGAGGCTGTATTCATGTTCGCAATAGGAGCCGGGAGTGTGCTTTAAGCTGATGAAGATACGCGTTTGAATTTGCAAAAACGTATATTTGAGGCAAGTACGAGTTATGAGTGGAAAAGCCGTTGTCAATTGCTTGGTGACAGAACGAATGAGTCGTCTCCTCATCGGACAAGTTACAACCTCTTATGGGTAACTAACTTAAGAGTAGTACTACTGCTACTGCATTTTGAGAAGTAAATAAAAGTTACACTGACCACGTATAGCTCCATTCCTTTTATTTTATTCCTTCCTTAATTCCTTTTCCCTACTCGGCAAACGTAGCGTACGGTAACCGGTAACCTTAGAATCAGACGAGCCAAGCTTGTTTGCCACTGTGGCAGTATTATATAAATGAAGTGAAATGGTTTTTAGGGTTCCGTACCCAAACGGTAAAACGAAACCCTATTAAGAGTCCGCTGTACGTCTGTCACCAGGCTGTATCTCATGAACCGTGATAGTTAGACAGTTGAAATTTTCACAGATGATGTATTTCTATTGCCGCTTTAACAACAAATACTAAAAACAGAATAAAATAAATATTGGGGCTCCCATACAACAAACATGATTTTATTGCATTTTTATAAGATGGTACAGAACCCTTCGTGCGCGAGTCCGACTCGCACTTGGCCGGTTTTTTATTGAAATTGCTCTTTGTTAACAATTAAAATCTATTAACATATTCAGCAACGGACTTGATATAATAGAAAAGATTGACAATAAATAGATCATTGTTATGCCAAAGTTCGGATACATTGACTAACTGACGGTACAATAATAGTAAGTACAAAGAAATCTAGCAAGGCTTTTTAGATTTCCAAATAGTCGCCGATTTCCTAGAAACGCAATAAAAAATTATCGAGTACCGTTTTTCTGTGAGGTGGCAACCCAAATTATGCATCATCATCTCATTATGCGTCAATTCAATTCAATTCAATTCAATCGTCTTATTGCGAATATAGGTTACAATAGGTGTTTACATAACATTTGATATTAACAAACATTTCGTACAGCTATATTCCACCGTTTGGCATGCAATATATTTATAAGATTATCATCATCTGGTCATTTACCCCTTTCCCTTTCATATCCATCCTTACACAGTCCATCCATCTATTCCTTGGCCTTCCTCTCCCTTTTCGTCCTTCTACCCTCATATTCATCACTGACTGGCTGGAAAAGCACGTAATAGACTTATTACATAATTAAGTATTTCTCCGGTTATTTAGAGAAAAATTACAATATTTTACGTAGCAGCTTTCATATCTAGGTAAAATACAAATCAAACCTGTTTCTTATATCTAAAAGGTTAAGAAAGAAGAGATAGTTCAAAGGGATTACAATAAATGAATTGAGGCAAAACCATTACGTAGTATATTTTATTATTTGTTAAAATGTTTCTTTGTTTGGTTTTAGATACCCCATAATAAAAGACGAGACTACTGACGTCTAGTAGACACAGTTCTAAACTGCGTAATGGCACTGAGATTTTCTTGACCAGAAATATAAAATAGCGGGTTTATATTTTAAATACATACATGAAAATATCATTTGACCACAGTTTGTTAGTTTAGGACATCACAGGTGTTGAAGTACAAAGTAACTATTTGCGTGAGGCCAATTCAATTTGAAATACAAACACGTTGAGGTTTTATTTTAAAATTAATTTTGTTTGTTATTATTTTTATCATAATCACGGATTCAGAATTGTCAAACCGTTAAAAGAGAGCAGAAATTAAATTATGATTACTAAGTATTATAGCAGCGATAGCCTAGTTGGAAACCTTTGGTCTGCCACGCAAAAGTCTTGAGTTCGATCCCAAGGCGCGCATCTCTGACATTTCGAAATTATGTGTGTATTAGTTTGTTATCGCTTGCTTTAACCGTGAAGGAAAACATCGTGAGGAAACCAGCATGTCTAAGAGTTCTCCATAATTTTCTCGTAGATTTGAAATGTCTGCCAACTCGCACTGGGCCAGCGTGGTGGACTATAGCCTTTCCCTTCTCATAGTGAGAAGAGGCCCTTGCCCAGCAGTGGGACAGTTTAATACAGAGCTGATATTATTATTATCATTACTAAGTACCTTTAGACGGCAAAAGGCTCATCCCTTATTACGTCAGACCTAAAATCGTAGTATGAATTATGGGTTTAATACACCTCTGCCTTCCTCTTTGAGGATAAGGAAATGCGAGAAGACACATAGTCCAGTTATGCATATTAGTAAGTTAATGCACCAAGAGTTACCGAAACCCTAATTTCAAATTGTACTTATTGCAATAACAGTGTTATTTAAAAGACCGCGACTCGGCAAACGTAGTGTAGGACGCCCTCCGACCAGGTGAGATGACCATCTGCGAAAGACTGCAGATAGATGCTGGATTCGGCAAGCTGAAGACAAGGCGCTATGGCGCTCTTTGGGGGAGGGCTATGTCCAGCAGTGGACTATTATAGCCTAATGATGATGATGATGATGATTATTTAATATTAAGTTTGTTGCCAGCTATATTAAGATAGCTACAGATTATCTTCAAACATCATCATGTCAGCCGAAAGACACTGCTGGACATAGGCCTCCCCCAAGGTTTTCCATACAGACCGGTCTTGGGCCATCCGCATCCAACCGCTTCCCGCGATCCTTACCAGGTCGTCGGTCCACCTTGTGGAGGGCCTGCCTCTGTTGCGTGTTCAACCGCTGTTGCAACCGTGTTTGACCACTACTCTAAAACCTTTTTGCTCCAACGGCCATCGGTTCTGCGCGCTATGTGCCCTGCCCACTGCCACTTCAGCTTGGCTATCCGGAGAGCCATGTCGGGTATTTTAGTTTTCCAGCGGATCTCCTCATTGATTCGATCCTGCAGGAAAACCTACGCATAGCTCTCTATCTCTAAGTGACCTTGAACCTTCTGATTAGGCCCATAGTATGCGACCAGATCTCTGATCCGTAACTCATCACTGGTAACACACACTGATCGAAGACTTTTGTCTTGAGATACTGCGGCAGATCTTTAAACTGCCTTTAAATTATATAATTGTCAAGCTTTTAAAATATATTTTCTGATTCATATTTTCGGTTATTCTTTCAATTGCTGGAATGTTACATAACAGAAAATCAATTTTATCTAGCGGGCTATAAGCAGCCCAGAACGTTAGCGACAATAAATTTAATAGTTTAGAAATTTTAATAGTTTCAATGTTGATATATGTATATTTATAGCAGTCGAATTTTATTAACTAAATAGGAATAATTGAATTTGCCTTCTTCACGTATTCTTGCTAACCCATACCCGCTAACCTAAATACTGAAAAATGGGTAGTATTTAAGCTGACGACACCCAGAGTATATTTAATTATCAATAGGTCGCAATTCCTTTATTTATCTTTGCTTCTGATATTCTTTTTCAAATTAAATACCTTTGAAAGACTACAAAGAGATCGCATGTATTTCAAATCTAAAAGATTCGTACAAGGCACAGATACAAATTAAATATATTTAACAAAGCCTGAAGACTACATGACCTTGTGCTTCATTTGCCTTTAAGGTTAAAAATAATTGGTAACTCCACACGATTCGTGCTTGATAGGTTCGCTCCCTAATTGTGCATTATTGCCATCCTGTAGCTCGATACTTTATGAGAAGACGTACTGAAATCGATAATCATTTACAACGGCTATTGTATTTTACTATCAGATATCACATATTTTATGGCTGACTGGTGTGCGATGGAACTCAAGTTTGATTCTCACATCGAGAAAAGTGTTATTGGTGTTTTCTTTTAAGGAAAGCTCAGTAGCACTAATCTTGCGATTGTGCCGGTTCGGCAATAAGCTCACCTCCTGTTAGGTCTGATCTAAAATATACGTGCTGAAATGTAGGTGTAATATGCCTTTGTTTGCTCTTTCGGGAATATAGGTGTGAAACTTAATAAGTAGGATTATATTATTATTATGATACCATTATTTTTATTTATTGTTAAATGTGAACGCAATAGAGTGGGTAGACCAAAAGACTGCAATGCAGAGGGTCTCGGGTTCGAACCTACGTCTCGCACCTCTGACTTTCGAAAGTTATATGACTTTTCAAAATTATGTACGTATTGATCATTGATGTATAAAAACCCTAGATACACAATCAACGTCAAAAAACGTCCTCACCAAATGAGCACCCACTTGAACATTTGGGTACTGATTTAATTTAGTACCGTTCGATCGCTCCGAGAGTAAACATGTCGCAGAGCTCGTTTAAAACTTGTAAAATCACACTTCCAGGGCACTAAAAAAGGTCGATGTTTCATACTTTCGGTAAGTAATAATGTTATTATTATAATTACATTGTAATACTGATTATTGCGTCAAGGAATCAACGTAAAATATATATTTTTCTGTTTATTTCGTAACAAAGAGCGACCATATAACACGGCTCATTTAAAAGAACACTCTCTAAACGCATTAATCATGCTATTGTATTTCTACTTGATTAGTCCGGGTTATATGTTGACTCTGTTCTAATATTAATAGAGACGCTGTTACTTTTTAAAAATAAATATATTTTATTTGATTTAAAATGATAATGCGATTGTATATATTATTTATTACCAGACTTGTTTTATTACAAACCATAATAGTACTCGAATAATATTTTTTTGAAATGATCTTTATGGTATCCTAATAGTGGGATATTTATAAAATGTATCTACATACTTATGTTGGATTTCAGCTTTCTTTGAAATCTCGTGTGATGTGCAAAATGGATATCCGTCACAGCACAGCAACGATCACAAGCAAGCACAGCAACAACAACACTTATTATAATTTTTGGGAGTCAGCTTATATTCTTCAAAGTGCCATATTAACAAACAACAATCATGTAAATAATAGTATTAAATTTATTATCGAGAGATACATCAAGATAAGATTGCATTATAATATAACAAAGAAAGATACGAAAAAAATTAAAATCCGTCAAAAAGAAGATAAAGTAAAGATAGAAGTATATTAGAGGGCACTGACTTCCCAATAACAACTGCCATAGAAGTTCATGGCAGCCGGGACCGAATATACTGACACTGGTCTAGCCTTAGGGTATCATTAGCCTTCGGGTTGCGGAGGTCAGAAGGCAGTCGCTTCATATAAAAACTGATATCCAGTCAAATCCAGTTAGACTAAAAAGCCGACCCCAAGTGACTTGGGAATAATAAAGGCTAGGAAAAAGATTAAATGTGAACGCGTTATTTTCTTATTCAAAAGATGAGAGATTATTTTTTTGTGTCGCTATATGGGTGAAGATAGTTCGTAAACATTAAAATAAAGAAACATCCAAGTACAAAACAATTATTTGCTTTCTACATGTAATTTTTGTTTCTTTTAAGAAAGTCTTAAAAGGAGAATTGATCAATATACATATTCTTTGCCAACTATAATTACAAATTAATCCTAACTAATATTATTAGTACGAATGTGAGCTTGTTTATTTGTTTACTAGCAAAAGCTCCGCCCGCGTGGTACCTACGTCAATAAAAAGTAGCCTATGTCCTTCCCCAGGTATCTGTACCATCTGTATCATCTAAATCGGTTGAGTGGTTTAGCCGTGAAAAGGTAACAAACAGACAGACAGACAGACAGATAGACAGACAGATAGACAGACAGAGTTACTTTCGAATTTATAACATTAAGTAAGGATTTCGCTTTCACACCTTAATTAGTCGACCGATCATCATGAAATTTCGCACACATATTTTCAAGGGAAACAGAAAGGGTACGTTTCATTCAGAAAAAAGTACTGTTACCAATGTAACCTAAGCCATATTTACGCGAGTGAAGCCGCGGGCACAATATAGTTTGTAATGAAATTATTTTTATCTACCGAAAACCGAAATCGCTCATAGCCAGTTGCACTCACTGATCGGTAAACGATTAGCGAGATTAAGCAACGTTGGGTGCGGTCAGTCTATAGATGGGTGACCGCTTAGTGGTATTTCATCTGAGCGTCTTCGTGCTTCGGCGGGCACGTAAAAAGTCGGTCCGAGTTGTTGTCAAATTGACAGCAGTCGTTAAGCCATGTCAGAGGCCTACGGGCGTCTTGAACAACTCTTGACAACAAGTTGGCCACTAATCACACAAAAAGAAGAAGACCGAAACCGAAACCAAATCGTTTTAACTAGCGAGCACTTGAGAGTCATTAGTCAATATTAATCTTAATTAAAACCAAAGAATGGTGCATATTAATAAAGTATTGTTATAAAATTTCATCCACGATAGAAAGTTTACCTTTGGTTATTGATAACCCTCTCGTTCATTAGCAAGAAGCCATCGATTTTGTAGATAGAATTTTAATAGAACATCTATTTTAGTCGGTACTCATTTTACGATTCATAATTAAATTCATTACTTTCATAAGTATAAATAAATAAGAAACCGAACTTTAAATTGTTATTAGTTTAAAATAAATACATGCATAGTCTTACGTATCCCTGCAGGGTAAGTAGACATATTTTTCATCCACATTTCGCCAATTTCAAAGCTCTGACGTAACAGGAGTCCAGAAAATTGTCATCTACCGTTCCAGGCTCCGTCCTCCTACTGAAATCTTATTGACAGAAAACCCAATAAATTTTTGCCCAGCCCTGGAAATAAACCCGAGATTTCAGGAACAGTAGTAACATTTATCACCGTAGTGCACCGAGGCAGTTTATCAATCGATGCCCTGATTAAGCATCTATTAATAATCAAATGTAAATTGCAGTGTAAATTCTTTCTTGAAGACTCTAAATAAATAAAATGAAATAAAGAAACTTCAACAAAAAAGGATAGAATAATTCAAAACAAACCCAAAACACGCTTACAACCTTAAGCAAATCGTGCAGAAATCGGATACTTGGTAAAGTTAGGGCCCCAATTGAGCCGCAAGGCACTACTAACTAATAAAGGAAACATTTAATTAACGTAATTCCAAGTTTGGTCAGTCGTAAACTTATTAAATCAAAAGGCCAGGACTTGAAGAACATGAGATTAGCCTCTGCACATGATAACGACTCACACACATTCGGGTTATGTAGGATGACTATGCTTCTAGATATAATTTATTGCGGTGAGGATTATAATAAATCGTGTGCCACGGTGTTTTTTTTTAAGTGAAAACTTTAGCTGCGTTGTGCACTTTTTTTGTGATGGGTAAAAAATGTTAAACTCGAGTCAGGACACGTGACCTGATCGAAAATTCGTAAGACAGAGGGAGAATTGTCATGTTTGTGTATGATAGCGCAATAAATGAAAATTGTATTTTACCACATAAATGATAGTACTTTATACTGATAATTAAAGCAATTCGTGCAAAATTATTCCCTAACCATTTCAAAATATCAAAAATGCACAAAGTTAATATTCAAGTTTTCACTTCTGTCGGCACTCCCGGAGTGCAACCCGTTTCTTTTTTTATACAACTATGGTGGCAAACAAGCGTACGGCCCACCTGATGGTAAGTGGTCACCGTAGCCTATGGACACCTGCAATACCAGAGGCAGCACTGGCGCGTTGCCGACCCTTTAGGAAAGGAAGTGGGAAAGAGAAGGAGCGGGAAGAGGGAAAGGGGGTTATTGGGCCTCCGGCACTCTCACTCACCGAACGAAACACAACAGTAGGAATACTGCTATTTCACGTCGATATTCTGTGAGAGGGTAGTCCTTCCCCAATCGAGCCGGCCCATTCATGCTGTATATACCGTATGCTGTATACGAAATACTATCCTTACAAGATTTATAAATGCAAATGTCGGTTTGTTTGTTACACGCCTTAATTACTCGACCGATCATTATAAAATTTCGCATACACATTGTAAGGCTAAAAAAAGGACATAGGGTACCGTTTATCCTGGAAAAAGTACTAAACTAACCTAACTTAACCTAAATTTACGCGAGCGAAGCCGCGGGCTAAATCATCACAGTAAGTCAAAAATTTTCACACTCCTGACTAAAAAGCATTTTTGTTTTATACAACTATGGTAGCAAACAAGCAAACGACCCACTCTGATGTTAAGTGGTCACCATAGCCTATGGACGCATGCGACACCAGAGGCATCACTTGCGCGTTGCCGACCCTTTAGGAAAGGAAGTGGGAAGCAGAAGGAGCGGGATGGGGGAAAGGGGCACGAAACACAGCAGTAGAAATACTGATATTTCACGTCGATATTCTGTGAGAGGGTAGTCCTTCCCCGGTCGAGCCGACCCATTCATGCTGAAATCAGCGAGGCTCTACTACCTATAAACATACAAACCAAATTATGGAAAGTGATTAACTAATTACAATTGAGTTACAGTGAGTGGCATAAGTAGCTGAGCATTAACCTGTCAATTGCTGGAATGCCAGATATTATTAAAAACCTATTGTGTCTGGCCGCCGGTGTGTGTCGCTGCCACATAGGTTATATAAATATGTAAGAGTATTTTAGGAATTAAAATTATTGCTGTAGTAATTGCAGAAAAACATGAGGAATCGCCATTATTATGAATGATAAAGCAAATCAAAATTTCACTAATGTTTATTGACTATATCCTTTATTGTACTATACTAAGTATATAGCTCAATCGCGGGTTGTCAAACGCTCAAAAAGTATTCACTCTGCAACTGCTCCAAGAATTTCCTAAAGGAACCTGGCATGCACGGAAAAACGTATTTCAGTATCGTATTTAGTTCAAATCTAGAGTCAAAACTATTTACTAGAAAAAAGACACGTAACATGGCTGTGAGCGCGTAAAAATAATATTTATTTTCTATTTTTTTTAGATAGTATTGATGTCTGTGTCCAAAGGCGAAGAACAAAGTATACTCGCATTTCGTATTTGAATTGTTAGTGATAATATTTTATTTATTGTTTTGTTGTTAAATATTGCCACATGAAAAATTTCACACGAATTCTCATAACAAAAGTTTATTTTGATTGATGTATAAATAATTTATTTTATGTAAAATAACTTTGTGAGATTTTGAATTACATTGTCTATCAGCCTCAAGATTTGTCTATGCGTTACTTGTATAACTTAAGCATAATGTTCTCAAAATTTCTTTAATCCTTGTAAGAAACGCAATGTGATCTAGTGAGACGAAAATATCCCTGAAAATTTGATAAAGCAGAAATATGTATATGGTAAACGTATTACTTTTTTTCATAATTTTCTAATCCTTTCAAATCTATTTTTATATTTTGGAAAATACATATTTATGTATAAGCGTCTAATAATAGGTACGAATACGCCGAAGCGTATGACTGATGTTTATTAAACTGTCACCCATCTCAAAATCGATCGCGGCGACTTGATTTGACCTCGTGGATCAATCAATCTACGAGTTTGCTTTTTGCGGGGCTTCTAGATAACATAAAGGGAAAAATGGTTTACAATATTTCATATATCAGTCATAGAGTACATGAGAAAACCCAGGAGGACAACAAATCTAGTTGTGATTTATTTTTAGGCGTCTATCATTAGGCAATAATATATTACAAGAGTAGCTGTAACCATAGACTAAGTTACTTTGGCTTTTTATTGCCTTTGTTGTAGCCAGCAGCCCTCCTCCTACTGATGTAAGTGATGATCTTATCTCGACTTGACTACTGCTTTTCGCAAAGTTAGTCAAATTTGGTATTTATTTGGCAATCTAACTACTTGGCGAATAAAATTGTTTATTTTTTGTTTATTGAAAAGGAGGTCACAAAAATATGTTTACAGACGGTCAAAAGTATGTGACCTGCTGTTTTATTAGCTTGCTGAATTAGCAACTGCCACTTAAATAACTTGATATGAATTTTGACAAGTTGTTGATTAGCCATTCCGCAATCAAGTGGGAATCGTGAGGCTAACCTGGACTTTAAGTGGAAATTATTATTATAAGCGTACAGGTGATAGGACTTTCCTAAAACATCTGATACTCATGGTCACCTGAACAAAACAGTGAGTCACATATAAACGCTCGACATAGAAGTGTATTAAATTTGGTATTAACCCGGACAAATCGCATAAGTTTGCAAGTGGGGTCCAAGAGGCCCAGCAGCACAAATTGTTGAACTCACGACAGTAGAAGGGTTAACTGGCACCCGTGTTTTGATTCCGACGATTTATAGTCTCGTAAATTTAATGTCGATTTTGACAACATGATTATGTTTTGAAGGCGTAATCAAAACAGTCCCTAGTGAATAAATAATAATATGTTCAGTTATGTATACTGCAGTTGATTTACAATAAAATACGTTTATTTACTAGCTATTGCGACGTATATAATTCGATATTAGTCGTTTATCATGACAAAAAGGATAACTTTAATGCCTTGTGACAGTATATATGTTGAACTTTTTCAGTATTATGTTCATAGGTCGAACTTAAGATTTTCTTTTCGTAACACTATTTATGTTGAAAGTTATAACATAATGATCTTTGATTTTCATATCAACATTTTTGAAGTAAAAACTTCTTTACGCGCGTTGAGCACTTCCTGGGTGAACAAAAATCATGGAACGCTTTCCATTTTTGAATTATTTTTGGTATTTTTTTTTTGATAGTCGTCTGTAATTTTGATATATATTTGTAGTGTCAGTACTTTGCAACACAACACTGATCAAATCAGCGAAAGACAACCACTGCAGGAAATATACCTCCAAGATTTGCCACACAGACCGATCGTGGGCCGCACACATCCACCCGCTTGCTGCAATTCATGCTTGGTTGTCGGTCCACCTTGTCAGGGGCTTACCCTTGCTGCGTTTTCCAGTAGGTGCACTACACCAAAACCTTTCTGGACACACAACACTAACAACGTCTAAACATTGTAGCTGACCATATTTTTATTAAAATGACTACCTAATAGTAATTGTCGAAATCCGCACTTCACGAAGGCACGCTCATACAAATTCAATGAAAACAGATAGACTAACTCAGGTATCTACGTTTTTGAAGTGAAAGCTTCTTCAGGCGCGTTGAGCACTTCTTGGGTGAATAAAAATCATAGAACTCGCGTCATCGTCACGCTTCCACGCTTTCCATTTTTGAATTATTTTAGAATATTAACGATATCTCAGAAATGGTGCGTCCTACGCAAAAAATAATGAAATTTTGACCCCCTTAATAACCGCAAAGAGAGTATCAGGAACTAGCATCCGACCGGCGCCATTGTTTTTGTTTTTTGTTTATTTTTTTAATTGAAAACTTTAGGCGAGTTGAGCACTTCTTGAGTGAACAAAAATCATGGAACTCGCGTCATCGTCCGAAGCTTTCCATTTTTTAATTATTTTTGTTCATAATTTGGTTTATATAGAAGTGTTTATGATCAAGGATTAAAGTTTTCACTTCTATCGGCAGTCTCCAAAGACTGCCCCAATTTTTTTTTGTATTAACGCAATATACTGTATTTCAATTTTGGCAATTTTGTACTAAGTAGCACCTATTGTCAAGACACAGCAACGAGAATGTCTCGGATGCATTTGTACCTCTTACTTGGTGTACCTAATTGTAGCTTAATAGTTGTAAAGAGCTCGCTAAGCTCCAGTTATACAAGTTCCAATAGCTTTTAAGTAGCACTCTAAGAGTTAAGTCTTTTGCAATGCTAGTCTCAGTTGAATATCTGTTTTGTATCGTTGAAATATCAAACGATTGCCTTAGTAGTCTAATAAGATAGGATTTGAAATTTTCTACCTTCTAGCAGAATAGATCTTTAAAATCACCTACTAAATACCTACTGATTACTTAAAATGTTGTACTACTTGAATTTGTTAACAATTTAACATTAATATCATATTATGTAGAATAGTAATTATGTATTAGTCTGTTAAACACGGCGTATGTAGTGTTTACTAATAATTGTTTGTTACAATAACCTGATGAATGAGGAATGTGACGAAAGAGAATGAAGCCAGAGAAGTGTGTCAGGATCATAGCAAATGAAAATCCGTAGTCTCTGCCTACCCCTCTGGGAAATAGGCGTGAATCTATGTATTCATGTATGTACAATAACCTAAAGTTTCCAAAATTGTTACATAGTTATAATATAAGAAACATTGTATACAAGCGTTAGTGAACCTTATAAAATAAATAAAAAAATTGGGGCAGTCTTTGGAGACTGCCTATAGAAGTGAAAACTAAAGAGGGGCGGGTCGGATTCCTGATACTCTCTTGGAAGCTATTAAGGGGGTCAAAATTTCGTTATTTTCTGCGTAGGATGCACCATTTCTGAGATATTGTTAATATTCTAAAATAATTCAAAAATTGAAAGCGTGGAAGCTTGACGATGACGCGATTTCTATGGTTTTTGTTCACACAAGAAGTGCTCAACGCGCGTAAAGAAGTTTTCACTTTAAAAAACTAAATAGATAGCAAATAAGATGGTGGGCTAAATTCTCATATTGGGCAATTAGTAATGTAATTTTTTCTATTAGAAGGAATTCTATAAGAAGAGGTCAATGAGCTTAGCTCATTTTAAATTTTCTATGTATGTATCTAGCTATTCAGATATAGACATAGATACAATGCAGCAAGGGTAAGCCTAAGGTAGACCGACAACTTGGTACAGGTTGCGAGAATTGGTTGGATGCGGGTGGCTCAAGACCGATCTGTGTGGAAAACCTTGGGGGAGGCCTAGGTATATCTAGCAATGGACGTGTTTCGGCTAAGATAATGATGAGATACGCAGCCTCACGTCTCTATACCTTGAAGACCCGAAGGAGTAAGCAGATTTAGTCCCACCACCGAATCAGTGAACACGCACATTCAACATAGCTGTAAAATACGGGTATGATCCTGTCAGGATTATACAGGCGCAATAACATTTACTTATTTAATAATTATAATCCTATCTAATATTATAAATACGAATGTGAGTTTGTTTGTTACGCTTTCACGCCTTAACTATTCGACCGATCATTATGAAATTTCGCCTACACTTTGTCGGCAATACAGAAAATGACATAGTCTACCTTCAACCAGAAAAAACACTGTTAATAACCTAACTTGACCTGCATTTACGCGAGCGAACCCGCGAGGCAAATTTACTAGAATTATAAATGTATCATTTTATAATTCCGCGGAAACCTCACGGTTCAATCATTGCTCTCCGAAACGTAAATATCAGTTTGAAAACAAATCTATACATATAATAAAATCGTAGGAAAGTCAAAACTGTACATTGAATATTTTTTTAAAAGAATACTTGGGGAGTGATCTACAATCGATATCGAAGCCAAAAATATAGTTTTTAGAATTTTTGTCTGTTTGTCTGTATGTATGTCCGGGCTACACTCAAAAAGTACTGCATGGATTTACTTCAAATTTTGCATGAATATTACTAACAGGTCAGGTCAACATATAGGCTACATATTATCACGCTATCACCTACGGGGGAGGAGCTGTGAATCTTTATCAACTATAAAAAGTTATAGATCGCGAGCGAAGCCGCGGGCAAAAGCTAGTAAAATATAAAAATCTAACAAAATCAAAATTCAGACTTGTTGAGCACACGTCTGAATTTTAATTTTTAATTCACAGACAAAATATGATATAATCTAATGATCACATAATACTCAAGTATTCTATGAGCGCTGATACAGCAGCCGATATTTCATTAAAACTTCACAATTAGTTGAGAGTTTAATGAAAAGAGGCTCACACGAAAACAGTAAATTGTGCCGAAAAGAGGATTCTCTGTACTTTAAATGTACTTGAACTTGTAACGCTCTCTGTTCTTACAAAGTTTGTAACGTCTGCTTTTATATTTTAATGGCGATAATTATAAACTAGCTGGGCTGAATAAGTTTATGATAGACGTGAAGTATTGTTTGATTTTTAAATGTTGATCATTATTTTGTAAGGTTCAGAGATAAATTTGCAGTAATCGCATTTAAGATTTCAGCATGAAAGGGCCGGCCGGGGAAGTACTACCCTCTCACAACTTTCCAGAAAAGTAAACCAGAAATCTCTCATAACTGCATACCACGGTCTAGTGGCGTCTTTACTAAGGTCTTTCTTAAGTATGGCGTCTTTACTAAGGTATGGTATAATATTTTGGGGTCAGTCAACAGACAGAGAACTAGTATTCAGAATGCAAAAAAGGTGTATCAGGTCAATGTTTGGTTTAAAAGTTACAGACAGCTGCTTACCTTACTTCAAAAGCCTCAAATTGTTAACTTTACCAGCGCTGTACATAATGGAAACAGCTGTTTTTGTAAAAACGAATTTAATACTCTTTAAAAAAGGATCAGATGTGAAAATAGGTCCAATACGTGCTCAATATAAAGAACAGTTGTGTAATGTACAGTGCAAGACAGCTCTAATGCAAAAGAGTGTTTTTGGTATAGCTCCAAAGGTATACAACAAAATACCTAATGAAATAAAAACCTTGCCTTTAACTAAGTTTAAAAAGTATATTTTTAATTTGCTGGTAAATAAAAGCTACTATTCGTTGAATGAATATTTAAATGACACAATTTTAATAATATGATAATAATGTATAATATAATAAGAATATCATATTTTAACTCTGTAAATGGTAATATATATATTTGTTTTTAGTGTAATAATTTAATTTGCTATGTATTTGTCATGTAATTTTGAATTTGTTTCTTGACATTGACGATATTTTTATTTTTATATTCTCTTTTGTGATACTAACCCATTTAAATTTGTATGTCTCAATGACAGAACATAGAGGACAGATAATTTGTAACATCTTTGTATTAACCTATGTTTCTACAAATAAATGATTTCTGATTTCTGATTTCTGACAGAATATCGACGTGAAATACCAGTATTCCTACTGTTGTGTTTCGTTCGGTGAGTGAGAGTGCCGGAGGGCCAATCACCCCCTTTCCCCCTTCCCACTCCTTCTCCTTCCCACTACCTTTCCTAAAAGGTCGGCAACGCACAAGTGATGCCTATGGTGTTGCAGGCGTCCATAGGCTACGGTGACCACTTACCATCAGGTGGGCCGTATGCTTGTTTGCCACTTTAGTAGTATAAAAAAATAAAAATTATTTAAGAAATATTATTTTGGACACTTACTTTCCAAATAAATGATCATTCACAAGTTTGGGTCCTCATACCTCTTGCCGAACGACCAAGGCATGGAATTCTCTGCCAAGGCACGTGTTTCCTTCTTCCTTCGATCCTGGGTCCTTCAAGCGGGGCGTGAAAAAGCACCTTCTCAGGCCGTCAAAGTAGAGACCTCAACATCGCCTCGGCTGCTATGAAGGCGGTGTGGAGGCCACTGCTCTTTGACCACACGACTGCTTACCATCAGGTGGAGTGTGGTCATTTTGACGAGCAAAATAAAAAAATAAAAAAAATATTATAAGGTCAATCCGTGTACTACTTACTTGAAGATACAAAAAAGATACTTTGTCTGAACCATTCGCTTACTGCAATAACACCTTCGAGAGTACTGCAAGACAAGTAAAAGCATATCTGAATATAAAAATATAAATATTTACCTCAAACGTGTCGTTGTAAGAAGCGCTTGCTTCAGACTAAGTGAGTTAGGGAGCATGTAGTCCAACGCATGTTATACGCAATCTAGTTGAATTGTCTTCTTTAGTATGTAGTAAATATTAACTTAATACTCTCGATTTTTATAAAAATCAAGAGTTTAAAGAAGCATTATTCGAGATTACATAACAAAATAAAATAATTCAAAAAGTAAATATCTGTAGTAACAGGAGTGAAAAGACTGTCGCAGGGTGTAAATTTATTGTTTTCTTTGTTAAATGCCTATAATTTTAAAATTATCTGTTCCTTTGACAACTTGTATGCGAAATTTCATGATGATCGGTCGATTAGTTAAAGCGAGGAAGCATTACAAACAAACTCACATTCGTATTTATGTTAGTTAAGATTATGCAGCACATTATGCACTAACAAATTGAAATTTTAATACAGTTCTAAATTATTTTTAATCTCGAATCCAAATGTTACTACGTTCAGAACTGTTGTAGTATTAGTACTAACTTAGCAGTTTATAGAGCTCGTGCCACAAAATACATAGTAGGTATACATAAGCAATATATTTATATTTTGCAGAGAGCTTCATAACCTAAGTATCCTTTGGTTTCGCCACTAGGCAAGCATGTATAAAAGAAACCTTGTTGTCGGGCAATGAAACTCCTTACAAGGCGATCTCCAATCGTGAAACTGAGACCATTTATTTACATATAATAAGATGAAGTAGCTTAGAGTTACAAGGGTAACTGTGCGGCAGTAAATTTATTAACACCATTTTGAATATGCCACACCAAGTTAAAGTATGTGCCTTGATCGAGCGGCGTTGATTTTGAAAAGGGTCTCGTTGCACAGTTTTGTAAGACGTAGGAAAATTAAACGACGACGTCACTCTATATCCCAGTCTACAGTCTTTAGAAGTTGAACGCTGCAAATCGTGCGAGAGAGTACGTTATATTTTTGTTAATTTGTTTCACAATATCAGAGGTCGTTTTTATTGAAAATATCCCCTATTTATTTATTTATTTATTTATTTCTCAACTTTACAGATACATTTATACTATAATACAAACTAAGTGTTTATATAGTACAGTGAAATTTGTTAAAATTGTAGATAACAAATGGGACTTGCATTTATTTTAATTTCCTTACAACTAAGACTAAGAGGGAAGGTAATTGTAAAAAAAGAAATCTGTTTACAAAAAAATATTAACTCTGCCCCTTAAACTAGGCTTAGCCTGTGTCTTAAGAGACAGTGATCGGTATAAGTTTTACAATAATAAGATTTGTACAATGGCTTCAATATGATATAATTAAAGGAAATCAACATAGAAAAGGATTAATATAAAGTGTATGCGTGCGTGCGCACATGAGTTTGTGTGTGTGTGTGTATGCGTGTGTATGCGTATGCGTATGTGAATGTGTATGTGAGGGTGCGTGTGCGTATGTGAGTGTGTGTTTAAGTGTGTGGGTGTGAGAGTGTCTTAAACTTTCATTAAGCAATGTAGCAGAGTAGGCTTTCTATGGCGGTGTAATCCTGGGCTAGCAACCAATCGGTTAATTTACTTTTTAGCGAGTGAGTGTTTAAATCTAATATATTAAGTTATTTATGTATTTTTTTGTAAATGTATGTGCTTATAATGTAGAATTGATGCTGAGCGAAAGTGGTCCTGTGTTTACTGCTAAGAAGATTATGCCTTCGTTTTAGTGGATCGGATGGCTGTGTGCTCGAATGAGTCCTAAGGACACATCGTAATATAAATAATTGACGGACAGTTAGAACCTTACAATCAGAGTATAAATGTGCCGTAGGATACCTGTAGGGTTTGTTGATTATTACCTTGAGTAAGGCTCGCTGTGCTCGCTCTAACTTAAGCATGCCTGTTTTTGTTGCTCCTCCCCATACAGAGATACAATACCCCAAAACCGATTGGCACAGTGCGTAATAGACCATCCTCAATGTTTCCAGACTAGCAGACTCTCTAAGAGACTTGAAGATATGAATGAGTCGTATATATATATATATTTGATATTATAAGTTTTAGCTGCAGCTTTGTATGAATCTCACTAGAGCGAGCACCAGGACCTTACATCTGCTAAGCTTATAGCTTAGCTATGACCTATACAGGCTGATTGGTAAAAGACTGGACATATTGAAGGAAAGTATTCAGTACTCTATTCTGGACCCGAATATCTAAAAAATAGGTACTTAAAATTTGACCTAGTTAGCCAATAAAAACTTAATGTCCGGACACTCTTGCGCATATACCACAGCTAAACAAAACCTCCGCCCCAACTACCGCACCCCGAACTCTCCCGAATTTGCACCCTCGCCCGTCCTTTTCTTATCAAAGGTCATTAGCCTCAACAGCTGTATGCGCAGTGTCCACATTTTATGGATATTTCATACAAATTTTCATAAAGGTTTTCTTTGCAGGTTATACAGATTTTACTTTTATTTCTTTTTTATACGTTGCGTCTGACCATAAATTATCATGTCCTTACGTATATACAATGTTTACCCAGTCACACTGTATATCTGCTAAGCTTTATCTATGTGTGATTAAGTAACTTACATACAAACCTCTACAAAACCTCAGATTAATAATACGGCTAACTTAATCTTGTTTTCTAACAGTTCTGAATAAAATTCTTCATAAACTTAAGGAATTATAGAAGTCAACACTATATTGTCTTACGTTTATGCAAATTCATTAAAATTAAACAACTGTATACGGATTTTATCGCAGTGTATCAAAGTTGACACTACTAAGAAGCTCAACGTTTTTATATGAACAAAGTTAAAAAGGCAATGAGGTAACGATGTCCTGCATAAGCACTTAAGATACTTTTTATTCTAGTATGCGTTCAAATGAGATTTACGCGAGCAATGCCGGTAGCCGTTAATAGTTCATTACAAATAAAACGCCATATAGTTTAATATTCCAATATTTTCCAATACAATGTTTCTATTAATAGTGAGTTTTGATTTGATCCCGACTAAAATAATACAACGGATGCGAAAAATCATTTTCTAGCCCGTCAGTCAGCTCCGTCAATGCAGGGGCTGTTAAATTATTCAGCTGGAATGGATTTGATACGCAGTTGGTATAGAATTAACATACATCTAAATATCGGTAGTGGATTACATTGTGCTCCGTTGTTGAGCATAACACAAAAATCCAAAGCCGTGTCTGTGTCAGGTTAAAAGATCGATCCATCGTGTATTTTGTAGATTCTAGCTGGGCAGCGGTAGGACTATCGATAACACTTTACTTTCAAAATACAGAGACAAATAGGAACTATGTTTCTTTTCACTTAATTCGAACACTGACAATAATTTATTTCAAAATAATATTAACAAACAAATGCATGAACATAATAATAATAATAATAATAATAATTTATTTATTTGCATAAACACATGTGTACATACAATAAACAATCGCATGCAAGATATACAGTGGGATAAAGTTCTCGACATGTTTGCCATGTACAATGGCGTGCAAATATAAATCAATCCAAATGTGTATTCATTAATGTCAATCTATAAAGTAATGTTTACAAATGTCAAGGTAATAATAATATAAAATTGTATTAAAATAATTAATCAAATATAGTCGTATTCAATCTTAATATTATGTCAACTGTTCATTATAATGTACCTAGTCAATTATGTCAAATCAAATGTATCATTTAAAAAGTCGTTGACATTATAATAGGCCTTTTCAACAAGAAATGATTTTAATTTTTGCTTAAATGCGTCAGTTCTTAAATCTTTCCAACTACTGGGCAACTTATTATAAATAACTGGAGCCATGCAAATAACACTTTTGCGCACAAGTGTAGTCTTAGACATATGCAGACAAAGTTTATCTTTATTGCGTCGATTTCGGGGGAGCATATCTGCCATACGCGGAAATAAATTTGGATTAGTTCTGACAAATAAAGCTGTTTCTAATATATAAAGTGACGGTAGTGTTAGAATTTTGTAGCGTATAAAATACGGCTTACAGGAATCTCTAATGTCCAGTCTAAACATTGACCTTAAGCATCGTTTTTGAGCTTTAAAGGCAATATCCTTGTCAGTCGAATTGCCCCAAAAAATCACTCCATATCTTAAAATAGATTCAGTTAGTCCATAATACGCCGTTAGCAGAGCATCTGTATTAAGGGTCCACGACAGCGTGTATAAGGCGAATGCACTGCTACTAATTTTTTTGCAAACTGTCTCAATATGAGCCTTCCAGTTTAAATTACGGTCAATTATTAAACCTAAAAACTTTGTCGTATTAACCGGGTCTATCGAATTATTATTATATTTAATGTCAAATGTAGGAAATGTCAATGCACGTTGGCCAAAATGTATAATTACTGTTTTATTTATATTAATTTTTAAATTATTGTTGTCCAGCCATTTAATTGATTTATTTAAGGTATTATTTACATCTTCTTCATACAAATCTCGATGATGACAATATGACATATTTGTTATATGACATAATGACATATTTTCTTAATAGCCGTATTTATATACATACATACATAGATTGACGCCTGTTTCCCAGAGGGGTAGGCAGAGACTACGGATTTCCATTTACTACGATCCTGACACACTTCTCTGACTTCATATATTTATCATCATTATGTACCCCATACCCAATAAATCTAAATATCTACGTAAATCTGCAGCAAATGCATAATCCACAGCATTTTTATTTTCGAATTGAACCCGGAATAAACTAAAAACTGCAAGCAACGAGTGTTCATTACGATAAGCATTTTACATCACGTCATTACACTACAACACGATCGATTACGCTGCAGAAAACTATTACAGGACGTATAAAATTACACGGCCATGGTGGCGGCCGTTCTAGTTGGGTTCTTACCGCAAAATTTTACTGCCATGCGGCCAAACAATGAACCCTGCAAGGATTTAAGTTTAGATTATCGAGTGACCTATTCGGTGGTCAACTTAGTAGGCGTCTTGCCATCTAAAGTAATTTGACATATTAAGTATAAGAATAATTATTAGATAAAAAGACGACTACAGTTCTCATTAAATAATGTAAAAATTTGCGCGCCTATTGTATGACAAAGCATGTGAAACAAACTATGTATCGATCAACTTTAAGAACATATTTTATGCAAATAACGATTATTGTTATTTATTATTAAACAGGCCGAACTACTGCAGTTTTCCCAAGAATGTACAATATAGGTTTAGCAAAAATGACAAATAAATATCGCAGGTGTACTTCTACATATTTCGTCGATACTAAAATGGGAGAAAACTTATTAATTCTTTGTTTGAAAAGATCCTTCCTATTAAAATACGGGCATTAGTTGCGCTACAAATTCATACTATTATTGTAACTATCATTGTGTTAGTTAAATTTAATGATTGTATTATTGGAACGAAGTTCCTTACGGCAGGCTTGGAGGGGATAGGGATTTTGCTGCACGACCGAACTGAAAAAAATGTGATAGTAAAACCGTAAGAAAAAATCCGTGGAAAAAAGTGCGTGGAATAAAACCGTTAAATGAGACGTGCGCAGGCGCGAAATTGAGCACGATTTTTTTTGCAATTTGTGTCGATTCTACATTAGCCGAAGGAACTTCGTTCCTACCTGGTGTCCCACGACACCACATATTTTTTTTTGTTACAAAATCTGACGCTTTTCAAATTAACTACTAATCGTTTAATAATTTTACTTTATACTATATTAATAGAAAATCAGGACACACTTATCAGCTTGCAAATACATCGTTTATTAATTTATTTACTATTTGCATACTTTATATCCCGGTTTTCATGGATTAATTATACAGTTATGAAAGGAAAATAAATATTATTTTATTTAAAGCGTTTACTTAATTTCTCTTTGAATGGTTAATATGCAAATTAATCCATATATTTGTGGATCGTCTGCGACAAATACACTGCAACTGCCATGCATAATTACACAAATACTAAGGTATATTTGGCATCAAGCAAGACGCATTAGTCAGTATACAGTTTGGTTGTTAGTCTTATCGATAAATCACAGCCATTAAGCCGGTTCTCCTTGCTACTAACATTAAGATTTGGACGGGACGACTCGACGGAGGTAATTGGCAGCAGTTGTACTTCTTGTGAGGTTAGAGTGATCTTGGTTCATTGTAGGTAGCGATCTTAAGGTAAACGTAATCATTGAACGCGGGTATAACTCGCAGACTATTGCACGGAATGTAATCAGTTATTGTTACTGTTTTGTTATTTTACTCCTAAAATTATATTTGATAGCATCAAATATGATTATTCGATCCGTAATACAGGGTTTCCATAGTATGGACTCCAGTCTCTCACAAAATCTCATAATTCTATAAATATTTGTTTTGTATAAACTGTGTCTTACGTAAGTATTCTATTTCATATTTGAGGCCGTATCTCAATTTAACACAAATGGAAATAATTATATAAATAGGGTGCATGGAAGGAGCCTCCCGGAGCGACGTTTGTAAAGAGAACCATCTTCCCCACGTCCGGCGCATGCTGGACACCTAGTACTAAGTAATACAGAGTTTAGGTGACTAATCCTTTCAATACGATGACACAAAAATTGTACCATCGATTCGAGAAGATTATATATTGTAAATACATATATATTATACATAGAATCACCCAGACCAAGACAAACAACACAAATGTTTGACTTGTGCGGGAAACGAACCCGTGACCTCAGGCGTGGCAGTCGGTCACACTGACCACTACGCCATCGAGGCCGACAAAAATAATAAATGCGAATGTGAGTTTGATCGTTTGTTACGCTTTCACGCCTTAACTACTCGACCGATCATCATGAAAATTCACATACACGTAGTCAGGGGTACAGAAAAGGACATATGATCTTTCATCCAGAAAAAATACTGGGACTAACGTAACCTACATTTACGCGAGCGAAGCTGCGAGCAAAATCTAGTAGGTAGTGTATAAACAGTCAATAGGCATAGATAATTTAAATTAGGCTTACTATGCCCATATTTGATTGATATTGGCTTTCGAACAAATATATTTCGCAGTGAGCAGGGTAAATTATATTTAATTGTATTGCAGTAATTTGAAACAATTATGCAGTTCTTCTTTGTTCTTGACTTCACGGATGGCGCAATGGTTTATGTAATTGCCTGACTAATGCCATTTTCCTTAGTATTGTAAGTTTTGAAAGTACCAGAGGCCCAATCACCCCCTTCCCGCTCCTTCTCCTTCCCATTTCCTTTCCTAAAGGGTCGGCAACGCGCTAGTGAGGCCTCTGGTGTCGCAGGCGTCCATAGGCTACGGTGACCACTTACCATCAGGTGGGCCGTATGCTAATTTGCCACTTTAGTTGTATAAAAAAAAAACAGTAGAAGTTAAAGTTTGTGTGATCCAGACAGGGTATTCAGAGGTGCACTGCACTCATATTTCGCCAAGTAAAGTTTTAGGTTCCACCGCAGCCCATTACTTTCCACCGAGCACATTTACAGACTCCGTGTGTCTACCTTATTTTTATTCAACTAAGTTGGCGAACAAGCATATGGCACACCTGATGGTAAGTGGTCACCGTAGCCTATAGACGCCTGCAACACCAGAGGCATCACTTGCGCGTTGCCGACCCTTTAGAAAGGAACTTGTGGGAAGGAGAAGAAGCGGGATGGAGGAAAGAGGGTGATTGGGCCTCCGGCACTCTCACTCGCCGAACGAAACACAACAGTAGCAATACTACTATTTCAAGTCGATATTCTGTGAAAGGATAGTCCTTCCGTGGTCGAGTTGGCCCTTTCAAGCTGAAATCAGCGAGGCTCTACTACCTATAAACTTTGACAGGTCGAGCAAAAACATTTTGCTTGACCTGGAATCCTAGCCAAAGAAGCACAGCTTTCGCAATCACTACCTACGCCACTTTAGTGTTTGTTTTAAAAACGCTATTCAGTCTCTTTAGAACATTTGTTAAATATAAAAGCTTAATATTGCTGTCAGTAAATATATTATGCGAATAATATAATCAACGTTCACATCAATGACATCCTTATTCAATGTTACATAGAGGCGCTTATAGCTAGTTGCACTCACTGATCGGTAAACGTTTAGCGAGATTAAGCAACGTCGGGTGCGGTCAGTCTATAGATGGGTGACCGCTTAGTGGTATTTCATCTGAGCATCTCCGTGATTCGGAGGGCACGTAAAAAGTCGATCCCGGTTGTTGTCAAATTGATAGCAGCCGTTAAGCCATGTCAGAGGCCTACGGGCGGCTTGAACAACTCTTGACAACAGGTTGGCCACTAACCACACAAAAAGAAGAAAAAGAAAAAAAAGAAGCATATTATATAACAACTGCTTTAACCGTATAATAGTCCCAGACGTGAAAGAGGATTATATCGACGACGATATCTTGCACAAACGGCGCATTTAATAATACCTGCAACTACCCTACTTTATCTGCATAGAAGTTTTATGCAAAGCACGCCTACACATCGCCTACACGCAATTCTTTCGCTCGTGCTGTATCTGCTTGCCTGGAAATAATACTTTTACTATGACTAAAGCCGATTATAGAGCATGCACGTGTTTGTTCACGGCAATTTTCTTTTTAGAATTTATTTAATTCATCATAAATTAGATTGCACACCATACAATTTATACAAGCACTAGCGACCCGCCCCAGCTAGGCACGGGTAACCTTAACAAATTATATAACTAAACCTTCCTCATGAATCACTCTGTCTATTGTTGAAAACCGTATGGAAATCCGTTCAATAGTTTTTCAGTTTATCGCGAACAGACAGACAGACAAACGGACGTGGCGGGGGACTTTATTTTATAACTAGATGTTCCCGCGGTTTCACCCGCGTTTATCGTTACTGCGTTGGCCCAGTGGGTCGTAGCGTGATGTTATATAGCCTATAGCCTTCCTCATTAAATAGGCTACCCAACACTAAAATAATTTTTCAAGTTGAACCAGTAGTTCCTGAGATTAGCGCGTTCAAACAAACAAACAAACAAACAAATTCTTCTGCTTTATAATATTAGTATAGATTTTACTTGCATGGCATAGTGAGCTCACCAAAAGACATTGAAGAAATCTTACAGCTGGATTAAATAAAATAACGTTATAAACTTATCTATCGAGTAATTTGGTAGAACGCAGAAAACAAACCAAAAAGGCTGACTTTTTAGGGTGTGTTTCAAAACACTGTTTGTATTAGAATCCAAAAAAACTAAGTCTGTATCGTATTGAACTCTCTAAATCTGTTGGTATCATCGAGTCGCATTTCAGAAAAATGCTTCGATATTTCAAATAGCTCGGCGTATGATTGGATTGCTGTACATATTGCATTGATTTAGATTTCAGACAGCTAGTTCAAAAATATGTTGTTACGTCACATACTATGTACCTATGGCAAGTATATGCAATCACATTAATAGATACAGAGTCTTTTTATATGCATAGTGCCACGCCGTGTGGACTGCCATCCCGGCAGCCATGAACATCTATGACGGTCGTTATTGGAAAGTCAGTGCCCTCTAATATCCTGACACTGGTCTAGCTTTAGGGTATCGTTAGCCTTCGGGTTGCGGAGGCCAAATGGCAGTCGCTCCGTGTAAAAACTAATATCCAGTCAAATCCGGTTAGACTAGAAAGCCGACCCCAAGTGACTTGGGAATAATAAAGGCTAGGGAGAAGAAGAGTCCCACGCCGTGTGTAGGTGTAAGAATTATATACTCACGCCTATATATTTGATAGATTTAAGCAGAGGCGCAAGACTTCCATTTCACCAGCTAGTTAAAGTCCCGCGTATGGGGACAATCAAAACAGACGGCTACATACGTTGGACCTATGGACCGAACGGAGTCTGAAAATGGACCCATAGTACAGATTATGTTTTTAAGACACCGACTCGTTATTAAGAATTTCCACATAGAAAAACTCAATAACAATTCAGCCAAGCCGAAAATTGAACCCACGACCTTATATGAATAATCTTAATCGCAAACATATGATACCAGCACGAGGTTAATTATCTTAAAAACCCATAATCTTAAATCATAATTTATCATATGTAACACAAATAACGACTCAACATTTCCAATACATAAAACCAAATTATAATTTACTCATCTCCCCATTGACATTAATTTGGATAGGTACCTACAATATTACGCGCACAACGAAGAACATCTCAATAACAACGGTCATAATTGTTACGTATGGGCCAAGCAATGAATTACTCCGTAATTATGAAACAAATTAGATTACCTATAACATTCACGTACTTTTAAGATGTATCGAAGTCATATTCTGAAGTCGTACTAACGATATCGAAGCGCTAATATGAACATTTTTTATGTGTTCGATAAGCTGCACGGATGGCGTAGTGGTTTAAGTGGTCGCCTCGCCGCGGACACTGCGCCGAGTGTCGTGGGTTCGAATCCCACACGAGACAAAAATTTGGGTGATCCATAAATGGTTGTTTGGCATTTGGATGTTCATTGTGTCCGTTGTTTGAATGTTTGTAAAGTCTCCCGCGACACAGGAGTTATTCCTAGTGCAGAAGTTGTCTTATAGAGTTCGAAAAACCTCTTATACAACAGCTTTGTCCGTCCGTTCGTCTGTATGTTAGTTTTTTTTTAATCTTTATTTTATATAAGGGGTTTTTATCCACTAGGATATGCCAACCCCATCGTACCTTATCGTCTCTCTGTTATACAACTTTCTAATCAAGAACCGTAAGAGCTAGAGATTCGCGGTCAACGCCATTCGACTCAGTATAGTCGATATACCCCGAAATGACTATAACCTTTGACCTCTGACCTCAAGGTCACGTGATACCATTTTTGCGAACTCTAAGATTTACGGCAATTCATTGCCGTTTCTCACTTGTTAGGCCTCCGTACCCAAAGGGTAAAACGGGACCCTATAATTACTAAGACTCCGTTGTCCGTCCGTCTGTCCGTCTGTCACCAGGCTGTATCTCATGAACCGTGATAGTTAGACAGTTGACATTTTCACAGACGATGCATTTCTGTTGCCGCTATAACAGCAAATACTAAAAAACAGAATAAAATAAATATTTAAGGGGGCTGCTATACAAGAAACATGATTTTTTGCTCGATATTGATAACGGCAACAGGTAGACGCTTGAAATATTCACAGAATATTTAGTTATATTATGTTGGATCAATCGGATCCTTTCCAGGGTTTGGAGATGATGCCATAATTAAATATTCACTTAGTCTGTAATTAATCACTTTATTACACAACAATATTGTATAAATAATATTCACTTTTGTTTTAGGGCTGTCTTTGGGGACTGCCGATAGAAGTGAAAGCTTTAATCCTTGATCATAAACACTACTTTATAAACAAAAAAAATGAAAAATGGCTGGGTCGGATTCCTGATACTTTCTTAGGCTTTATTAAAGGGGTCAAAATTTCGTTATTTATTGCGTAGGACGCACCATTTCTGAGATATTGTTCATATTCTAAAATAATTCAAAAATGGAAAGCATGGAAGCGTGACGATGATGCGAGTTCTATGATTTTTGTTCACCCAAGAAATGCTCAATGCACCTAATAGTTTTCACTTCAATACTTTTGTTTATTGACATTCAAAATTACAACACAAAATACCAGCGTAGCAAAATTTTTGGTTACTATTAATTTGTTCAATGCACAACAATGTTCCTCATCATAATATCTTGTTGTACCGTCATCGATCGGCACAGAATACGTAGCGTAGTAATAGCTTCGGCTTTCCGTACTGAATAATTTATCAGGAGGCAATTAATTATGAAAGTGGAGAACATAAGTAGCTCATTACACAAGTTCAAGTGGCGGGTAAATTGATCATATTCCTTATAATTATGAATTCTATTCGAGAGATATGTGAAGCGCAATTTGCAAAATTAGTTTTTGTTCATGAAATACAATACTTTTACATAATATATTATGCGAGAACATATCTTTCAACTACAAAGTTAAGTTTATTTTTGAATACGACTTATATTTTTGTTATAGCAATGTTCAATGTATAAGACTAGTAGGTACTCGCAGTACAATCGATGCTTTGATTTGATACCTTAAGAGGTCAAATAATTTCAGTAGGTTAAAAAAATAATTAAATACCCTCATTTAATTTTGTTCTAGTGAAATAAATATGACCATTTGTACAGTAAAATATGGGCTAAGGTTCTGAAAAGGATTCCCCGACCCGGGAATAACTAGCAACTTAAAAGGCCCAAATTAAAACCAATTTTTTATCTATTTTATAACAGTAAAGACAAGACCTTCATTATAAGCAAGGAATTTGGATCTGTGGTCCTGCAGACAGCATGAAGCTACTCGCTTATTATCAGATATTGTTATGAAGCAATGTGGGATGGCCCACTGCAAAGCAGTAGGAGCCAAATGACCGAAGTTTCGGGCTGAATATTCGTACAGTACAACACAATTATTATACCAAAAATTATCCTGAACCTGCCTCTCGATTGTCCTAAACCCTTTCATGAAGCAGTACGGACAACGAAGCAATGTAATTTTTAAAGAAAGAAATTTAAAGGATCATCATTTTTGTGTCCGAAGTTTCGAATATATTCATGGTAAACCTACAGGTATACATATCTAATTATAAAACCGTGCATTTTATCATGTCAAAAACGACACTCTTCGTAAAAATGATTCCCCTAGCGGATAATATGGACAAGCCTTCCTAGTAACTCGAAAATTTATAAATTAATTAGTCACAGTGAATGCAATTAGGGAGGAGTAAGTCACAGTGTGCTGAGTCAGCTTTACGTGGATCGGTATGGCAAATGATTAGGTAAGCTTGTGAATGCTGTTACACTACTGAGCGATTATGACTGGATTATAAGCTTCCACCTGAGAGATAATACAG
The DNA here is from genome assembly GCA_963564715.1 of Catocala sponsa. Taxonomy (NCBI): domain Eukaryota; kingdom Metazoa; phylum Arthropoda; class Insecta; order Lepidoptera; family Erebidae; genus Catocala; species Catocala sponsa. Next base: position 1,178,589 of record OY751339.1, read on the forward strand.
ATGTGATCAGAAGGGGTGTCGTCCTTATCTGCTGTGGACCGACATATTGTATTTCTTGATGTTTGGAGTTATTATTACTTTCTGAAGCTACATATGGGATATTAATAATAATAATAAATATTTATTGCAGACCAGGGTCCATAAAGTGTTAGTAACAGACAAAATCCTTAACCTAGTGTTAGTAACATATCAATTTAACACGTAATATTATGAGACAGGCCCGATTTCTGGACACTGTCTACGGCGTGTGTAGTCGTGTCCAGCGTCCCAAAATCGGACAGTCCCACCGATCACACAAGTGCTCAACAAGCTGTGTGAGCGTGGTAGCTCTTGTCTCCGCAAACATCCCAGAAGCGCTGCCATAACGAGGCAGCCCAGCCAGCATCCTGAACGCATTATTATATTGAACAAGCAGAGCGCTGTAAGCCCTCTGCGTATAATCAACCCACAGACTGCACGTGTAGAATGTCTGACAGTAGGCTCTAAAAAGAGTTATTTTGACATCTTTGGTACACCGTGTAAACCTAAGGATAAACATATTACATATTACCTAAATGTAACTTTAGAAACTATTCATAAGTTTTAATTTTTATTTATTTTCGTCATAGTACTTTTTAACCAAAATTAATAAATGATTTTTTACTCTAAAGAGTGCCTGAATTGATAAAAATATACGTCAAATAGTTTTCTTTCACGCACGGCATTTATCGTACGTTTATGCATTCGAAGATGTGTGGAAGAGATGTTTTCACGCATATTAAGGCAAATATTTGGTATATACATCTGCTGTACATAAGGTTTCAAGTTTGATTTCCAGGTCGAACAAAGGATTATTGAGTTTTCTGTTAACCTTTGGAATGACTCATAAAAAAAAGACGCAACTGTTGCGCGTCCGTGACCCCTACGGGAGAGTCAACAAAACTTGTTGTGAATGGTCGCGAAAAAAATACCAAAGATTTTTGACTCCCCCGTAGAGGTCACGGACGCGCAACGACGTCAACGTCCATGACTCTACCGTAGGAGTCATGGACGTTTTAGACACGGAGACTGAAATTATTGCTAGCAGACAGCAATAGTAATATTAGTACATGTAACCTAAAACCACATCTGGCAAAGGTCGTTTGAGTAGTAGAGCCTCGCTGATTTCAGCATGAATGGGCCGGCTCGACCGGGGAAGGACTACCCTCACAGAATATCGACGTGAAATACCAGTATTCCTACTGTTGTGTTTCGGTCGGTGAGTGAGAGTGCCGGAGGCCCAATCATCGTCTTGCCCCCATTCCCGCTCCTTCTCCTTCCTACTTCCTTTCCTAAAGAGTCAGCAACGCGCAAGTGATGCCTCTGTTGTTGCAGGCGTCCATAGGCTACGGTGATCACTTACCATCAGATGGGCCGTACGCTTGTTTACCACCTTAGTTGTATAAAAAAAGGTGGATGTCATACACCTTTACTTATCCTTTCCAGAATACAGTTATTACAAATTCTCTCATTGATGTCATGTTGTCATATTATGCTCAATGTTCATGTCATAAGTTTTGATCTATATTTGCGTGCAATCGTAAAGGTTAAATAACCGGGCAAAGTGTTATTAATCTCTGAATCTTCTTTGAAGAGGTTAATGAAAACACTATGTCGGTCTGTGTGTCTGTCTGTTAGTGACCGGCATAATATCTCCGGAACCACTGGACCGATTGACTTGTATCTTGGTGTGCACACCTTGGGGTCATACCTCGTTCGAGTTTAAATATGGGCCCTGTGGGTCAAAAGACCCCCGAGATATAGGAGTCATTTCTTTTAATTACTTTGACATTTAAGACAAAGAGGATGAATCCTGGCTTTTTACACCCATCTCGTTCTATTAGTAAATGTCCAGGAGCAGTAGGACGTGTGTTCTCAATAGATGAGCACTATGTACTCGTAGGTGTGTTCCATTTTTATCTTTTTTACTCACCTTTAAAGTTTGAGCTTCAAAGAGACTTACAGTATAGAGTTAATCGATTTTAAAAGAGTACACTAAGCTCAGGTGGATACGTAGTGGATTATGCCATCGTATTCAGACTACGGTAAAAGCTATAAAAAGATCAGATAAGCCACAGCGGTAAACACAGTTTTATTCAAAGTTTTAAAAGAACGATTCATTTTCTAGTATTTTCCTTGAACCTTGTTATCTAAGAACGGCGTGCCTAGAATTCCCACCTGGGACAATTCCTGTCTAGTAATGAGCTGTAGGAAGGATTTGCATTCCGTCGCTAGACTTACTACACTATACGGATATTAAGGTAGGTTTATTGGGTTTAGCTCAACAGAATGGACATTGATTTTATTCTTTGCTAGGTACATTGTGTTCTTGACTATCTAATGTGACATAGGTATGTTTGTTTCTGAGAGAAGATGTTGTTACAAGAGATGTAAAAGGTGAACTTATGTTATTTAGATATGTGGAAAGATTGGACAACAAAAAATACCAATAAAATTTGTATGGAACAGTTAGAAGGAAAGACCTAAGTAAAAATTCTTCTGTCACACTTTAGACAGTCTGGAGAAAGGCAATGGATGTCTGTTGTCTCTGTTTACTCCAGTATACAGGATGTCCTAGAAGTCAACGTCAGTCAGAAGTATGTTAAAAAGAACAGGCATTTAAAAAAAAACAAAGATGTCTACATCCTGTGACGGTCATTTCACTGCTGTTACTACAGATATTTACTTTTTGAAATTTTTCTTTTGTTATGTAATCTCGAATAATCGCAAAAATCGAGAGTTTAAAGAAGCATTATTCGAGATTACATAACAAAAAAATAGTAATAAAAATAATAAAATGTATAGGTATCTATAATTTTTAAAATACATAACTGAGATTTTTTTATATTTTCTGATAGCTATTATAACTTAGCCTGTTACCTAATTCCGGCTTGACGTCAACTTCTGGGACACCCGGTATAGGTGACAGTCTTTTTATATACGAGTATGTATGTTAGTATTACTTACTTAAAACTACAAATTAAAAGAAATACCTATAGGAATTTTCTTTACATCGAAAAATCATTATAATTAATTTGGATTTGAAATAAGGCTCATTTTCTTTTAGTAAAAGTGACAACTAGGCACTAGGAAAATGTTTGTATCGCGGAAAACTTTACAAACATTCAAACAACGGGCACAAAGAACATCCTGACTCGGAACAACCATTTGTGTATCACACAAAGCTTTGTCTCGTTTAGGATTCGAACCCACAACACTCGGCGCAGTGTGAGTGGCGAGGCCACCACTTAAACCACTACGCCATCCGTGCAGTTTGCGATCTGCCTCTGAAATTGGTGCTTACTCGATCTACCAATAGTAAGTCCCCAATCCTTACTATAATCATAACTAATATTATAAAAGCGAAAATGAGTTTGTTTGTTTGTTACCTTTTCTCGCCTAAACCACTAAAGCGATCATCCTAAAATTTTGCATATACGTTGTCAGGTGTACAGAAACGGACATAGGCTACCTTTCATCCCGAAAAAAATTACTGTTCCCAAGGAAAACAACAATAACGTTCTTATGATAATAGATGGCGCCACGTGATTAGAAGCTGAGTGCAACCCTATGTTACGTTTTAGCGTTAATCATTAGGCGGATAAAAACAAACTCAAAATTATCTTGTAAATAAATTATATATATTTCAATTATGTGGTTCGCTGCCTAAATTTAGACGTAGGGTCTACACTGAACGTGAAAGGTCAGTACGCTCCTGCCTGTTAGGGTGTCCGTAGGCGACAGCTGCGCAGCAAACCCGCTATCACTGGACTCAGCGACCCTTGTTTACGGCGGCGGTGTAGCTGCTGCAGTGCGAAGGTTGAGGTGTTTTCTTGAGAGGTGTACTTAAAACCCCGATAGCACGGGGTTACGAAAACTTAGGTACTTAAACTCGGTCGATATTATGTGTCTAGTATAAGGCAATAGAAGTGCAACACTTTAATAAGTATTTAAATACGACTACGAATGTTATAGGTAAATAGATGAGCGCGCGAGCAACGACTTAGGCTTGTGACTCGAAAGTGAAGTTGGTCGCGAATCTATCGAATCGTGCCATATCATTCTCGCAATCAGAGCCCACTTCACTCGTGTGGGTGACGTATGGCACGCGTTTATTATTGGTGATATACTTAGTTTAAGATTTAGGTGTGTATATATTTTTATGTGAAATTAATAATCTATGTAGTATAAATAAGTAAATAAATAAATGATCAAGTTCACTCTAATTTCATAGAATAAAATATATGACAATTCACGAGTGTAGTTCGCAAGTTGGGTTGTACTTGAAGTATTTTAATCTTATATCGTTTAGTTTAATAGTGTACGTATTATTATTTTACAGCAATGTAACACCTAATTGATTGTCGAATCCTAAATTAACGCGAGCGAAGCCGCGGGAAAAAGCTAGTAATATTATAAATTCGAAAGTAACCCTGTCTGTCTGTCTGCCTGTCTGTCTGTTACCTTTTCACGGCTAAACCAATTAACCGATTTAGATGAAATTTGGTACAGATATAGTATAAAACCTGGGGAAGGACTTTTTATTGATGTAGGTACCACGCGGGCGGAGCCGCGCGCAAAAGCTAGTATTCTATTATCCGATATATAGTCAGTAGAAGAAAGGAGGCAGGAGCATTGTCCGATTGAACACATCATACTCTCTTCTGTATAGTGAGAGAAAACATAACGAACAAAATGATGATGAAATCTTTTCTATTAATCTTTAGGCAGAAATATTTATATGCATGATGCTGTTTTTAAATAGGTAAAAATGAGATGCTCCAATTCAGAAGAAATAAGTTACTGACAGATATCTATCTACATACATATTCACGCCTGTTTCCCAGAGGGGTGGGCAGAGACAATAAATTATGTAGAGAAAAATATAAGGAAAACTAGTACGATATTAATCCAAGAGATCAAGGTAAAACAAAGTACAGACTCTAGTGCTGATTGCCTCACCGACTAGAGCTGAGTCATTAATTAAATAAAGATGAGATGAAAATGCGTACCGTACAACCCTTCCTTACTTTTAGCGAAATAAGGGTAATTTTGCGCACCCTATGTGGAAATACTATACAGCAATTTTCATGTTTTCTTTTTAATAAAAATACATCAGCAAACAGATTCTGATCTGAAATGTAATACATCGGCATCGATATTTCAGATTAAATAAAATATTGCATTTCAAACGCTTCATTATCAAATTAATTTAATAACAATGTAAATTTCACCTCAGTAAATCAATTTTCTCCAAATTTTGTTAATTTAACATTTTCGCATCAAAATGATTAACATTTTCTCAGAAACGCTGATGGTAAAAATATTAACTGAATTCACGTGAAACTAAATGCTTTAATTTCATTATTTTAAATGGAAAATAAATACTTTGGGAATAAAAATTATCTGGCTAAAGCTGAATTTTCTTCTTCTTATTGTTGAAACAAGTAGTGATAGCCTAACCTTGTGGAAGCCTTGCCTCAGCCTTGTGGGAGACTGTGAGATTGCCACGCAGAGATCTTAAGTCGATCCCAAGGCGCGGATATCTAACTTTTCAAAGTTACGTGCGTTTTAAATAGTTAATTATCGCTCGCTTTAACGGTGAACGAAAACATCGTGAGGAAATCTGCATGTCTGACAGTTCTCTATAATGTTCTCGAAAATATGTGCAGACTGCCATCCTGCATAACCTAACCTAACCCTTCTCATACTGGGAAGAGGCCCTGCTCAGCAGTATCTCAGCCCTATATTATTATTATAGGGCTGATATGATAATTATTTTGTGCCGATGGTAATTTTTTATAATAGTTGGTCCCAGTAGCTGGTCACGTTAACCGCAGTTACAGTGGCGTTTATCAGGTCGTGAAAACTGCAGCTAAATAGACGGCCTCGATGGCGTAGTGGTGTAACCGACTGCCACGCCTGAGGTCGCGGGTTCGATTCCCGCACAAGTCAAACGTTTGTGTGCATGAACATTGATGTTTGTCTTGGTCTGGGTATTTCTATGTATAATATGTATGTATTTACAACAAAAAAAAAGTATATATGTATGTTTATCCGTCTAGTACCCATAGTACAAGCTCTGCTTAGTTTGGGCTAGATGATGTTGTGTGTATGTGGTAGAATATTATTATTATATTATTCAAAGCGATGGATTCACGATAGGTGTGAGATGGATCTTTGATAACCCACTTCACTACATTGTACTTCTCAGAGATTTTCCGTTTGAGATTTTCATTAGAGCTCAAGCTCTTTTTCTACTACGTCGTTTCACTCTTGACAAAGTGGTCGTGGTCATCTTTAAGGTTGTGTAGCATGCTTGACAATCCGTCGCTACTCTTCACGCACCTTTGCCTTTCTGGTGCACTCATACAAGGGACCATTGTCTAATGCTGCCTTAACTTGGTCGGTCCAGCGCATAGGCGATCTACCACGTGCTCGCTTGCCCTCGACGTTTCCTTGTACCACAAGGCGCTCTATGGAGACACCTCCACGTCTTGATATGTGCCCAAAGAAAGTGAGAATTCGAGCTTGTACGATAGAAGATAGGTGCTACTTGATACCTAGATCTTGTAAAATGGACAAGTTGATTCTTTGCTGGGTCCAAGATGTCTTAAGCATTCTCCTCCAACACCACATTTCTAGAGCATTTATCTTCTTTTTCTCACTCTCTCTCAATGTCCAGGTCTCAGCGGCGTACAGAAATATGGGAAACACTAGCGCTCTGACTAACCCAGCTCAAGCTCTATCGTGGGGATTTTACAAATATACAATTAACGGACACAAAATACACTCAGACAGAACAAAATATATTCGCTGATCAAACGAATAATTGACTCGTGTGGGATTGAAAGCCACGACATATTGCCCGCTATGCTATTTTGATTGCATAAGACTTGTGAATAAAAAGTAAATAATAAGTATCAACAAGGTCCTAAGGAAAAGTAGGCTCGCCCTACCTTCGCGTTCGAGATACGACTTCGTACGTAAAAAAAACTTAGTGCCTATTGAAGAGGTTCATTGTTATTCCTTTCTATAAACTAGACTACAATTTCCACCTGAGGCAAATTACGTAAGGAAATTTATATCGGCTTCCTTTCAACAATTTTATTTCATAGTCCAGGGACACAAGCCGAACTATATAATCAATTTTGTAACAGTCTGAAAAACATAACAATGTTTATAAAAAACTGTTTGTTTGAAGTACTTTTAAAGGAAAAATCAAGGCAATTTAATGAGTTCTTGAAAAAACTATAAGTCTAAAATGAATAGTTGGAGAGACTAATAATGTAAAGTATGAAAAATAATAAAAAGACTTTATCCAGCGTTTAACAAATTGGAAAACTTATTGTATTTCATCTAGTGCTGGAATATTTAAGAATAAAAACACTTCTGTGGTCTTCGCACCTGACAAGCCTGTATTGTAATAAACTCGCTATGAGTAGTAGAGCCTCGCTGATTTCAGCATGAATGGGCCAGCTCGATCGGGGAAGGACTATCCTCCCATAGAATATCGACGTGAAATGGCAGTATTCCTACTGTTGTGTTTCGTTCGGTGAGTGAGAGTGCCGGGGGCCCAATCACCCTCTTTCCCTCTTCCCGCTCCTTCTCCTTCCCACTTCCTTTTTCTCCCAAAGGGTTGGCAACGCGCAAGTGATGCCTCTGGTGTTGCAAGCGTCCATAAGCTACGGTGACCACTTACCATCAGGTGAGCCATATGCTTGTTTGCCACCTTAGTCATATAAAAAAAAAAAAAAAAATTTAAAGTCATAAAAAGAGATTATTCAGCGTTTAACAAATTGGAAAACTTATAGTATTTCGTCTAGTGCTGTAATATTTAAGAATAGAAGCATTTTTGTGGTCTTCGCACATGACAAACCTGTCTTGTAATAAAATAATTGGAAGAGAGAGAGATCTTTCTGGCCAATTATTTTTTTACGATAAACTTCCGCTATGAAACGCCTGATTCGTTTCAATCGATACTCAAATCAATACAGCTTGTATCGGTAACATACAATTTATTAACTCAGACCAAAAAAGAGACCAAAAAAGGAGATCAAAAAGAGACCTATTAACAATAATTTATTATATTAAATAAAGTTATTAGGAACTTTATAGAAAAATTAAGTTCTAACTAATCACGCTTTCACGCCTTAACTACTCGAACGATCATCATGAAATTTCACATAAACGTGTTCAGGGATATAGAAAAGGGCACAAAGCATACCATTTATCCAGGAAAAAGTCATGTAGTCGAGGTAAAAAAAAATTTGTCAAAACATACATTAGTGCGAGCGTAGGTCAAATCAAGGGCTTCCATGAAGGAGGCGGCGGAGCGGGAGAGGGAGCGCCTAAACCCTCTCCCCAACCGCAGAACCGGGCGCCGGAGGGCGCGAGATGACCTCCAGCCACCCTGAGGTTTGACCTGGGGGTGGTGGGCTTCGTGGGCCTGCCCGCCATCCGATCAGCACCAGGTCCGAGAGGCGGCGTGCATGTTCCCACGCGAGCCTCTGTGTCGAGTCTGTCTCCCCTCTAGGGGAGGACAGTAGGGTTTTATGAGTGAGAAGTGCCAAAGGGTAGGTCTCTTCGTGTAGAGGCCTGCCGTTTCATTCGGCGGGCCGAAACCTCGGCGGGGTCGCGAACGCATGTGCAAGTGATTCGCGCGGCACCGTCGATAGCAGTTTTGTCGAGGAACGCCGTGGTAGGTTTAGTCGGTATTCCGGAAGGTCCATTATCATCATTTGAACATCTTTCTTTTACCCCGGCGAGTCCGACATAACCCCTCCGCCCGTCCCCGCGGAGGGGTATGCGTCAATACATTCCAACAGGTAAAAAAAAAGTCGCCGTCGCTTGTTATATCATATTCTCTATTACAATTTCATGAGCAGTTAACGAGACGATATTTTTCCTATTGCACCAAACAGCTCTACAAACATAACTATATTGTTTATAGGTATCATAATATACTATAAACACAATCAATACTAACCGACTGTCCCTAAATTCAATCTTTACAATTATTGAAGCGCGACGACACTGTTAATCAATTGTTTTCATTGCCCCAATCCATTAAATACCCAGTCCCATAGCCTAAATTTATTAGCTTCCGTACTATATAATAGATATAACTGTATAGTTCGGCTACCGATAATATAATGCTGCTATATAGTTAGTGCTGGGACTGAATGCAGAAGGCGCTAGACTAGGTTTTGTGGCGTAATATGAGAGGGACTTTTATCCAGTATGGAAGTAGATGAAGATCATCCATTTCCTTTTACAAGCTTTTATTTAGTTTCACCTGTCCCGATGTTTGTCATCAAATCTTGCAAATTAAATTTGATCAATTTCCCTGTTACCGATTGAGCTGAAATTTTGTATACATTTGTAAATCGCGTGACAATGCAATATTATGATAATATGGTGCTGATCTGATGATTGAGCTGGAAGGTGGCCATAGGAACTTCGCAATGAAACGACACAACCTCATCGAGTTTGGGCTCGTTTGAATCGTCTTGAAGAGTAGTTTGTCTTTCAATGGTAACCAGTGTCTGATGATGGACCTGGAAGGTGGTCATAGGAACTCAGTTAAGAAACGACGCAAACCCCATCGAGTCTCGGCTTTTTATTAACAAGAACATAATAAAAGCTTGTATTTAAAAAGATTTTTCCTTTTAATTTTATTTATAAATGGCTCTGGAAAACACAGAAAGAAGACAGAGAGACGAAAAGTCAAAACACAGAGGTAATGTAGCGACAGCTAATTCTTTTAAGTCTATAGAGGCAACGAGATAATATCGATTACGTGATTTAAAACATATAGAAGCATTGCTACTACGTAAGATCTATCCTAATCCTTACTAATATTATAAATGCGAATGTAAGTTTGTTTGTTTGTTAGTTTCACGTCATAACTACTCGACCGATCATCATGATATTTTGCATATCGCTGTCAGATACAGAAAAGAACATATAATCCTTCATCCAGGGAAAGTACTGTTCCCGAGGGATTTAAATTTATTAACAAGATCTACACTAACGAGAGCAAAGCCGCGGGCAAAATCTAGCTATAATATAATAGAATTCAGCACTCAGCTAGTTAGCTGCATTTCTAATAATCTGTCAACTATTGGGTTAAGTGAATAAATGATCCGAGTTAATGATATTTTGAAGAGGTTTCAATCACAAATGTTAGTAAAACTACTACTTGGTAAACTATTCATAATGAAGACAGATGATGATCTATAAAGTTATCAAGAAAAATACTCACAAGTACTTAATAATGCAAGTTGATGTTTGTGGCTACGCCCTTGCATTAGTAGTTGATGTTAGCTATATGATGTAGTTATATTACTTAGACAGCACAGTTGTATTGTCTAAATTTTAGGCTTTGCCGACAAAATAGCTTTAAACTAGTTTATACAATATCAAAGATTTCCATTATTCTTGCCAGTCTAGTTTCTTTATCATCAATTACGTGATGGATGGCCATAATAAAGCATGTATACTACCTCATTAGTCCCGCGAGGTTTTCCGTTACATTCCCGAATAAAGTCAAAGTCAAAAATCTTTATTTCCATAAAAATGTGCAAACAATTCTTGGACACGTCAATTTACTATTAGATTAATAATTTTTTTTTTAAAATAAATAGAAGGAAATAAAAATTTAGCATTGAAAAAAAGCCTGTTCGAGGAGTAGAGCTTTCATGAGAAGAAGCAGGCAAGAAACTCATGGCCACTCTTTTCAATCGTCAAATGTTTACATCAATACAATTCAATGTTATATTATTTTCCTTATATGATATAATGTTATAATTTATAATTGTAAATAGAAATAACCTGTGAGTGGAAGCAAGTCAATCCCAAGCATTTTTATCTTCTACTAGCTGTTACCTGCGACTTCGTCCGCGTACATTTTAACTAAAAAGTGTTTGTCTCCGCGGAACCCTTTCTTTTTTCTAAAATCAAAGTAGCCTATGTTACTCCTTATAACATCAGCTATCTGCCAGTGAAAGCCTCGTCAAAATCGGTTCAGCCGTTTCGGAGATTAGCCGGAACAAACAGACATACAGACAGAGAGAGACAAAAATTTTAAAAATAGATGTTTTCGTATACTATACTTTCATATGCATTAGAAAAAAAGCTGTTATTTTGACATTACAAACAGACACTTAAATTTTATTTATTTGTATAGATATATTCAGTGACTACAAAAGCAAAACTGAAAGCAAACTGTTATTGAAGAAAATGCTCATGAGCTCGTAATCTGAACATGTGGATTGCAATAGTTTCACTCCTAATGCACGTATTTCATGAATAATTACGTAAACTGCAATAGTTTCACTCCCTATTATGCAGGACTTAAAAACGTAAATGGTGAAATCTGGATATAATACATATCTGCTTTCCCTTTCGAGGAAACACAGGCGTGAATCTTTCTATGTTATTAATGTTTCAGTAACATTACTCGAACAGCGCACATTTTCCGCAAAATAGTTCTACGAGCGACGGCAACCATTTTTTATCCAATCACTGACACCGTTCGGTACATTTAACTATAGGAAAAAAACCGTTTAAACTGACAGGTAACAAATCGGTACATGGCCGGTGCTTTGTTGTGGGCTCCATGTGTTAACAATAAACGTTTAATTAATCACAGCCTGTTAGTATCGTCTGTCACTTCATATGTTGCTGTTTTTATAATCTTTTTTCGCTAAGGACCATTTAGTATACGGTAAATAGGTCGCGACTTATTTAGTTGTAGGTTGCAAGTTGTATAGCTTTTTGTTTAGCTTTCGATTGTATTTCATTCATTCATTCATTGTATTTCATTGTGTATGAATCGTACAAATTGCTTAAATTACAAAACTGGCATAAAAAGCTATATACGCTGAAAACAGATAAAGTCATGAAGGACATTGTTCAGCTGTCATACATTGTTAGCCTAAGAACCAACAGCCACAAAACAATGATAAATACGAGGTTAAGGATGACCACATTCAATTAAAAGTGAATATAAGTCACGGACACTTCTGAATATTGCATACTACTTAACTTAAATAATTATTGCCGGCGGTACGGTGACGCAAGGACAATGCAAAACAAAAATATATCGTCATGTTATACTTCAGCCTGGTGGCTAAAGTATAAACGTATAATATAATGTTTGTTTCTCATCTAGTTACTGAAGCCTTTAACCTTACGATGATCCATGGGTCATAAGGTCATATCATTACGATTAGTGGCACATATTCTTTTGTGCACTCAGGTGAACTCAGGACCTACTGGTTCGATTTGAAAAATTCTTTTAGCGTTGGATAGTCTATTTATCGAGGAAGGCTATACTATATAAAATAACGCTACGACCCACGGGGTCGGCGCAGTAACAATAAACGCGGGTGAAACCGCGGGAACATCTAGTAATATTATAAAAGACTGGTGTTTGCCAATTTAAATCTAGCATGACTAAGTAGGCCGACATCAAACTTTCATTTCAAATAAGCACAAAAATTTACTACCTAAAACTTACCTACAGTCAGTAGAATATAGCTATATTATTAAGAACTAACTGACGTCAGATTTACTCACCCCAGTCTACAAGAAGATTATACCAGAACTGTTTCAACAAAAACTTTAATCACGCGTCTGCCAATTAAAAAACTTACTCATCTTCGCGAAGAAAATTGAAAACCCGTTTTAAAATTAAAGTCCACCGATTTGAGTGGTGATAGTTCCTCTTGAAAGTTGCCAACTTTCTACTAAATCACCTCGTTAATCAACCGTTTAAGCTCAGCTTAAAGTATAGTTTCAAATTACTCAAAGTTTGATCCACTCGTAGAGGGATTTTAGTTTGAATGACGTTTTTTATGACGTAAAAGCTTGTTACAGACGACATTCGTATCATAAATGTATTTTAACGTTTTATTAATATTTCACCATTGTATTAAATGATTTTATCATAATTACCCGAAACAAATGTTCCATGTGCAGTTCAATAATTATGTAGACAATAAAGATTCTCCTTCAATGCAGTAACGGAGAAACGGTTCAGCGTAATCTTTGGCATAAAATAGTTTATAGGCTGGTGGATGACAAAGGCTACCTGTTACTATAAAAAATAACTAAGAATCATGTTAGCGAAGCCGTCGATAAAACATACATACATAGTTTTGAAATTGAACAAACTTTATACGGATTTTATCGCGTTGTTTATTTTTTATAAAACACTTTAAACTATTATGTAATAATAGTGTTTTACATTCGGGTAAACATAAGACAATATTATACATATGTCGTCATAATTTAGCGATAGTAAGACACTCAATTGACTTCATTGCACGAGCGAGAGCGGAAAACGTCGTGTCGTCGACGAGGCACGTGAGCACAAACGTTTGGTGGGGTGATAGTTATATTTAGAAGTGAAACGAACATCAAAGGGGATTCGTTTGCAAGCTACGAAGCAGATCGGACCGTCCGAACGGGATTACTGGTTCTTTAGGCTCAAATTGTAATAAGTGGTAATATTGCTACTCTAAAACTATTAGTGTAACTACCTCTGGTAATTACTGTAAATTAAAGTTATTGTGAGAAGTGTATAGTTACAGTTTGTAATTAACGCCATGAACCCACTACCAGAAAACCCTACTGAAGTTGGCTATGCCGCTAATTTTGCGCACACTCCTACACATACATAGTCTCAGACCTCAGAGGCAGAGGTTTGTTCTAAGAAGAACAAACCTCTGCCTCTGAGGTCTATGGGTAAGAACCCACATTTCGCCAACTTCATATTGAGGTCCCACGGCGAGCTAGACTGCGTGAAATAAACAATAAAAGTCATATTCGCATTTATAAAATTAGTTAGGACTAACCCAAATTAAAACACTCTTCCGCGTGTTCAATGGGAATTTGCGGACAAAAAGTTCACAGATCCCCATTGATGAGAAAAATGTGTGGAATAATCCGATTGCGTAGTGCTGCAGAAAATTTCCTGGCAGAAAATTCGAATAATACTCTGCTCGAGCTTAGATTTGAACCCGATACCACATGCACACACTACTGCTGCGCCACTCAGGCAGTTGCCTTTAAGATATATATAACGCCGTGTGTGATACGCTTAACAGAAATAAAATTGACTTATGTTTAACTTATCACCAGATATACTAAAGTATAACAGTCAAAAATAGTAAATGATCACCAAATTGCACAGTAAAATATATTTAAAGAGATCAAAATAAGTCGACGGTTTTTGGGTAGAAAAGGAACCTAGCATAACCTAACCCTTCCGAGACGGAATGCAGTGATTTGAGGCGTACAGATGCTCGTTATGATATATTTTAGTAAACATAATATTTTGCTGCGCAATTACTATTTTTGGTGGTCATTATATTTAATCCCAATAAAATTATGTTGTAACGTACTTGCAGTTTTATTATTTCTCGTTGCCTTCGAATATGAAAGTCGGTGTTTTATCGCCCCCAGGGAGTGTATCAAGTTTTGCCGTGAAATTTTAAATATTTGCTTCGTATGTGTCGTCATAAAAAACCGTGTTGTTTCTGAATGCTGTAGTAATTAGCAAGGGAACGGCGAATAGCGTTTGGTTGGAGTTGTTGTATATTATTATGATTTGTGCTTGCCACGAGATAGCGGTGGAGTACCTGTGTAAACAGTTAAGATTTGGGAGCTCGTATTGTACAATAGTGTTAATTTTTATTTTGGCTTTAAGTCCTTATTGACACACAGACAAATTCACAGAATAATAACATAGTGTCGGTAATGCTGGACGTTTATTAATTACAACCACCCGCTGGGTATTCGTGGATTTTAATTTTTTATGCTATTAGGTTGTCTAGTAGTAGCAGCGATAGCTCAGTGGGGAGACCAACAGACTGCAATGCAGATCTCGGGTTCGAACCCACGTCGCGCACCTCTGACTTTCGGAAGTTATATGACTTTTTGATATTATGTGCGAATTGATTGACAATTATCGCCTGCTCCGTGCCACGGAGAACATGTTAAGCCGTCGGTCTTGGCTGCCATGAACATCTATAGCAATCGTTATAGGGAAGTCAGTGCCCTCTAATATCCTGACACTGGTCTAGCCTTAGGGTATCCTTCGGGTTGCGGAGGTCAGATGGCAGTCGCTCCGTGTAAAAACTGATATCCAGTCAAATCCGGTTAGACTAGAAAGCCGACCCCAAGTGACTTGGGAATAATAAAGGCTAAGGAGAAGATGCTATTAGGTTGACTAGTAGTAACAGCTATGTTAAACAAGCTTAATCCCCAAATATCTTGTATTTGTATTCCTGTGGATGTTTACCAGCTTTAAGACTATGGTGGTCCAGCCAGATTAACAAGAAAGATGAACGACACACGTCATTGAGAGACCTCTTGCTTCCTTGTTAATGCCAATCAAGTGATTTGACATGAACCTGATTTTGGTGTTAAAATAAGGTTCATGTCAAATCACTTGATTGTTGATCCTAATGCGCTAGCGAATCACAGCTGTTGCCATGCGTTTGACCGTGTGTTATAAATTTTTGTATTGATCTGCCTTTAAGTAAGTCATTATTGATATTAAAAGATAAAATTCTTTGAATCACATTAAAGCAATTTTAAAATAATCTGTTATGTATAGATACATAAGTAAGCTGTCATAAAGTTAAAAGTAAATAAAATAAAATAAGTCAAACGTTTCGCCTTTTTTGCCTAAAATGAAATTTGGAAACATACTAATCTACTAGCCTAGTTTTCCTAGTACTGTATCATGCATAACCTATTTCCATCTAAAAGCCAACCAAACGTCATTATGTTCACATTTATTATTACTTGTGCTTTAATAATTCAATTACAAAATTCCACTCAGTAAGCGCGTCAAAATAAAATATTTCTCAATTTTATCAAACAGAAACTGTTAACTATAACTTTATTCAGACCAATGACCAATGCACCAATTATTTTCTATAAAATATTTCAATGTAAAATATTATAAGCGTACAAGCGAGAAACCGTAGCCTGCTTGTGAAGTTTTAAATAAAAATCTGACATCAATACAAAAGTTTGTCCCGACACTTCACAATATGGGTTGTCGGCTTCCGACCACCTGCGGCTGTATTCTGGAAGAATATTACGACGGTGAATCAGGACAAGTACAAGGACAATTGAAACAAGGAAGAAGGAAAAATTATTTAATTTATCATCATTTCAAAAAGGGCATAATGAAAGTATAATATGTTCAGACTTTAGATTCTTATGTAAGCTTAAAATTGAGATTTGACGGCAGTTGAACCAGTGATGACTAAACACATCGCTATATACAGCATTTTAAAAAGGGTTCAGGATTTTGACATTACGTTCCTTTCATCCTACTCGCTTCTTTAATTTGTTATATGTACGGTCCACAACGCGCGAGTGATACCCAGTATCAAGCAATCATAAAATCCGATACCGCTTACCATCAGAAGGATCGTAAGCATTGTGCTGCCTTTGTTATTCAGTCAATCAGTGCTCCATCATTCAGTTTATTGGCAAGATATCGTTTCATAAACCGATATGTAGCCTAAACATATGACTACTTACTAATATGTGTGCTGAAGGTTTATTTTGGAAAACTATAGCGGACTATAATTTTCCAAAGCTTTAGTTTAGGCTGCTGTCGAATATAAAGAACACCTCGCTTACCCAAAAAAGCCCAAACTATAACTATCAGTCATAAAGATAAACTGTCGGACAATGTTCCGTTCCCGGAGATCCACACATTTTAACCACATCACCGAGTTTGACGGTACACAGAATATGGCCGCTAGTTCGGCCCGAATAAATTGCAAGTTATTTTCCAGCCCGTCGCCGTCCATATTGACGTTGACACTTAACGGCACATAAATCTCCCGGTGGAAATAATTAAACAAAATCGCTGGCCAGACTATTTTGAAATCTCGTGGTTATTTTTATTTTTTGGTTATAAAATTTTACCCAAATTTTGATCATGATCGTCATCCGTTATAAAACGGTGTTTGCTGCAAAAATCTACGACAAACTAATTGTATATTAACAAACAAAATTATAAGCCAATAATATTCCCAATTCTTAATTCCGAGTGAACTAGATTAAGAACCCTTCAAATCGCATAGGTCTCTGACTGAGGTTACTCTCCTTTGATTAAAGTTATTAAAAGTACCCTATAGTTTGCCTGGTTCTATCTTTATCGACCTCGGTGGCGTAGTGGTTAGTGTAACAGACTGCCACGCCTGAGGTCGCGGGTTCGATTCAAACATTTCACAAGTCAAACATTTGTGTGTATGAACATGGATGTTTGTCTTGGTCTGGGTGTTTCTATGTATAATATGTATGTATTTACAAAAAAAAAGTATATATTATGTATGTTTATCCATTGTGTAGTACCCATAGTACAAGCTCTGCTTAGTTTGGGCTAGATGGTGTTGTATGTATGTGGTAGAATATTATTATTATTATTATCTAATTATTTTGACGGGTTATATAAGTAAATATTTCGAAAGCTAAGCATGCGGGGCCATAAAAATTAAGCAAATAAACAGAGCTGCTTTCGTAGTTATAATTCTATATTTGTGTAATAAGATATTACTTAATAATATTCTTGATCTAACTATAATGGAAATTAAAGAGCACAGTTCATTCAAATACGTCACCTCCATCCATCGAGCGCTCGACCATATCAGGTCATTGACCGGTCCAGTAGTCCCTCAGTGAATTCAATCATACTCTTCAAACTTTAAGATGACATGTCCGCATGATAATTAATAATTTATTCAACAAATTGGGCACAGGAATGACAGGGCCCGGCTCACTGAAGGGTTATTCAACCCTTAAAATGTTTGTATGACAGTTATGTCCAGTGCGTGACGAATTCAATAAAAGGGTCCCTTTGCAAAGGTCCAATATCAAAATTGAAAACAAAATATTTATGAAATTCTACATATTATCAGGCGTCGGGGACCGGAATTGTAAGAAAAGTGTAAAAAATTTCACGTAAAGAATTTTCAATTGAGTGAATGAATATTTTATAAACATTTTGTATAATAAAAAGACGGATAGATGGTATTTTACGAGCGATAGGTAAGATAGGCTAGTTTTATTCGTATCCGGAAACCTTTGTGCTGGATATTGATATTATATTATGTATGTTCAATTCATGTTTCGTTTAAAATGTATGACTTGCTTTGTAGTGTATTCTTGGCGCGGTATCACCTACGTTTTAACGATAGAGGAGCTTAAAATATGGATACGTTTATGTTGATACTGTTCGGAGAACGTGAATTTATTAGATTTTAAATGCCGTAATATATTGGTGACATAATTATAGTGACTTTGGGGTATTTACTTTGTATGTTTCACTGTGAGTAGTGTTTATATCGGGTTGGTATTTTATAAAATACTTCTCCTTATTCCTTGTAATAATGTTTAATTTTTCTTATGAGAATTATATTTAGACTAGATGTTCCCGCGGTTTTACCCGCGTTTATCGTTACTACGTCGCCCCCGTGGGTCGTAACGTGATGTTATATAGCCTATAGCCTTCCTCGATAAATGGGCTATCCAATACTAAAATAATTTTTCAAATCGAATGAGTAGTTCCTGAGATTAGTGCGTTCAAACAAATAAACAAACAAATAAACTCTTCAGCTTTATAATCTATATATTAATACGTGAAGCAAAAACTTTGTACCCCTTTTTACAAAAATTGCGCGGACGGAGGAGTATGAAATTTGGCACAGTTAAAGTTTATATGGAGAAGGAGGAGCGAATCCTAATATTCTTATAAAATATGCATTAGAAATACATTAAATTAATGGAAAAAACACTACACGCACACAACTATGCATTTGACACACGCAGTCAAAGCGCGTATCTATGGTTACATATATCAATATATAATGACATATATCAGCAATATCTTACAGACAAACTTTGGTCAAATTTCGAGCCCTAGGCGACCGCTAGTATTAAGTAAAGATTTAAAATCGCACATTATTTGTTTTATGGTTTTTATAAATACGTATGGTTATTTTAATAGGCACAACTAAAACAACATACAAGGCTATTAAAACAAGTGACTCCTTTAAAACAAAAACACAACAGTATATTTAGAATAAACTCTTTCAGAATCGCGGATATTGATAGGAATCTTTTATTCTATATTCCCCACACTATTTGTTCATATGAAAGTGAATAACCAAAGACTCCACGTCCGTGCTACAGATACGTATTATACATTCAGTCGGTTATGTGCGTGTCAAGTGTGAAATGTCCCTAAATATCATCTTTTACACCGAACAGTAACGTGTCATATTTATTTTTGGGGGACACGCGATCTACTGTGTTGTTAATGTGTATATTATCTGCTTTTTATTATATACGCAGTTTGGAATATAGGTCGAATAGTACATAAGTAAGAAAGGTAGGGCAAAAGACAGTACACTAGAAAAGCCCCAATTGCATGTCTGGGAAATTCTTTGTGAGGGCGCTGGTATCCATAGCACAAGTTTAATCTTATCTTGGGTACCAGAGTTCAATGAAACAGTTCTATACAAAAATTGTTTTTATTGTATTTATGTCATTGTATATTGTGGCTATAATAAAATTATTATTATTATTTGTTTCTCTTTCACGGGTATTTCCCTAATACGTTAGTAAAATACCCGGCCCTTTGGGAGGCTTACACGGAGACATGGGTCCAACGTGAAGAGGCCCTTCGAGAGTTTTAATCAAAGGTGGGATGGAACACCGACAGCGGCACTAGCCGCAGCAGCGTATGACTACTGCTACGTATGGATTCTAATATATGGGCTATGGGTGTTTGATGGTCTTATTATTATTATTATAATAAGACCCTTTGTTTCATGTGCTAGGAGTATAGCATCTTCTGTTTTCTAAACTCGGTATCCTGCGAGTAATACTGCTGACTTTACAAGCGTCGACTTTACAAGCCCATGTTATGTTAAGACTGGCAACACAGCAAGCCTTTCTTTCCTATAAAGACAATCGCATCACACACAACATGAATAAATAGTGCACCCTGATTCAGAACAATCGTTTGAGGATTATACAAATCTATACTAATATTATAAAGCTGAAAAGTTTGTTTGTTTGAACGCGCTAATATCAGGAACTACTGGTCCGATTTAAAAATTATTTTAGTATTGGATAGCCTATTTATAGAGGAAGGCTATAGGCTATTAACATCACACAACAACCCTCGGAGGCGGCGCAGTAACGACAAACGCGGGTGAAACCGTGGGAACATCTAGTCTAGTATAATTTAAGTCTTAAAATTTACTAGACGTTATGTAGGTATTATATTTTACGTCTATCGCTTCAAAGACAATATAATCTAGACTTCATGATACTTTGAGCTCATTCTGCGTAAATAGAAACACCCATGATAAAATTATGTATGGGTACTTTGAAATAACTACACTGGAACATTGAGACAACTGCCATCTTAGTTTCCCCGTGACCATGGCTGCTGAAATGCAACCAAAACGTCGGGGAAAGTGTAAACACAAATATAAATAGTATAATAGTATAGTAATACATAGTATAAATAGTTTTAATAGTTTCAATAATTTAAGTAGCTTAACAATTAGTAAAGTTTAATAGTAATAGTAGTGTAACAGTTTTCAAAATTTTGTAATAAGGTGTCAAATAAACAACGCGATAAAATCCGTATATAGTAGTTTGATTTCAATGAATAACATTCGCGTTAACAGAAGACAATATTATGTAATCTAATGTTTACTTGCATATAACTCTAACAGAAATACAATGTCCAACTCAACGAATTGGAATAATATAACACCGTGAATAACTAATTTCTAGACAACTCAGTTTCCTTGTATGCAATGTTTACCTATATTTGTGAAGCTTGTGTGTACCGTGGTATGATCCCAGTAAGGGTGCTTGGATTACAAGATGTAAGCTTGCCCATATCTCGTCTACGTATATAGTAAAATTATATATATGTGGCTCTATCGGATCGCGACTCATGGTTGTCTCAATCTTGCCTTGCAAGATGAACTTTAATCCGGGGTAAGCAGGGACCTTAAGACTGTTATACGATACAAGCTTTGCGACATATTTTGCGAATTGTATTCTATTTTGAGAATATGCTATAGTCAGCAGTACTGTTCTTCAATTTCTATTGAATACGTTATTGATAGTATACTATATTTTGACGTGACAACGTCTAATAAATCGATGAACGCCGGCTGCACGCACGAAAAAGGATGACTCATTGTCCCGTTACGCTCGTTGTCCCGTTACGCTTATTGTAACGTTACGATCGGAGCGAGAGCGCTACACGAGCGATCGAAAGGCTGTGCTGAGGCCACTGCTCTTAGACCACACGACTGCTTACCATCAGGTGTAGTGTGGTCATTTTGACGAGCAAAATAAAAAAAAAGAAAGGCACGATCGTGACGTTGTCACATTAAACTATCGTCCGTAAACCAACTTTACAGATAACCAATTTTTTTGTTTATAAAGAAGTGTTTATGATCAAGGATTAAAGATTTCATTCAATTTTTTTTTTATTTCCATGTATTAATTTCAAGTGTCATTTATCATTATATCATCGACTGCACGGGTGGCGTTGTGTTTTAAATGATCGCCTCGCTATTGTCATTGCGCCGCGTGTGGGTTCGAATCCCATACAGGACAAAGAAGAACGGAAGAACCATTTGTGATCCACAAATGGTTCTTCCGAGTCTAGATGTTCTAGAAAGAAAGAAAGAAAACAGTTTAGTTTGTCCTCTACACTGGCATAAAACAAAAATAATAAACAACAAAAAAAATAAAAATTTAGATATACAAAAATAAAAAAATATAAATCAAGAATAAGCAATTTATAAAATTAATCATACCACCAGTGCGAGACCAAAAATGGCACTTGTCTCAGCATAATGCTGCAGCACCGTGGTAGGTAGTGCAGCGCTGATTTTCGGATAAGTCCAGTGAGGCTACGGACAGCTACGCTTGCCAAATTACATAATATTGGTTTGTGGATGGATCCATGTTCTCTGTGTCTGTTGTTTGAAAGTTTGTAAAGTCCACCGCGAAACAGGAATTGTTCCTAGTGCGGTAGACGTATCTTTAAATAATCAAATTAACAAATAAATTGACCAATATTACACAACTAGATGTTCCCGCGGTTTCACGCGCATTTATCGTTACTGCGCCGCCCCCGTGGGTCGTAGCGTGATGTTATATAGCCTATAGCCTTCCTCAATAAATAGGCTATCCGTTAAAAGAATTTTTCGAATCGAACCAGTTAAGTTCCTGCGATTAGCGCGTTCAAACAAACAAACAAACTGTTCAGCTTTATAATATTAGTATAGATATGTTATAAGATACATACGAAAAAGAAAGTGGTTCGCTTTATTTTCTTACTTTTTTATTTTGAAAAATCGCCAACACTTGTAGTTCATTGATTCTTGTATCGCAGGGGACTTTAAAAATATTAAAACAACGAATAAAAAGAACACTTGAACAGCTATTGTTCACCATATTTTGTTTCGGGTGAGGATCGGCCCAACTATTGGCAATGGCGAAATAACCACCACCACCAAAATAAACACTTAAACCATTGCGTTATACGTGTAGTTATTTCCATTTACTATCTTATTTTATGTTATGTGGGGGCAAGTTAGTGCAGACCGGCGACACTTCGACCCAGTGGGATCTTTTGTGTCGACACTCTCCCAATAACGACTACCATATATGTTCATGGCAGCCGGGACCAACGGCTTAACGTGTTCTCCGAGGCACGAAGCAGGCGATAATTGTCAATCAATACGCACATAATTTTGAAAAGTCATATAACTTCCGAAAGTCAGAGGTGCGCGACGTGGGTTCGAACCCGAGACCCTCTGCATTGCAGTCTGTTGGTCTCCCCACTGAGCTATCGCTGCTCTTCCCATTTACTAAGTTTAATTTACAAACTCCTGCAGATTATTGATCAGAAAAAGTTAGAAATAGTTCATTTAGTCTAGGAATCAGATTATACTACAGGAGTAGCTTAACTGGAGAAGAACGTTCCTTTGATAAAGCGGTATACTGTAAGACTGCCTGCCTGACTGCCTCCGTGGCGCAGCGGTAGTGAATGCAACTGCTGTGCAACAAACAGTTATTGGGTTTTTCAGTTAAGAAATCTCAATAGCAGCCCGGAGTTAGGAAGTTGGCGGTGTAAGACACCCCCGTGCCTTGGAAAGCACGTAAAGCCGTTGGTCCTGCGCCTGATCTCTCTCCGGTCGTGTCGGATTACCGCCCCATCGGATCATGAGAGTTGGGGAACAGAGAGTACACTTGTGTTAGTGCACACACTTGTGCACTATAATATCTCCTGCGTAGTTGGCCAATCTCCGTTAAGACTAGCCGCCGTGGCCGAAATCGGTCTGGAAGACATTATTATTTATTTATGCTGTAATCAGGGGTTGCCTCTTGAAACAATCAGTCAGTAACGTGCAAGGAATAGCTATGGTGTTACGAGGCTTCTTAAGATTCGGTAATCGCTTACTAAGCGGGTTATAATCTTATTTGCCACCTTCGTAACAAAAAGATACTATTTATTTATCTTTGTAGTAATAAAAAAGTTTGTTGGAAAGTAGAATGACATAAAAAGTTCAGAAAACACAGTACTTACAAGTTATAGTTTAGATGTTTTTGTCATAAAAGTGAAGAGAGAGAAAGTTAAGCATGTTGTGCATATGTTTACGAATTTATGGTGTGTCACTGTGGTCTAGCAAAAAATCTTTACGGCGTGTGTTTTTTTGTGGTTTTCTTTCTTATTTTCCTGTTTTCTGTTCTATTTTCTGTTTTATTTTTCTTTCTTTAAACGAAGACCTAAAATAATAGTATAAGATAATTATCTTGTTTGAGGTACCACATAATAGAGAACGAAACTATAACGAAGTATAAACTATATCTACTGGCTTATTTATTTATTTCTTTTGTGTTGATAACAAATGTAAAAATAATAAGAATGCACAATTATATACAAGAGATTTTAGACAAAAAGTTACACCCAATTACAAGCAAACATTACATGCACTAATAAAGAGATAATTCTAACTAATATTATAAATGCGAAAATGAGTTTGTTTGTTTGTTACGCTTTCACGCCTTAACTACTCAACCGATCAACATGAAATTTACATACACGTTGTCATTGGTACAGAATAGGACATAGGGTACCTTTCATCCAGAAAAAATAACTGTTAAAAACCTAACCTACATTTACGCGAGTGAAGCCGCGGGTGAAAACTAATTAATAATAAATGTACAATTAAAACTTATAAACTAGTAAAATATTCAGTTTAACACTCTTCTTACTAATTTGCGAAAGTGGGTAAGAGAATTTGCAAATATGTCGACCGAATCACTACAGAGAATAGGAGTTACATAGTTCCAGGCTTACTCCTTGCTGCTACCGAAAATGTCTGCACAGAAAGACCCCAAAACACTACCTGACCCACAATCCAACCTGAGCCCTCAAGCACAATTATTAGTAGTCTCATTTACAACATTGTTTTTAACAAATGTTTCGTAGGCGTAGGTACATATCTTAAATATAGCTTTTTTTTGTTTTTAAGGTGTAATAAGTTGGCAAACAAGCATACTGCCCACCTGATGATAAGTGGTCACCGTAGCCTATGGACGCCTGCAACACCAGAGGTATCACTTGTGCGTTGCCGACCCTTTAGGAAAAAAAGGAAGTGGGAAGGAGAAGGAGCGGGAAGGGATAAAGAGGGTGATTGGCATTTGAACCAGCGTTTGAGATTAATATTTAATTATAAAGAAATAATATGTGGCTTTCCGTAAATCGTTTGTAATGTCACATCTCATTTAGAACGACAGACAGTTCCGACCGACAGGTAGATATAATGAATTTGAAGCTTATAAATTTTAATGTATGTAGTTATAGATGACAAGATGAATTATTATTGCCAGAGCGATTAATATTTTGAATAATTAAATGCATATTATTTTGATCGGCAGTTAAAATAGGATCTTATTGGCAATTTGCAATAATTTTAAGATTGTTTAAGTACTTTTACTATTAAAAATTTGCTTAATAAAATCGTAGCAATTACAAAATTCACATTCATTTCTTAAAATAATGTATATTTTCAGGCCTGTGTCTGAAAGGTTAGGCAGAGGTTCATGACACTTACATTTTGCCGGTTATAATTTAGAGAGGTCATGCAGCTCTCAACATTTCTTGGCAGAAAGCCCCAATAAACGTTGTCCGAAACGAAAATCGAACCCGTGACACTTTGTCCTATTTGGTCAATTATTTGGACTGAAGGTTGGATAAACTGTAAATTATGTTAGAAAGTGCTATAAAATCTGCTAAACAAGGTTAAAAGCTTATAGAAAGCAATTGGCTTACCTACTCTCACTCGACTAATTGGAAACCAAAGAATACGGCAAATATTGCGCCTATAACAATGCTTTCAGGCTGCTGATGGGATTGCCTCACTTCTGCAGTGCGTCAGCGATATTCGCTGAAGCACAAGTGGACGGCTTTCACGCCATTATACGTAACAGAGCAGCATCGCTGATGCGATGGGTGAGGGACAGTCCCAACAGCTACCTGAAAGTTATTGCTGAATACATCCATAGTCCTATTTGGAGGCACTGGATATGGATTCACATTAGGTAGGACACTTGTTTTTATTTTTATTGTATTTTATTATTTGTATTGTATTTTATCTTTTTATTTTCTGTGGTATGTCTGTGTAAATTACTAACATAGTTTTAAGTTATCATGTACTACTAACACTCTCTGGACCGAATTAGTCTGAAAATAAATGTTTTGAATTGAACATAAAAGATGTAACTATAAGGTGTACTTTTTTTAGGATCGCAAAGTATTGGCGATAAACATTATCGTGAGCTAAAAATTAATATATATTTTTTATGATTCTCCAAGACCCCTTTTCATGTATTTTCTATTCCTTATTAAGATATACAATTTCAAATCAGCTTGACTATTTGATAAGTAATTCGCTATATCGTCATTTTATTCTAATCTACATATACTCATTTTCAAATACTTTTCAAAATAATAAACTATAAATTTTTATTAAATTTGAAGAGATTGATGCCACAGGGTTTATAAGCTTAGCTATTCTACCTTAATACACAACGTCATTGTTTTACGATGTATGCTTATGAATAAATATGTATATTTTATTTAACAAATGACCGTTTGTCACTCTAGAGCTTTCTTTGTCAGTATTTAAAATAAAAAAGATTTTTTTATTCTTTTAGTGACCGAGTCTAACTGCTGACATCATTTATTAACGTTCATCTTTTTAAATACACGAAATTAAAAAAATATTACTCTTGATAATGTAGGATACGGCCAATAGACACTGCTGTTAATTTTTAGTATCTTATGTATAAGATATTAAAAATGAACCATGTTCATGCAATTAAATGAGTATAAGTAAAATACATTATTTCGGTGTAAATGTAGAATAAAATCAAAATGACTGCATTGTCGGTAGCGTCTTTACGCACGTATGGCGAGAGAAATGTCCGTACCTTCTGAATCCGCTCCAACTGGGACGCACAGCACATATTGATTGTGGTCCCTCAACCGTCTACTATCCGAACTGGTGCACAATATACGATGTACTATTTTTCAACGTTAACCGCTCGTATTCTGCGATACCATAGCCGAATCGCGCGATTTTTCTTGTTTTATTTAGACATAGACTGTTATTCTCATATGGGGAAGGCAAAGGTATATTATATTGTCTTACGTTTACGCGGATGTTACACATTTAAATTTAACTACTTTAAACGGATTTGATTGCGTTGTTTACAGCAACTAAACTCAAGCAATTATTTGTTTAAAATATTTTATTGTAGCAGTTTCGTTAACGAGAATTCCAGTATTATTGTCTTCTGTTTACGCGAATGTTTATCATTGAAATTAAACTACTATATACGTATTTTATCGCGGTGTTTATTTGACACTTTATTACAACATTTTTGAAAACTGTTACACGACTATTACTATTAACATTTTCTTTAAAAAAAGAAAAAAGAAAAAAAAAAAAAAAAAAGACTATTAAACTTTACTAATTTTTAAGCTAATTAAATTACTGAAACTATTAAAATAATAGTATAAATAGTTTTAATAGTTGCAATAATTTAAAGTTACGCGCTTCTACTGCGTGTGTCAAATGCATGGTTGTGTGCTTGTACGTGTAGTGCTTTTTCATTAATTATATAAATATATTCGCCCCTCTTTCTCCATATAAACTTTAACTGTGCCAAATTTTATACTCCTCCGTCCGCGCAATTTTCGTAAAAAGGGGCACAAATTTTTTGCTTCACATATTAATATATAGATAGGTATATTTTTTACTTATGTTTTGCAAAACCCATCATTTATGTACATATGATCCAAAAGAATAAAAACGGGGTAATAAGACGCACCACGCATATTGATTCGATTCCCCTTTCTGATGACGCAGAGGTACTAAAGGCAGCACGCAATGTACGATGTCACGCCGTAACACGCAGCGTGCATGTTTATTTACCTCATAATGTATGAGTTTGGGTTATTTTTAACTGGGTGTCTTATTGGCAGTGTTTTGAGTACGGTGGAAAAAAATATATTGGGGCAGTCTTTGGGGACTGCCGAGAGAAGTGAAAACTTTAATTCTTAATCATAAACACCTCTTTATAATTCAAATTATAAACCAAAATTAATTCAAAAATGGAAAGCGTTCGGTGACGATGACGCGAGTTCCATGATTTTTGTTCACCCAAGAAGTGCTCAACGCGCCTAAAGAAGGTTTCACTTCAAAAATATATGAAAAATTTTTGGGCGAAATCTTTGGAGATTATTGGAGATACTAGTATAGGTGTAACCTTTAGGGTTTTGTTAGGAAGACGATGATTCAAAGATACTAGAGCAATTAACACTTTTATTATCACTGGGTATACAATTCATATAAATCAGGGCGTGGTTCACAAAGGCTTCCTACGTGGTTCTTGTTAGGAAGAACCACTTAACTTCATGTGCAGCTCAGCGGAAGGAAGAAGCCTGCCCCAGGACGCGATCCACTATATATAGCCGCCGCCGCTCGAAGAGGGCTAGTGATGCACCATCTCGCTCGCCGCGCACGCAGCCGTGCGCCGCGAGTCAATTACGTGACATAGGTGTTTATTGAATACTGAAAAGATATCTAATTCATATTTTAGGCTGAGCCAGTGGTGCAGCGGTGGTAAATGCGACTGCTATGGCAAGATTTTTTTGATAGAAAAATCCAATAACACCTTGCTGACCTAAGATTCGAACCCATGTCCTCAAACACGTCAGTCGCAACATAACTTAGCGAATAACTTCATCAATGGAAAGTGTTTTATTCACAGCGAGGCACAGCAAACACATATTTAATACCAGTTAAAAGCGAATATTTAACATTTTCCCATAAGCTACTGATCAAACATTTTACAAGCATAACGCACCGCCGCACAGAATATGATAAATGAAAGAGGTATCCATCAAATAAATGCACAGTGTATTTGCACTAAAAGTAAACAGTTTGATCAAACAGAGCTCAAAACGGCCCAAAGCTAAAGTGTAGTACATATTTGCGTTTTACGTATCGTGGAAAAAAAATAAGCTAACAATATGCACATTTTTGATCTGTGTACATTGTATGTAAATATTCTCGTTCGTTAAGGAATAACTCGTCGAGTTTTAATAAATTTGATGCATATATAAATACATTTTTTAAACTTTTTCGACGAATCATCAGTTATAAAATTTGTTATTTATTAACATAATTATATAAAGATAACGTGTAAAATATTGTGTGGCCTAAAAGCGTAGGAGTTTTCACATTACGAAATATAGTGACGCGACCATGTCAACTTAATAATATCGATATTATGGTAATCTTGTAAAAATATTATTTGACGTATAATTACACAAATTCCAACGTAGTTTTATTTTATTTTATTTATTTGGGATCTCCAACAAAGAATATACACTGCAATTTACACAGAATTTTTCACATAAGTATTTTGAATGTGTACCTCTTCAATTATAGGAGGCCACAGCATGCTATAATAAAACGCAAATGAACAACTAAGAATAAAAGTTAAAACTATTTAAAATATAATGTGTTTCATAACCAAAACATGTATAATACAAAGACACAGTACAAAGTGCAATAGAAACAACACACCCGTACCTTTAGGAATAAGTATATTGTTTAAAAATTGGGGCAGTCTTTGGGGACTACCGACAGAAGTGCAAACTATAATCCTTGATCATAAAAACTTTAGAAAAAAAAAATTGGTGTGGTTCCGATGCTCGTTCCTGATACTCCCTTGGGTATTTTTAAGGGGGTCTAAATTTGTTTTTTTTTTTGCGTAGGACGCACCATTTCTGAGATATTGTTAATATTCTAAAAAAAAATAATAAAGCGTGGAAGCTTGACGATGACGCGAGTTCCATGACTTTTGTTCACCCAAGAAGTGCTCAACGCACCTAAAAAAGTTTTCACTTCAAAAACCTTTCACCTCCGAATTTTCTATTTATGTTGAATTACTTTTGTAGTGCGAAAACACATACCATTTAAAAAGGCATTGTTATCAACATTTTACGTAAACCATACGATGTTTTGCAGGCAGTAGTTTGTCCTACAAGGAATGTACTTTAGCTTGCGTAGTAATGTTCCCCCATAGTTCGCCAAAGACGATATTAAACCGCAATGCAATTGTGGGCTATCCAGACATCCTTTGCGGAACGTGACCGGCTTCACTCAAACGTTTTGGTACATTCTGCTCATAAATAATTACATAGCACTATCTTTCAGCACAATACAGCATACTTACTAGCTTTTATCTATAATATTATAAATTTGTATTAGTAACTCTGTCTGTCTGTTTGACTGTCTGTCTGTTACCTATTCACGGCTAAACCACTCAACCGATTTAGATGAAATTTGATACAGATATAGTTTAAAAACAAAAAAAGGATATAGGCTACTTTTTGTTGATGTATGTAGGTACCATGCGAGCGGAGCTAGTAATATTATTAAGAGGAAAGATTTGATTTCTTGTTTGTAAGGTTTTAACTCAAAAACTAATAAACCGATTTTAAAAATTATTTCACCTTTATAAAGCTATATTATCAACGAGTGACAATGCTATATTTTATTTAAAAATTAGTTACTGTTACTAGCATAACCTTACCTACTTTTACACGAACGAAGCCGCGGGCAAAAGCTTTTAAAAATATAATAGTAGACTCTGAAATTAAAAATACCATAGCATCCCAAAGCATTTAACTATAAATATTTTACCATTACTGGAATACGCTTGTGGAATGCACTGCCTGGAGATATTACGAGCTCAAACATTGTATACTTTTAAACACAGTAAAGAAGCTCTCTTTAAAACTTTGAGGGAAATTGAATATCATTTTTAAAGTATACTTAATATAATGCTAGTTAACGGATTTTACTCGCGATAAAGTATTTAAAAGGTAATGAATACATAATCACGACCAAGTGAGGGTAGTTGCCGAAACCAGCACTTCACGAAGACGCCGCTGAGCTCACACCAGTTAATCCGTGACCACAACCGATGCAAGTCGGTCAAAATGTCGGACAATCAATAGGTATTTATTACCTTTTAAATACTTTATCGCGAGTAAGACCCGTTACCGATTATAATATTAAGTATGTGTACAGATAGTATAAAAACGTTTATTTTTAAACTATGTCTATTTAAGCATGACATTATTGGATTTATAAAGCAGTTACTTGATTTCTATAATATAATTATGCACATTTTCCTAAGATTTTGGCTGCGTCTTCTCCCACGTGAATCCCTCGGGATCGCATAGTTAAAAAGTATCCTATGTGTTGTGTGTCTGCAAAGTTTCATCCAAATTGTTTTAGTAGTTTACGCGTGATTAAATAACTATCATACAAACATATTCACAAACTTTTATATTTACAATATAAGGAAATATATTTATTTACTTTGCGTGCATTGTGGGATTTTGGATAGATCCGTGCACAGGACAATTACCTATTTGTGAAATCCAGGGACCGTTGTATCCAGTTTGAGCTTTCTTTGTGTCCACCGCAACCAAAGGCAAACGGAACTTTCGTATGCGTACTTTAAATCTTGTACGATGTTTGATCTTATTTGTTGGTAAGACTCCTATCGTATTTTCGTTCGCTCATTCTATATACGTTATAGCTTTAGCAAATAATTGCCCATCGTTATATGTTTACTATGTGGTCTGCATCTCAAATAATAATAGATTCTAATTCGTCATGACGTCACTTGAGTATGCTGAAGTAATTATGCAAAGTTGGGCTATGCCCAATTTATAAAATACGTAAATCCATTTTTACCAATAGACAACCATAGAAATTAAACTAGAAGCAAGATAACAAAGACTTAAAAATAATATTTACTCTTCTTGGCAGCCTTGTTGATTATGTTAGGCAGAGTCCAGCTACTTTTTTATACTGGCTACTGACTTTCTTAATGACATAATTAACATAATATATACCTACACAAATTACTTACAAAAAATATAAATTAGAGAGAAAAATAAAACAACAAAATTAAAAAGCGTCATAATAGACAACGTGTCCAAAAGACTGGCAGCATTGCCACGTTGAATATAATAATAATAATAGCATTTATTTGCGAAAATGTGTTATAAAAGTTGGTACAATTTTGAATAAATAGAACAGCACATTCCGCCAAGTAATGTTGGCATGCAAATGTTTTACAAGTATAGGTACACAAAAATCAAAACGAATTAGAAATAAAATGAATAAAAAAGTAAATGTCAAAATAAAATAATATAAATCAAATCATAGCAATAAATTACACCAAATAGCAATACTTATTCTTTGTGCAAAGAAAATACCAGCCCTCTGGTCACGCGAAGCGTCGATCACCCGTTTAGCAAGGTCTCTATAAACAGACCTAGCACTTGGACCCCATGGCCCCAGCGTTTCGACACCAAACGGCTTAAATATGTACTCACCAATAAGGTTTTGATATTTGCGCCGTTTGAGCGTCTCCGCTGATGCAGCAGCAGCACCAGCACAACCCACTGTGCTACACAAGTTGCGTCCCACAGCAAAGGCCTACCCGTTGTTCACTGTACGTATAGTTGTAATTGTCTTATACGAAGCAAAGTGTAGCTACTGTTATCGTTTGTAAAGTATGGAGTGAATTTATCCACGAAATAAAATATGCAGTAAATAAATATTTTAACGATTAAACAGATAAATATTAACATCTATATATTTAAATAAAATTAAAGTGTCTGTTTGTAATATCAAAGTAACAGCTTTTTATCTAATGCATATGAAAGTATATAAGGTACCTATACGAAAACATCTATTTTTAAAATTTTTGTCTGTCTGTCTGTTTATTCCGGCTAATCTCCGAAACGGCTGAACCGATTTTGACGGGACTATCACTGGCAGGTAGCTGATGTTATAAGGAGTAACTTAGGCTACTTTGATTTTAGAAAAAAATAGGGTGCCACGGAGACAAACACTTTTTAGTTAAAGTCTACGCGGACGAAGTCGCAGGTAACAGCTAGTTACGAATAAAAATGAAACTCCTTGTTTCCGAATCAATGAAATTCAATATAAAAATATATTTATTATATGGAAGCACTGAACTTGTTGAACAAGGAAACAAGTAACTATGTAAACAGCTTACAATAAAAAAATATCGAGCTCGTCAAATTAAGAAGTTCTCGTTAAGTATACGCAGTCGAGTAGAAAATTGAATTAGTATCGGAGGAGACGTTATTTTTAGGGTTCTGCTGGAAGTACGTCCGAAGAAACCCCTCAAACTACTCCGAGAAGTGACTAAGAGGAAAAGATTTCAACCACAGAAATAATTTGAATTTCTTTAAAACTTTTCAACTCTGAAATGTATTTCTTCTTGTATTATATGAAGCTATATAAATGTTTGTTTTGCTTAAAATTATTTCTTACGTATTTATTCAGACTTATATTTTTCTTAAAATGAAATTGTTTGCAAAATTGTCTTAACGTCTTCAGTGGCAGCGACTCACCCGACGACAATTGTTTTCAAATTATATTTGGTAAGCCAATAGTTGATAGATTAAACTTTTTAGATAATTATGTAAATGGATTTGAAAGCGTATGACTTGAACATATTATGTCACTTACTAGACGAATACCAGGTATATAAAATGAAGTAGTAGTAAGATAGTAGAATGGACCCAGGATTTCGACGTAACGATAACTTACTCTGAAATAATAGTCTTTCAGAGTAAGTTTTATATAGATAGTAATTGGGTATATAGATATCAAATACGAAATCAACGCCAATTAATAATGTCAACGTAACTAATAATACAAATGCGAATGTGAGTTTTTTGTTTGTAAAGCATTCACGCCTTGACGAATTGATCGAGATGTCTGTCGTACATATAAAAGTCGACTTAAACAAAAATCAACGGCTTGCACTCCGGGAGTGCCGGCAGAAGTGAAAACTTGAATAATTAACGTTGTGTATTTTTTATATTTTGGAATGGTTAGGGAATAATTTTGCACGAATTGCTTTAATTATCATTATAAAAGTACTATAATTTATGTGGTAAAATACAAAATTCATTTATTGCGCTATCGTACACAAACATTCTCGCTCCATCTTACGAATTTTCGATCAGGTCACGTGTCCTGACGCGAATTTGACAAATTCTCCCTCCGGCTTACGAATTTTCGATCAGGTCACGTGTCCTGACGCGAGTTTAACATTTTTTACCCATCACAAAAAAGTGCACAACGCCGCTAAAGAAGTTGTCACTTCAAAAACCATAGGTATGTCCTGCCAAGTAGTAGCCTGTATCTATTATTCCAATCCTGAACTACACTGGTAGTTCATGATTAGAACAGCTTTATTCCTTACATTAGTAAGAAATAAAGATCATACGCTGACAATACGCCCAACGTCGTCTAACGACTGGAAAATGTACTTCCCTAACTGAGCTGCTCTGGATGGAGCAAAATCATAGTATACTTGACAATCACTCTGTCTTTTTGTGGAAACTGGACTTGTTTTCTTATTTGTAAGCACAAACTCGTAAAGACAATGGTTATTCGAACAATTTTATTCGCTTATCCCCAATCGATGACTATGCGGTAGAAGGGCCTGTCTCCGTGACGCAGCGGTAGTGAATGCGACAGCTATGCATGAGGTCTCGGGTTTGAATCCCGGGTCGGGCCAACAAACAGTTATTGGGTTTTTCAGTTAAGAAATATCAATAGCAGCCTGGAGTTAGGATGTTAGCGGTGTAAGACACCCCCGTGCCTCGGAAAGCACGTAAAGCCGTTGGTCCTCCGCCTGATCTCTCTCCGGTCGTGTCGGATTACCGCCCATCGGATCATGAGAGTTAGGGAACAGAGAGTGCACTTGTGTTTGTGCACATACTTGTGCACTATAATATCTCTTGCATAGTTGGTCAGTCTCCGTTAAGATTGGTCCCCGTGGCCGAAATTCGGTCTGGAGGATATTATTATTATTAGAAGGGGCAACTTTCCATCTGCAAAGTGTACAAGTTCACTAACACAAATAGTAAGATTGTTCATAATTATGTGTAGGACTGTTGCCTAAACAATCCACCTGAATATTACATGTGCGCACGTAAATTAACATTTGACATGAACATTTGGAAATTGAGAAGGGTTATATTAATGAACGAACAAATTATTCACGCATAGACATCTAAAGAATACTGATTAATGGTATTGTATAGAAAATGTTAACGTAAATTCTGACTGCACAGATGGCTTAGTGGTTTAAGTGATCGCCTCGCCACTGTCATTGCGCCGAGTGTTGTGGGTTCGAACCCCACACAGGACAAACATTTGTGTGATCTCCGAGTTTGGAGTCTGAGTCTGGGTGTTCTCTGTATCCGTAGTTTGTATGTTTGTGAAGTCCCCCGTGACACAGGAATTATTCCTGGTTAGGTTTGGTATAGTTGTCAAATAATCAATTCGAATTTGATAATTTTTGTCATATATAGATGCTTGTATTTAAAATACTATGGTTAGTCGTAAATTACCAAAAAAGTAACCGTCATGCTATTATGGCGAATTGAAACAGCGAAGTCTCTTGACACACGGGATTAATTCATAGAGCGTTGTCTTAAAGAAATTAAATATTGTCTTGTTTTATAACTAGCACAAAATTATATTTAGTATATAGCAAATGCTAATATTATGTATCAGTACATGCTTCTGTACCGATTGTAAAATTCTAAGCAATTAATACCTGACCAGGTCTGTACGGGTAGGCCCCCACAAGGTGGACCGACGACCTGGTAAGGATCGCGGGAAGCGGTTGCTGGTGGCCCTAGACCGGTTTGTGTGAGAATCTTGGAGAAGGCCTATGTTCAGCAGTAGACGTCTTTTGGCTGAGATGATGAATACCTTACTCTCGCATGTAACATTCATGCTAATGACATGTATACTCTACCAAAAAGTAATTTAACACGTTCCCTGTCCGATGAACCACATATGGTACATAACAATTGATTTTCTATTGTGTCTTTCACGGGACTATGAATGGGTTAATAATTATAAATGATGACCTACAACAACGGTTTTTCTAGCGTAGGCATCCAAAATGTTTGATTGTATATAGTATACATATATTTACTTTTCTTTTACATAAAATTTATTATGTTATTTGGCAAGCGTAGCTGTCTGTGGCCTCACTGGACTTATCTGAAAATCAGCGCTGCACTACCTACCACGGTGCTGCAGCAGCATGCTGCGATAAGTGCCATTTTTGGTCTCACACTGGCGGTACGATTAATTTTATTGTACAAATTACTTATTCTTGTTTTATATATATATATATTTTTTTAATTTTTGTATATCTAAAATTTTTGTTTTTTTGTTGTTATTGTATTTATTGAAATTAAACTACTATATACGGATTTTATCGCGTTGTTTATTTGACACTGTTACAAATTTTTTTTGAAAAACTGTTACACTGCTATAATCACTATTAAACTTTACAAATTTTTAAGCTATTTAAATTATTGAAACTATTAAAACTATTTATACTATTACTATACTATTATACTATTTATATTTATTTTTACACTTTCCCCGACGTTTCGGTTGCTTTTCAGCAGCCATGGTCACGGGGAGACTAAGATGGTAGTTGTCTCAATGTTCCAGTGTAGTTATTTCAAAGTACCCGAACATAATTTAATCATGGGTGTTTCTATTTACGCAGAATGAGCTCAAAGTATCATGAAGTCTAGCTGTGGTTTGCTTCTTCTTGGGTTTGACTATTTGGA